>OU696530.1:46608497-47858497 GCA_916048285.2 Bellardia pandia
ACAACAAGGTTCCATATGCAACACTGATAAACATCCTCGTAGTCTAATACAGTGATCACAGGTCATTGCCTTATCTCTGTTCATGCTAAAAGTTTACATCTCCCTTATAATAACTTCTGTAGAAGATAACATGCTGAAGCAGAGGACTAAACTGTACGGCATCTCCGTCAATGTCCGGCCCTTATCAAGCAAAGATTGGATAGTCTCGGCAAATTTTGCCTTCACGACCTGACTGGTCTATCGGAAATAGACGCCAAAAGGCTAGATGCTTTCATACGTACATAAGGAGGAGTTGGTTAAATACTTTTTTGTCGGTTCAGAGACTTTTTAGCCTAGCAGAGAAAGAGAATAGTTAGTTTTTCAAAAACAGTTTTATTTTTCAATATAATCTCCTGAAACTTCAATACACTTAGTTCAATGCTTATCTAGCAATTCTAACCCTTGATAAAAATAGTTTTCCTCAAGGCATTCAAAATACTGGTTGACAACTGTAATTGCGTCATTATTTGAGGTAAACCGCTTGCCAGCTAGGAATTTTTTTAGATTAGGGAACAGCTAAAAGTCACTGTGAGCTAAATCAGGAGAATAAGGTGGGTGGTCAAGCAACTTGTACTTTAATTCATTGATTTTAGCCTGGTGCGTTTTCTTGATGAAAAATTATTTTTTGTGTTGTAAGCCAGGGGCCAAATTACCGCATTCGTGATCGAATGAGCTATGGTATCGAAAAATTATTTCGATATCGAAATTATGATAAAATGTACTAATTTTCTTGCTCGATATCGAATGCCATAATCTCAAATAAAAAAATTACGATCAATTTTACTCGATATCGAATGCGGTAATTTGGCCCCAGGACGTTTTTCTAGAATTTTTACATTTAATTGATCCAAAATGTTGCAATAGTACTCTGAATTTATTGTGTTACCCTTTTGCAGATAGTCAACCAATAAAATACCTTTGAAGTCCCAAAAACCGTTGCCATAACCTTACTAGCCGATTGAATTGTTTTTGACTTCTTTGGGGCACTTCCTTCAGCTTCAGTCCATTGCTGGAGTATAGTGGTGGATTCTTATGCGTTTTTGGGCGACTGTTAACAAATGCGGCAGCCATCTTGCATCTGTAGTTCTTCATGCAAAATTAAATGGATTTGATTATTTGATATGCCCATGATATTGGCTAATTCACGCACTTTTATTTGTCGATCATTTAATACAACTTCATGCATTTTGGTTGTTGTTGTTTTTGGATGTCCACTACGTGGTTCATCCTTAACGCTTGTACGACCACGTTTAAATTCAGCAACCCACTTTCACCTAACACATTCATCGTATCATTATGAATTTCTTGTCCCAATAAACCTTTTTTATTTAAATATTTAATGACACCACGAATTTCTAGTTTTTCCATTGTAAAAAAAAAAAAAATAGCGGATGCGTCTTTGAACACCTGTTTCTATATAAAGGAGTTGTCAGTTGGAAAAGAAATTTAACATGTGTTCATAGCATAGATGGAAGTTTCCAAAACACATACCTTTTTTCTGTTTATACCGCGCTTTCTGTTCTAGGCTAAGAAGTTTCCGAACTGCCTCGTAGGTTCCTACTAGACCATTTGATTTAATTTCGAATTTACTTTTTAATTAATTTGTATACAATTTCTTGTATATATTCAAATACCAAATGAGAGGAGTTAGTATCTTGTGTTTTTGTTTAACTTAAAAGAGATTTACGACAACCTTAACCCGAATAACTAAATGTTTAAATTCTTATTAAACCTGCAAAACTTTAGTGTATTTCGATAGTAAATAACTTTGAGACGAAAAAACTATAAAAAATAAAAGTTTAAATAATACATGTAATGGCTGCTGAAATTCTCGAGTATTTGCAAGTATTAACTTTCCCTTCAAGATTTTTATGTTGCGGAGGATTTAATATTTCTGTTGAAAGAGTTAAATTAACAAAAGGTCATCACTTAAGCAAGGTGAAAGATCGGGTCTGATTATGGGTTCGTGTGACATCCTTTTCGAATGGCATACTCAAAAGTTTTTATGGATGTGATCATATCATATCATATGTAATATAGTGCACCTTTGAGGTCCCAAGATCAATATGTGTAACATCAATACTGAAGTTATTATTCGTTCTCCATAAAAAAAAAATTTCGTATGTTTAAAAAATGGCTTAAATTTGATCTCCCAGTCTTAGTTTCTTGAGTTCTATATGACTACGCCAAGTAAATCTTCTATCAATCTGTAGAATGTTTATGTTATTATGTGTGTTAAGTAGATAATCCTCACATCAGAGCGCACACATCCAGGATAAATAATTATTGAGTTATATACAGTGGAGAGTGTATATAGGAGAGTGCATATTTGTGCAATGTGCACTTTGTATTGCGTAAAAATAAAACTAATAAGAAAATTTAATTTTTTTTCTTTGTCATTTATTTTAGGTTTAATGCTAAATAAAATAAATTAAAAAAAACATTAGTTCGATATTAATTTAATTGCATGATAAACTTTTTTTGCAAATTATCTAATACGAATCGAATTATAATACAAATTATAATAAATAATGAAGAAATTGTCAAGAGCCATTGAGGACAATATTCTAGCAGTGACAAAAATTAGCTATTCTATGCGAGTAATAGCTAAACAGCTTAAAGTAAGTCAATTAGTGGTCATAAGAATCACAAGTCAGAGTACCCAAAAAGCTATTAACGTATACGGACGCATGGACATGGTTCTATAGCAATAGGCAAATCCGTTAGTCAATGGCCAGCAAGACGAGAACTTCGTGATATTGGTTACATTGTCGATCAAGAATTTTAAGGAACACAAAAATTGGACAGTAGATGACTGGAAACGTGTAATCTGGTTTAATTCAAGGATAAACAATATTTTTGGCACCGAACATACCAGATAATTAATAGATACCAGGTTAAGGAAACAATAAATCGCGGTGGGAGAAACATCATGATATGGGGTTGTTTTACATGGTGGCTCCTCCTACCACCATGATGGAGAGTATGTCAAAACGTGTAAAAGGTGTTTTACGAAATAAAGGACTTTGCACTTAATATTAATACTATCATTCCCTAAAGTTTTTGTATAATGCAAAATTGAGCACAAATGTACGTTCTTAAAACTTGTTACTTTTAGTTTTGATTTATAAATTATTTTGATAAATTTTAAACATAAAATAAATGACAAAAAATATTTTCTAATAATTTTTATTAGTTTTATTTTTATGCAATAACAAGTGCAAAAAGTACTAAAATGTATTCATATGTGCTCCCCCACTGTATATAGGTTAATACCACTCATTCAGGTAGTAAAGGCCTTTTGATTTCTAAAAATCGTAAAATAATGAATAATGAAGAACTTATCCTATCATAAAACTTATATCTGATTTTACTATAATTTCAACCAACGTAAGAATAGAGATGTTGAATGTGTAATAACAATTTTGACACCCGTAGTGAATTGTATCGTTAAACTAATTTCTAGATGTATAAACAAATAGATAAAGTTATAAAAAATTAAAAGTATGAATTTTATATGCTGTGCCAGTAATTACTGATTCATTTCAAAACAATTTTGATAGAATTCTTTTAAGATTCATGTCTAAGTTTTGAGAGTATAATAGAGAAATTCCTCCAACAATACAATTGTGTAGCAAATTCTTTTGTTTTATTTATGAAAGAATATTTGAAAACTTTGCTTTTGTTTAAGTTTCTAATGATATTATTTTAATTTTTAGATAACTAATTTTTCAGGGTGCAAAAATATACTTTATTAAAAAAGAAAACCACTGGTTTTTTATTTAATAGAAAATTTTCAAATAGAATAAAAATGTGAATTAGTTTTGTTTTTGATTATTTTAAGATAAGTCTCCTTGAATATGAAATGCAATATAATCGTATTCCTCTCAAACGTTCGAAAGAATTAATTCTTAATTAAATGAAATTCGTAATGCATTAATTCAGTCTTAATTTTTTTTCTGCACTTCAAACGTATTGTACTCATTGCTTTCATAATTTTATATTTCAGGAATTAATTCCTTATTGAATAATTTCTTTAAAATAAATCATTTTAATAAAATTTATTGTATTACTAGCTGTAACCTGCGCGCGTTGCTACGCTACCAATTAAAATAAATTTGAAAGAAAGACATTACACAAATATTCAATTCATTTTGAGTAATTTTATTGATTTTTCTCATTTTGAAAAAAGTAGGCGGTCGAAAGAAGTATTCTTAGTCATGCCGGAGTCTTAGTTATATTCCATAAAATTTTTAGTAAGATCGGTCCAGCGGTCTGGCCTTCCCGGCAGGCATTGTCCTGCAAGAGATGGGGCGTGGAGTATGAATCTTAATTTTTACCTCACCTACAGTAACATGTGTATTCGATTTGAAGTAAACATGTTAAAATCCGAATAGAATCAATTACACAATTTAAAAAAGTAAAAGTGGTCAAAGGAAAAAAGAAGCTTTGGCACATAAAATTCTTCTTTTCACCTCGCCTTCAGTAAGATGTGTATACAAATTGTTTGAAGTAAATCTGTAAAAACACATGCCGAAGCAATTAATCAATTAAAAAAGTGGGTGTTAGAGTCGGCGTGGTCGTACCAATTCGGAAACCTTGCCGGTCTCATGCACAACAACTTTGCCAAAGATCATCACATGATCAGATGCATAGTTTAGTAGTCTATAAAGGACATACATACAAACATTCATTTTTATATATGGTGAATTTCACGTCGAGTGACCCAATTTTAAAAATCGATGTCTTCCGATTTGGATGAAATTTGCACCAAGGTTAGTACTATTGGATATCAGTCCAGAAGTGCCGGAGTTAGAGGGGGTCAAAGTTGGACATTTTAATAAATTTTGGTCATACAGGGTTTTTTTAAAATGAGTGTAACTTTTCACCTATTGGTCCTAGCAAAAATTATCCAAAGGACTTTAGATAGCTATTTTTTCAATCATTTCAAAAAAAAATATTTTAAAAATTATAATTAAAAATTATAATTATTTTTTTTCAAACATTTATGATCGGTAAACCCCAATTTAGGAAGGACATTCGAATGGGGGCCAGGGAAAATAATGGACCGATTTTCACCAGTTTCAATCCCATCTGTCCTTGGGGCAAAAACATATCACGTACCAAATTTTATCGAAATATTTTCAAAATTGCGACCTGTACTCTGCGTACAAGCTTTACATGGACCGCCAGCTAGCCAGACCGACGGACGTCGTTAAATCCACTCAGGAAGTGATGCTGAGTTGATCGGTATAATATCTACCCTAACAAAAAAAAATAATTAAAAAAAATTAATTCCTAACACCCTAATAATAAGAATTAATTTAAGTGTACCGGATTTGCTGAAAAATAATCTTAAGAAAAAGTTGGCTTTTCTTGTACATAAAAAGTAAAGAAAATAAGCACTTGCAAAATTGAATCTGTGACATTCGGTCGTGTATTTTTTGTTTATTTAAAGTTTTCACCTAGTGCCCATTTCAAATTTAAATTATAAATTAATTAACTTAAAAACTAATTCCAAACAATATGGGAAAAACAAAACTTGACAATGCTGTTCCATATTTATTATAATTTGATTTGTGTGGAATAATTTGCAAAAACTGTTTACGGCATGCAAAATTAAATTATTATCAGAGTGATGTTTTTTTTAAGTCAGAAACAAAGTAAACACATACAAATCTAATGGTAAATTTTGATATTTTTGTGCAAATATTGCACTTGTTTTGTGTTATTATTATTATTAAACCTAAAATAAAAGACAAAAACATTAGTTTTATTTTTATGCAATAAAAAGAGCACAAGGCACAAACAAGTACTCCTTTGCGATCCAAACTGTAATAATATTATAGATTATAGCAACTGGATTTTATGATGATTAAAATAAAAGAATAGAATTTCTACTGAAATTAAAGTTGAAAGCAAGTATAATTCAAGCCCTGAATCCAGTGTTAAGCAATTGAATTATAGTTGTATTAAAAGGTATTGACATCAAACTTTTCCAACAGGAATTCATGATGATAAATAAAACCGCATGAAATTATAAAATCTATTCAATAATAGTCCAATAAGTACTTTTACTGGAATTCAATTTGAAAGCAAGTGCAATTTAAGCCTTGATTCCAGTGTTAAGCAATTGAATTATAATTGTATTACACTTTATTTATATCAATAATATTATTCAGTAAAAGAATAATTAAAATTTAACAAGCTATTTTGCAGCATTACCAACTCTTTTTTGTGGAAATTAAACACTCCTTGCACAAAACTGTTTGTTTGTTTGTTACTACAAACCACTCATTAAACACAAAATGCCCACACCTCCCACATTAACGAAGTAGTGCAAGCAGCGTTATAAAAATTAAACATTGAACTCTGGTTTGAAACTGGTCCATTAAGATGATCGACTCCAAAAAAACGAAGAAAAGATACACATATTGAAAAAAAAATGAAAATCAAACTACTTTTGCAATCGTATGAAAAAAATAAAAACAAGAAACTTTCATAAATGAATCAAAAGTATTACTGAACGTCCGTCCGTTCATCTAACTGTCTAATGTATTAATATATGTATGTATATGCATACTCGTAAACACATGTTCTGGCTTAATGTAGACAGAGAAATATTTCTAGCAGATACTTTTGGTATTTAAATCAAAAAAATTACATACAAACATATTGATTTCATTCCATTTTTACATACATTCAAATATATATACATATATATTTTTCTTGTTTTTTATAATCATCTTCTAAGATTTCCATTTTTTTTTTTTTCAAAAAATAAAAAAAAAGAATTTCTAAAATGTCAGTTTTAATAAAGTCTATGGATTCTATATGGATTCTACATATATATGTATGTGTGTAGTATGTATTAGGGTATTCAATCGGTTAACCGGTTAATTTGGGTCGATTAACTGTTCGAATAATTTGATATTGGTGATTTTCAAATAACAAATAAATCGGTTAATTTGTGCCGATTAACCGAACATTTCCTTCTAGCAATAGTTTTTTGAAATATAGCTCTAAAACTGAAACTAAGGAATTTGGAAATTAACTTTTTTCTAGAATGTTCCATGATGAACTTTGTCATAATGACTCGGATGACGACATGATAATAGAAGAAACTTCTGACATTAATGAAAATAGTATTTTTTTAGAACTAAACCAAACTATTAATAGTATTAAAAATGTAAAAATTCTAAAAAGGACTTCAATGGTATAATGGATGATTTTGTATGCTTAGAAAAAACAAAGAACAGAACTGATAAATTGGATATTCTTTATAATGCCTTACTTTCGATTTCTCCAACATCCACAATCAGCGAGAGAGTTTTTTCCAAGTATTATAAAAAATAAAGAAAAACCCGTTTAAAAGCTATACATTTGAATAATATTATTTTTTTTAAACGATTATTTCACAAGATCCCTTTAGAACCTTAGTTTAACTCATATACTACGTATGTACAAAGAAGGATCTCATTTACTTTAATTTTTTATTACTTATGAATTGTTACGTTTTATTTGTTTTTTTTTTTTTATTAATAAAATATAAATTCTAAACATAAAATAAGTGTTTATTTTAATATTAACCAATCTATTTATTTAAATTTAAATTGTTCGGTTAACCGGAAAAATTCTTAATTAACCGATTATTAACTGATTAAATCTCAACCCGATTAATTATTTGCTCGATTAACCGATTAAACTAAAACCCCGATTAATTGAATACCCTAGTATGTATGTAAAGTATATTTATAGTGACAGTAATAGTTGTATATAGAGGTTCAAGTAGATGAAGATGAAGAACAAGCAGAAGATGTTAATATTATGATGTATTTTCAATTTTCTAAACGAAAAAAAAAAAATAAATAGAAGAAAAAGAAAATAAACTACTAGTTTTCTATTTTGTTTGAGGCAGCCACCACGAACGATCTCTAAACTTTAGAAATTAATGACATGCATGTAAACTAGTTTCCGTTTTTTCTCTTGTTTTTTGCATTACTATATTATTATAACTTTAATTTTTTTTTTTTTTTTATTTACGTTTTCGTTGACACCAGTGTGCAGTCAGTTGGACCGCCAGACGGACAGCGCGGCTAACATACATTTTGAACAAATTTCTATCACACAGTAGGGAAATTATAAATTTGAATTTATTGAGAAAAGTAAATAAAAAACTTATAGCCCAGTTTAGAAACTGGATATAACAAATTAATATTCATTAAACTTTATAATGTGTTCAATATTATCAGCAGTATTGCATAGCTTTAAATGAAATTTGTATTTATTGTTTTCGAAATTTTAGGAATAATCATTTAATTATGCAACAGCTGCAGACAGATTTTGAAATTTTATATCTAACAACAACTTTCTATTTTCAAAAATAAATTTTAATTTAATAGTTTTTAAATAAATCAATTCATATTGCTTTATAAATTTGAAAAATGTAACTCGAAAAGTGTAGGAAATTAAATCGTAGGCGTTTTCATGATATGACTTTCATACTATTCATAGCTGGTACAGGACCTACAATATTCACGCGTATATGTGCATCAGAAGGTAGTCTGTGTACTAGTATAAGACGGTAGTCTGTGTATAAGACGTTAGTCTGTGTATAAGACGGTAGTCTGTGTATAAGACGGTAGTCTGTGTATAAGAAAGTAGTCTGTGTATAAAACGGTAGTCTGTGTATAAAACGTTAGTCTGTGTATAAGACGGTAGTCTGTGTATAAGACGGTAGTCTGTGTATAAGACGGTATTCTGTGTATAAGACGTTAGTCTGTGTATAAGACGGTAGTCTGTGTATAAGACAATATTCTGTGTATAAGACGGTAGTTTTTGTATAAGACGTTGTAGCCAAGGAATATTCCAGTTAAATGTTTCAAGTTTTAAACAACAGGGTCGAAGCGGTGGTGGCCTAAAATAGGTGCCTTTGTGTTCCTATTATATTTTCTGAAAGTTCTCGGCTAGATCTGTATATCTTATAATTTGCAAGTCAGTAGCATTTGAAAATTTAAATTTCAAAATGTTATCAAAGGCTGGTTCAGTTTTTTTTTTTTTTTTTTTTTTTTTTTACTTTCACACAGAATTTCTGACCGATTTTCCTCAAATTTATTTTGTTTAATAAACAAAAAAAAAAAAACTAAAACAGTAAAATTTCTCGTCAGACATAAAACAATATAAAGCAATACCTCTTTGGGCAAAAAAAAAACGATTTTCAATTTGAAAGTTTTATAAGACGGATTTTTAAGGTATAACTTTTTGCAGTTTTGTTTTAGAGAATATAAACTATAAAAATAATAAATAAATCAATGACTTACCCAGGTTTTATTTACTTTGAAATTTAGCTAAATTTGATGAATGATTTAATTTGAATTGTTGCATATTTTTGCTGGAAAATGTTCAATAAAGTTGTTTTGAGTTGTTAATATTAAAAGTTTGACAGTTATTGAGCACAAAGTTTGAGAGAGTTGAATGTGTGTTTAGGATAAATTTTGCTGTAGATTATTTCACACTAAGGGGCACTTTTTGTATTTAGCCACACAGTGTTTTACTTTGCAACCTAAAGCAAAAAATGGAAGTTTTAAAATAATTGAATCATTAAAGAGTTGTTGTTTATTTGTTATAAACGCATAATTGCTTATTATTTTCTTTTATTGTGAATTATATTTATTTTTTAATTTCAATTTGTTTTTGTTTTTCAGTTCATACAAATATTAATGGTTTTTGATTTAAATTAAAGTTTGTTTTTTTGTTTTGTTTTTTAGTTATTGTCAAGTCATCTTAAATTAATAAATTTGAATTTATTTCGGGTTTTAGATTAATTTCATTTCATTTATTGACTAATGAAGCTAGTTTGGGTTTTAATTTAAATAACTACATTACCATACAATGTTTATTCATATGTATAGTATATAGCCTAGATATGTATATATGTATAAAGTATAAGAAATATTTACTAATTTAATTAATTGCTTTTTGGTATAAATTTTATTTTAACTAAATTAAATAAAATTAAATTATCAATTGTGTTTAAAGAGTTTTATTTATAGTTTTAGTAATATTTCTAAGGATTGTGCCAAATGTACAACCTTAAGGATTAAATACGTTTTTTTTTTATTTTATATCGTTTGATGTTTAATGAAAACTAATGCATAACTAATGTAAAACTATTATAGAAAAAATAATAATAGCTAAAAGTTACTAACAAGCTGGTTGCTTTTTTGTGGATTTTTTTTTTACAAATTAAATTCACCATAAATGGTGCTTATTAAAAAACATGTCTGTAGTTGTGGGGGAGTCAGAGTTTTCAAAGTATTCTTTCGAGTTTTAAAGTAATTACTATTGTTTTTAGAAATTATTGCTATTATCCAAAGTGAAGAAACGAGATATATATCTTATTTAATATCCAGCTAAAACTTGTTAATGATATAGCAATTTTGATTACTGTGTAATAACGATTACATACCATTTACATTACTTTGCAGCAGTTTATTAATCACTCACTTAAAATCTAATATATAAGTACGTATTTTTAGAGATTTTCAGTACATTAAATGAAGATATTAAAATATATAAAGATAAAATCAACAGTTATTTTATATTCAAATATATTCGTCGACCTCTAGTTCCATATATCATTTCTAAAATGTAAATGCGGGAAATCAAGTTGAAATGATATGCAACCAGAATCTCCGTTTTACCGAGGATTATTGTAGAATTTACTAGCAACGAGTTCTTACAGTGCTTACATGTAACTAGTTACTTTAGTGACTTTAAAGTATTGACTTATTTAAGTGTATATTGGTAAGCGTTCTTGGAAATTATGGTTTATTTAGCTGGTTTTCATTTATCTTAAACATTTATAAATATTTCTTAAAATTCAATTCATTTATTTGCAATTTTAAATAGTAGATTTATTTTCTTTTGATATTAAATATAATTCTCAGCAGATTTTTTTTTTATTTTTTTTTAGAAAAGAGCACTCAAAGGAGAAATTCTTAAATGTTAATGAAATTGTTCTAAAAAATTTACATTTAAAAAAAGGTTTTGATATCAAATTTAGAATGATTTGAAATCAAAAACTGCCTATGTAAATAATAATTTTTCAATACAGTCTGCGTTGGCGTTTGTATTACCATGAAATAACTTCAATAAACTGTGAAGAGATTTAGCATTAAAATCAAAAATGTTGGCCTGTCTTCAATAACTTAATTAAATTAATATAACAAAGTAATACTCAGTTTCCGAGTGTGTTGTGAGTCCCCGGAACAGCAATATCATGGTGTCGTAAAATATCTCTAAGTTTCTCAACAGAAAACTGCTGCTTCATTTAAAACGTCTACAAACATATTTTTGTTTTAATAGAAAGTTTTTTATATGTATGAGATCCTTAGTAATTCGAGATTAATCAATGGAAAACTGTTACAATTAATGCGTCAGGAAATTTGGACGTTCCTTAACAAGTTCATTAACGGAAACATTAGTTCCTTTGGGTCTTGGAACATCAAAAACTTGGTAAACACTTGGGGACTTGGAAATAGCGGAAAGCCTAGAAATATTGCCTAAGTTGATTTGAAATTTTATTATTTAGTTTATTATATAAGTCGCTAAAGCTCTTATTGTGTTTCATCACACCATTAATCATTTTATTATTTAACTATTTTAGAAACTGACTTTTGTTAAACAAATTACTTAACGCCTAACTTCGTAGCACTCTGTGAGAGCCTTGCTGAGTTTATGTAAACATCAAAATATATATATTTCGAAAAGCCTTCTTACAATTTAAGCAGAAAGCTTACAGAAAGCCTACCAAGTTGCCAGTTTATATCCTTTTAACTATCCTAACAACTATCGAATATTTTGGCATTAGCCACTGCTGCAGTGAAAACTTTAGGCGCTGAACTCGAAGCAAAACATCGAATCAGTTCATGTGAACCTTGCTGAGTTTACAGAAACATCAAAACTTCCCTATTTCGAAAAGCTTTCTTCGATTGCCAACTGAAAATTGATGCACAAAGCCGACAGAAAGCCGAGCAAGTTGCCAGCTTAGATCCTGTTAAGCAACTATTTGGCATCAGCCATAGGAGCAATAAAAATTTTAAAATGCAGCATGTTTGAAGAGCATTACATGCATTGCCAATGTTTGGCATGACACTAGACGCCGCGTCCAATAGTTCAACATTTGCAGTCATTCAGTAGATTTCTAGCTGGTAGCCTCCGGAACATGCTTACATAAGCATCTACTCCTATATGAAAACCCGGTTGGCCCATATTCTCAACGTGTCAAATATCTGCAGGACAATAAAAGCTGGTTGTCAATTTGAGATGTTGCAGCACGAAACTCTAATACATTCAACTTTCAATACTTTTCTCAATCTGTTAATTTTATTTTGCTAATATTCGACAAATAGTATGAGTCATACATACAGAGTGTGTTGGAAGGTTTTATATATTATCAGGTGTAAGAGGTCAACATAGGCCTTCAATTTTCAACTGGGTGAACTAAAAGAACAAAAGCTCATAGTTTTTTTTTTTTTTTTTTTTTTGTTTTCTACACTACTAACAGTCAACTGATTTTGTCCTGGTAACATTTGAAAACTAGTGAAAAAGTCAACAAAATAAGGTCAAGTTTTAAACTAAAAAGTTGCATTCATTTCAAATTAATATAACAAAGGTTTCCTTTGGATGTTTAAATCTGAATTAATATCAAATGAATATAACAAAAGAGATTCATAATGATGTTTAAACTTAAATTAAAAAACCTTTTTTCTTAAGAATTTATCAAGCTTGAAGAATGTTATACAAAACAATAAACATTCTTCTATAAATTTCCAATAATTTTAAACAGAATTGAAAATTAAATGAAAACTTCTTGAAATTTCTCTGGGCAAATAATTTCATTTTTATTCATTAAAACTTCCAAAAACTTACAATTCTATAATTAAATGAATTCAAAACTCTGACTCCACCTTTTCAAAACTAAACTTTGTGATATTTCACTTTTTGCTAACTAGAATTTAAATTTATTAATAAATACAATACATAATTATCAATAAAAAAAAACTATATGTATATAGGTGTATATAAAATATGATATTAAATAAATAATAAATAAATGATTAAATAATAATTAAACGAAACACAAACACAATTGTATGTCTCTAACAAATAAAATTTGCCAGTAAAACTTTTCAAAAATTATAGAAAACCCCATACAAATTCTGTTTGTGTATTGGTTAATTATAAATATGTATACCTACATACATACATATTTAATTGTAAATAATAATTCGTTGATCGTTTTCAATGATTTGAATAGTTGTTTAATAGATTAATTGGTTATTTTTAAAGCAGTACGTACAATTGATTGTCGTGGTTTGTTTAGCAAATCAATCAATCCTACCAGTAATTTACTTCCATAGTCAACATTTCGGTGTACTACTACTGGACGTACTGCCAGTTTCTAAATGTTGCATCAACAATTGTTGCAAATTAGCACGCAAGGCAACTTCATCATTGATAATCTGTTTAATTTGTGTCATATCCTGTTGCAATTGACGTATGGCAGTCCATAATTGACGTAGGGTGGGTGTCATATCCTCATTTTCCAACCCTAAACACGTCATCAACATCAGCATATTCATCAATTTGAAGTTCAATCAACAATTAATTAATTCATTAATTAATTTGTAGGTTTATCATTGTGATAGTTGACAACAGCAGTTTGATGGTGCAGATAGAGACATGTACATATAACGACGCACACAGAGAGAGAGGGAGAGTGTGTGAAATAAAACGAAAAAAAAGAGAGAAATAAAAACACAATGACAAATGTGTTTTGTGATGACAAAAAAAAGCATACTTAAACAAAATGGCCTGCTGATGGTTTTTTTTTTTTTTTTTTTTTTTTTTTTTGAATTGAATGAAATATTTTGTTGATAGATAGAAATAAATTATAATTAAAAAAGTTTTGTTGTTTTTACATAAATGCATGAAAGAAAATAGAGGGATGCTTAAAACTAGATTATTTACATAAAAAAAATCATATTCAAATAAAAAAAAATATAAAAACAGTTATGGGCAAAATAATAGCAACACTTCGCAACAATCAATATTAAAATGTCTAACATTTCAGTTGGCATGGAACAATGGCTCTCAGCTTATTTCAACCAACTTGAATTAAAATATTTAACTGGCTATAACTTCTATGCAAAAAAAATCTGAACTCTTTCAATTCCTAAATTAAAAAGAATGTTAAAACACAAGTCCGGAAAATATGTGGCTT
The DNA here is from genome assembly GCA_916048285.2 of Bellardia pandia. Taxonomy (NCBI): domain Eukaryota; kingdom Metazoa; phylum Arthropoda; class Insecta; order Diptera; family Calliphoridae; genus Bellardia; species Bellardia pandia. Next base: position 46,622,824 of record OU696530.1, read on the forward strand.
CTTTTACGAATTGATAAATTGGCATCACTCCTCGAGTAACGGTAAATTTTCAACGTATATTTTGTAGTTGGATTTGCAATGAATTGTTAGTGTAGTTGTTCCAGTTAAGTGGTTCATTGGTTCAAATTTCGACAATGGGACGACGTACTACCATAAAACAGAGAGTTGGTTATTAGCCATTTAGTAAATGGTCACTAGCGCCGAAAAATTGCTAAAATGAATTGCCTGAGTGAAAAGCACTGTTCGTATACGAGAATATTCATTATAGGGCGGAAAAGCACCTAATAAAATTTTTTAATGAATTTGATGAGCGTTACATTGTCAGAAAATTACAGCAGAACCCTAAGTTGTCAGCTCCAAAATTGGCGGTACAAGTTAAAAATGAGCTTAATAAAACATGTAGTGCAGAAACTTTTTGTTGTATACTCCGAAACCATGATTATAATTGTAGAGTAGAACGAAAACCTCTTTATTAATAGTAAAAAGCAACAAGCGCGTCTAAAATTTGCCAAAGAGCAAGTTACCAAAGAACTAAACTTTTGGAAATATGTTATTTATGCGAACGGACTAAGTTTATTATCTTTGGCTCGTATGATAAAACTTACGTTTGGCGCAAGCCTAATACAGAGCTCCAAAACAAAAACTTGAAACAGTGAAGCATGGCGATGGCAGTGTCATGACTTTGCCTTTTATGTCATCAGGTGGTGTAGGAAACTTGCAGTTTATTGAAAGTACGATGAACAAAAATATGCACCTTGACATTTTAAAGGTACTATTTATTAAAAAGTGATGAAAACTGACTATTAGGGAGCAATTTCGGTTCTCTCAGGACAACGATCCGAAACATAAATCAGGTATTGTGCAGTTATAGTTAATTTGAAATTGTCCCCACTTAATGCCATCGACGGAACATTTGATTTGAATGTTATTGAGAAGTTATTGGTAATTTTAGATCAAAACGTCTGCAAGCACCAGAAATTTTCTAAACCAAGACTCATAGATCATATAACTCAAAAGACGTAGATTCTATGAACCTGTTCTTACTAAATTTAAAGAGGACGTGGATTGCTATCGCAAGATCGTTGAGTGACCGACTGTGAAATTAAGAATTAATTCGTAGCCAGATAATAAATATATGTATATGACCCTAAAATTGGGTATAAAATGGGTATTTCAAGCTGAATAAAAACAACACTAAATATTGTAGAAGAAAGCTCTGCTGAGCCTGCTGGTAGACTGTTGCTTTACGGAAAAAGAGGACATGTTACAACGGATTCAAATAATGATTGTATTTCGCAGAACGAATTTGAAGAGTAACATTCGTTTTTCTTCGTTGATAAAAGTAATAAATTAAGTCTTATTAGCTATATATGTCGATTTGCTGAGCCTTAATAATGTAAACACATCCAACACTAAATGTTCGCGAAGCCAATGGATGCGAATTTAAGAAAAGTCCATATATTACAATTAAACCTAAGGTGAAGAATCAGTTTAGTTGATATGCTGGAACTGATATCAAGCAAGACTGTCATGCGACTTCTTGTAAAATTGAGCCCATGAACATGGTATTATAGTTCTCTCAGGATAATCAATAACAATTTAAACCGACAAAAGATGTTTGCGACGGAATCGAATAAACTGTTGTTTCATTTGAAAAAGTGGAAAAGTCGCCATAATTTCATTGATTTTGTTAAATCAAAATTCGCTGATTGTCTTAAATTAAGTCTTGTTTAGCCAAAAATCATGGATTTTCGAATGTTTCTTTTGAAAACTGGAGATATTGCCAATGCGATATTAGAACAAATTGATAATACAGAATATGACAAATATGACCATTTTTTTATAGAACTTCAGTACAGCAATTGATTACGGCTTTATTTTGTGATGTCAAATTTATTCGATGTGTTCGTTATCTTAAGACAAATCTTACGAATCATAATAGTCTTATCTAATATTTAATGAAAGCTGAATGCAAATGTCCTTTTTATCGCATCAAATTATAATGTTTTAATGTATTATTGTGAACGCTACATTTTTTGGCAATTTTTAAAAACAGAAAGACATCATGTGTCACACAAAACTTTTAAGCCGATTTTATTTAAATTAAAATTTATTTAATTTCAAACATTAGATGAAACGAAGATCCACCAAAGCCGATCAAAATTGTAATAGACTAAAGTTAGACTGGAATTTAGTTTTCGTGAATAGTAGGATGGCTATGCAAAGAAATCATATGAATGTTTCTCCACGAGAATGCAATTACCTGCTATAGTATTCCAGCAATTTGGATTTCTTAGTAAAGAAATACTGGCATCCGTATTTTTCAGACACTTTTATTTATTCCCAAACTGAAAAAGAAACCCATGAAAACTGATTTTACGCAAATGAATAAAATAAGTCATATCGAAAAGGGACTACAACAATTGGATCTTCGCTCTTCAACTAACCGAGTCTCACTTGGTCAAAGATTGTCGACTCTTCAGCAGTTGTATCAACCACACATTTTTTTCTTTAGGGAAGAAATTTTGACGACAATAGGTTGGCTTTTTTAAACAATTTGACAAATAGCACTTTTCCAATGATGTTGAAATGGTAAAGGGTCGTTGTTAAAAGAGATATAGATTGAATTTTATTAGAAAAGAATATTATGTATTTCAAATACAGTTGAAATATGTTTTGCAAGGATATGTTTTAAATGAGATTGAGTATTCCATAATTTTGTCCATTATTTTGCCCACAACTGTTAGAATATAAAAGCAAATATCATACATAATTATATATAATATACAAGTAAAATTTCACATTAAAAGAGCATAGAAGTTTTTAATAAATAAAAAATATTAATATAAGGTTAACGCTTTTAAGTAAAAAAAAAACAAACACTTCATAAATTGCTGCAAAAATTCAAGAAAATAAAATAGAAAATTTTTATATACAGCAGAATATTAATTACATTACTTGGTTTTTTATGATTTTTAATATAATTTTAATAACATCAATAAAAACAGGATGTGCCAATTTAGAACAAAATAATTATAATTAAAAAAATTTGAGTAAACAAAACAAACGACAAGACAACAGCAGACTTAGTAAATATAATGATGACAAGATACATGAGACTTTATTAAGCTTTCATCATAAAAATTTTATTACTATTATTATTATTATTAAAAATTTAATAAAGAAATTGTAGAAAAATTAATAAGTAAAAGAAAAGGCAAACAAAAATATTTTAGAAGTTTAACATTTATTTGTAGCATTTGATCTTTTTTTTTAGTTTATACTTTATTATTTCTCTTTTTGTTGGTTTATTAATCTTTGGCAATATGTTAGTAGTACGTTATGCTAAACTATTGTTTAATGATTATATTTAAATATCTTTAAATAGATTGATAGTGATATTTATGTATATTTAAAAATTTATACTAAATAAAGTATATATGACAATAACAAACAACACACTGTGATAAATTAACAGTTTTGATTTGTTATTTAACAGTTACTAACAGTTAACTCTAAAGTTATTTGAATGGCCAATTAACAGTGTAACAAAATTTATACGTATTTATAAATTTAAACAATTCTTTTTTTATATAAATAATATTTTATTATGTAAATTGTTTGCAAAATTTAAACAGTTTTTGTGTGTTTTTTATTTTGTTAAGAAATAAACAATGATTTACATTTTATTTAATTTCATTTCTGCTACTGTTAAAATATGTTAACAGCTCTGTTATAAACATGAGCAAGAGAGTTCTAACCAATATGGGAGCCTGGAACATTACTTATAATAAAGTTAATGCTTTTTCTGTCTCTGTTGCAATTTGACCAGATATTTATTGCGAATTCGTTAACATTATTGTTGTTTGCAGGTAAATAACTAAACATGTTCACTCCCTGGTAGCTAAGACTGCAAACCATTATTACAAACACAGAAGAAATATTTTAAAAATTCCTTCATCATTTAAATGATTACACAGCCCAACACAAAAAATGGTGCTTTAAATTTGTTACTCAATTTGTATACATCTTATATAGGGCTCCAATTTTTTTATTCTATTTTTTTTTTTTTGTATCAGCTCTAGTTTTGAAATAACACTATTTAGTGAAAAGATAAATTTGGCTAAAATATTACCTTCATTCTGCCCTAACATAATATTTGCTCCACTCAGTAGTTTTGGAGTTATAGCCGAATTTAGTATCAGAAAACTTAAACAATGTTTTAATAGGGTACACAGAAAAAAATAAAAATGAGTTTCAATTAAAATATTTGTGGAATCAAATAAAAATTTAATTGAAATCGGACCTGTAAACAAAATGATAGTATCAATTAAAAAAAAATTTGATATTTAATTGAAAATATCAGAAAAAGTAATTGAATCAATTAAAATTTTAATTGAAAAATCAATTTCAATTAATTCAATTAAAATTTTAATTGATTCCACAAATATTTTAATTAAAACTCATTTTTATTTTTTTTTTGTGTATGAACTAAAGTTTGAAAACGACAATTTTTTTTGATTTGATATTTTATATCAATTCTATTCTATATCTATTATTAAATCTAAAAATAAGTCAGTAAAAAAATTTAGATTTTAGGAAACTAAAAAGGGACCTACTAATTGCTCTTGTCTTCGTTAACAGTGAAGCCTTACTAAAGGTACGGTCACATTTGACAAATATTTGCCGAAAAAGACGTAAACACTAAATAACATATATTTGAACTCGATTATTTATATAAAATAAACTTTTCTTATTTAGGCTTAATCACAACAATTATTTAGTTTTAATTTATTTGATGCTGTTTGATCTTGCAATACTCTTGTAAAAGTAAACAACGTTTGTTGAGTAAATATTTGCCAAATGTGATCGTACCTTAAGAAGCAATAAATATGCATTAATGCAATTGAAAATAAGCAGGTAGTATTGCAGAGACACGCTTTCAAGTGGGAATTTGATATGTTCAAATAATGCTTTTTGGTAGCAGGTTGTAAGGGAGAATTTAGTTTCGCCTATTTACAAAAGTGCTTTTAAGACAGCTCCAATTTCTGCTGGGAAGTCTGTTTTATAAAATTATTTGCAAACATTTTTGATTTAGACAAAATTACAAATATGCTGATTACACTGCACATTTAAAATACATTCAAGATCAATTTGAGAATAAAGTTATTTCTTCAATTGCTGCCGCTTTTATTAAGAAAAATATTATTAACAAATATTTATCAAATTTTTTAACATTAGAGAAAAAGTTTGTTTTACAATGATTCTCTATTTATGTGTGAGTTATTATGCCAGTTCAGCTTATTTAAATTTTTGCTTATCAGAACCGGTTATACATTCAAATAACTTTATTGTTTTGTTTGCAACTGTTAATTTTCTTTATAATTAATTATTTACTCAATTAAAAAAAAAGTATATCAAATATTTAGACACTTTAATTTAGACATTAAGACTACACTAGATTTTTAATCTAAATGGTATTTAAATTAAAATTATATTTAAAATATTTAATATTTAATGGCAAACTATGACAAGGCTTTGTCCGGAAAACCATAATAATAGTGTTTTTATTTATGTTAAAAACACCAATTTCATTAAAGTCAAGTATTAAACAAATAAAATTAAATTTAAAAAAGCATCAAAAATTTAAACAAAACTAATTAATTTATGTGTTTTCTAATTAAAAAATATTGAAAATCTTTTTAAAAATTTACAAAAGCTCTTTATTTTGGTTTAAAAAGTTTTTTTAAAAACAAGCTTTTTATTTTAAAAAATATTTGCTTTCAAGTTCTATTTAATTTATATTTATATAATTCTCATTTAGTTAAGATTTTAGCTTAAGTAACAAGCTTACAGTTAAAATTTGTTATGGTTTTCAGGAATACTTACTACAAGTTTGTTTGTTTTTTTTATTATACTATACGTTCAATTTAACAAGTACATTTAAATCCTAGAAAAAAACAAAACAATAAATATAAAATATAAATAACTTTTTAGTTTTAAAAAAGTTTGTTATATGTAGTAAATTCTTTAATTGTAAATTATATTATTATTGTTATGTTATACATACATACATATATGTATATATATTTTAATAATTATATACTAAAGAAAACCTAGTTAGCTAAGGTTTGTTTAAGTTTAAACTATTTTATAGTGTAATTCCCTTGGAAAACTTTTATTAGATGAGATAAATAAATTAAGCAATTTAATTGTTTTATAAAATTTAGTTTTAGTATATAAAAATTCGCAAATAGAAAGTCTAATTTTGTTTAATATTAACAACTAAACGTAGTAAGCTGCTGTTTAAATAAATTATGTGTATTGGCTTAAGAAAGTTTAGTTCAGTAATATTTGTAAATCGTGAATTGCACATTAATTTAAACTTTCAAGACTAGTATTCCTATGTACTGTAAATTATACACCATTTCCGTAATTGTCATTAAGTAATTATTGTATTTGAAATATTTATAATATCAAAATAGTTCTACACAAAAGTCGGGAACGCATAATGCCAGCATTATAAAACAGAAATTCGAGTATTATTGAACAGAATTCATACATTTGGTAAAAGATATTGCTCGACAAAAGCATCAAGTTTCCAATAAAGCATTGTTTACATAAAATCCGGCTACACTACAGAAACTTTTTCTTATTTCATGAATTTGTTTTCTAAACATATTTATCGTGATTCTGTCAAACAAATCAATCAGTCGGAAAATCAAAATTAAAAGAAAATCGTGCACACATTTCTTGAAAATCCAACATTGTTGGGTTCAATATTTGCAAGAGGTTAAAGCTTTCAAAAAGTTTTGTAAATGTTGATTTAAAACAAAACAAGCAAACTTTAAATTAAAAATATTATTAAAAGAAACCAGGAACGACGGGTCTCGCCAATAATGAATACAACACCAATGCACAATGGGGCTGTATTGAAATTTATTTTGGAAATTTTTCATCCCATTTCAAATATTCTAATGTTTTCTGAAAGGTGTGCTATTTATGTCTTACAGTTTCCCAGTTATAGCCATTTGAAAATTAAAATATAGCCATAACTTACGCAATTTTTTTTTTTAAATTTCAGGCAGAATTTTGGACCGATTTTTCTAAATTATTAATTAAATAACAAAATTTACAATCATATACAGAAAATTTCCCAGCAATAACTTTTTTTTTATTAAAATCTAACATTCTTTGAAAACATATAATAGATTTAAGTTTTCCTGAAAAGTATCTTTACACAGAAAAAAAAAATCATATTTTTTTTCAATTAAACCTTTAATTGATTTTAAAATATTTTTCAATTAAAATTTTAGTTGATTCAATTACTTTTTCTGATTTTTCTGATATTTTCAATTAAATCTCAATTTTTTTTAATTGATACTATCATTTTATTTACAGGTCCGATTTCAATTAAATTTTTAATTGATTCCACAAATATTTTAATTGAAACTCATTTTTATTTTTTTTTCTGTGTATAAATATGTTGTAATTACTCCGTTCCATATTTGACTTGTTTTTTTTATACATAATTTCAACTTTAGACCATATGATTTAAAATCCCAAAGCTGGAATTACAAAGAGGAAAGTCCCGAAAAAAAATGTGGTATTCAGGGGTAAGTTTTTGGGAATGGCGGGATTCCTTTTTGTACATTTGTTAAATTTGTTTGTTTGTTTTGAAAATATCATTCCGTTATGGTAATAAATATAGATTTTTAGAGTCCGTCCGAAAACGTTTTGTTAGGCTAAAACTGAACCGAAACTAATATTCGGCCAAACAATAGAACTAATCCGACACAAACCGAAACTTTTAAAATATACCATCAATTATCAAAAAAAAAAAACATTTTATTTATTTATCTAGTTTTTTCATCTTGAACTGGCAATTTTTTTTTTAAAGTTACCGTATCTTAGTAGTCTTAAATATTTAAGAAAAAAATTGAATTTTTTATATTCTATTAATTATATTAAAAACGTGTATCACTTTAAAAATTTCATCATCTATGTTTTTTCTTTATAAAAGTTTCGGTTTCGATATTCGGTCAAAATATGGCCGAACCCCGAATATTGGCATTTTTTTTCTTGGATCAGCAATCAGAGGACGACCGCTACTTATGCAATGCATTGTGTTGGAACTAGGAAAATAGGTTATGGGAGGGAGGATAGAGTAAGTAGTGTTTTTGAACATTTGACTTCAATTTTCCCATATTAAAAGTAGCAGGGAATACTTCTGCTGGTAGTTTATTCCATATACGGACAGTACGGCTAAAGAACGCATTTTCCCTGTAGTGTGTTGTGCGATCAACTGTTCAAGCGATCACAAATGGTTGAGTCCTGACTGAAGAACGTGTATTACGTAAAAAACTACGTGTTTCAGGAACAAGTTCCCTGATTTCAACAGAACACATTCCATTATAGTATCGATAGAACAGTGAAACACAACCCACATTGCGACGATGCTCCAATTAATCAATATAGTTGGATAACCTACTGTCACCGATAAGCCTCTTCGCCCTCTCCTGTACGCGGTCGATTAACTTCAAAATAGACTTCGAAGCACCGGCCAATTCTTCGCCTAATCGGAAACCGAAAAATCGTTCGGTCTCTATAGATTTTATTACACATTACATATTGTTATAAGAATTTTTAAAAATTGCAAATATCTGGAATAATTTGACCTATTTGTTTCCTGTACGAAATTGTTTAGTTTGGAAAAAGTAATTTCCGATCTTACAAAAAAAAAAATTGAAATCAATATCTTGCTTGTGGCATTACATCTCAGGCTTGAGGAATCGGCGGGCCAGTTAAACAATAAAGCGGAGGTTGTATTGTAGTTCTTGACAATTAATTTTAGCGATTTGGAATAACTATGCAGCGCAGGTGGATCGAAATGTGGTGCAACATTTCTATCAAAACAAAAACACTAATTTTTATAAGTGGAAATAAATACCAACTTCATTTCTTAGTTTTTAAGAGAAAAGTTTTTATTCAGGCTACTAGTTCTAATAATTAAGAATACTATTGTAAAGTACTGGAACAATCGTCAAATTGGAATGCATTTTCTACCCGGCCAAGGGCGTCTTCAGCAATCTTCATTGTCCACTATCACTCTGTAAATATCATCTATTTAACTCACCGTTTTTTGAGAAATAGAGTTCACGAATTATGATATTTCTTTTTAACGTGTTCTGAGTTAGAACGAAATTTACGTACATTTACAATGTGTGTGTATTCTTTATTATTGTTTATGAAATTTGTATTATTACAAATTTGTTTTTGCTTTTCTTGCTGCGTCTACCTTTTTTGTAGATCAATAACAGCAATTGTATGTATGTTTTTGTTGTCATTTCTCCTCCTTTTTTGGTTGATTGAGTTATTTTTTGTAACTACGAAAACCGGAGATGGGATGATGACTACATACTTTGATACACCGCGCCATGGTGTTTATTATGTTAATAATTAGAGATGGAAATTGAACTAATATTTCTTAATTTTTAAGAGAAAAGTTTTTATTCAGGCTACTAGTTCTAATAATTAAGAATACTATTGTAAAGTACTGGAACAATCGGCAAATTGGAATGCATTTTCTACCCGGCCAAGGGCGTCTTCAGCAATCTTCATTGTCCACTATCACTCTGTAAATATCATCTATTTAACTCACCGTTTTTTGAGAAATAGAGTTCACGAATTATGATATTTCTTTTTAACGTGTTCTGAGTTAGAACGAAATTTACGTACATTTACAATGTGTGTGTATTCTTTATTATTGTTTATGAAATTTGTATTATTACAAATTTGTTTTTGCTTTTCTTGCTGCGTCTACCTTTTTTGTAGATCAATAACAGCAATTGTATGTATGTTTTTGTTGTCATTTCTCCTCCTTTTTTGGTTGATTGAGTTATTTTTTGTAACTACGAAAACCGGAGATGGGATGATGACTACATACTTTGATACACCGCGCCATGGTGTTTATTATGTTAATAATTAGAGATGGAAATTGAACTAATATTTCTTAATTTTTAAGAGAAAAGTTTTTATTCAGGCTACTAGTTCTAATAATTAAGAATACTATTGTAAAGTACTGGAACAATCGGCAAATTGGAATGCATTTTCTACCCGGCCAAGGGCGTCTTCAGCAATCTTCATTGTCCACTATCACTCTGTAAATATCATCTATTTAACTCACCGTTTTTTGAGAAATAGAGTTCACGAATTATGATATTTCTTTTTAACGTGTTCTGAGTTAGAACGAAATTTACGTACATTTACAATGTGTGTGTATTCTTTATTATTGTTTATGAAATTTGTATTATTACAAATTTGTTTTTGCTTTTCTTGCTGCGTCTACCTTTTTTGTAGATCAATAACAGCAATTGTATGTATGTTTTTGTTGTCATTTCTCCTCCTTTTTTGGTTGATTGAGTTATTTTTTGTAACTACGAAAACCGGAGATGGGATGATGACTACATACTTTGATACACCGCGCCATGGTGTTTATTATGTTCGTTCGTTCTAACTCAGAACACGTTAAAAAGAAATATCATAATTCGTGAACTCTATTTCTCAAAAAACGGTGAGTTAAATAGATGATATTTACAGAGTGATAGTGGACAATGAAGATTGCTGAAGACGCCCTTGGCCGGGTAGAAAATGCATTCCAATTTGCCGATTGTTCCAGTACTTTACAATAGTATTCTTAATTATTAGAACTAGTAGCCTGAATAAAAACTTTTCTCTTAAAAATTAAGAAATATTAGTTCAATTTCCATCTCTAATTATTATCATTTCTTAGCTTTTTAATAATTTGTGGTTCAAAAGAATTCAATTGTTTAAACCTTTATGCCGCCGAATGTTATGTGAACAATGATTTACCTAAAAGTGGTAATTGGATTAAAACAGCCCCTTGAAATATTTATATGTAAACACAAAATTGTTTTCGAAAATATTAAGGAACGAAGGTGACAGTATTTCAAAATAAATATTATTCGAAAAATCTGATGATAAAAAAGTTTTCAAATGTAATAGCTTATTTAAATGAAATATTTACAAAAAAATTGTCTTGGAAATGGTGCACTATTTAAAAATACGCTTTTCAATAACTAAACAATACATATTATAAACTAAATAATTGAAAACTATTGCCTAAACACTTAAATGATTAATTATTTAGTTATTATAATAACTTTATATCTTATAAAAAAAAAATATATATACAGGTATTGCAAAATATTCATACATACAATAATAAATTTTCTAAACAATATTCTACAATATAAACTCAAATATATGATATGATATAGTATATGTATATGATCGTTGTCTTTAAATAGTTTAAAAATATATAAAATTTATATTTTAGACTACACTTAACAGTACATAAATAAATACTTACTTACAAACATACTTATTTAAAAAATTACACAATATTTATCAAAGCTTCTTTGTTTACTTATAGAAAATGTAATAAACTAACCTTAAATCTTAGCAAATCTAAAATGTAATATATCATGATAAAGATGGCCAATATTTCAATATAAATTTTAAGCAAGTTCTAGTTTTTTTTTTTTTGCAAAATGTAGTTTCTTTTTTCATCATTTAATTTGATCGCATTTATTATATAAAAAACGGACGGTATTTTTGTTTTCTCTTCCAACATCTGTTGAAAGCAGAAGAAAAATCACGCAAATTAAAATTGATATTAATGTTTTTAAGTCTTAATTGGAATAGAAGTTTAGCAAGAAACTTCTTTATAAGTCTATAAATTTTATTTGTTTGTAAAAAAGGATTATTTGAAAATTAAAACAGTTTTAAAGAACTAGGAAATATGTTTAGACTCTTACAAAATTGAACGTATACTTTGAAAATTATGTAGTATTTTAAAACTAAGTTTTAAAATTGTGCAAAATCTACATTAATGCAACAGCGTCTAGTCGTAACTGACATCAGCTGAAAGTTTGATGTACCTGCCACAGTTTAACAAACTACTGGGTGATTCAAGTAGAGATACTTTTTTCAATAGCCTTTTTTGTCAGATCACGCGTTATAGCGTGTTCAGATATGACCCTTAATTGCGTTAATCGCAATTGACTCAATAACGCCATTATTGAGCTCAATATTCCATATAAAATCTCAATTAATTATTGCGCAATTTCCAATGCAACACTGTTCACAACTGTGTTTAGTGAACAACCCTGCAAATGTCAACAAAAGAAATCATTAAAAAATCATTGTGAAGGTAAGTTTGTTTACGTAGAAACACAACAACCATATAGAGTATTTTTTGTATTGTTTTCCAACTGTCAAATGATTATTGAGTAAGCTGAAAATTGCGTATGCCTGAACACTTAAAATAATATTGTCAATTAACCGAATATTGACTCAATTAAGTTTCATATCTGAACACAGTATTAGTCGTGTCATGTTATTTTTGTTTAGTATTGTTTGGCATTTGATAATGGAAAGACTTACGCCTGAACAACGTTTACAAATCGTTCAACTTTATTACGAAAATTCACGTTCTATGAGGAATGTGTTTTGTGCACTTCGCTCAACTTATGGTCAACATAATCGGTCTACTGAGCATACTATTCGCCACACCATCACCCATTTTGAGACCCAGCATTCATTATTGAATAATATTCGACCGAATAGACCACGTCCAGCACGCTGCGAAGAAAATATTGCGGCCGTGGCTGAGAGTGTACACGAAGACCGTGGAGAGTCGATTCGGTGCCGATCGCAGCAACTCGGACTGACGTATAGAAAGACTTGGCGCATTTTACGTCGAGATCTTAAATTAAAAGCGTACAAAATACAGTTTGTGCAACAACTGAAGCCGCTTGATCTTCCCAAGCGACATCACTTCGCTCTATGGGCTCTGGAAAAGTTCCAAGAAGATCCGACAACAACATTTAGGACGAAGAGCAACCTGAAGAGATTCAAGAACTGCCACTTTATCCAGAAAAAACAACGGTTTGGTGTGGTTTGTGAGCCGGTGGAATCACTGGTACATATTTCTTTGAAAATGATGCGGGTGCGAACGTAACCGTCAATAGCGACCGTGCCATGATAACCGACTATTTGATGCTTGAAATGGAAGCTCGGGATCTCGGCGACATTTGGTTTCAGCAAGACGGCACCACTTCCCACACATCGCATCAAACAAGGAATTTATTGAAAGAACACTTCGGTAAGCACATAATTTCACGTTTTGGGCCGTCCGATTGGCCACCAAGATCGTGTGATATCACACCATTAAACTTTTTCCTGTGGGGATATGTAAAATCTAAAGTTTATGTGGACAAACCCGCTTCGATTCAGGCCTTGGAGGAAAACATCACGCGTGTCATTCGCCAGTTACAGAGTCATCGAAAATCAAACGAGTCATCGAAAATTGGACTCAACGAATAGACCATCTGCGATGTACCAACATTTGATCGACATAATCTTCAAAAATAAATGCCAAAGAATGTTCTTTCAAAGGATTCCCCATTAAATTTGAATTTTCTGTGTTTTTTTTTTTTTTTTATTTAAAAAAGTAGGGAACCTTGATACATATTTGAAATTCTTACAGAGACGAAAAATTCTTCTCTGAAAAATTTGCGAATTATGCTTGACGTTTTCTAGCTACAAAAGCAGACAAGACAAAAGGCTTTGCAGTTTAAGTTTGTTAAAAAAAAAACATTAAAAAGCTCGTCATTCGCTCTAGAACGAATTGGAAAACGATCTTGTAAAATGTAAATTGGATCGTTACTTTATCTAACGCATTATTTAACTGTCGCTTAAACACCTTGACGTCTGTGCTGTAAAAAGCCGACTAGAAAATCCCAGATGAACAATCTGAATAACTATCATTCAAGTTGAAGCTTCTACAAACGCTCATATGAATTTCTACAAATTAAAAACATAAGTATTCGGTAAACCGTGCAACTGCTTCATTAATGATTTTATAGTTTTCCAACTGCTAAATTAAGATCATTGAGAGGAGTGTATCAAGGGCATTGGCAGAGGTTCCATTTTTTATATTTATTTAGACATCCGTTTTTTATGTAAGATAGCAGCTGGTTTCGAAAATGGATATTTTTAAAGAATATATAATTTTCGTCATCCAACAAGCCCGTTTAATAGCTCCTGGAGCTTTTACTGTTGGATAGGGATTAGAGCTATTACCCAAAAAGTTTAGGCTCGGATGAAGCAATTGCCTGTCTTCAAGCTGGCCTTTAATAAAAGGAGGAATTCACTGTATGCGAAGCTTTACGCCAACTGATTCAGGTTCTGTCAAGACTTGCACAAAGCTGGTGCTTTTTGGAGAAAATTGGAATTTCTCTATAAACCAATTTTTTTTTTTTTTTGGTTCATAGATTGAATCGTCCGAACCATCGTTATCAATGCTGCAGTTATTCTTGTTTTAAAAAAATTTTGCTAACATTTTAAAGAAAACCGGAAACATTGGAGAAAGATGTTGTGCAACAGTTAATGCGAGGAAATCTATTTTAGTTTCTTCTCTTAGATTTAAGACTGAAAAATGTATGAGACCGAATTTTATGTGAACAATGCTTTAGTGCAGATTTCGTCAAATTAATTGAAGACGGATTTGGGAGTGCCGCATTACTTTGTGCGTTTTTCACATCGATTTCATATTTCCCGAACTTTTGTCGCCGATTATATAATAATAAAATTAAATGGGCCGATCCTGAGAATATCAGAGCAATTATCGAAATTATAATATTGCTTCATCTGTATATTTAAGTGACACAAATTTATGTAAACTTAGAATGATCTACGGAATCATTCTTACAACTCTTTGGTAAGTTCGTTCATTAAATATACTCGTAAATCATTTATTCTATCGAATAAATACTTATTAAAAGAAAATCTAGTTTTGCTTCAAAGTATACGTTCATTTTCCCTAACAACTGTAATTAAAATATATGTATGTTAAGCTTAAAAGATACTTATTGGATGAAAGTTAAATTATGCTGAAATATATACATACATATATATTTAAATAAGTAAAAATAATTATGTTAGTTTTAGCTTTGCTTAAACCAGTTGCAGTATAAAAAACTAAAACAATATTTTATTTTTTCATTTTCAAAAAAAATTTGATTGTATCAGCGTTTTAACAGCTTTTTTTTTTTTTGTTTTGTTTGTTTGATCACTGCTGTTTTAAAATAGATTTTCTATTTGGTTTCAATTTAAAATATTTCTTGCACTTGTATGTATGCATGATAATGAAGCTGATGATTGTTATATTTCATATAAAAATAATGATACAAATGATGATGTTTATGATGAAGCATACATGCTCTGAAAGTCATTCTTGTTTCATGACTTTCAGCGTTTCATTGGGCGTTAATCAGTAATTATTGATTTTACGCCATTGTTTCATCACAAAATTACCACAACACCAATTGCCCGCATGTCCTTGAGAATCACCATCGCCATTTCGCCCAGCACAAGTGTTGGCTCCAGGACCACCAGTCGAGCCATGACCATTTCTTAGTAATGCTTCGGTGCAGCCTTTTTGGGCCAGCTGATGACAATCGGGATCATCACTGTCCACACCATCGGCCGGCAGTTGAGGTGTACTGCGCCTTAGTGAAGTAGTTTTGAGGCCGTAGCCCATCATGTAACCACCGCCATAGCCAGCATAACGATGTGAGGTGCTGGTTTCAAATGAACGATTTAAACGTCTGTCGTATAGACCCGGATGATTAGGCAGCTGTTTGTTCATACTACTTGTGGATGATTGTCTATCTTCCGATAAATTTCTCACCGGGGTAGGTGGTCGTTGATAGGAATTCTTTACAATCTTGGGGGAACCCTTGTTTTTACGTGGCAATAGCGGAGTCATGAAAATGTTATCGTAACCAGAACCGAAACCACTTTTTAAACGATTCAATGACTTTCTAGTGGCCCTCTCCTCTGACAGAGCTCTATAATCCAAACCACTGCCACCTGGCGACATATTAGCGTTATTAACAGCGCCAACTCCTGCTGGCCCCCCTGAACCAGCCGCTCCAGCGCCTGCGCCTGCACCAGTTGAACCCGTCAGAGAATAGCGATAACCTGTGGCATTTAAAGACGATATGGATGATGAATACAAATTAAAATTGTTGGGACTTGCTTCACGCCAAATGTACGATGAGTTAAGACTACTAGTTGAGTTTTGTTTATTATTTACATTGGTTGCGCCAGGAAATTGTACTCCTGTATTGCACAGAAATGGAAGATGTGGATTTGATGTTGAAAAATGTTTACTGGTTTTCAATTTGCCACCACGTATTGGCAAACAAGGTGTCCATGGTTGCAAGGCTATATAAGAATAATTGTTTGGTTTGTTTGTTTTTTTTTGGAAGAGTAATTTTTTTTTTTTTTTTGAGGGACGAAAAAAGAGAAAGATAAAGAGAAAAACAATGATAGAAATAAAACTATGAATACATGGAACAACAAAAATAACAAAAACATTTAACGAGACAACACAAATTCAAATGGGTGAAGGTAGTGTGGGCGGGGCGGGGCGGGGCGGAGCGTGAATTTGATAACAGATAACAGCAATAAACATCAATATAACTGAACGCAATAGTAGAACGAAATTAAAACAAAAAAAAAAACCAAATAGACAGAACATAAAATAATTAAAAAGAGTGTGGGATAAATTAAAATTAACTTCCAGTCGAATTGAGACAAAAAAGTAAAAGTGAAAATAAATAGTTTTCTAAACACAAATCCTACTCTACGCTCTATTTCATGTTTGTTTTAACTGTTTATTGAAAAATGGAAAAATAAAGTGTCTCCTATTCAAAAGTTTAACAATAATTACTTTTCTCAAATCAAAGATAGTTATAAAAAAGTAAGAGTTTAGATTCGGCACAACCGAATATACCCACCACCAATATACCAGTAGTGTGATTTATTCATATTTATTTATTCCCTCACATGGAAGCTATCACCTATTATGGGACGATCCCCATATAATATTGTACTTTAATTTCCATGTATTTGAGGCTTATTTTGGTTGAATTTCTTCTCAATAACGATATTTATAAGAATTTTATAACTATTTCAGTTATTCTGGGAAGTGGATCTTATAATGGAACTATGACCAAATATATGGATTAAACTTCATAAAATTAAAGAGTATAGTTTTTGAATACATATAACTAATTTGTGTGAATTTTTAGGTTCAATATCGATATTTATAAGATATTTACGTAGGTTGTTGAGTTTTTTGGTAGTAGTCCTCATATGGTAGTAATGACCTATATTCGGCCGATTACCATGAAATTCGGTATGACGATTTTTATATACGAGTACATATATGTGGGTTATTTGACGCTAATCAACTTGATAGTAATGTTTATAAGATATTTATGCGCATTTAAGGGATTTTCGGAAGCCTACTTTATATGCTATGGCCAAATATGGACCGATCGCCATGAAATTAATATATATACACTCAATTCTGTTTTTATGTGACTTTTTTATGCGATGTTAAACTTATGCGGTTTTTTAGTACAAATTTTTAAAAGAAATTTTTATACGATTTTAATTTAAATATTTAATTTTTGTTAAAATTGCTAGTTTAATTGTCGACCATGATAGTGTAGGGGCTAAACGGTGGCAGACTTAAAGTTTATCAAATTTTGCAGTTGGCAGGTTAGTCCTCTAGTGTAACCTCACCTTTATACAAAACATTCATTACGTATGTAGTAAAAAACATAAACAAAAAACTTTTTATTAAATAATTTTTAAGCTTGAGGTCACTTTTTTGTTTCTTATAAAAGATTTTTTAATTCTTATATATAATTCACTCAATATTTCGATTTCCTTTGGAAATCTTCTTCAGGAGTTAATTTAATATTATAAAAATTTTCTATGTGTAAAAATTTTTTGATATAAGTTTGAAAGGGGTTGACAAAATTGAAAACATGTTTTGCAGAAAAATAATTTTAAATTTTCGATAATAACATTGAACAGTAAAAAATTATAACAGAAATATAGTAACATTTTAAATAATAACATTTTGGAATTATATATTCAATATATTGAACACAGAAAATCATACAAAACGAAGATACATGTTAGAAATGTTACATATAAATAATGTACCATCAGAAAGAAGGATAAATTTTAAGAAAGACACAGAAAACTTAGCTCAAAATTACAGACACCTATTGAACAAAAATATAAATATTAACAATAGGAGAAATTAATACAATTTATGTATTTAAAAAATGTTATAATTCCAAAATGTTATTATTTAAAATGTTACTATATTTCTGTTATAATTTTTTACTGTTCAATGTTATTATCGAAAATTTAAAATTATTTTTCTGCAAAACATGTTTTCAATTTTGTCAACCCCTTTCAAACTTATATCAAAAAATTTTTACACATAGAAATTTTTTATAATATTAAATCAACTCCTGAAGAAGATTTCCAAAGGAAATCGAAATATTGAGTGAATTATATATAAGAATTAAAAAATCTTTTATAAAAAACAAAAAAGTGACCTCAAGCTTAAAAATTATTTAATAAAAATCATTAAAAAGGTCGAAGAATATAGAATAAAATTATTTATAAACAAAAAACGCATCCCAGTTTTTTATGACTTTTAATTTTATGACTTTTAATGGGAATCCTAGTTTATAATTTTTATTTTTTCTCGTATAATGTACGGCGGTTGTGCTTATTTCTATTCTGTCTGCTGTGATTTAAGTCGATATCAGTGAAGTTTTTTGTGAGCTGATTCCTGGTGTAATTTTAATGTGTTTTGTTTTTATTAGAAAAGGTAAAAAATATCAAAAATTATTATTTTTTTTTATAAATTTAAATTAAATTGAAATAAAATTTATTTTTCTAGAAATTTCTAAATTGATTTTATCCGATGGAAAAAATATTCGCAAACCACGAAATCTTCGCAAAGTTTAATAACAGATTTTGTGGTCAAAGAAGCAAAACCACCAGGCGTTGAAATTAGCACTGGGTCTAATGAGGGAGAATTAGTATCACCCGAATTGGTGACTAGCTACAGCAGCGATGGTAGCGATTTCGTACCAGCTCAGAAACGGTCACGTGCATTGTCAACAAGTGAAGATAATGACTAGGTATAATTATCGTTTCATTTTTAAGAAGAATGTATATAATAAAAAACTAACTCGTGATTTCAATTTGTTTTAAATGTGCATATACACTCTTTCTTCAAACACCTTTAGGTGGGTAACATCATTCTTTTTATGCGATTTTTTTTCGAGAGGTTTTCGAGAGTTATAGAACCTATACCTATTTATTGTCTTTTTTAATGCGTTTTTTTTAATGCGTTTTGCTCAGGAACGTATCTACCGCATAAAAACAGAATTGAGTGTATTTATATATATGGATTATTTCTATGGAATATTAACTTGATAGTGATGTTTATTAGAGATTTATGCGCATTTAAGTGATTTTCGAAAGTGGGGGCTATGGTCAAATATGCACCGATTATCATGAAATTCGGTACAAGGATTTTCACATATATGTATATGAATTATTTGTTACGAATTTTAACTTCATAGTTATGTTTATAAAAGATTTACATATGTATGTACATTTAAGTGATTTTTGGAAGTGGTCTTTATATGGAGCAATGTGAAGAAAATATCGTTTGGAGATTTTTCTTAGTATGAAACATATTTTGCTCAATTCAACAGAACTTGATTTTTTATATTTAAAGTGTGCAAAATTTCATGATATTATTTGCATTATATTTAAAGAAAATAGCAAAAAATTTCTGAAAAATGTCGAGGTTGTCTGAAACTTTAGTCTGTAACTCGGATCCTACTGGACCGATTTTGCTTAATTTAAATACCAAACATTTCAGTGAAACAAAGAATGTTTGGTAAATATTTCATTAGTCTTACTGCCGTATTCATAAAAAATAAAGTAGGTTTGAAGTGTGCTTTTAGACAAATTTTTCTTAAAGTATTCAAATGTACTTTAATTTTTTATGAATAAGGGCATAAGTCTTTTTTTTTCTAAGCTCCTCTATCGTGTCTTCAACATGCGGACAGATGGACGGACTTGGCTAGTTCGTCTTGGAATTCTATAAGGACCCAGACCAATATTTCGATTTATTACAAACGGAATGACAAACTTAATATACAACATCTTTTTGGTGGTGGGTATACAAATATTTTAAATTAGAGGATATCGATGTACTTTCAACAATGTTAAACCGCAACCACAACGATCATCGTATTTGTCGGAAGAATTTAATAATATATAGGTATGTGCATTGAGTTATACTCAAGCATATACGCAAGGATGTGTACCCTCCACTGCAGTGAACCCTTAATATCAACATTCTGCTAAAAGTCATGGAGAAAACATGCAGCAAATTATGTGGCGGTGGAAGCTACAGCCAAAGATCTAATAATCTTACGGAAATTTTAGAATCTGCGCGTAAAGTTTTGATAGAAGAGGAATGTGGAGCGGGAATAAATCCAATCAAAACGGAACTGGTAATATTCATTCTTCATTTTATTCGATAATGCCTAATTAAGTAAATTAAAAGGTGAATGCGACTAAAGCAGGAAATGCAATATACCGTTGGACAATTGGACTAAGCTGGGACATCAAACCTAAAAATGTATGCTAGTGAGGCAGTGGTTAATGCTAGAGAAGATAAATCACCAAAACAAATCACGAAAGCATTTGAAGAATGGTGGCGATTATGGTACTAGATACACTTAGGACTACTCTATCTTAGTGTTGTTCACTATTCTGAATAAGTTACTAACAGATATCTTGGCGAAATCTCGAATAAAGAAGTGAGGCTAAATGGCAAGAAAGCCTGGACAAATCCTTTTGCCATTCACCAATGGCATTGGAGAAAGATGTTCAGAAAAAAACTTGTTAGAATAATTGTGGAGCAATATATATAAAATTTTGTTGAATTAAAAAATATGGAATTGTTGGAAATTCTTCCAATATCTGGAATAGTTTGGATATGCGCACAAATAAAATTTATATTTATTTCTTGCAAAGATCAATGTATTTAATAGATTTCGATTTATGCCAAAAATCGTGAATAGGCATTCGATTAAAATTTGGCTGGGGAAACATTTTTAGTGGTTCAAGTATTAAAAATTTTGTTCAATAAATTATTTCGGTTGGCTTGAGATTATCAAATAATTTCCAATTCCGAAATAGGTTTTTAAGAATGATCCTCTGGAGAGTTCTGCAATTTCGATTTGCATTTTACTATTTCGGCCTCTTGAAGATGATCCTAAATTAGAAATGTTAAGACTTTCGCGACAACTAATTTAATAAGTAAAGGGTGATGTTTTAGCAATTTTCTTATTGACAAAGACTGTGTTTGGCAGCTCAGCTGTTTTCGTGTAACATCTTACTGTTAAACATGTTCAGTTTGGTTTATAATTTAACTATGAATCGACTTACAAACGAACAACGCTTGCAGATTATGGAATTTGATTATAAAAATCACTCCTTATTTCAATATACATATCCATTAGAGATCTTCAATTGGGGAAGATTTTGCACAGACTGATTGATACACTTGATACACGTGTTTCTTTGGGCTGAAATAATTGGATTAACACTTCTACTTTGGCCGTTCTAAAATCTCTTATTGATGTCTAACCGATATCTAATCTGATTATAAAATGCCAGGTATATCTAAAAGAGATAGGTATGTATTTTCCAGTTGGACTCTTGTGAATATCGAGACACCAAAGTCTCCCTGCGGATTGCTGGTTCATTGACTGAAAAAGGAGCATTAAGCTAGATTTACACGATTGAAATTTTCTTCAAAATTGCTCTTCAAAATACTTCAAACTCGTGTAAACAGCAAATCCCAAATGGATGAAGTATTATTCAATCTGAAATATCAGCTATCAAACGAGCAGCAAATAAGCTCAGATATAACAGTAAATATAAAGAAATGATATAAACATACTGATAGCTATATAAAATAAAACTGCAATAAAATCTATAACAGGATTATGCACAACATCTAGCTTGGTCAAGGAATGCTGGGCGTCCTTAAATAGGATAGCGAGACATTCGACAGTCACACTCATATGGGTGCGTGGACACAGAGATATTGCCGATAGACTGGCAAAGAAAGGTGATATGCTACCTGACGGGGGCATAGACTTCCTATGTTATCCACATGTCAACAGCGAATTGCTCAATCCAAAAGGGAACGTTAACCCGCTTGCACGAATACTAGAATAATTTGTCATAGATTAAATTGAGAACGCACAGCTTATCTGCTGAGACCATGACGCTCTCATCTTTGTATTTTAGTGTAAGTGATCATCGGACACTGTAAATTTGGCAATCAGAATTAGGTTCCTACAACAACCTCTCCGAGCTATCAATAATGAAGTTAGAGAAAATCGAGTCCTTTATAAGGAACAGTAACTGGTTAAGTCAACCAGTCATTTCGAATCCCAATGCGGTGACTTTTAATCAGTCGGAGCATTTTTTTCCATCTATTGATATGCCTATCTCCATCTCCTCATATACTCTTCCACTCTTTTAACTACCGCTCTGCTATCGCTTGGCTTAATAATTTTTTCAGGCCAAACACATGGACCCAAGTGAGCTGTATTTATGATCAGCGACCTGCTTAACTAAACTGCAGGTCAATCTGCCAATTTGACAGCAGGCCATGGTAATTAGTTGATATTGTGTCGTAACAAACACAGTTTAATATTCAACAACTAAAAGTGACTGATTTCACTTCAAAAGTAAAGCGCAACGCTGTTATCATAAAACAAAATCCAACAAAAAAGAAAACTTGAATTGTTGTTGTCCGTTAGGGAAACAAATTAAAATTTTAAACAAAAAAACACAAAACAAAATTAAAGGGTTACAAATTAATAGTTGTTAAAATTAATAGCAATAACTAAGTGAAGGTTGATGGTGTTTTTTTCATCTGCAGATGAGTACAAATTGTGACAGCTTTAAAATATTTACATTTCTTATTAAATTAAAAACGAAAAACATCAACAAATTAAATTAAAACTCTTAACCTAAAAACAACCTAAACCTGGATTAAAGTTAAAGTGTAAGTAGCAAAAATTACTTTTAACTCCCTTACAAACCGTTACAATTTAAATATAAATCCAAAAATATAAATATTATAAAAAAAAATTAACCTGTTACAAATGAAATTATGTAGGCAAATTATAGCTAAAAAATAAAACTTAAAATGGTACCAAACACACAAAGAACTAAAATAAAACAAGTATTTTCAAATAATTTCAGATCAGTAATCATTTGAAAATTACTTTTTTTTAAATATAAATACATAGTGAGAGCCAAGGTGAATTTAAATACTAGGTGATAGCGTAGCGCCAGCTGATTATTCATGGTGAATTTGAAAATGCCAAAAAGTTATATAAAAAAAAAACTTTTTGACAGTGACGAAAGTTTTTCATATAGAAAAATGCCTGTTGTTCTTGCCTTGTTGTAATTGTTGTAGCAATGCGGTCACCTGGTATTTAATTTCACCATGGTGAGAGCGTTTGAAATATAAATTTAAATAATTGTATAAAGGCAAATAGTTTAAAACTACAACAGAAGTCTCAGAAATTTCAGAAATTAGTTCCTGTTTTGTAACGACCGCAACACAAGTTTTTTACATTAAGATTTCAAATGCTCTTACTGTGTAATGGTAGTATTTATAAAATTATATTAAAAATTGTTGAAAATCATAAAAATAAATGACATTTAATATTAAAATAAGAGTGTTTTTTTTTAATATTTTTGGTGAATGCAGCAAGTTATGAGGTGTTTTGTTTGTTTGTTTTTTTCTATTATTTTAATCTGAAAAGCAAATGATTTTTATGTTTGTTGGTTTAACTATATAAATAAAATAATAACCATAATCATAACAACAATTATAATTAAACCCAGCAGAGCGAGCTTAGGAATGTTCTGTAATCCGTTTTGCTATTAAAAAAAGCTCTTGGTTTTGTATTAAATAATTTAATAAATATACATACATTTATAAAAAAAAAACATATAACCAAGAAATATCAATAAATAAAAAAGTTAAAAAGCATGGTGGTTTCAAGCTGTTGTTTAGTTCCAAAAAAAAAATATAATAAAAAATAATAACCACTATTATGCGTTATATGGTTATGATGTGTAATATGAGGGAATATCGTTTTAAAACAAGAATAAATTTAAAAAATCATTAAATGGAACTTACCCGAATGTATGGTGTTACGTGTGGTGTTTTGGTAGGCAGCACAGTAGGCTTCAAAAACACGCAACACTAAGGCATCTTCTTCAAAAGTTGGTTGAGTTTTACGACCACTACAATAACTGGACAATGAATTCAAACTGGCCACACCACCACCATCACTACGACTCCCACCACTACTGCCACTGCCACCGGTAGTATTTGAATTCAAAAGATTGGGTCGTAGGGGTGGTGCTGGACGCATATTTGTTATACTCCAATTAGCTAAAATAGATAGAGGGGAAAGGAAATTTATTTAACTAAAATTAAATACTTATAGGTAAAATAATTTTGTAAATACTTTACCTTTTGTGCTTCCGGTCCTTGCGTTTGTGACCATGTTTTGTGCTGGAAGTGCTGGGCCCATGATCTTCGAAATACTGTTCGATGTCTGGACTAAATTTGATTTGTGGTTTTGAGCTGCCACCGGATGACTTGGTAGACTTGGTGGTTGTTGTTGATGATGCATTTGATGAGGCTGTTGATGCTGAGTGTGTGTGTACTGATTGTAGCTGAGGTGGTGATTGAACGAAAGGCTCCGTTTGTGTTGTGACGGAAGTGCCGGCGACTGTTGCTGCAACTGCTGCTGCTGGCCGGCCTGAGCTTGAGCTGCTGCCACTACTGTTACTGGGTTTTCTCTCCCCACCATTGAGTTCGTTGTGGACTGTTGCTGTTGCTGTTGACTGTTGATGCGTTGATTTAGCAAGCTGAGATTGGCTGGTGGAGACATCTGTAACAAAAGTTTTTTTTAAAGCCATTAATATAACATAAAATAATAAAATAATTCTAAACAATTGCTAAAGTAAGAAAATATATATTAGTATTTAATTTAACATTCATTTACAGTGATTCAAAAGAAATAACGTTTATAAAAAACAAATTATGAATCTTTATTAATTAGTTTTGGTGTGAGAGTACATTCCATTTTTGTTTTTTTTTTTTTATTAGTTTCTTAATTAACTCATAACAGAGTATCGAGAGATCATGGGTGCTGATTCTGGTGCAGTAACAGTAACAGGCCGATTAAATTTAAAGCGCAAGCATGTTAAGCAATTTATGAGTTTTTTTTTTTGGGTTGTGAAGGCATGTTGTTTTGAAATTCGTTGCTTTTTTTTATTAACTTTAAAATTTATACGATGATATTTGATATTTGTAGTAAATAATGATGAATCCTTTATGAGAAAACAAACAATAGTTTTATAAAGTTGATTAAGTTTAATAACAAGCAAATTAAACTTCACATTTGTCATGTATTCAAAAAGTAAGTCTACATTCATTATATGAATCTTAATAGTCTTAATAATTTTTGAATCTTTTAGTCATGGCATTTGAATGATTGAAATTTTTGAAAGAAAGAGGCAGGCAAATGTATGAATTTCAATTGCTGTTATATGTATTTAATGATGGCATAGAAAAAAGCAAAGTTTAGAAAAAAACGACAAAAACTAAAGTTAGATTTGTTTTAATTACTTTTGATTTTAAACGGAAATGTAAAAAAAAGTGTTTCGTTGCAAACGTTTTACAAATTTCTTAAAGAACCAATAGAAGAAACTATAACTTAAAAATAACAGATATTTTCCAAAATCTTTTAGAAACTTCAGTATTTACTTAAAAAGTTTATATTCCTCCATAAATACATATTCTCTATGAAACGCATTTTCGGAAATAAGAATTTTCTTTTAGAAAAAAGAAGATATTTTGAAAGAAAATAATCACAACCTAATTAAAAAATGTGTTTGTGGTGACCTCAAATGTTTTGGACCTCGAAATTTTCTCCATTTTCTGAAACTTTAACTTCATCATCTTCTTAACTATGTTAACTTTCTCTTTTCACTTTATTTCTTTCTTCATTCTCTCTATCTTTTGATTCAAACCTAAGTTAGATAAGGGACCTAAGTTAGCTAGCTGTACGATTGGACGACTGCTTGTCAAACTAAACCAAGGAATATTGTTGGATATATTGGCCTATCCCTACAGCAGCATTTCAAATTACTAATATGGCAACTCTGTCATCTTTGACATTTTTCTTTTGTAACTTGTTTTTTATTCTTACTTGTCTTTTTCTATCATTTCCGGTTTTAAAACCTTCTTACTTTTAATTGAACCTAATTAATAAACAATTTTGTACTTGAATTAAAATCAACATCACTGCGTTTTTTCTATAGGTTATGGGCCCAGAACCCAGTAAATTTACGCATAATTATATTTTCGATTAAATTTTTAAAGAATTATGGCGACAGATATAAAAACATCAGTGGCAAAGCTTAATGCTGAAAATTACTTCACGTGGAAGTTTAAGTTGGAGATGCTATTGATAAAGGAGGGTGTCTGGGAGGTTTTAACAACACTAAAGCCAGCAACAGATAATGATGCATGGATAAAGAAGGACAACAACGCAAGAGCAACAATATCTTTGGCGGTAGAGGATGACCAGTTGCATCTAATAAGGCAATGCAAAACGGCGGCAGAGATGTGGCAGAATTTACAGAATTACCATGAAAGGAAATCTTTAAGTAATAAAGTTGGTATAATGCGGAAAATCTGCAGTATGCGTTTGGAAGATAATGGTGATATAAAGGTTCATATTGGTATGATGAGTGATTTGTTTCTTAAGTTGCAGAATTTGGGTGAAGATACTTTTAGCGAAAAATGGAACATTGCAATGCTGTTAAGTAGTTTGCCTGCCAGTTACAATAGCTTGATTACTGCACTAGAATCACGGTCTGAAGAGGATTTAACGATTGGATATGTTGAATCAAAATTAATTGAAGAATATTCTAGACGCAAAGGTGGCGATTCCAATGATTCACAAAAGGCTATGCTGGTATCCAACAGAAAACAAAGTTCAAATATAGAGTGCTATTTCTGTCATAAAAGGGGTCACTTAAAGAAAAATTGTGTTAAATATAAAGAGTGGAAAAGGAAACAGCCACAACAAAAGGCAAATACGGCTACAGATAATGATTTTTGTTTGGTGACAACTGAAAGTTCTGGCAAGTGGATAATAGATTCCGGTGCGTCCTGTCATATATGCAATGACAAAAGGTTATTCGTGAACATAGATGGTGATCTGCGAAAAGAAATAGTTTTGGCAAATGGTGAGAAAGTCATATCAAGCGGTGAAGGTACAATAAAAATAAAGCTGAAAAGAAATAACAACGACTACAACAACATAACCTTTGAAAATGTGCTGTACGCCCCTACAGTAAACATGAACATATTATCAGTTAAACAATTAACAAGAAAGGGTTGTAATGTCGATTTTCAAGATGAAAAATGTATTGTACGAAAAGATGGTAAGGTAGTTATTTATGCAACCTCTGATTCGGGGCTGTATTTATGTCAAATTGAACACCATTTAAACCTTACTAATGTATGCTCAGGAAACTGTATCCATTATTGGCATAAAGTTTTAGGCCACCGAGACATGAAAGCTATTGAGACTATGAAGCTAAAGAATCTGGCAGATGGTTTAGAAATCAGCAAGTGCGAAGTAAACGATTCCTGTCAAATTTGTCCTGTTGGTAAATCAACTCGTACACCATTTCCTAAAAAGGAAGGGGTAAGTTCAGAAAACAAATTTGATTTGATCCATACTGATTTATGCGGCCCGATGGAAATTGCTACCCCAAGCGGTAATCTATACATACTAACATTTATAGATGATTATAGTAGATATTGCCATATTAATTTGCTAAAGCACAAATCTGAAGTTCCCGAAAAATTAAAAAATTTTGTTTCCTTGATCAAGACAAACTTTGGTGTTAAACCAAAAACATTCAGATCTGATCGTGGTAAGGAATACATAAATAAAGAGATAGTTAATTTTTTGGAAAATGAAGGGATACAGATTCAATATACAGCCGGCTATAGTCCGGAGCAGAACGGGGTCGCGGAACGCAAGAACCGGTCGCTTATTGAAATGGTAAGGTGCATGCTAGCGGAGGCAAAACTACCGGGCGAATTATGGGGTGAGGCGGTATCTACAGCAAACTATTTGCAAAATAGAATTCTTACTCGAACAACAGGGATCACTCCATATGAAAGAATGTTCAATAAAGTTCCCAATTTAAGCCATTTAAGAATCTTTGGTGAAACAGGTTTTGTTCACATTCCCAAAATAAAGAGAAAGAAGTTGAGTGAAAAATCTGTTAAAATGATTTTCGTTGGATATGATCCACAATCAAAGGCTTATCGAATGGTTGATGAAAATCGTAAAATCCATATTTCACGAGATGTAAAACTTACAGGCAAAATTGGGGGATTCTATGATAAAGATAAAACCTGTTCCAACGAATTTGAAATTTTCTTTAAAGGAGCTGTTGAAGTGGAAGAAAATAATTCTGGGGAGGAGTCTGATGATTCGTTTGAGTCGTTTAATGGTTTTGATAGTGATGAGAATTGCGCAGATAATTTAAAAGGTATAAGGAAATCTGAACGTAAAACTAAAGGAAAACTCCCGGCAAGGTATGTAAGTACTATTCAGGATTATGTCCCTACAACGTATGCCGAAGCAATGCAAAGTGGTGAAAAAGGTAACTGGTTCAAGGCTATGGAAAAGGAATTTGGAGCTTTAAAAACGAATGAAACTTGGGTATTGGTAAAAAGGCCCAAAGACCGAAATATTATCAGCTGTAAATGGGTTTTCAAGAAAAAGTCCACTGATGATGGTGAACAATATAAAGCCAGACTCGTAGCTCGAGGATTTTCACAACAGTACGGCGTGGACTTTGATGAGGTTTTTGCTCCAGTGGTGTCACATATTACTCTTAGAACACTTTTTTCTATTAGTGGAAAACGGAATTTTAAAATCCACCATATTGATTGCGAAACAGCTTTCCTAAACGGAAAATTGAGCGAAGAAATTTTTATGGAACAGCCCATAGGTTTTAAAGAAAGGGTTCATGAAGACATGGTATGCCTTCTACAGAAATCAGTTTATGGACTAAAGCAATCGGCAAGGGCATGGAACCAAACACTTCATGAGGTTTTATTAAAGTCTGATTTTCATCAAAGTAACGTGGACCCATGTTTGTATGTACATTCAGAAGGGGTCAGGCTGACTTTTGTTTTGATTTACGTGGATGATATATTGATTGCATCAAAAGACGAAACCACAATTAAAGCTATAAAGAATATTTTCGAAAAAACATTCAAGATCCATGACTTGGGACCAATAAAGCACTATCTCGGTTTACATGTGGAACGTTCAGAACGTGGTTATTATTCTATTTCACAATCGAAGTATATTGAAAAGATGTTAGCAGAAGCTGGACTTGACAATTCAAAACCATCCTCAAATCCATTAGAAGTCTCATACGGAAAATCCGGCATGCAGCAAACAGAACTTAGCAACAACAAAAACTATCAGAAACTTATTGGAAGTCTGCTATATATATCGTTAAACTCAAGACCAGACATCACAGCTGCTGTTAGTATATTAAGTCAAAAAATCTGTAAGCCAAACGAAGAGGATTGGACGGAACTGAAAAGGGTGGCTAGGTACCTCAAAGGAACCATTAATATGAAACTGTTTATAGCACCAGATAATGACGAAATTTTGTCCGGTTATTCAGACGCTAATTGAGGCGAAAATCGATTGGATCGAAAATCTAATAGCGGATACCTTTTTAAGGTTTATGGTGCTCTTACTTCGTGGGCTTGTCGTAAGCAGACATGTGTGACATTGTCTTCGACAGAGGCAGAATTCGTTGCACTCGCTGAGGCAGCAAAAGAAGCGTTATGGTTGAAGCAGTTACTCGCAGATTTTGGAGAACTTATAAGCAATCCCATCATCATAAAAGAAGACAACCAAAGTTGTATAAAAATCATTGAAGGTTTCAAATTGAACAACAGAACCAAACATATTGATATAAAATACCACTTCGTTAAAGATTACGTGAAGAGAGGCATAATAAGATGTGAATATTGTCCAACCAACGACATGGAAGCAGATTTACTTACGAAACCACTCCCACCACACAGAATAAGGGACTTAAGATCCAGAATTAAACTGGTTGACAATTTGGAATGAGAAGGGGTGTTGGATATATTGGCCTATCCCTACAGCAGCATTTCAAATTACTAATATGGCAACTCTGTCATCTTTGACATTTTTCTTTTGTAACTTGTTTTTTATTCTTACTTGTCTTTTTCTATCATTTCCGGTTTTAAAACCTTCTTACTTTTAATTGAACCTAATTAATAAACAATTTTGTACTTGAATTAAAATCAACATCACTGCGTTTTTTCTATAAATATGTATTTATAAAGAAGATTCAAAAAGTATTTTGTCAAACTCAACTAAACTGAGGAATATGTATTTGTTAAGTAGATTCAAAGGGTGCTTTCCGAATTTTCAATAAGTACCAAATACGTTACAGTTTACAAAATTTTAAACAATTAAAACGAAGTTTACAAAATTTTAAACAATTAAAAAGAAATACATTCAGACTTAAGTAAACATCCCAAATCCTTAACAATACAATAGATTTGAGTTCCCTACTAAAACTTATTGTTCTACAGATAGTAACCAAATTGTAGGATGTGTTATACAAATAATGTGGAATGCGTTCTTAAAAGATTCTGCCATTTCGATAACAATAGGAGATCAATGAATTTATTCAAGGCTAAATTTGAGGCAATATGGTTTCTGTAAAAAAAATCACAAATATTTTCAAAAACTGGAAAAATAATAAGTACTGACATGCACATATTGTTGGTGGCATGTTGTGTTGAAGACGAGACTGAACAGCATCTCATGTGTCAATGCCCGGCCTTAACAAGCCGCAGATATTACGGATCTATCGAGAAAGAATGTCAGAAGGCTATATGTCTTCATACGGATATGGAAACGGGATGGTTTGGTTAATAGCAAATTACTTAAAACTGGTGAAGTTTGGAGAGATATCTTAAGCAAATGTGTATACATATTTCACCTTTTCTTTCCAGAAACTGAGCGAGCCTTAACTTTTTGATAAGCTTCTTGGAAGCTTTGTGGCATCTCCTCATTCTTGGTGGTGTAAATTTAATATTGATACTTTGACTTGACTGAGGATACAACATTATTATCCGAATGGCCTTGAGCATGCCCTTTTTTACTAATTTTGCCATGTGGTCACTGATATTTTCGTACGCACATAAAGAAAATTCAGCATAATTTCAAATGACACCAGATTAAGTCCAATGAATGGAAATCACAAGTTTACAATATCCATACTGTTTTAGCCCTGATGCTATTTTTCAGGATTCTGAATAGTAAATTCAACTTTGTTTTCGTTTCGGGAGTTTTTTTTTTTTTTTTTAAGAAAAATTCCTTATAGTACATGATTGGAACAATGATATACAACAACTAGCCAAACAAAGTAGCACGAAATTTCATAATCAAACAACGATTTTTTATAAATAAACCTCAACATTATACCACTCCTGAATTTTGTCGAGAAACTCCTTGTAAAACGTTTGTTACGAAACACAACAAACAAACAAAAAAAAAAACGTAAAGCAAACAAATTCTTATATGATTTCAATTATTAACTTAACGAAAACAACAAATGTAGTCGCTTAAATTAAAGAGTATATAAAAGAATTATGTATATAACGAATTTACAAAACAAGAACGTGCACAAACGCGCATATCATTTCTATACATTCGATTGTCTGCCCTGTTAAGCAAACAATTCAAATATATAAAATGATACTGAGCTCAAAATGCTTGCCTTCTGCAAACGCCTGTTGTTGCTGCTGCTGCTGCGTATTAACATCTTCCTTAATAGAACCCAACGATTCGGGACGGGCGATATAAGCACCACTGCATATGGGACAATCAAACGACGAGGTGGGGCTAGCTAGAACACTAGCCGGTGAATTACAGTTACTGCTTCTTTGCGTTGAATTGCGGGTATTACAGCAGAGCGGGCATTCTGCTGCCGTTATGGTAGTGGTGGTATTTGTTGGCATTTCATTGTGTGATGTACTGCAGAAAGAAGACGAACAATCCTGGCAGATTGAGCAATAGGTGGCACCCTCACTAAAACCGCTGGCTTCCATGGAACAAAAACAACTGGAGCAGAGAGAACAGTGGGATTCTTTGCTCGATTGGGTTGAGGGCAAACGTTTATTGTAGACCTTTGCTATACCCTTAATAACATCTTTGGGTAGGGTTTCCTTCTTCCACCAATGGGCATACATGCCCGAACGAAACATTCCTGTTTCGGGATTAGTATCTTCCTTGGTTTCAAAGGTAGAATTGACATTTTGATTTGAAGAGGTGGCTTCTTTAAAATGTATGGGTGCTACTGTGTTTAAAAAAATACTTTTGCGATTTATTTGGAATTCTGCGGTAGTAGAAGTTAGCGTAATTGGTACGGGCTGTGTCATAGCGGGCTCTTGACGATTTTCATTGGACTGTTGAACAGCCTCTAGGAATTTTTCACGAAATGTGCCGCAAACATCAAATCGTGTGAGATCATTTGGTTCATCAGCATTGGCCGATTTGGAGATCAATTTAAGGGAACCATCTACATCATAGTAGGCCTCGTAGGCTTCTTCGGTTTGGGGAGGATCGGGCGAAGTTATGGTACAACTACCCGCCAGTCCTGAGTCACTCGAACGAGGGCTGGGACATTGAGAACTTTCGCAGCATTTGCATTTGGCGGATGTATGACCATCGACTTCATCTCCATTGCCAAAACGATGTGGGGTGGCATGATTTTGTGGAGGTGGCAGGGGAGGAGGATAATTTCTCTCTGTTCTTAAGTTGGGATTGGAATTATTTCGATTTGGTTGAGCTGCCTCATTGCCTAAGGGCACATAATGATAACTTATGCAGCGTTTAACAGATTCACGTTTCTGTGATTCGATACTCGATCTCTTGGGTTCAATACATAGTTCCGTTTGCGATATACTGCAAGGCTTTATATCACTTTGTCTTTGGCTTTCCTGTAAAGTTTTATACATTGAAGGTGGAGCTATAACATCACTCTCCTCGAAATTATACAGCAACTCGGCCGTTAATTTATCTGGGGCATCTCGACAAGAGGCCGGCAGATCTAAACAGCTAGAATGTATTTCTTCTTCTAAAACATTACCAGAAGCTTCCGCAACATCAGCTGATTGGTTTTGCATATCTTGGCGATCTTTCCAGGAGGGAACATACACAGCCGTTTTGGAGCTACGATTAAAACGATTGCCCACAAACATATTGGGCATACTATGGCGCTCTGTGGGTGATATAACTAATTCTGAGGTAGTGTTTTTGATTTTTGTTTCATCTGACAAATCGGCCAGGTTTTCACAAGCCAAATAGGCCGCCCCTAAGGCGCGACCATTGTAGCATGAAGACATTTCTGAGTTTTCGGAAGTTTGCTGCTGTAACAAAGAAGGCTTATTCAGTGTTGTATTATTGGAACCCAGTTCTAAATGGGCTTCGGAAGTGTGTATTATAAAACTTTCCTGGGTGGATTTTCTGGCTATGGCTCTCATGGTTTTTGAACCTATAACCAGAGATTCCTTTTTCAAATATTTATTGCTCTCTTCATCGCTTAAAAAATCCAAATTTATTAAATTTATAGACGAGCAATGTCTGGGTTTTTGGGGTGTGGCGGCCCCCGAGCCATGATCTATAAATGTGCCCGCTGAAGCGAAAGAATCACAACCACCTAAATCTCTTTTATTACTACCAAAATTAATAAATTCAAAATCATCATGCACATCCATATCAATATCCTCTCCCTCACTCTCAGAGTCTGTGGGTAGTTCAAAAGCATCTTGTCTTTCAAGTTCCGTCCGATCCGATGAACCTGAGTCAGCCTCATCATTAGTTAACTTATTGATTAGCTTCTTGGAAGCCTTGTGACATCTTCTCTTTCTCAGGGGTATACATTTCATATCGATACTTTGACGTGACTGAGGATACAATAACATTTTTATCAGTATGCTCTTAAGCATGCCCTCCTTGACCAATTTGGCAAAATGATCACTTAAATTGGCATACGGAGCCGTAGGCGGATAGTTACTGGGTGGCAATGTAATGCGATAGGTATGTTGTTGTGGCGTATTGTAGTATGCACATAAAGAAAACCGGGTACAATAACCACGTGCATCCAAATTATGAGTAAACTACACACATTCAGACAAATAGTAAGTTTTGGTCGTTTTTTAACAAAAATTTTATGAAATTTCAAATAAAAATAAAAATTGGAAAAAAATGTTTGTTTTAAAGCGAAGAATGTATACTTACATGATTAGGTGGTGTGGATATATGGCCGCCACTTATGGAGGCATTGCTTAAATTGCTGAGTTGGCGTTTAATACCAATCGGCATACTGACATTTGTTGATGTAAGTAGATCCACCCATTTGTTGGCATCATTGGGTCCTTGGCACACAGCAACAATACGATCAATGAGAGGACTATTGATTTCAAAGGCATTTTTGTAGGTATCAGAGTCTTCAAGACGATTCACAATGATACCGGTGAGTGGTAGTTTGCCCTGTGAAAGGTGTTTGAAAAAAATCGTAAAAACTTTGCAATAAATAGTGAAATTTAGAAATTTTTATAAAAAATTAAAAAATTTTTAAATTTTACTATAATTAGGGAAAATTTGAGTATTTAAATATTAAAATCTTGAAAAAAAAAATTGTACGAGGAAAGCTGAATTTTGAAAGTATTTTTATAAATATAGTTTAATACTGTAAACATTATAAAATATTGAGAATTTGTATCAGAAGAGTCAATTTTTTTCGTTGAAGAGTTTGAAGCGAGAAGTAGCAGGTGGCAATGCCTTCTGACGATTTGCTACGAAATTACCTAAAACTAATATAAACTATAGAGATTATGGTTCCATCGAGAAGTTTTCCAAAACTAGCATTACGTTTATTAAAGCTATGGTCAAATATGGACCGATCAACATAAAATTAAGTACGACGAATTTAACATACATATATATGGATTATTTGTGTCTAAGTTCAACTTGATAGAGATGTTTATAAAAGATTTATGCACATTTAAGTGATTTTCGGAAGTGGACTTTAATAAGGACTATGGTCAAGTATAGACCAATGCAAACAAAATATAGTTTTGAGATTTTTCTTAGCATGAAACTTATTTTTGCTGAAGCATTTATGTACCATAGAGACAAATTCCGGGAGAACATTACAAAAGGACTTGTCCTTCCATATTAGAAATAACGTGTGCAAAATTTCATGATATTATCTGCATTATATTTAAAAGATATAGCGAAAAATAACTGCAAATAATCGAGGTTATCTGAAACTTTGGTCTATAACTCGCAACCGATTTTGATCATTTTCAATATCAAACATTTCGGAAAAACATAGAATGTTTTGGAAAAATTTTAGTGTTCTAAGAAAGGAAGCTTTATGAATGAAAACAAGTACAATATTGATACTGACTGTATGTGGTTATTAATATAATTTAAATTATTAATTCAAATTATCTTCTAAAATTGTTGGGAAAAGAATGTTTTTGGAAATATTTTTAATATTATAATTCTCTATGATATTTGTTTAGCACCTAAACCCCAATTGCCTCTGACTGATTTCTAAACTCTATAAAGCATTTTTGGTTAATGTATGTCTTTCTATGCTAATTCTATAAATGATTCAAAGAAACAATACATATTCCTCACCTGATTCTTCAATTCTAATAAAAATAAAAATGAAAGAATAAGTTCTAGCAAAAACTATTGATTAAGTAAAGTGAGCTAGAAAAGACTACGCTGTTTTAGAACCAGTTCTGCAGGTGACAATTTCAAACAAAAACCATTGTTCGCAACTCCAAACTAGGACGAGTACCAGCTATATAAATTCATTTTAAAACAATTTTTACTGGGTAAAATTTAACATGGTAAATAAGGCCCTAGATGGAGTCATCAGTGTCAACCTGTAGTCATCAGTGCCAACCACAACAACCATATCCAAAAGCCATTTTGTATTCGTATGTGTGATGCTCCAGGTTTTCCCTATAACATTCCTACACGAGTATATGGCCGTGGCGGCCTTGGATAATCTCGCCTGGGTATTCTAATTCAAGGATAGCCTAGAATCGAGGATTACTCCCAGATATTATGCGCTACTGGATAAGGTCAGTTCCACATTATTGATGCGTGATTGATGAAATGTAGGGACCTTTTACTTCGTCGCAAAGAGTACGAGTTCAGTTTTTGTGGGATTTACACTAAGTCCACTCTTAATGATCTAAGCAGAGAGTGTGCGAAGTGCCATTTCCATTCTTTGTGAGATAGTGTGCAGATATTTTTTCAGCCTTTCAAGAGTTTTAAAAATGAAGGATAAGAGATTAATAGGGCTTCGTTTTGGTGTGTGAAACACTCTTATGTATAAAGACGACATTGCACCTGGTCCATGATTCAGGGATATAAGACCACGCAAGACAGGCCTTATATATCCGAATGAGCCAAGGCATAAATAGGTCTGCATAACGCTGCCCGAAGTTTTGTAAGGGACGAAGTTACTCAAGGCTTACTGCAGTCTATCCTCAGAAATGGGAATAGTAACATTAGATAGGTCGTGGAGTAGGGACAGTTAAGAGTAGTTGATAAGACTTTGCGTAAACGACTGGTCTCAGACGAGCCTTTCATGCCGCTATACAAGAGTCTTCAAGACCTTATTAGGTTTCATCAACAATAGTAAAACGAATAACAAATATAAATTAATTAGAAGCATACACACACGTTGTAAACGTTGTAAATTTCTTTAACTCATAATATGTATGTAAAGAAATATTATTAAGTCCCGAATCCTATTTCTCAATAAAGATTTCTCAATAAAGATGAGCTATAATGCTGATGTTTATAGTAGATCTTGGACAATAAAGATTGTTGATGATGCCCTTGGCAGGTTAGAAAATACATTTCAATTTAAAAATTTTCTAATTTACTAATAAAATAGTAAAACTCTATGAAAGTAGTAAGATTTTGAAAATGTTTCTATAAAAATAGCAAATAAAATGAGAAATTCTAAATATTTTAAAATTACCTCGTAAATAAAGGCACTCATTCTTTGACTGACACTTAATATAAGCAACGTTTGTGGAAATAAAACAAAATAACGATCACGATGATCTGAGCCAACAGCTACACTGCCCATGTGTATGATTTCTCCTAAAGAGCTTAATTCTTGGCCCTGCCAGCCACGTACAGGACCAGTTAATACTTGTAGTTCTAATTCCTTTTGTCGTCTGGTAGCAGAACAGGTGGCCTAAGTAAAACATATTAAAAACAAATATTATAAAAAACTCTAAAATCTCCTAGCAACAACTTACAGCAATATCTTTGTAAACCGCTACACTACGTTGTGTATCACCACGATCGGGATGACTGCTCTCCATATGTCTTTCTAACTCTTGCAACATAGCGGAGTATTTGTCGAGACGGCGAAATGGTTTTGACAAACCTGTGGTGAGTACTAAAAGACCAGGAGTGGCAGCACCTTGACGTTCCATATACTTCTCCAACTCATCTCTATATTAAACAGATTATGCATTAGTTGGTTAGAATATTTTGAGATTTTTAATTTCTTGTTTTAAACTCACTTATATTTGTCCAAAATAACAATGGCTTTGGGATGTTGTGCACAATAGGCTTGATGTACTTGTTTCATATATGGTGCCTTATTAAGAAATAATTTACCCACACGATCATTGCACTCTTCCATTTGTGTAAGTAACTCTTCGTGTGTCTTGACAACCTCAACAAAATTGCACATTAATTGGGCATACTCATCGGCATTGAGTCTGTAACGGAGAGAATATGTGTGAGTATTAAAATATAAAAATAAGAAAATTAATAATCTGTATTTACATTTGTGTTTGTTGCAGCGGTTCCAAAAAGTTCTCCAATAAACCCTGTATCTCAGCCACATGTGCTCTTTCCGAATCTAATAGATCCTTCAGCACCACCGATCTATATTCCTGGATCTCCTCGGGTGGTCTGATTGAGTCTGTAATGGGCAGGGGAGCTTTGTATTCCATAACATAATTGCTGGGAAACCAGCCAGTCTTATCGTTGAGTGTGCCCTCCCACCAGCCACCTTCTTCACGTTGTGTCACCGTGATTAGATCACCTTTTTTGAAACACAATTCATCATTGTTGCCACCCTTAAAGGAATATTCTGCCTGCACTATAAGTGGTTGATCCATATTTGTTTGATTTGTTCTTCAAGTTCAAAATATAACGACGTCGTTTTATTTAATTTTCTTCTTTTTTGTGTTTCGCATACAAATAAAATCTAATGTTTTGCAATTAATCTATAAAGCAAAAGAAATAAACATACATATATAAACAAACATGTTAATTTTAGTTCAAAGTCTTTATAACATTTCTGTCATCAATTTGTCTTAGAAAATAATAAGCCAAAAAAAGATCTATAACAATTAAAATCTTTCAAATATTCATGTTTTTTATTGTTATTAACATTGTCTTGCTAAAAAATTGTAATGCTAAAAAAATGTTTTCATTTAAATATTTATATGCGCCCATCCATCCCAACCAAACACAAGTAAGATTTCAATAGATTGTATACGGTTCAGATCTGCACATTTTTCATTCATTCAATAATAAATAAAAAATAAGAACATTTTATAATAAAAGTGGCCAACATTGCTGCTGGCCAAGGTCGGTGGAGTGAAATGTTAACACTATATTTATTTGCCCATTAAACATTTTTTAAGTTCTATGCATGGGTATCTACATTTAGTATTTAATACATTTTTTATATTATATACATACATATGTATGTACATAGCCATAAATTTATGTAGAAATAAAAATACATAATTGTTTTTCTTCAATAAATTAAGACATACTTTCGCAATAAATATTTGCTATGGAATGGAAAATGTTTCATTCATTAAACATTTTCGTATCTCCTATCATATTTGTTTATGGGTCAGTATTAAAATACAAAATTTTTCATTAAAATTCATTAGTATGGATATTTTTAGAATTGTTCCAGAGAAAAATTTTGTTAAAATTAAAACACTTTTCTCAGAAAATCCAGTCACATAAAAATTTTAATATTTTTTGAAACTCATTTAATACATATGGGCTAATCCTGCGTTACGGACGTTACATTCGCACGCAAATTTGCTTGTTAAAATTGACACAGCTGGCGTTCGCATTGGAATATTTTCATGAAATTTTTTGCAAAATGCAGTTCTTTGGATTAACTGTTTTTGAAAAAAAAAACTATGCTAGCTTAAAGTTCCGTTACGGACGTTAAAAAACGGAAGTCTACTTTGAGGCTTATGTGCATTTGCACATTTTTTTAGCTAATTTTACATAATAAACAAAAAAAAGTCCAAATACAAAAAATGAATTGGAATATATGACAATATCAATCCTAAGTAGTCCCGCTAAACAAAAATCTTAATTTGTGTCTGTTACGGACGTTGCACTTTTTCTATTAAACCATATTGTGTATATAAAAAACATTCATGTATTTAAAAATCTTTTTAACCTTGTTATTATTAATTTATTAGTTACAAAAAAATTATAGAATATTTCATTGCTCTTGTATTAGCTTATATTCATTTATTTCTTTAAATGTTTAACATTGTATCTTATGCTTAATAGACCCATAGGAAAAGCCCGCAAAATAATGATATGATTTAAGAGCTGGAATATTTTTTACATTTATCCATGTTTTTGATATTTCGTCAGATGTAGTTTTGACATAATTTTTATTAACGTAAATTATAAAAACGCAATTTATATTTTTTTTTTTTGCTAATTTGTGAAAATCTCGTGCGTTTTTTAAGATGAGATTTTGGGCGTTTACTAGTTGCCACACGTTTCGCTTTACAACAGCGCTAACACTGCCCACCGCTCTTTTTCCATGCGAAGTAGCAAAAAAATTCCATTCGAAACAACTCACATTCCATTCTTTTACGAATTGTGGAATGTTTCTCAGAATGTATTTGTTTTTAAATTGACTTCCACAGCCATCAGAAAATATCTTTATTCTATTGAAAGAATAAATTTTTCTGATTTTTTAATTAATAATTTTATAAAACAATAAACAGAATATTTATTGTGCGAGAGCTCATCACTTACAATGCAATAAGACTTGGAGTAATTGTTGAACCAAGCAACGCATGTAAACAAAGTAACTTGTGAGTAACTGAAATGAGCAGATTGAACCTCATTTTGCGACAAAATTCTGTAATTTTCAGCAAAGTCAATTTGCAATATCAGATCATTGGGTTGTATTTGCATATTTGAGGCATTAAAATAGTTTTGCTGCGAACATTTAATGTATGAATGCAGCTTAAAAGCAGGAAGCTTGGCGTTAAACTCATATTAATTATTGATTTTCAGGAATTATTTTAGGTTTCAGAAGAATTTGAAATTCATCTCAATTTAAGTTGCAGATTGGGGGATCGCATGTTATTTAAACACACTTTTTGTTACTTTGAGGTGAAGTTTTTCGGATTCTCGGCAACCTAGAGCAATTTTAAGCCCAGATTCAGATTCAGCAGGTGAAAATCCATTATAAACCTCATAAAAAATAAAATGTTTGCATATTTTCATGCCGTTACGGACGTTTCAAAAAGTGTAATAAAGGTATTTCTTTTTTTTTTTCTTCAGATTGAAGTGCATAAAAAACTCTGTTTATAAAGCTAGTTTGGAAAACAAAATTGTTAAAATTCACTATGTTAAATTTAAAAAAACCTATTTACCGTTACGGACGTTACACACAGTGTACCCATTTTTAGTTGAAATTGTTAATATATATTAGATAACTTACAAATATGATTTTTATCTTAAATAAAAGAAAATTAAACAAATAAAAGTTTTGCTAAATGCTAAATATTGAACCGACTATTTTGCCCACTTTTTTGACCATGGAAATACCCTTTTTTACAAGAATAACTGAAAGCAAGAGGTACGTTTAGGTTAGCCTCTGTCAAGAACAATCAAACCACCGTAAAACCTTATTGCTTATATATTTTGAAGCTTGAATATGTATCCTATTATTCCATTAACAAACATTTGGATTTTGGGCAACTTTAAATTTCTGCCCTTGGTTAAAATTTTTCGGATTAGCCCATATGTATGTATTTAAGAAAAGCTAAAAAAAATAGGGGGTCCACATATATATTTGTATATTACGTTGATCTGATTCCAACGAACGCAATGGTGTCAATGGTGTTCGGTATTGTGAAATGATAACCAGTTTTTTCTTGCCTAGAATTGAAGAAATGAATGTGGAGGGCATGTGGTTTCAACAAGACGGCGCCACATGTCATACAGCCAGAGAAAATGCATCAGTCATTTCCCGGTCGTGTTATTTCGCGTTTTGGAGACCAGAATTGGCCGCCTAGATCGTGCGATTTAACACCTTTAGATTTTTTTTCTTTGGGGTTTTTTGAAGTCGATGGTTTACGCGAATAAGCCGACGACGACTCAAGCCTTAAAAGAGGAAATTGAACGCTGCATTAATGAAATACCGCAGCATTTATGCAAAAAGGTCATTGAAAATTTCATTAAAAGACCGTATGTGTGCCAGCAAAGCCGCGACGGCAATCTGCCCGATATCTTGTACCATACATAACCTTATTCTGTCTACTTTACGATATAATAAAGTTTCAGGTTTTTTTTAAATATCTGTTTTATTTAAGATTTAAAAATTTCGTTCTAGTTGGGACACCTGTACAGCCTGTGTCGGCTTTTTTAGGCAGCATTTTGATATTTGAATGTTTCTCCACATTCTCATTTTAACCTGAGACACTCGCCTTGTAGGGAGCCAGCAAGGTTTCTTTATCAATATTCCAAATCCAGATTATGTCGGCTAGCGCTTTGTGGACTTTGTGCCTATTTCACGTGATTGCGTAGGCGAGTGCTGAGGATGAAAGGAGGCTGTCAAGATTTGTCAGCATGGAGCAACGTAACTTTTCTTCCACGAACTTCTACGTGCAAGTCCAGCATAATTCCTGAGGTGACGTCAGCCTAAACAAGCGCTGCACGTAAACTGCGTTGGCAAACTTTACAAAACCCTGGTGCCGGATTTTGTTCAACTACGACCAGTTAAATGCGGAACAGCAATTTGTAAGATTCAGAAATAAATGGATTTACAGACCTTGAACAGCGAAGAAT
This sequence comes from Bellardia pandia, assembly GCA_916048285.2. Lineage (NCBI taxonomy): Eukaryota > Metazoa > Arthropoda > Insecta > Diptera > Calliphoridae > Bellardia > Bellardia pandia. Next base: position 46,665,222 of record OU696530.1, read on the forward strand.
TTCAGTTTATTTTGGTACGTATCTATAGAACCAACTGTCGTGGAAATGCTCTCTTTTAGTTTATTATCTGTGCTTAAGAAAGCTTTAGATTTTTTGCAATAATTGAAACCTATAAAAAAATTGTGTTTTTTTTTAAGAAATTGTGAACGATTTTCTTTCTATTTTTTAATTGCCTAATTAAATTTTTTTAAAGAAAAAAGTGAAAGGTTTTTAAAAAATCTTCTGTAGTGTAGCCGAATTTTATGTGAACATTGCTTTATATAAAATAATCCTAGATTAAATTTAGGCCCCGATTATCGTTCACAACATTAAGTATTTTGATGTTGTATGTTGTAAACTGCGATTACGATTCACAACACTTATCGGCTTAATCGCATAAAAAATGCATGTTGTGTTGTAGTCGAGCCCTTAATTTTAGGTATTTACTGGGTTCAATTTTTCAATATTTTTTATTATAAAAACTTATTTAGTTAAATATTTATGAATTTTAAACAACTGAAATTTTTTCTTAAATTTAACAATTTAAATAACACAATGAAATCGTTTTCATATTATTCAAGTTCAAGAAAACATACCTTGGAATAGCAAAATATATATTAAACCAGCCGTCAGACACAAATGTTTTAACATTTTTTTAAATTATAATTCATATATGAATATTTTAATTTTTTTTGTTTGTTTTAAAATCGTATGTGAAGACACATACATAAAAGTGACACTTTCCAAAAGAATTTTTGTGCGATGAATAAATAAAAAAAACAACAATTTCGTTGACGACAATATTTTATTGCACAAACTGCAATAAAAATAAAATTATAAAAATAAAACAATTTAGAGGAAAATTATTTCAAAAAACAAAAAATACACTGAATGCGACAGTTTTTATTTGGGCTTTTTTTTTTTGTTTATTTGAAGGCATTTCCGTTCGATTGTCATCGCAACACAACACCACAGTATAATAATTTCGATAATATTTTGTTTTCTCTTATTTTTAAATTATTATTATATTATTTCTTTTTTAATTTTTTTTTAACTTTTTTTTTTTAACCCAAGGTCATTGATATTTGTCTTCTTGGTGTTATTAATTGGCCGGCCAACTACGATTTAATTATTTTTAGATTTGATTTGTTATTTCTGTTAACTATAATCATTTGTTTTTCTAAGAAATTGTAGCACTTTCTTTTAAATAATTATGATTTTGTAGGAGTAGTTTTTACACAAAAATAATAAATAAAATTGACTTGACAATTGAATAGATATTTGAATAAAAATACATATTTATTGTGTTTCAAATAATGTTCACTGACGAAATGATTTCATGTATTCCGAATTTTCTATTTAATCATGTCACACCCGTGTGCTCAAACCAACTAAAATATTGAGAACAAATTGAATTTTTTTAGCACAGCTTTTTTGCAAATCGTTTTTTTTTTTAACAAAAAAACAACAACGAAAAATTATGGTTTAAGGACTACAACAATTTCGAAATAAATTGAGAATAAACAGAAAAAGAAAAGCAAAATAAATAAAACCATTTCCACAAAAATATTTTGTAAAAATAAATGAAACAATAAATTTTTTAAACAAAAGTATTTGCAAAATTTGCTATACAATTTGTTTTAAAAAATTTTGAATTTTACCAAAAAAAACCCCCTCGTTACATTCCTTTTATATTGTGTTTGCAAAGTATTACATTCTTTAATTCGACATTGAACTTGTTAAATGAAATTATTTGTTCAGTAAACTTTATTGGCAAAATCTTAAAAAATTTATTGAAATATTTAACAGTAACCACCTTTTAATATTACACAATTTGTTTTAAATACATTCATTCCCTTCAATTTATTTTTTATTGTTTTTAAAAATTTTCAAATTTTTGTTTGGGGAATCGTGCAAAAATATAGAGAGACATAGAGAGTGAGCAAAATGTCAATACGCATACATACGTATAAACAGAAAAGTTTGTTTTTCTTTTTATTTTTCCTTTTCTTTTTTGTTTTTCATGTGCGGAAGATAAATGGGAAGGTTTATAAAGCAATGACTTGTGTTGTATCGATGAGCATCAGATAAACGAAAATATTATTTCGAAACCTTAAACAAAATGACAGCCAAAAAATAATTATTACCGGGAAAGATCAAAGACGCGATACGTTTTAGCATAAAGAAAGTATGTACTTTAAAATTTTACAAGTAATTATAAATTTCGTAATTTGCAAAAGACTTCAAATCTCGAGGAAAGTAAAAATCATAATTTATTTTAAGAAATTTTCACAGTTTCCAAAAAAAACATTTTATAATTCTGTAAAATACAGGTGAACGACTCTCAAAACATTTATAAACCTTAGTGGCTCACAGCTTATTTTATGCAGTGCCATGCAAAACTAGCAAGAACTTAAAAATAAAATTGGTGTCATTTAAAAGATAAAATGATATAGTCCAACTAACAAAAAAAATATGCAAAAATTTACATTTTAATATATGTATATTAAAACTAAAAAAAAAAACAAAATAACTCTCATTTCACGTCACAGCTTATTTAATGCAGGTACGCATGGGTTTCGAAAACTTGAAATTAAAACTGGCAAGTAAACATTTAGCCTTAATTATCTACAACGGTAAGTAATACCCGGCGAAATATTCGACTACTCTATCATTAGCGCTGTGGGCAGTTATTTATTAGACACGTTTGCACAAAATCGAAAATTGGATCTTATACTCAGGGTTTCTCAATTATCAAATTCTAACAAGTAGAAAGTGCACAAAACCTGAGTATAATAAACTTGTCCATGGTTGTTTCAACAAATGTCAATGCAGCTGACATACAGGCCCAAACCTTGACACTGCTACCACTATGATTCACTGTTGTCTTTAGGTTTTCTTTGTTGAGTTCTGCCTTCTGAACCGTATATGTTAAACTTAGATTCATCGGTCAAGATGACCGAATTCCAAAACGCAAATTCCTTGCAAGCTTATTTTTCGGAGAAATTTAGCCTACCATTCCGTTTTTCCGATTTATAAACGGTTCGGATTTATAATGTGCCTGGGCCATTAAAATCATTTTGGCCCAGGACCCGAAGAACAGTTTCAACACAACATTGTTTGCTCAGGTCATCTTCAAATTCGGAGGCCAGTTGTGAAACTGATAGCCTTAAATTTGTCTTTATTTTTCTTTCAATGTGTGGCTCATCATATTAATTGAAAATTATAATTGGTACCTTTCTGCCTTTGTTGTGGCTCGATTTTTATGTATGAAACGCTCAATGATTTTTTGGACTGTAGAAGCTTTAATGTTAACCATTTCTACTATTTTTCGCTGTGAGTGACCATTTTGGAAATTTTTTAAAAACCAATTTTCGTTGTTCTATCGTTGTTCGTGGACTCATTTGAACGTTACAAAATCGGACTTATAATTTAACAGAAAATATTGTTAAAAGTAAAAAACGTAAAAGCGAAAAACCAACAAGCTATCAATACAGTCGAATTTGACTGCATAAAATAAGCGTGAAAAAAACTAGCATTTGTATTTTTTTTAGTTTTATTATATTAAAATGTGCATTATAGCAATAAATGTTTTGTGTTTGTTAAGGTAAATATTCGCAAAATTAAATATTGGTGGCAAATATTTACTCAAAAACACTTTTAGCGCAAATTTGTTTGACGTTGTTTACTCTTACAACAGTTTTGCAAGATCAAACAGCATATAATAAATTTAAACTAAATATTTGTTGTGATTTAGCCTAAATAAGAAAACTTTTTTTAAATAAATAAACGAGTTTAAATATATGTTATATAGTGGTTACGTCTTCTTCGACAAATATTTGCTACGGTCAGTATTTTTAGACTCTAAAGGTACGGTCACATTTGGCAAATATTTGCCGAAAATGACGTGACCACTAAATAACATTTATTTGAACTCATTTGTTTACTTAAAAAAACTTTTCTTATTTAGGCCAAAGCACAACAAATATTTAGTTTTAATTTATTTGATGCTGTTTGATCTTGCAAAACTCTTGTAAGAGCAAACAACGTCAAACAAATTTGTGCTAAAACAAGTGGTTACGCTTTTTTGAGGAAATATTTGTCAAATGTGACCGTACCTTAACATTATTTCTTTTAAATGACAGCAATTTAATTTTTATGTTCCTGTTAGTTTTGTTTTTATGGAGCTTTGAAGACAAAAAATGCACTGCAAAAAATAAGCATGTCAAAAACTAAAGGAAATTAAACTAAAACTTGGTTCAAAATAATTCATACGGATTTAAGATTGCATCTCATTCAAATAGATCTCTCTGAGGGACTTGTAGATTGACCAAAAATACCAAATCTCAAACTATAGTTAGATTTAATTTATTTTTTTAATAGTTTTTAAATGTATCCCGAATCCTAACATCTCGAAAACAGTCAGAAAACAGAAAAGTTCGGCCAAATGACATAGTATAGAACACAAAAATATACTGACTGAAACTGGATCTTAAAAAAACTAAAAGGAGTGGTTAAGGACAAACCACGTAAATGACGAAATAATATTAAAAAAAAAAACATAAAGTCTCTCACAGTGTTTTACCAAAATTCGAAATATTTGTTTAAAAGTGAAATAAATTTAAAATAAATTTCAATAATTAAAATAAATAATTTAATTGGCAAACACATTGAATAACACATAGCACAATTTAAATGAAAATTTATAATTGAAAATTCCCAAATTTAAAATCAATTATTTTTATTAGATTCCAGCTGTTGCCACAACTAATTTGCTTAAATTGTTGTAGTAAGTAGTAAGAGTAGTAAGTGTACGAATAAAAGTATGATAATTTATTTACATTGTTGAAAATTATTTTATTATATTAAAAATAGCAACAACAATAAAAATAGAATAAAAGTGTGTTGTTTATTTTTACATATTTATTTATTTTATTCTTTGCATTCCTTTAACTGGTTCTAGCTGTAGTTTAGTTTAGTATCAATTATTTACCGATTTGATTTTTTTTTATGATTTGTAGTATATTTTTTGACGAAATTTCTTATATTTTCGGTTTCACATGCAGAATATAATTTTGTTGTTTTTTGTGTGCTTCTTCAGATAGAAATAACCAAGTAGATTGGAAAACAGCCAAAATTAATATTGTTGTTGTTTTTGTTTTCTTTAAATTAAATTTTCATTTTCATTTTTTGTTCAGCAAACAACAAACAAAATACATCGAAAGAGATCTGACGAGATGGAAAGAGAGAGAAAGAGTTAAATGGAGAGTGGTGCAAAAGGCATAAGATACGATAATTATTTTCATTTATTTCTGTTATTTCTTTTTGTCGAAACGACAACTACAACAAGAATAATAAATATTATGTACAATATGATATTTTATTGACAGAGATAAAATTTACATATATGTTTTATCACGCATTTTCTTCTCGAATAATTTTTACCGGATGTCTATAGATTATAAAAGACTGCTGTTTTTTTGGTGTTATATTTAATTCACCTAGCAGTATGTTTCGTATATCATTTATTGTTATTGTTTGTTTATACATAATTGTTGTTGTATGACGATATTTTGGGCTCAAAAAATACTAGCAATTATTTTGTTTGAAAACTATTTCTACAGACTGTTTCAAAACTGAATCAATACATACTAAATATTTCATTTATTTTGGTATGCATCAATTTTAACTAAATCTCCTCTAAGATCCTCTACTCTTCAAACTGAAAGAAATATATTTATAATTCCAAAATACTTTCAAAATAAATAGCAGCAGCTGGTTGACCTGTGTAATATGGTCAGGGTAATGTTATTCGAAACTGATACATTAAAACTGTTTTTTTTTTGTGTATTTTTGGACTTCATTCAACTCTGAATACTAATATGAAAATATGATATTCTATTGATCTTGTGTTAGAAATTTATAATATGTATCTTAAAAGTGATGACTCTACTCTTTAAAGAGGATGAGTCCATAAATCCTCTGAACATAGCATAAGTCCATTACTTTTTGTTGTGACACAACGACTCTATTTTACACGGCGGAATGTTGTCAGGGTCTGTTATCGGCGGTGGCCAACATTCAAATACAACATTCAAGCGGTATCCTTCTATCGCGGAATTGTTCGCGTCTCTATGAATGTCGTTAAAATTGACATATACGGGTTGCGTCAAATGGATCCAGCACATACTTCTGTATGCTATCCTCGTATATACGTGGTGTCTGACATGACTCGCCTGTGTGAGTCATTCAAAGTTTGAATGACTCCTCCGATGACATCCCATAAAGAACAGTTGCTTCGACAATATGTTTTGTTTCTTGGCCGCTTGTATTTTGGTCTCCAAGTGAAGGTGGTGTTTGGAGGTTATTTTTGCAGCTTTGAATATGTCTCCATTAGCATAGTTAACTACTGGCTGACCAATAGTCTTGTATGTATCTAGCAAGGCAAGATTCTTAATCCATACTCCAAATGCTGTCGGCTAACGCTTTGAGAACCTTGCTCCAATTTCGCAATTTGTGCGTGATTGCAGTGGCATATTCTTAGGAGATAAAAAGACTCTCTAAAATTATACCCAAGATTTTCGGGTGGTTCACTCTATTTCGGCGGTATTAATAGTAAATTTGTGTTTGGAAACTAAGTGAACGAATGTTAGTTTGAGGTTCTTCTAATATGTATTAACCGCACGGTCAGTAGAGGAACGCCACAGATCATCGTCTTTCATGGAATCACTTTTGAATCTACTCAAATCCAATATTTTGAATTTATACAGGGCTGTCTATACCATTTGTTCGAACGGGGCCATAAATTTTAGCAAAACAGAACTCATTCATGTTACGAGCTTATACAAAATACCAGACTTCTTACCCAAAATGTTTAACAACACCGAAGTCAATCTTACCAACAGAGCAAAAAATATCTTAGTAGGTATCATTCTACATTTTAAATTAAGACCGCAAACTGAATCGAATGAGAAGAGAAGAAATTGACATTTAATCTTGACTCCTGCAAGAGTGTTAGTTAAAGTTACTGAGACTGGCTTAATAGATCATTCAATAGATCCACACTGCACATGTTTGTCAGTTTCTCATATGTTATGGTGAAAAGGAGGAGGAAATGATTATGCTAATGATAGATAGATTGTTCTTCAAACATGTTAACAGTAGTTTACGCATTACACCTTGTTAAAGCACTTTTGGCCATTGTTAAATTCTGGGTACTGATGATTCAGAATCTTCTCGATCTTCTGCATATGACGTGTCTAAATACAGATGACTCAAAATTCTCCGGGGAACTAAAATGTTAAAGACTTAGTGTTATTCAGTCACATATTCTGACATATAATAATTTTTATTAGGAACGAAAATCGTTGCCCTGAATGTTTGTTAGGCGAATCACTGCTTCGGTTCTGGGAACCCCCTTCCTGAGAAGAGAAAATGCCCCTGACTACCTGTAATATCTTAAAAAGAATGTGATATTTATTTTGTCATAAGGTTAAGGGGGTGAATAAGTTCGTCAGGAAAGCACTAAACGTTCACCTTTTTTAAACGTGCAGGGGCTGAATATTGAATACAATGATTTCTGTAGAATTTCTTGATGATATTCTTGGGATCGTCTATTATGGAAGAACACTTCTATCTATATGACATTGAATTTGACTGTATAATGATTGTATTGTGTGGATTTTGTAATACGTAAACTGCTTGAACACCTTCTTGTAGTACCAAAAGTTATAAGCAAGTTTGACTTGGTTCTACTTGGTTGGATAAATCTAGTATTATTGATATCCGAGAAGGGCCAACCCAACCCATTACCCTCAAATGTTTATTCTTTGATCGGCTCTTTCTCCCTTTTAACCCATCTGCAGACTGTCTATTGGTCTAAAATGTATAATAGTTGATTTATTTATGATTCTTCAAGTATCATGATCTCAAGTAATACTATAACGAGTTATATCGCTGGCAGCAAGCAAAACATCAGTACTGCACTTCGTCCAATGGATTTATGGACCAATCCAGTAGAAGTAGCCCAGTTTCTTGGTCGGGACCTTATTGCAGAACCCCCGGATTAAAAATTAAAAATTAATTAGTTCTAGCTGTTACAACAACAACAACAGTACTGCTGTATTCTTTTTACAAATGGAAATTCTGTGCAATTACACCCGATCTACATACACCCTGTATAACTACACAAACAAACAAAAAAACATAGAACAATTATAATTTTCAACCATGACGTCTGCCTTTAATTATAAACACTCAATTGTAATTATACATTTTTGTTATATTTAATTATGATTGGCTTATAAATTGTTTTCACCTTGTTCAAATGGTTTAATTAAAATTTTGCAATTGTTCGTGTTTCGCAATTGTTTAGATATTGTCAGAATTTTTGTGATAATTGATCTTCATTTTTTGTAGATTTTTTTTCACAATTTAGCACGTTTTAAGTTAAACAAATCAATAAATTGTAGTATGTATTTAAATTAGGAGCAAAGTTTGGTAACAAGATTGAAATACATTATGACTTTTTAATAAAGCTGTTCATTTACAATCAGTAATTATTTAATAAGTTTGTTAAAGATCGATGTTATTATTAAAATCTTAACGATACTCCTTGACATTTTCATGGGTCAAGGAGTATGGTGGTAGGTTGTAAATACTCAGCAAACATGTTGATTTGATCTCAAAATAAGAATAATATGAAATTAACTCTTCTATTTTCTACTTAAATATCAGAGCGATATGGGGTATATATAAATTACTGACGAGTTTTAATACATTTAAAAAAAATCTTAGAATTTATATATGTTCAATTCACAACTGATGTTGTATGTTGTACATTGTATGACACAACTATCTGGTTGTAAACACAATTTCGAGCAAGGTCGTATGTTTTGGCCTTCAAAATGCCAAAAGTAAAGTATCAATAAATATATAAAATTAACAATACAAGTGAAAAAAGAAACAATTTCTGGATTGTATGAAAAATCATCACCTGTCTGATGAAGAATGATGAAATTCAGAAAAATGTTCGAATATTTATGCTTTACTTGTTATTAAAATGCCTAATATTCATCTATGATTGGCAAAGTCTGCGAAATGGAATAAAAAACTTTAAACCATGTAGATTGCTAAAAATGTTACAATTGCATATATTAGAATGCAGCCATATCATGTACATAATAAAAGAGTACGAAGTGTTTAATACAAGATGTTTTAAGATGCAACTTACATCTCAGCTGCAGTTGAAAATAGTCCTTTGCCTAGTGGGTCATCAGCAGTAGCAAAATAATTTAATTTTGATTTAAATGAACTTTTGGCAAAACTTAAATTTTCATACAACTTTTGAAAAACACACCCATATTTAAAAATGTCGTAGGTGTTGCACAAAACATTTATGTAGAAATTAACTAAAACATTTATACAACTATTGTAAATTCAGATTACGTACAACTCCTACGACACTACAACAAATTGAATTGAACAGTAGTCTATTAAACATCATTGTAAAACAAATAATCCTTTTAAGAACATGTAGTAGATATAATTTAATTTTTAATTTACACGTACATTACAATGCGAATCGACTAATATGATCTATAAAAAGTATATACATATTATTCAACAGTGTTTATTACTCACAGTCCACTGTTTACAAGATGAAATCCTTAGATGGCGATAAGAATACAAAAAATGTAATTTAGTTTCTATTTTTGTCTGGCATAATATAATATGGACATACATACTTATGTATGAATGTACTTCTTGTATGTTCATGTTTGTGCATAATTTATTCATGGTTTGTTTGGTATACAACAGCTACAAATATTTCTATAAACCTTTTTTATTGAATTTGTATCTGGGAGCTGCTTGTTGATATTGTGAACATTAGTTACACTAGACAACAGGAATGGTTAATTATAGCAAACAATGTTTCTAGATGGCCTTAGAACTTTTAAGATCTCGTAAATAGTTTCTCAAAAGATAATGTGATTTGTAGAGAAACTGACTTATTTTTAAATTAACTCTCTTCACAATGATTATTAGATACAAGGTTTTGCTATAAGTATTATATACGCCATATAAAACCCGAATAATCTTGTTGATATCAATGATTCGAAAATCATGTAAACCTAAAAATAAAACCATTCAGTTTCCACTGTCGTCCAGTGTTAAAGCTCCTGAATAAATAAAACATCAGCAAATAATAAAATAACAAAAAATACAAAAAAATACAAAAAAAAAACAAAGAAAAACAATTTACATTGCTATTGATATATTGGGAACTGCAACTAACAAATCCTCATACAAATTTTGTGGCAAATGAATGAAACATGTAGTTCAAACATGCATACATATTCATGAATGAGTGCTACGAGTCAGTGTACCACAGTATTGTAATCTCTTGACATCTGTTGATAGAAGAACATGTTGAAATGAAATGAACAGAACAGAAAGACATAAAAATAAAAATAAAAGACAGTGAAAAAAGCGTCACAGCCATTTGATACAGATGCAGACACAGTTACGCCATTTATTTAATGGGGTGTCATGTCAATTGAAACTTTTCATTAAACCACTTTCTTGCATCACAAATTACTTGTTATTTGTATGGCAGCTTTATTTAAAGATTATTTTTCTTGTTTTTTTTTCAAAGAATTAAAGAAAACATGAATTTTCATTACTCATATGTACAAATATATTTTAAAAGATGATTAAAATTTTTTTTGTTTTTAAAATAGGTTTAGTGGAGTAATGTATGGTGAATAAATTTTAAATATTAAAATTCAAGATAATTCATGTATTCATCGAACTTCTGGAAAAGTTTAAAGTTTTATTTGTTAAAAATGCTTAAATGCCATGTTTAGCCTTTCAAGACCATAACCATTTTTTCATAACTAAACTTAAACAAAAGACTGGAAATTTCGAAAATGGAAACTAGTTTTTTCTTCCTTGTACAATTGAGTATGATGAACCTAAAGTCTGATGGTGTTCTAATTTTTCAGCGTTTACTGAAAAATACTTATTTAGCCAAGAAACGCAGACTGATGCCAAGATATGAAAAAACTGGTGGCATTTAAACAAAGATCAGCTGTCCAACTATGAGACTGGCCCGCTGTGAGACTGTCGGACTAGCTGGGAACGAAATTTAATGTTGCGTTAAAACATTGATTTCGTAAAACTACGCACCCAATTGATTACTTTCAATATACAATTATTTAATTTCCGACTCTTTACTTTTGACTTATGATGGTGGTTTGGACGGTTCAAATCAGTTAACGACAGTGACATTCTCATTTACGCAATTAATAAAACTGATAATACATTGGAGATAGAATGATGTTAGGGAGAAAATGATGATAAGGGGACGAAATCAGACACCCCGTATATTAGTTAACAACAAGGCTAGGACAATATCAATGTTTAATGGGGTGATCAGTCTTTTGGAGCTGTCAGATTAGATTAGAAAAAAATTGGGTCAAGCAAAAGCTGAAGAAGGAAATTATATTCTCTGATAAAGCACAAGATACCACATTAATATCAGCTTCTAGTTAAACTGTAGAACAATCCCTTTAGTTGAGGCTAAAGTGGAACAAGAGCTAAGTCCCAATTTTACTGTGTTTTTTTAACGGCTTTAAATCAAAAACAATTAATACGTTAAGATGTTTACATTTATATATTAAAGTAATCAGTTAACGACAGTGAAACTCTTTATGACAACATTTTTTTAATTCATCTAAAATCCAGCTATGATTCAAGACTTGAAAGACAACATTTACACGCGTATTTCACTAGATACAGGTATCAAGGCAGGAATGGGATGGATCTTCCGAATGAGTTTTCCACAGCGTAATTGCGATCAATATTTGAATGAAATTGACGTTAAAAGGTAAAAGTTAGTGATTGTTACTTCAGGTCATAATAAAGATTCCGTCCGACAGACTATTTTTTATTAGGTGTTTTATTTAAAATTAAAAAAAAAATCTAGATGAATCACACTATATATAACTATTTATGTATATGTAGTGTATATGTATATAATTATGTATATAATTATTTATTTATAGTGTCCCTTTATTGTTCCTATGGCAGTCTGGATATGTTTCAATCATGGAAATTAGGCCAGATTGCGACGAAAGTACTGGCAGCCATCAACTTATTATGTGGTATGACGAGAACTCCCTACCATAAAATTTTAAAAATAAATTCTAAGTTCTAAGAATCTTTGTTATGCTAACTAGGTTATGTAATTTTTTTGTCACATTAGTTTAGGAGCAAGAACACCTATTTAGTAAAATAAGGACCAGCTAATGCTAAATCGAAAATTGAATTTATGCTTTCTACGCTATTTGCGATATCCTTTTATATCCTTCAGATATCACTGACTCTCAGATGAAGAAACTGCCACAGTTTCGAAATATATTGCTCCTTGACTAGTAGGACTAGTGATATCTTAAGGTATCACACTATAAAACATAATGGTTTGAAATGAGAATTCTTTTCATTCCAAAAAACAAGACGCCAATGCCTACAAAAGTCAAAACAAACCCCTTGATTTAAATATGTGAGAGCCGCTTCAGCAAACATATAACACACGTTTTTTGCCAGTAATGAACTATTGGCGACAGCAAATCTGTTACAATAACTATGGTTTTCATTTCCACTTTTGTGAAATTTCATTTCCACTGAAATTCAAGCTTATTAAGTTATCACGAAAGCTTTATTTTATTTATTTATTTTTCTTTTAAGGAAATCATCGATTGCGAATCTATTTTAATTTAAAACAAGTAAGAAAGTATAGTCGGTCAAGCCCGACCATATAATACCCTACACCCAGTATATGTATAAAACAGTTTTTCAGAAATGTGCGCTATATGGAAGATATGACCTATTATCGACCGATCATCCAAAAATTTAGTGCCATGACTTCCGTGAATATAAATATTATGTGTGTTAAACTTTATCTCGATATAAATACGTTTAAAAGATTTATGGAGGTTAAAGTGAATTACGAAGAGGGTCTTATATCAGAGTTTTGACTATTTATGAACTGACTATTATAAAATTAGGTGTCATCCTATTTGTACATAAGAAACTCATTTTTGTTAAATTTTATTATTATATTATAATTATTAACATATTATATATACATATTATATATATATATGCAAAACATATTTGTGTTCAATATTATTTGAATATCAACATTTTTAAAAGAGTTATGCTCTTTTAAGTGATTTTCGGAAGTGGGTCTTATATGGGATCTACGACTAATTATGGACCGATCGTCATAAAATTCTACCATCTTATATGTGTATACACGAAACATATTTGTGTTTAATATTATTTCGATACCAACTTTTTTAAGAGAGTTATGCTCTTTTAAGTGATTTGCGGAAGTGGGCCTTATATGGGAGATATGACTAATTATGGACTGATCTTCACAAAATTTGTAGATATGATTTAGCTTCATTTACTACTTATTTGTGGTGAAATTTCTTTGTATACTTTCATAATTCAAACATTTATGATCAGTAAACCACATTTTCGGGAGGACATTTGTATGGGGGCCGAAAAAATATCACGTACCAAATTTTATAGAAATATCTTCAAAATTGTGACCTGAACTCTGCACACAAGCTTTACATGTACAGCCTGCCAGCCAGACGGATGGACATCGTTAAATCGACTCAGAAAGTGATTCTGAGTTGATCGGTCTACTTTAAGGTGGGTGTTGGACCAATATTTCTGGGCGTTACAAACATATGCACAAATCCAATATACCCTCCCCACTAATGTGGTGTAGGGTATAATTAATAACATTGTACCTCATATTAAGAAAATTTCACATTTTTTTTTATTAGCCTTTATTTATTTATTGAATCTTCATATATTGAAATGACAATAGGTATTCAAATCTTAATACTAAAAAGAAAATAATAAGCCTAGCCAGTGCTAGACAAAAATTTTTATGATACTAAAAAATTTTCACTTTAACTGATCCAGTCATCTGTTTTGCGCTTGAGTTAAAGCAAGGGTATCCCTCCTTCTAAACCGATTGTGGCCACTAAAGTTAAGGATGTCTCGTGCAAGTGTGTTTGGATGGTGTTCAAGTTTGCTGACGTACTTTGACGCATATTTTATAAATTCGACTTTTACTAATGGCACTCCTAGATCTTTGTGGATTCGAGAATTTTTAACATACCATGGAGCTGCAGTAATTGTACGTAGAATTTTATTTTGACCCCTTTGAATTTTTTAATGTTTGATGCTGAGGCAGTACTCCATAATTGAATTCCATAGCACCAGATTGGCTTTAGTATTGCATTGTACAACAATAGTTTGCAATCCAACTTTAGTGAAGAATTTCTGCCAAAAAATTTCACATGAAATTGAGAATTTCTACTTGGAAATTTCCAGTTGGAAATTTTTAAACCTTTATTGATGAACATATGAAGTAGAAATTGTGCAAAATCCAAATGAGATTATATTTAACTGAGAATATCTTTTGAAAATTTGAGAAAATCTAAGTGAAATTGAGAATTTTAAAAATTAAAATTGAGAAAACTTTAATCAAAATTGGGAATAACACACATTAAAGAGATATGAACCAAAAATATCTAGCATATCTTGCAAATCCAGAGCGGATTGATGAAATAATTACTGCAATCTTCAGTACATAGTTACAAAGAACTTAGAATCCTTTAATTTCTTATTCAATATATGAAAGCCTCTGCTTTTTTACATAATGAGGAATGATAATCTCTTGACGTGATAGTAAATTTAGTTTTAAAGCAAATTATTTCAACATAGTTACTGGATAGTTGTAGAAAATTTGATGTAGATTACTGCAACAAGGTATATTTTAGAATTTGTCATCGGATAACCGAGACCTTTTTCCTGGCTATAACTCAGAATTTTATGGCTAACATCTTTAACATCACAAAATAAAACTTAGGATCATTGGCACTTAGATAATATCGCTTCTGAAGACTGTGATATAATAGAACATCGAATTTCGGGATGGGTAATTAATTAAAAAATTCTAATATTAGAAAACTGTTATTAAAAAAGTAGAAATAGATGAGTTCAAAACAATTATCCCTAATTATTTAATATACATATAATTATAATATATAAAAAACAAATTTACTTACTTTTATGGAGTTCAATTGCTTCTCCAATAAGGCGCTTTAATTTTGATTCAATAATGACCTATAACGTTTGGGTTGGTATTCGATACCAAAAATTATGCTGTTTAGAAACACTTAACAATTTTTGTATTTAAATTCACTTAATTTTTGATTATTTGTATATTTGCTTCTTGTATTTATGTTTCTTTTTTAATTAAAGTATCTTTCACACACGAAAATGTAAAAGACTGGCAGTAAAATATTGAATTCAATCAACAAGAACTATTAAGGTTTTTTTCTTTGTTTTTATTATTAAATTATGCTTTTATATTACTACATGCTATAGATTTTGTTGTTGTTGTCAGTTATTTCTACACAAAAATACATAGTGGGTTGATAAATGTATGTATGTACATATATTTGTAGGTATAAACTTCTTTTTTTATAAAAGAATAAAAAAAGCATAAATTTATTGTAAGTTTTACTTATTTTCGTTTTCTTATTACATATTAAGACGCTTGCTCGGTCGACTGCGGCAGAGCAGTCCCTAATCGGTTTGTTGTAGCACCAAATAGGAAACACAAAATAAAACAAAAAAGCAACACTTTTTTATATTTATTTATTTATTATGCAGACACCAGACAGACTCAGGAAAACAGCAACAGCGGCAGCAACACAAAAGTTGCAATATTAAAAAAATGGAAGAAAATCTTCAAGATACTCTGCCTTTTTTTTGGTTTGATGAGTAATTTTTCCACACTTTTTTTAAACTTGACACTTGATTTTGTTGGTGAAATTTGTTAAAAATATATAAATTTTTGTATGCCTTTATCTTTTGTGTTCACTTTTGCACTTATTTTTCAACAAATTTAACTATTTTTAGAAAATATTTTATTAATAAAAATAAATTTTACAAAAACTACACAGAAGAATGTTCCGAAGAAGTCGACTGCAAAACCGTATTTGACAGCAATTATTCATACATGGCCGTTGTCTACAAAGTAGTGTAAAATCGGCCTAGAGTGACTGAAAGAGTTGTCAAGTTTTTTTATAATTTATCCCCAACTATTTTCTAAAAATAGACACAAAAAAATTCCCATATTCTTTTTTCTAAATAGAACGGTGTTGTTTTTCAAAACACGAGACACACCACCACACACCACACACGCACACATGCATGCAAAAAGGACGACGCCGCAGTGAGGACGTGTGCGGAGCGGACCGGCGACGGATGCCACGACACACACGCTCTAGAGACGACAGGAGGAGATCTGTGGAGCGCTGACTGACAAAGAGAGAGAGAGAGTGGACGGTCGGCCGGACGGATGGGTGGGGGGGGTTGACCGACGGAAAAATTTTTTTTTCTGTCATGTGGTGAAAAAATCGTGGTGAGTAAAAAATCGTGGTGAGTAAAAAATCGTGGTGAGTATAAAAAATCGTGGTGAGTATAAAAAATCGTGGTGAGTATAAAAAATCGTGGTGAGTTTTTAGAAATTCACCACAAATTCCGTTATTCCAAATTTTTCAAGGTCATTGAAAATTTGTCATCCTAAAAGCAGGCAATGGATTTGCGGTTTACAGTTTTACGGGTGGTTGCTGAATTAGCTAACAAATAAGAAATTCACCACAAATACCGTTTTTCGAAAATTTTCATATTAGAAGAAATTTGTAAAAAATGAAAATTCACAGTAACCGTTTGGCCCGCGACGTCTTCGAAGAAAAAAGGTCCGATGACTCTCCAGCAAAAACAGCACACCATACAGCGACTTTGAGCGGGTGTAATGGCTCTTCGTGGGTTACACGCGGATTTGCCCAGAAGCGTAAATTTTGCTTATTTACCCCGCTAAGATGGAAATGGGCCTCATCACTCATGATTATTTTGGATGAAAAAACCGACCGATTATTGATCAAATAAATAGTCAGCAATATTCCGCGTTCTGTAGCAGTGTAGCTTAACATTATTTATCGTGTATTTTCGCATGTGTTTACTACACAAATCTCAAAACAGAACTGACATTAGTTAGGGGCCAATCGCATATAGCATTTTCTGATAGGATTACTCGCCACCTTGTATATACAAAAAAGCATTTTTTTTTGTTTCAAATGTATAAAAATTTTAAACATTTTTCATGCACAAAAATAATGTTTTTTTTTTGATTTACTTAAAAAAACATACAATAAATCACATCAACTTTGCTATTTTTTTAAACATAAAAAAAGTCAAATCTGGCAGCTCTCGAGTTATAGAGTTCATGGGTATGCTTTTTGTTCGAGTTATAGAGAATTTCGACTTATGGAAGTTCGAGTTACGGAAGGAAAATGGATGTGATTGTTCTTTTAACGCTACTTACTTACGCCAACCAAAAATGTTCGAGTTTACAGAAAATTCGAGTTATGAAAGGAAGTTCGACTGTATATATTTTATATGACCCATATTCAAGAAAGGAAATCATTTTCCAAATTAAAAGTTGTTCTTATGAAAGATAAAAAAAAAAATTCTTTTTTTTTAAAGTTCGCTATATACGAACCCGGTTTTCTTCTTTTTCTTTAACCACTCTGTAAAAAAAACACATTTTTTTGGATGAAAATTTTCGAAAAACGGTATTTGTGGTGAATTTCTTATTTGTTAGCTAATTCAGCAACCCACCCGTAAAACTGTAAACCGCAAATCCATTGCCTGCTTTTAGGATGACAAATTTTCAATGACCTTGAAAAATTTGGAATAACGGAATTTGTGGTGAATTTCTAAAAACTCACCACGATTTTTTATACTCACCACGATTTTTTATACTCACCGCGATTTTTACTCACCACGATTTTTTACCACACATGAGACAGAAAAAAAAATTTTCGTCCGTCCGTCCGTCCACCTCCTCGTCATTTCGTGTCGTCAGCTTTTTTTTTCTTCCAACCTCTAGAGCGTGTGTCGGTCGGTGTCGCCGGTCCGCTCCGCACACGTCCTCAGTGCGGCGTCGTCCTTTTTGCATGTGTGCGTGTGTGTGGTGGTGTGTGTGTTGTCGTCGTGTTTTGAAAAACAACACCGGATGTTCTATTTATGCGAACTTTTTTAGAAAAAAGAATATGGGAATTTTGTGATTCATTCTATTTTTAGAAAAAAATAGACTCACCGCGATTTTTACTCACCACGATTTTTTACCACACATGAGACAGAAAAAAAAATTTTCGTCCGTCCGTCCGTCCACCTCCTCGTCATTTCGTGTCGTCAGCTTTTTTTTTTCTTCCAACCTCTAGAGCGTGTGTCGGTCGGTGTCGCCAGTCCGCTCCGCACACGTCCTCAGTGCGGCGTCGTCCTTTTTGCATGTGTGCGTGTGTGTGGTGGTGTGTGTGTTGTCGTCGTGTTTTGAAAAACAACACCGGATGTTCTATTTATGCGAACTTTTTTAGAAAAAAGAATATGGGAATTTTGTGATTCATTCTATTTTTAGAAAAAAATTCGTAAAAACCACAATTTCCATTTTGTTTCATTTCAGTGTTCCGCGCTTAATTTTTTGGAAATTCATAGCTCTTGGCTACCCTGTAATTAATGAGTGACATTTCTCAATGTAAACAAACAGTTCTTGCTAAATATTATTATTCTGTACCGCTAAAAACTATAAAAACATGAATCCATTGGAAAAAATACACGTTTTAGATGAAATTGAAAAAGAAATAATATTGTGCCTGCAAAGTGCTGGTGAGTAAAATCATTAAGAAGTTAAAATTCCTAATACAACACTAAACAATAATCATTTTTAGGCATGGCACTTCAGGAACTTAGCAAAGAAAAGTCTTCCCAAAAAAATGCCGAAACACAGACCCAACAATTCACCAAGTCCCTGTCGAATGTTGAAATGAAACTCAGCGAACAAATTAACTATCTAACACAAGTGTCGACGGGCCAGCCTCATGAGGGCTCTGGCTATGCATCTGCAAAAGTTTTACAAATGGCCTGGCATCGTATTTCACATGTCAGATCAAGGGTTAGAGAATTGGAGGAAACTAAAGCCAAGTATACACATGCAGCTAGACAACAGCAGCAACAGAGACAGCAACAACATGCCGCTCAACAGGCTGCTGCTGCCGCCCAGCAACAACAAATGGCTCAACAACAGCAATCACAACAACAAGATACTAGTTCAACGGGTGTATCTAATACAAATGCAGGAGGTAGCAGTATTATGCCGCAAGATGTAACAACACAACAAAGTGGTGGAAATTAAAAAGTTTTTAGAATTGAAGCTATTGTGTTTTATTTCATATTATCTCCTTCAAATGCTTTCACAATCCCTCAAAAGTGGAACTATTTTTTTGCTTCTGCAGATTCCGTTACATATTTCAAATTCACTAATTTTACGTAACAACTGAATTCAAGCCAAACAATTAATTTTCTGAAGAAGCAACCTATGGAATTGATTTTTCTTTAAATCGGGGGTATAAATTTAACAATTTCAAATTGAAATTTTTTTTAATGGTCTTGTTTTTATTATTCTGTCATAAAATTGTTGCAAAATATTGGTAAAGTTGTCCATATAAAAACTGCATAGGTATTTAATGAATTTTAATCTTAAGACATACTAAAAATATAACAGACTAAAAGTGATTTCATTTTCACACGTTTTTTTAGCAAAATGCTAATTAATACATACATATTCCTCTTTAAATCTTAATGAAATGTAATTTATATAAAAATAATTTTCCTTTTGCGTGATAGGAGAAATTTAAATAATTTATAATTTTTGAAATGAGATTTTTAGTTTATTAAAAAGGTGTAATTAAATTTGTATTTTTCTTTTTATTTCCAGTTTAGTACTAAACATTATGTGCCTATATATTTCATAATTTTATTCTTAATTTCTTATTTAAAAGTTTAATTCATTTTTAACCAGGTTTTTCTTGGTTATTTTGACCAATGCCAAAAAAAATTATTCTCGCATACATAACGTATACACTGTAATAAAACATTTCTCTCGTGTCTTATATCCGTTTCAAGTAATTTTTCCAACATAGTATTTTGTTTGCGCAGACGAGCCTTACGATAGTCTAAGCCAGATTTTCGTTTTACTAATTGCTTTTGTTTAGACGTTGTAGGTTGTACTGTTGATTTGCTGCGTTTCTCTGCTGGTTCTTCTCTAAATGGATTCTTTGGATTATTTAACGGTTTTACGGGATAATCGGGTATATTCCGTTGTATGGGAGTTTCTTCAGGAGCTTCATCGGATGAATTGACGTCGTTTGGATTTGCAACATGTTTGACATCAGCAGTAGCTTGTATTGTTTCCTTACTGATATTAAAGTTGTTAGCTATTTGTGAGGAGTCTTCTTTTGTTGGTTCCTTAAATATTGTTTTTTTAATTAGATCACTGCATTCGTTTATTATTCTAATATTTTCATCATTTCCATTTTTCTCATCAGTCCCCAAAATTTTCTCAGATTGGGTTAATTTGAAAGTCGTTTCTTCTGTTCTGTTATCGCTATTGCTATTATTATCTTCAAGATCTTTTATGGTTTCAATATTTACTTCATTGTACTCAATCACACATTTATCATCTTCAGATTCCTCATTATCATCATCAGAACCATACATTCCCACTAAACCAAATAATGCATTATTCGGTGCTGCTTTTTTCTTTTCACTAAAATGTTTATAATTTTTCAGCTGGCTCGTTCCTCCAAACATTCTAATACCACAACAGATAAGTTCTGTTTTCTCTTCCTTCTTTTCATTGATTTGTTTAAATTCATTTTGTATTTTTGCTTTTGTCTCATGATTCTTTTGATTGCGTTTATTTTTACGATTTCTTTTGTTATTTTTAGGATTTGGTGTACACTCTTCCCTGGGTTTTTTTTCATCAACAGCATTTTTGTCCTCTCGTGCCTGGGGCTGTGCCCGTTTTCTATCATTTACCTTACCAAAACGATTTTTATTCGCCTCTAAACGTTCTCCACGTTTTTGTCTTTGTTCTTGGGCCTTTTGCTTTAACAAAACATTTGCTACTGTGGGATACCTCTTGCGTCTTTCGGCTCGCCAAGCAGCTATTTCCTCCGGACTGCTAAGCTTTTTAAATTTGTCGAATAATCCTGAGGCATGAAGGGCATTTATATGTTTATCCATTACCAAAGGATGACCCTTGTAGAGACAACCCGCAACTGGACACTTTTCATGTTGGGCGCGATGGCGTTTTAAATCTTCTAACGAATTTAACTCTAGTTCACAAGGCTCACAATATTGTTTTTCTGGAGGCGTTGGTGGTGTAGCTGTTGTAAGTGGGCTTTCATTAACAGCATGTTGCTTTAGGTATCTGGGTGGCACTGTTGGTCCATGCTTACCATACATGGGTGGAGGTTGTTTATCACGTGGTAGTAGTGACATACCCGAAGGTGTAAGATAGTGTGGTTTAGGCTTGAACGCATCTTTAGCATTCTGATTAAAGTTTGGCGAAGGTAAGACAAATTTAAATGGTTTCTCCATTAAATTTTTGTTAATATAAAATGATTTGTTTAAAGATTTACTGTGGGTATCAGCATGGCACAAAATGTTTTGATTTTTGTTATAGTAATGCCAGAATATCTTATAAAAGAAATGGGGAAGTGTCATAGCAGTTGATTTGGCATCGTTGAAATTGTTTAATTCCATATTGTTTTGATAAATTGTAACGGTCGCATGTCTATTTTATTTTAAACCAGACTAGACATTAATTTTAATTAATTATAACCATAAAAATGTGGAGTTGTAGGACTTTCAAATCTTTATATATAATAGTAGTTTATATTGACAATCATACAGCTCATATGGGCCGATTCAGAAAACACAGTAAATGAAGAGGTAGAGAGGTAGTGATGAATAGGGAAGTTACGAAACGAAACACAGTGTAGTGTATAGTTCGAGAAGCGTAAATTGTGCTGGTCAATGACAGAGAAATTAATAACAGTGTTTTTCCACAATCCAATCCTCCTTGTATGATTGCTAATTTTACAGTGTCAGTGTTTACATTATTATTTTTTATTTTTAAAAAATATTATAAGCTATAATTGCATCAAATAGACATTAGTAATTGCTGCCACATCTATCCTCTTTAAAATATATTGAACAAAACTTAAAGGCAAAAATAAAAATTAAAGTACATACATATAAAATTACAAAATTAAATTTTTGAGATGTAGCAAACCAAATCATAAAAATAAATTTGTAAAATTAATAAATAAGTAGAATAAAAGTTGTAGCCTCTTCAATTACAAAGAACAGACGGAATGAAATATACTTAACCATTGTTAAATCTCGTGGCAACTCTCCATTTACTTTCTAGTGGCATCCCTGTGTGTATGTGTCATTTAAGTTTTGTTGTCAAATTTGCGGCATTCATTTTTTTAACGTGCTGCTGAAGTGATTACACGTGTTTTTTCGAAGCAATTTATAGTTTCTGCTAAATAAGTGTTAATTTACATAAAATAATTCCATTAGAAATGGCCGATATTGTAGAGAAAACCACCGAACAGGTTGAGGAAGTTGTCAAAGAAACTCCCGCTCCTGTCGAAGAGAAGAAAACTGAAGAAGAGACAGCCGTCAAAGAAACCGTCAAAGAAGCCGCCACTGAAGAAAATGGCTCAAATAACGAAATGAAAATCATACAGCAAGTTGAATACTACTTCGGTGATGCCAATTTGAATCGTGACAAATTCCTTTTGGAACAAGTTGGCAAAGATGAAGACGGTTGGGTGCCCATTAGTGTACTTTTGTCATTCAAACGTTTGGCGGCTCTGAGCACAGACTCCAATGTCATTGCTGATGCTCTCATGAAGTCCGATAACGGTTTGGTTGAGGTCAGTGATGATAAGTTGAAGATCAGACGTCATCCCGAGAAACCCATTCCTGAACATAACGAAGAAAGACGTAAGGAAATTATGTCACGTACTGCTTATGTCAAGGGCTTCCCATTGGACAGTGATATCGATATATTGTTGAAATATTTTGCTGACTTCGAAAAAGTGTCTCATGTTAATATGCGTAAATATTTGGATAAACCTACGAAAACATATAAATTCAAGGGCAGTGTTTTCGCAACATTCGATACTAAAGAACAGGCAGAAAAATTTATTGAAAATTCTGAGGTAATTTATGACTTTTTATGGTTTTATTTGCTATTTCGTATAATGACGAAATCTGGCTCAATTTGTTTCAGTACGACAGTGAGAACTACAAATCACATTGGATATTCTATTTTAAAATCTTATCATGTTGTAAAATATTACAAATCACTTTTCTTGATTGTGCTGTTTTTATAACTAAATACAATTTTTTTTAAACAATTGCCTGAATTATTTGGGTTTTGCCGCATTCATTAAGATATAACAACCTTGTTGACCTTGAAGTTTAGATTTTCCATAAAATTTCTACATTTCAAATAAAATTATTTAACGTAAATTTTTATTATTTTCATCTCTACTACAGCATGAATATAAAAATAATAAGTTGATCTGCAAGTTTCAAGAAAAGTACTTGGAAGAAAAACGTGAAGAACAAAAATCCAAATCCAACAAAAAGAAGGAAAAGAAAGAAAAGGAGGAAGAAAGTGCATTCGTTTTACCCAAACGTTCCGTTTTATATTTTGAGGGTGCCAATGAAGATGTTACCAGAGAAGTTATACGCGAGGCCGCTGAAAAAGTCTCTGCAGACTTCGATATTGCCTACATTGACTTTAGCAAGGGTGAGAAGGTGGGACATCTTCGTTTTACCGAAGAAGATACAGCTGAAAAATTCTTGGAAAAGTTGGAAGAGAAAAAGGTAATGCATAATTAAATAAACATATTCTTATTGATATGTAATAACATGTACTCATTTTTTATGTAGCTTAAACTTAAAGATGATTTAGCTCTCGAAGTACGTACACTCAGTGAAGAAGAGGAAAAAGCTTTCTTGGCTAAAGCTATTGAAAACAGGAAAAATCGTCGCAATCATTTCAACCAAAAGAAGGGTGGTCACCATCATCATCATGGACGTAAACGTCGTGGTGGCAACAGTGATCGTAATGATGAGAAGAAATCCAGATCTGATGATTAAATTTCATGCTCATTCTGTCTTACCCACCAACCAACACACACTTTTCATTTAACACTTCTCCTTACTACTTTTATATAACTACATATATACATACATTATAATCTATAGTATATTATAAACAAAATTGTGTTTTTATATGAACATAAGTTTATATTATATTTAATTTATAATTTAAATTGAGGAAACAAAGTTGTTTTTGTTTTGATCTCTATTTTCTCATTAAATATTTTCACTTTTCCGTGATTTGTGGAACAAAATTTTCTTTTTTTTAGAAAATTAATAATTAATGGGTTTTTAATATAAACTAAGAAAGTTTATGGATCTTTTATATATACATATATGCATATGAGTATAAATATATGTAATTGTATTCCTAATGTTTTTTGCTTATAAAAACAGTTTATTCTATCACAAAATAACATGACTTAATAAAAAAAAGATGCCCCTATTGCCGTTCTCAACTCAACCAAGTTTGGTCGTCTGTCAGTCAACCCGACTTTAACTCTACATTAACTCTACTACATATAAGTTGTGAATGGCAATACCGATTTATGAAAGACGACCAAATTATTAAAAAAGTTGTGAACCGCAATAGGGGCAAGAGTTCTTATTAAAAAACTATAATACACTGTGTTATTTACCTTTTTGAATCTAAGGCCGGAACGAACCGAGTGTCACTATATCAACAACAACCGAGTGGCAAGGATTCTGTATTAATTTATACAACTATGCCAATCTACATACATAGTATATATACATATATTCTTGATGCGGTTGGAAAAGGGATTTTAACGATATCCGTCTATCAGTGTGTTAAATGTGGTGTAAATCGAATCCACATGATTTAGTCGTTTTACTTTTGAGTAGGCAAATCTGGGGGCTTATTCTGTATTGCGATCAGTGACCTGCGCCGTTCGGCTGACAGCCGGCTGAGTCGAGCCGCTAACAAAATGTAGTAGCCGCCGCCGCCGAAGCATTTGTCGGCTTAAAGCAAACCACCGTTTTAAACATTTGAGTACAATTTTTATTTTACAATATGGTAATATGCAATACCAATATCTTCAATTACTTTTCTGAGTGTGGTAACTATTTAAATTGTACTTTTTTGTCTTTGTGAATATGGGTAAGTTTTTCGATTGTACATCTGACTCCGACCTGACAGAGATAAATGAAATTGATAGTGACATTCGAGAATACGAAAAAATATTAAAAGTTAAATAAAGTAAAAAACCATAATTGTACTTAATAATAAATATTCTGCAGGATATTGCGCTTGGAACCATTTTGGGTAAATGGTTATTTCAAAGAAAGCTGTTTTAAAAAAATATGTTATATGCAAAGTTTAGGGTAACGAATTTGTTATCAATCGGCCCTGTTCTGTAAATCGAATCGTTTTTAAAAACGAGAAACTTCTAAAACCGAATAAATCGCTTTTTGGTGTTCTGCAAATTACTCGTATTGATATGATTCGAAATTAAAAAAAAAAAAAATTGCCGCGTTCAAAAATTGTTTGTGGTTTATATTTTAAAATTAATTTTTTATAATACACAAATACTGAGTTTGTACTAGACAAACTTTTACAGCTACATATTCACAAACAGTGACTACTTTTTCGAAAATAAGAAAAAATGGTGATCGCCATGTTAAAAATAAATTGTGTTTTTGCAAAATACGTGTGATTTACGCAATTATTTTATTCTAAGTTTTTTTTTTAACTAAAATTTAATTTAGTTATAAAGTGTTTGTCATACAAATTTAATGAATAATGTTTACTATTATTACAAGAGTGTTGTTTATTCAAATGCCTTTTATATTCTCTATAAAAAAAGTGTTTTGTTCATTAAACTTTTTTGTCACTCTTAAAGCAAAAATATGTAGAAGTTTTAGAGTGCTTTTAAAATATATTTTTTTTAAATTCAAATATATTAAAATGCATGTAATTTTAATAGAATAAATAAAAAAGACTTCATATTTTATACTGCACTTGTTTTTTTGTTATTTTTGTAGTCATTTATTAAAATAATTACACATTCGATTTCCTTTCGACTAGGTTTGTTTACTCTGTTTCAAAACGAGAAAAATTATGTGAATTCGGTTTACAGAACACCAAAAAATGTGAATTCGTTTTAAAACGAGAAATTTACTCGGATTCGGTTTACAGAACAGGGCCGAATATAAATATTTAATTATAATTATACAAAATATCACCCTTTAGTATGAGAGGTTCCATCTAAAAACGGAAAGCAGTTGTATTTGACTTATCCGGGGCCATATTACCGCATTCGATATCGAGTAAAATTTATCGTAGTTTTCTTATTTGGGATTATGGCATTCGATATCGAGCAAAAAATTTAGTAATTTTTATCATAATTTCGATATCGAAATCAGTTTTCGATACGATAGCTTATTTGATCACGAATGCGGTAATTTGGCCCCCGATCACAATGATATTTACCACAGTAATTAAAAATTGCACTTTTTCAGTCCAAATTAAAAAATTTAAAAAAAAGTAAAAATTTCCAGAACTTTTTACAATGAACAAATTTTAATATTGTTTTAATTACATTCGGTTTTTGATAATTTATACATAATATATCAAAAGCAAATATTAAAAATAAAAATCCAAATTAAAGATGTACAGTTTTAACGTACACATTTATTGAGTTTTGCTGTTTTTTTTTAGTATTCAAGTCATCATAATTCTGAACAGGAAAATATTTTCATTCAAAAAGTCAATAATTTCATGGACACATTCAATATATCTGTGGCAAATTGTATTGAAATGATTTTTTGGAATGGATTCTCCCTAAAGTGTATTATTGCTTTACTTTATTATTTAGTTAATCTTTAGTTAACATTACTTACGTTTATAGAAATAACAAGTAAGAGTGTTATATTCGGCTATGCCGAATCTTATATACCCTTCACCTCTGTTGTGGGTGCATATACATACATGTATATTAGGGTGTCCCATTCCAAAAAAAAATTTGGGGATCATTCTTAATTTGAATACTCATAAGGCTAAGAATTTTTGAGATTTTTTTCCGATTTTTCGGAGGTGGTTTAGAGGTCGCGCAAATTGATTTTGTACTAAAAATCGACCTTTTTGGGCTTTTTTTGAATTTTGGTTGAAAATTGGTAAAAAAAATAGATATTTCTTCAGCTTTTGAGTCAATATTCTTAAAGAAAATTTTCTGATCTTTAATTTTATGTGCATAAATAATAAGTTTCGTCAGGGATTTTCCACATTTTGATACATTATATAACAGTTTTTCGTAAATTTTCAGCAAATATGAAAAAAAATGCTTTATAACTTTTAAAATTTGTATGAAGACTAAAAAAACTAATGATGCAGTTTAAAAGATTATGAAGTTTTAAATAAATTAGCGAAAAAAAATTAATTTTCTCTCACCGTTCTCGAGTTATACCCTTTTAAAGCTTTGTACACATTGTATGAAATGTATAATACTATAAGGTGTGAACTAGGTGTGCATTGCTTTAAACTTTAACCTCCTTATTCAGAAACGATTATTAAATTTAACAAACGTTTATTAAGGAAATCTATCTTAATAAACGTTTGTTAAATTTAATAATCGTTTTTGAATAAGGGGGTAAATAATTGGATTTAGAAAATGTTTTTACAAATAAAATAATAGTTACTTACCACTCATACATAACAATTATATTAAAAAAAAAGAAAAATAGAATTGTTATAAATCATTTATTATAGTTCTTGCGATGCTGCTCTACCCCCTGCAGTAAACTCTGAAAGTCTGTTTCAGAAGTTGTGATATTAATATAACTATTAGCCAAGGCCACACCACGTTCTGCGACATCATTTACAACTTGCAATTGTTGAACTCTGTGTTTTGCTTCCTGAAATGATTTGTTGTTTTCCCATTTTTCTGGATCCGTTTGTAAAAAATCAGTAGAAATGTTGCAGGCTTCAAAAAAAGTTAGGCTGGCTTTTGTAATAAAACACTGAATTTGTTTATTTTCAATCATGTCTTCTGTTAAATTTCCTCTTTGCTATTATTCTGGCGCTTTTGGAAATAGTGCACTTTTCCACTAAATGCAATTTAAAAAAATCTTTGCAGTATTTGCTTTTTTGTCGGCGGTTTGGCAGTATCAAGGTCATCAATCATTTTGCCCACACACCACACATTCCTTGTATTCGACAAAGGCATATCTATTTTAAAAAAATATTACCCAATATTTCTTGGACTACTTTATTATAATTTCAACTTACCGGAGCAATAAAACTTCAGATTTTATATATATAGTGACTGCTAATTACTGCGAGAGGGCTCTAGCATAAAAGCTTTTATATTGTTTTTTTGTTGGTAATTTATTTACATTTTCTAAATCCAATTATTTAAAGTTTAAAGCAATGCAAACCTAGTTCACACCTTATAGTATTATACATTTCATACAATGTGTACAAAGCTTTAAAATGGTATAACTCGAGAACGGTGAGAGAAAATTCATTTTTTTTCGCTAATTTATTTAAAACTTCATAATCTTTTAAACTGCATCATTAGTTTTTTTAGTCTTCATACAAATTTTAAAAGTTATAAAGCATTTTTTTTCATATTTGCTGAAAATTTACGAAAAACTGTTATATAATGTATCAAAATGTGGAAAATCCCTGACGAAACTTATTATTTATGCACGTAAAATTAAAGATCGGAAAATTTTCTTTAAGAATATTTAATCAGAAGCCGAAAAATACCGATTTTTTTTAGCAATTTTCAATAATAATTCAATAAAAGTCAAAAACGCTAGATTTTTGGTACAAAATCAGTTCGCGCGACCTCTAAAGCACTTCTGAAAAATCTGATAAAATTCTCAAAAAAACTTTACCTAATGAGTATCCAAATTAGGAAAGATCTTCCGAGAAAATCCAAATTTTTATTTTTTTTGGGACAACCTAATGTATATATTATATTAATACACTTTGTTTGATAGTTTTTTTGATGAAATTTTCACAGGTTGTCTCGGATTTTTGCTCATATCTCCGTTATTTATGCGCGGATTTTGCTGATTTTAAATAACAAACTGCTCGAAAGCATGTCTGACAGATGCCCCTATTGCGGTTCAAAACTTTTTTAATAATTTGGTCGTCTTTCATAAATCGGTATTGCCATTCACAACTTAAATGTAGTAGAGTTAATGTAGAGTTAAAGTCGGGTTGACTGACAGACGACCAAACTTAGTTGAGTTGAGAACGGCAATAGGGGCAAGAATTATTGAAGATTTGGATCCCGAAGATATCTGCGGACTTCAGAAAATTGATTTCAACAGACAGACAGACAGACGGACATGGCTTAAGAGACTCCGCTATCTATAAGGATCCAGAATATATATACTTTATAGGGTCGGAAAATTATATTGTGGAAATTACAAACGGAATGACAAACTTATATATACCCTTCTCATGAAGCTGAAGGGTATAAAAAGTGAAAAAATTTTACATTTATTTGCAAAGTGCTTATGTCATGGACGTGAGCGCGAAAAATATGGTATCAGTTCGTTTCAAGGCAAAATCAATTCTGTCCGGAAATGCAAACATGTTAGAAAGATCTGTACGTTTGATTGTTGTGATTTAATATTGTTGAACAACCGGAATTTACAGATATGAAAGCAATTAAACCCAATTTGTCATTACCAATTTTGAAAAACACTACAAAAGTGCTAATAATTGTGGGCTTCAAATTTAAACAATATTTTCTTGATGTTTCTGGTTATTTTTTATATTTTTTTATTTCTTTAAGATTATTGCTTAAATTGCTGTTGTTTTTTTTATGAATTTTCTTTATTTATTTTTAATAGATATTTAAATATATAATAATATTTGTTTATTTGTGGTTTTGTTTTCAACAATGTTTTTTATTTCTTCACATTTTTTTATAACATTAAATTATTCCTTTTTTGTGTTTTTTGTTTCTTTTTCAAATTCTTATGTTTTTGTTTGTAATGTTTATATGGTTTTGGTATAATATAATAATAGTGTTAATTAATTTAATTAATTTCTTGAAAACATATACAAATATTAACATCAAATTACAAATATATAGTTTATAGTTTAAGATACGTAATTATTATTTATAAAATGAAGTTGTATTGTTTGTGGTAATATAAATGCAATTAAAATTAATTTTTAAATTAATAATAAAACGCAAATAATTTTGCCATTTGAAGAGATGTATTATGTTAATTTTAATGTATGTATATAAAATTAATGATATATTTAAACTTAAATTTGATAGTAATTGTTTAAATGAATTGTTACTTAATGAATTTACAACTTAAGGGAATGCTTGCTTAGTATAATTTAATTTAATTGTTTATCTAATGTTATAAATGTAAATTTGATAATTGATTTATAAAATGCATTTGAGGTCAAGATACATCAATTATTTTATAAATCATTTATAAAATTTAGTTTATATATGTATGTATGTGTAATTATAAAATAAAGCGGGTGGGTTGGGGTTTTATTTATATTGTTTGTGTTTATATTATTTGAAAATATGTTTTTGTGTTTGAAAACTTAAATTTGTAAAATTAAATATTAAAAAGGTCGGAAGGGACGCCTTGTTTATTATGAAATAAGTGGCTTAGGTATAATATTAATATTATTCTTATGCTCAGAAAAATAAATATCCTTTGTTTTTCTTTTGCTTCAATTGTAAATATAAAAAACATAATCGTATTGTTTAAAGTTTAATAGCTTAATAGGAATTATAATTAGCAATTATTAATACTTAATTAAAACAAAAATATAAACAATATAATGTATACAAGAAAATTAAATGAATTTTTTTTTCATAATTTATAATAAAAACAAAGAAATTAAGGTCCTTTGGACAGCAGAAAAACAAATTATCATTAACGAAAAGTTTTACACATAAAAATAAAACAGAAAACTAGAGTTAAGCAAAGTAAAGATGAGAATTTATATAAATCAATTAGCTGAAGCATTTAAAATAAGGGACAATTTTGTTTAAACATTAAGCAAACGTTGCTTTTTCAAATAATGTGCGTTAAATTTAAAGAACATTATAAAACAATAACGAACTATTTTCTGTTTCTGTTTCTTTTTTATCGCCCCGGTTCTATATTCCACTACGCAGTGAAACTGAAATCGTTTTTAATTCCACATAGACAATTTCACAGTGTTCTAGAAAACGAGTGAAACATATTCTACACTGAACCAAGCTGGAAATTATATTTTACTTTTCAAGTCATTTGCACTTAAAGTAGAACACAAACTTATTGAAAATTTCACTTTCACTTCATTTTACAAATGCAGAACCCAGGTGTATATTTAATTTTCTCTAAATGATATGAACTTATGTATATGCATTTAAATCAACACATTTACTTAATTAGAAGACTGTTTTGATGCTTTTGTTTTTGTTTAAATTCTTTGTAAATATGTAATTTGCTTCTATATATAGTTTGTCAATAATATTGTTTGTTATCAATAAATTCTAGTATAATTATAGACAAATTACGAATACACTGCTAGACGTTGTTACACACGCTTGGAGACACAATTAAAGGTACAAATTAATTACGTACATACAACTTCATACATCATACTATATTTTCGTAAACAGTTTACGCCCAAATGGGGGGTGGAGGGGGGGTTGGCGTTACATATGCTTTTTTTTATCTAGTAAAACTCAGGAATAGTTATATTAAGTTTAAAAGTTTTGTTTTTTGTTTCTTTCGTTTTGCATCAGCCCATAGTCAGTATGATTTACATAAAATTAGCTTTGTAAGCTTTGATCAGCATTTCTTAACTTTTTAAAACATTTATATCTCTTCATTGCTGTATTCCCTTCACTTCCATACCGGCGATAAATCAAGTGTGAGATTCTTTAGGGTACGATTGCGTGCCGACGAACGTTTTTGTTTGGCTGATCTTGAGATTTCCATAACAAGACCGCGACAGTCATTGCAAACGGGCACCAATTCACCGCGCATTTTTTCTTGATCCTGACTCAGTTGAGTGCCCGAGGAGGAAAGCGTATAAGCTCTTGAGAATTTTGTTCTGTAAGGCAAAAGGCAATAATGAATTGAATTAAATTCAATTAAATAATTGAATAAGAAACTAATAAATAGTAGATTAGTAATACTTACTTTCTATCCAATGTACTGCTGTTTGAATGTGGCCTGGAAGCAGGACTGTGTACAGGTAAACTGCGTGGTCCTTCCATACTGCGTGACATAATACTAAAATGCCGATTGTTGGCATGTTGATTTTCCTTGCAACTGTAACCGCCGTTGGCCATCATCATCGGTTGCTGGTATTGTTGTTGCTGATGTTGTGGATGATGATGGTGGTACGCGGTGATACCCGCCGTATAAGATGTTGTCATTGCGGAAGTATCGTGTATAGCCTCAACTGCTTGACCTGCAGCAGCAGCATCAACACCGCCAGCCAAAATGCCCGGAGTGCTCATATTTGATCTTTGGTGTTTAGGAGATGATGGTGCACTGCCCACCGAATTTCGAGCCTACAAACCCAGAAAAACAAACAAACATTAAAGTTAATGATTTCATAGTTTTAAAGCAGATTATTTTAAATTACCTTACGCTCAGCCTCGGAACCCATTAGTCTTTCAATCAATGACTTGGGGAAAGTTTCATCTAGAATATTGCCCGTGGAAGATGAGTGCATGTAACGGGCATGATGAGAAGGTGAGGGTGTACTTGAACCAGCGGGACTTGCTAATAATGAGGGTGATATTAAAACAAGTGGAACATTGCGAAAGTGTTCGGAAGGTATGCGCATCTAAACAAAAAACACACAAATTTACAAATTTCATCCACAATGTCAACATGTATGGCTTTAATTATTTTCTCACCTTGGTATAACATTTGGAACATACGGTACGCTGGCAAATTTTACATTGTATACCCCAGGGACCGAATATTGAGAATCGTGTACGCAGACATAAAAAACAAATTTTACGCTTTTCCACATCCTCCTTGACACGTATACCCACTGGAAGACCTTCGAGCTCGGCTTTAGTCATAACCGAACGAATGTGTACAATCTCTTCCAGTGTTAGGGAGAGACGGTCATCGCCACGTTCGTTCCAGGTCTTCTCATCCATAAAGGATTTGTTCCACGGGCCAAGCGAGGATGAAGAATTGCTAATGTTGTTAATATCCTCATTACTAGGACTTTGAGAACGTTTTAGTTGTTGCTGATGTTGTTCTTGTCGTTGGTTGTAATCATTGTGTAGCTGTAAAGATATTACATTTTATATATTTAAAGAATTTTAAACAGCAAATATGAACGTACCTGTTTGGCTGCGCTCACATTATCACTGCCAACATTCTCGTGCACATCCGACTGTCGTGAATCCGGCCGTGATGGAGGCATTGAATGTGTTTCATCGAAATTACTTTGACAGCCGACAATGGTATGACGTCGAGCCGAAACCCGTCGAGACTCGCATTGTGTAGTCAAATCATAAGCTAAAGAAATTTGTTAAAAGTTTTTATTAATTCATTTGGAAAGTTTCGAAACCTACTTCAAATTACATATTTATGTATGTATGTATGTATGTATGTTCAAAATGTATGGTCTAGTGAAATAATGTAAATGCTACTTATTATTTGAAGGCATTTCAGAAAATTTAAGAAAATAACAATTTTGTGTGACTGAAGAAAAAACATGTTTGTTTATTGCAACTATTTAGAGCAGCGAACAAACAACAAATGCAGCTTGATGAATGTTATTGTCGAATTGAAAATAAAAACAATCTCAATTTTATATAAATAGCTTTTCTTTAATACGTTTTCGCGATTGGGTTATTTAAAGGTAGAATTGATTTACATATACATATGTACATATAAAGGGTGTCCCAACTAGAACACAATTTTTAAATGACTGATGCAGCAATTGATATGTTTCTCTGGCTGTATGACATGTGGCGCCGTCTTGTTGAAACCACATGCCCTCCACATTCATTTCTTCAATTCTATGCAAGAAAAAACTGGTTATCATTTCATGATACCAAACACCATTGACTGTTTGTGCTTGACCTGCCTCATTTTCATAAAAAAAGGTCCAATAATTAGTACAACCACACCACACAGTGACACGTTGAGGATGCATTTGCTTCTCGTGACAATTCTGCCTATTGACGAAGCCCTCAAGATGGAAATGGGCCTCGTCACTGAAGATGATTTTATCGGCAAAATCAGCATTTTCATGTTGTCTCTCCAATACCCAATTAACGAACTCCCTTCGCTGTCCATGGTCAGCTGGCTTCAGTTCCTGAGTCAATTGAACTTTGTATGCATGAAGATGCAAATCTTTCGTCAAAATTCGCTGCATAGTGGATTTGGAGACACCAATTTGCTGAGCTCGGTGTCGAATTGAGGTGAATGGAGTTTGAGCGACATCATCACGTACAGCTGCGACATTTTCGGTCGATCGACCTGGTCGAAGGCGCGCTGTTGTCTTTACATCACTAACAGACCCAGTTTCGGCAAATTTATCCATTAATCTCTTTACAGTTGACTCTTTTGGAGCATTATTGTGACACCAAATTGATCGCAATTTGCCGCAAAACTTTCACCATTTTGGTAAAACAATTTCACAATGAGAATGCGTTTTTCATTCGTGTAGCGCTCCATTTTTACTAACCTCGTACCTTCTAGCAAACAGTAACAATTCTTCAAATGTCAAACAATGACACTTCGAATGGCGCCAAATTTAAAAATTGCGTTCTAGTTGGGACACCCTTTAGTATTGTGTATCCATACTATTTCTGATTGTAGCGATCTGTTTTAAGTATTTCCAACTTTTTAAACTTTAAAGATTTCATTCATTGCCTAATTCAACATGCTGCGATAAAGTATGCAAGCAATGCCTTAGATCAGTGGTCCTCAAAAAGAGAGGATTTGGTAATTACATATGTATGGGTGACACTACACAGAAAGAAATAACATGTAATGTTTAAATAAACCTCAATTAAACATTCGTTTGTTATTTTGTATCCATTTGTATGTAATGTATACATTTATGTGATCGCTGCTTCTCAGTGTACTGAAAACAACAACAAAAATGAACTGAAAAAGAGAAAACATGAATGAAATATTTGTATTTTTACGCTCTTGTTGTGAGTTTTGTTTGCGATCGTGTTGTGTACATGTAAATAGCCGAACATCTTCGTATTCTGAACAATACTAGTGAGGACCACTGCCTTAGATAGATCATGTCATGCCAGAAGCTTTCTTTGACTAGAAATCTACAAGTTTAAATCAACCAATTTCGTTTTGGAAAATTCATATTGGTGGATTACGAGGGCGGTTCGAAAACTTTTTAGCCTAGCACAGAAAGAGAATAGTTAGTTTTTTAAAAACATTTTTATTTTTCAATATAATCTCCTGAAACTTCAATACACTTAGCTTCCAACGCTTATCTAGCAATTCTACCCCTTGATCAAAATAGTTTTTCTCAAGGCCTTCAAAATAGTGGTTTACAACTGCAATTGCATATTTTTTTAGATTTGGGAACAGGTAAAAGTCACTGGGAGCTAAAGCAGGAGAATAAGGTGGGTGGTCAGGCAACTCGTACTTTAATTCCTTGATTTTAGCAAAAAAAAAAAAAAAAAAAAAAAAAAAAACACTTGTGGGCTAGTGCGTAGTCTTGATGAAAAATTATTTTTTTTGTGCTATAAGCCAGGACGTTTTTCTTGAATTTTTACATTTAATTGATCCAAAATGTTGCAATAGTAGTACTCTGAATTTATTGTTTTACCCTTATGCAGATAGTCAATCAATAAGAAACTACTAGCCGATTGAATGTTTTTGCCTTCTTTGGGGCACTTCCCTCAGCTTTAGTCCATTGCTTGGATTGTTCTTTTGTCTCTGGAGTATAGTGGTGGATCCATGTCTCATCCATCAACAGTTATGAAACGACGCTTAAAATCTATTTTATTTTTCTTAAAACGATTCAAACAAGCTTGAGAAATTTTCATTCTTATGCATTTTTGGTCAACTGTTAACAAATTTATAGTCTTTGGCGGCACCCATCTAGCAGAAAGCGTTTTCATTTGTAGTTCTTCATGCAAAATTAAATGGACTCGATCATTTGAGATGCCCATGACATTGGCTATTTCACGCACTTTTATTCGTCGATTATTTATTACCATATCATGCACTTTGGCTACAATTTCTGTTGTTGTTGCTGTTTTTGGACGTCATCCTAAATGCTTGTACGATCACATTCAGCAACCCATTTTTTTACTGTTGCATATGAAGGAGCACTTTCAATTAACAAATTCACCATATCATTTTGAATTTTTTGTCGCGATAAACCTTTTTTATTTAAGTATTTAATAACACCACGAATTTCGAATTTTCCCATTGTAAAAAAAATCGCTGCTGCGTCTTTTTTTGAACACCTGTTTCTATATGAAAGAGTTGGCAGATCGAAAAAAATTTAACAAGTGTTCATAGCACAGATAGAAGTTTCCAAAACACTTATTTCTGTTAATACCGCGCTTTCTGTTTTAGGCTAAGAAGTTTCCAAACCACCGTCGTATATAGTGATCAGTGACAGTCCTTTCAAATATAAACTTAAATCCTCGTTTAATTATTCTTAAACAAATTATTCAAATAAGCATAAAGCAAGAAAAATTCTTATTATTTTCTAAAATGCCATAAATATTCTTCAAAATATGTATTTACGAGTATTAACTAAAATTGTATGTATTAAAATTAGTATTAATCATGCAAATAAATATGTATGGATGTATGTATGTATGTATATGTATATTTTATTTCAATTAATTACAAATAAAGCCAATAAAAACAACATGTGTGTAATAAACTTATAATGATGAGAAAGCATCAAAGCAGTTTCAACCAACAGAAAGAACTAAATAAAAAGAGCGATAAATGTAAATGATACGTAATGACAGAAAAATGAAAACAAAAAAAGAACGACAGGAAAATTTCCATTAGGCAGACAGACAGACAGTTAGCCAGTCACAATACAACACACCTTATTATTAAGGAAAGGAATGTTTATGTACATATGCATATACATACATATGTATATACATACATATGTATGTATGCAAATGTGCGGTTTAAGGAAAAGTAGTGTGTAATAAAGAAGAAGAAATCCAGAATGTTGTTATGTTTGTTGTTGTTAGTGTTCTACGTGAAAATGTTTGTTGCTATTGCAGTGTTGTTTTGAAAATGAAAGTTTAAAAAAGCAATAGATTTGAACTGTCAGACAGACTACAAATAAAAGAAGGAGACTGACACAGTACAGACAAACAAGTAAACAACAACAAAGAAGAAATGTTTGTTTATGTTGTTGTTTTTTTTTTATTTTAGAATATGTAGTTTGTTTACATACATCATTAATGAGTCTGACTGATTGAATGGATTTTACATGTAGGTACATATATGTATGTAGGTATGTTTTTAATTTTTAATCATTTTTGTAATAAAAAAGAAAGTAATAAAACACATTTCTTTGTTTTGGCATATTTACATTCTAAGGCGTTGTCAAAGAATCTATGATAATCATCCTCGCTATAGGGATCCTCTGTGTATTATTATCAGACATCACACGAAGTAGCAGGAGTAGTAGACATTTTTTTTATTAATACACAGTAATATGTACAGTAAGTAGAGTACCAGTGGTAACAGTAGTAGAGTGGAGTAGTTGAGTTAATTAATTTAGAGTTGTCATTTTAAAAAGGACCATTATATTTTGACATTTTAGATTTGTTGTAATTGTTGATATTTTTGTTTTTTTTTTGCAGTAGATTTTGTTAATTGCAAATTAAAAACAACTACTTTAATTTCTTGGCATATAGGTACAATATTTTTAAAAGGAATTTAAACGATATACCTATGTATGTTTATTTTTAAATCATGCTTTAAATTTCAAATTTAGCCAAATTCTTTTAAGTGTTATAAAAGGACACTAAGAAGTGTCTAATGTTAAAATTACACTTTAAACCAATTTTTAGTTGCTTTTTTTTTAGGGAAGTTTTAAATTAACGACTAGTTTAATTTTTTTTTTGTTCAGTAAGCTTTTTTGTTTTTCTTTTAATAAATACTTTTAAAAAGTTAGGAAAACTACTTATTTTTACAACTACCAACCAAGCTAAAACCCACATTATAAATTAAATGCCTTTAAAAAAAAGTAAAAAAAATAAACAAAACAAATTAAAAAAACAAAGAAATTAATAAAACAAAAAAAAATAATAAATTATAATTAAATAAAATAAAAATAAAATACATATTTCCAGAGAAAAAGTAATAATACCATTTATAGTGGTAAACAATAACAAAATACAGTGGTAAACAAAGATTATTTCCAAAAATGTATGACTATTAAAATGCTTATAAGCAGATTTGGTAATTATGTATGTATGTTTGTTTAAACAGCTAATTAAAGGAACCATAAAAATAACTTAAAATTTATATGAAATCATGATATTTTAAGGGCTGTAAAATAAGAGTTATGATCGATATGAAACTTATTCGATATTTTAAGTGCTAAAGAGTCTATTGTGTTTCAGTAATAGCTCACACTGTCCTAGTGAAAAATGGTACCCAACTGGATCTGTTAACAGACCCTAATTTTTTTTTACATTTTTGGACAAATATCAGTAAAACCAAATAAGCACCTTGTCAATTTTACTTAAAAATGTATTCACCCTTATTCCAGTTGTCGTCATTGAGACTTAACGACGTCGTTTTGTATCGTTTGTTTCAAATTGGTATTCTAGTTGTCGTTATTGAAGATTATCGATTACTATTGACAGATATTTGGTATTCTGTAAGAAAATGTGATGACGATATTGTGTTGATGCGACTCTGTTCTTATCGTCAGAATTTTTGTTAACGACTAAAGTGTTTTAAAGAAATATTTTAAGAAATAAAATAAATGGAAGAACAACAAAAAAAGAAAGTAACAAATGTACAAATCTACAATTTGATAAACTTGTAGAAGAAATGCAAAAAAATCCTTCTCTTGCAAAAGGATTTCAGAGAGGTACAGTTAATAGTAATTTCAAAGAAAAGTGGAACGAAATTACCAAAGCATTAAATTCCCTTGGCCCGCCAAGGAGAGATGGAGATGGTTTGCATAAAGTAAGGAAATCATTTAAGGAGTGTAGTATTAAAATATAAAAAAATTGTATTTACAGGCTTGGCGAGACTTAAAATTTAAAGTCAAAAAGAAGTTGATCGCCAACAAAAACCCTTTTCGGTTGAAGTATATATGCATGTCGTTTTTGTTTGGAGCCAGTATTTTAATGTGGGTCCCATCCACACAACCAATAACACCGGGAAAATCAATTTTTTTTTTTCAAAAAAATGTAGTTTATCTTCATTTTTCTCCGCATGGGTCATTTCAAAATTGATTCATTGGGAACAAATTCTGCTTTCTAAGACATCCAATGTTTCAGACAGAATCTTGGAGACGACTGGCTACGACAGTCCCAAGTTAATGTGGCTGCTAATTTTATTGTTTTTGAAACAAATGTTGATCTAATTCCACTTTTTAAATAAGGATCTATTTTTTCCAACACATACTTAAAGGCTGCTTTATTAAGTCTAAAGTAATTTTTAAACCTTTTGAAGAAATAACAAAATAAACATTAGGAAATAATTAAATGTTAACACCCACTTTTTATCTGGCAAATTGAAGATGTCTGATTTGATTTCTTTGTAGTACTAGGTTTCTTTTATTTTGTTCATCACTCGAATCCGAATTTGATTCGCAAATAAAAAACATTTTTGCACAAAAACATGAAACAAATGAAATATACCACAAAAATTAAAATTTTAATCAAACTGAAAATATTTTTTTCGCATCAAATACCAAAACAAAATAAATCACTGAAAAGTATTAGAGATGTGTTTACAAAAATCGATAAACAGTCGTCATCGTCGCAAGATGTTTATAGAATACCAAATTAGTGTCGATGTGATGTCGATACGAAGTGAAGTCGACTTAAAAACGATGACAATATCGACGACGACAACTGGAATAAGGGTGATTATGTTCCCTTTTGACATTTCCAAATCAGTATGTAAGACAATCTATTGAAAGTCAACCAAAAGTAAGAATAATAAATTATTCTGTGAAAATATCAGCCCTAACCTGAAATTAGTTTGAAGAAATAAACAAAAAAATCATATAAAATGTATTCTAGTAGATAGACATGTTATATGATTTTCGTTATAAACAAAATATTTGTACAAAGTTTTTTTCATATGAAGTTTAACTTCTCTGTTTTTGAGAGAAGGAAAATATTTTTTACGAACCACTCTCAGCTTGAATTGATAGCTTCTAAATCCAGTATCCACTAATGTGATTTCTGTGTATTTTAAGATTATTTTGGTAGAATTTCATCTCAATAACGTTATTTACAAGAGTTATATGGTTGTTTAGTATGCTCGGAAGTGGACTTAATTCAGGTACTATTATAGACTGAAAGCTACAAAACCCAGTAGCATAATTGCCGTATAACTAATATTAATATGATTTTTGGATAAAAATTCTGATCTATATAAAAGTTGGTTCGATATCGATATTTATTAGACATTTTTGTGGGTTTAATTGTTTTTCGGAAATGGTTCTTATATGGCAGCTATGACAAATTATGGGCCGACCACCATAAAATTTAGTTCAACAATTTATTTACCTATAAAGATTATTTTTGTAAAATTTTAACCGTTTAACATTATTTATATCTGTTTTATACGTATTTAAGTGAATTTTGGAAGTGGACTTTATAGGAGGCCTATGGTCAAACATGGACCGAAATAAAAAAAATTTCGTTTTGCGATTTCTTTTTGCATAAAACTTATTTTTGCTGAATTTTGTCTTGATATTCCAATTTTATAGGCATTTATGTATAATTGAGCAATATTTCGGGAAGATTTTTGTTTGGGGGCTATGAGAAATCATGGACCTCTTCTTACTATTTTCCTCACACTTTCCTCGTTTATCATAAAACAACGCATACAAAATTTCATGGGAATATCTGCAATGTATTTAAAAAAATTGGAAGAAAAATGTTTAAAAATATAAATTTTTTCTGGAGGTTGTCTTACATTTTGATTCATAACTCTTGTTCTACTATACCGATTTTACTGATTTTCAATACCAAACTGCTTAGGAGAACTATAAACGGGTTTTTTTGTAAACTTTGTTGATTTCGTTTGTGTCCTTTGGACGTAAGAGTGTTTTACAGACAGACGGACAGACAGCCGGACATGGTTAAATCGACTTAGAATTTCGTAAGTACTAAGAATATATGTATATACTTTGTTGGTTCTCAGATGAGTATTTCTCAGTGTTATACACGGAATGACAACTTATATATACCCTCATTCATCACTTATGTTGGTGGAGGGTATAAAAACGTTACTAAGGAGGGCTACGGGTGGTATGAGTGATTTTTATTTATAGTTCATTCAGAGTTGCCATACGTTATTAATTGTCAAGTATTTTTAGTTCGTGTCAAAATGCAAACGAATTCATACGTTGTTTCTAGAGAAAATCAATTTAAATAGTCTACAGTTCGAATAAAAGTGAATCGATTCAGTCTGCCAGAAATGGGGTTGACTTCGAACGAAATTAATTTGAAATAAAGCAATTTTCAATTTGATCTATCTAGCAAAATTGAGAGTCACGGATATTTTATTTTAACATATTATCACACGCCTTTTAAGCAGAAATGGACATCGAGACGTAATAAAGCAAGTGGGGTCATTTCATAGCGAGATGCCTTTAAGTTTAGAGAAAGTGAATATTGCTATTTATGCAAGTTATGTTTACCACTGCATTAATTGATAATAATTTAATTAAATATTGTTTAATACAACAGCAATTATAGATATAAATCATGGTTAAATAAGTAATTAACAAAAATAATTACATTTTAATAATAAATAAAAACAAATTAATATAAAAAGACAAACTACATACATACGATAAAAGTACGTATTACAACCAAGTTTTAAATAATTAACAATATTAATGAAGAAATAAAGAGTATAAATAATGGCAAAATTAATAAAAAAATAAAAAATAAATAAATATATAAAAATATTTTTATCATGGCAACACTACTTACTTGTACGACGCGTTACACGTGTCGTTGTGGGCTGTTGTTGTTGTTGTTGTTTATACGTGCTATTCACATTCGTATTCGCATTGTTGTTGTTATTATTGCTACACTTGAGTCCTCTTGATGCAGCCATGGTGTCGCTCATCATATAGCCACCAATTGGATATGGAGGCATTTTTGGTTGAGAACACACACCTATATTATGACCACCGCCGATGGTCGTTGAGACCGACGAAGATGTGGAGGCCAACGAGGTCTCATCGAAACAATTATCATCGTCCTAATGGGTGGAAAGAGAAATAAAAGGATAATATAAGATAAATAATCAGTAGCAATTAGGCTGATAAGGAAGAGGGAGACAGAAAGAGAGCAAGTATAAATATGTAAACATTTTATTTTTGTTGTAGATTTAAAAGGTACACACTGTGTGTATGATTAATAAAATATTAATCAAATATTCATGAGATTTGTGTAATTTGCTGGGGATTGTAATGCAATCTCATAAAAGTTTAGATGGGTTGCAATGGTTTGTATGGGTTTTAAATGTAAATTTTGTGCCAGATGTATTGTTCACTTGTTGTACAATTTCATTAAATATTTAAATAGGTATGTATGCGTGGGATCACACGTTTCCATTAGTTAATATTGAGTTCAAATTAGAAAAACATCTTTGTTTAAATTATCTTATTGAATTAAGTTTTTTTATTTGTACCTTTAAATTTGCATTTTACAGCTTTTTACAGATATATTCCATTTTATTGTGCTGCAAGAATGCGTTTATTCAAGTTTAAATATATAATATTTTAGTGACGTCAATTTGACACTCACTCTTTTGGTAAACAATGCCTGCAGCAAAAAGTAGAGTCTGTATAAATGATTTCCTACACCCACTTACAAACTCACAGTATTGTTTCCATTGTATTTCCATATCCAACTGTCAAAGTGGTGAAAATTACATTTAATATTTACCCCTCTGGTTATTTACAGTTTAATAGTCGATATTTTTTTTGTTTGTAAACAATGGAGACTGTTAGTAACATTGCTAGAACATTGCAGCAGATACATAATTGTTTTTTGCAATTAAAACTTGTTATTATTCATGATGTTTTCCCATTGAGTGTTGTAAGAGAGAAGCATTTCCATTTAGTACTTTTTTGTTAAGTAAA
Source organism: Bellardia pandia (assembly GCA_916048285.2). Lineage (NCBI taxonomy): Eukaryota > Metazoa > Arthropoda > Insecta > Diptera > Calliphoridae > Bellardia > Bellardia pandia. The sequence continues at coordinate 46,708,699 of OU696530.1, forward strand.
TTATGTATAATAGAAGCGACAGGCAATGAGCGAGGTTTACGAGGGTGGTTCGGAAACTTCTTAGCCTAGAACAGAAAGCGCGGTGTAAACAGAAAAAAGTGTTTTTGAAACTTCTATCTGTGCTATGATAACATGTTAAATTTCTTTTCGATCTGCCAACTCCTTCATATAGAAACAGGTGTTCAACAAAGACGCATCCGCGTGGGAAAATTACAAATTCGTGGTGTCATTAAATATTTAAATAAAAAAGGTTTATCAGGACAAAAAATTCAAAATGATATGGTGAATGTGTTAATTGAAAGTGCACCTTCATATGCAACAGTAAAAAATTGGGTTGCTGAATGTGATCGTACAAGCATTTAGGATGACGTCCAAAAACAGCAACAACAACAGAAATTGTAGCTAATGTGCATGATATGGTATTAAATGATCGACGAATAAAAGTGCATGAAATAGCCAATATCAGAGGCATCTCAAATGATCGAGTCCATTTAATTTTGCATGAAGAACTACAGATGAAAACGCTTTCTGCAAGATGGGTGCCGCATTTGTTAACAGTTGACCAAAAACGCATAGGAATGAAGCTTGTTGTGATCGTTTTAAGAAAAATAAAATGAATTTTAAGCCTCATTTCACAACTGTTTATGAGACATGTATCCACAACTACACTCCAGGGTCAAAAGAACAATCCAATCAATGGACTGAAGCTGGAGGAAGTGCCCCAAAGAAGGCAGAAACAATTCAATCGGCTTGTAAGGTTATGGGACTGCAAAGATATTTTATGGATTTACTATTTGCAAAAAGATAAAACAATAAATTCAGAGTACTATTGCAACATTTTAGATCAATTAAATGTAAAAATTCGAGAAAAACGTCCTGGCTTATAACACAAAAAAATAATTTTTCATCAAGACAACGCACCAGCCCACAACAGTGTTTTGACAATGGCTAAAATCAACGAATTACAGTACGAGTTGCTTGACCACCCACCTTATTCTCTTGATTTAGCTCCCAGTGACTTTTACCTGTTCCCAAATCTAAAAAAATTTCTAGCTGGCAAGCGTTTTACCTCAAATGAAGATACAATTATAGTTGTAAACCACTATTTTGAAGGAATTGAGGAAAAAAATGTTTTTAAAAAACTAACTATTCTCTGTCTGTGCTAGGCTAAGAAGTTTCCGAACCACGGCTGAATTTCAGTTTATGGGGGACACCCCTAGAGAAAAAATCTAAATATGCCATCCCCTTCAGAATGTTCCCAGGAGTACGAAAATCATAATGAAAAAGGGGGCTCACGCCCCCTATGGGCGTGGCAGTCGAAAAACGACCCGGCCCACCTACGTAGACAATATGGGTATCAAATGAAAGCTAATGTCTTCACGATTCCAAAAATAGCCATAGTTGCCAGATCGGGCGGTTTTTGCAGCCGATACGGCCATTTTTGTTAAATAGGGGCGGGGGTGAAAAACGACCCATGCCACCTACTTAGGCAATATTGGTATCAAATGAAAGGAAATGTCTTCACGATTCCAAAAATACCCGTAGTTGCCAGATCGTCCAGAATTTGAGGAAGATATGTTAATTTTTATAAAATGGGGGAAGGACTTTTTTTGTTTATTTCTTTTTAGCTCGGCCAGAGGCCGAGCACTCGAGATCCCCGCCGTCTAGAATTAAGACATACTGGAGTTAAAAACCCCTAAGCCCGGCCGTAGGCCGGTCACGCAAAAAAAAAAAAAAAATTTCCCCCACCCCAAATTTTGCCAAAATGGCCATATCGGCTACAAAAATCGCCCGATCTGGCAACTACGGCTATTTTTGGAATCGTGAAGACATTAGCTTTCATTTGATACCCATATTGTCTACGTAGGTGCGCCGGGTCGTTTTTCGACTGCCACGCCCATAGGGGGCGTGAGCCCCCTTATTCATTATGATTTTCGCACTCCTGGGGTCATTTAAGGGGGCGTGGCATTTTTTTTTTTCCCCAGGGGTGTCCCCCATCAACTGAAATTTTGCCCGAACCACCCTCGAAAAACAGTTATTTTAAGGGATAATATATCGGATAGCAGTGTTTCTTAATGTTTAATTAAGCCTGACATCATCATCGTTTATAATAAAGGGGTTTTAAACATTGTTTTTCAACAGGGTATTATTGAAATAACATAAAAGTTTTGACATTTTACTGTTTGACATTTGTTACATATTGTAACATTTGGGCTTATGAAAATCCAAGAGCCATTGTAGGGGAGCCTTTACATGCGGAACGTGTCACGGTATGATGGGATATATGGTCTGCAGACATGATTGGGCCATTTGTTTTTCTAAAATTTGGTTGGAAATGCGGTTACGGTGAATGGATCAATCAAGAAATGTTAACAACTAATTAACAAGGGTGTTTTTTTAGCAACTTTAATTTTGGCAAGACTGTTTTTGTCAGCTTAGCTGTTTTTTTTAAAGAGAAGTAACACTTAGGCAATTAATATTGCGTTACTTTCTTTGGAAAGGGGATAGTTGAAGAAGTAAAGGTGGTGAAAGAAGAAAGCTTTTTTATATCACAACTCTGCAATTGCGGCGCCTCTGGTGGGAGTAGGCGCATTAATGTTAAAGCTTGATTTTATAGCCTTTATTTTAATTATTTTACTTCGGTGACGTTTCAATGCTATGCCACCGAAGGAGGATGCTGTGATAGATATTAGTTATGATAGATAGAAGAAAACTAATAATTATCAGAAACTGATGTTGTTTGAGTGGCAGCGAATGGACGAATTCAACAATCAGTGCAGCTTAGCTGTTTTGGTGTAACATGTTACTGTTAAACGTGTTCAGTTTGGTCTTTAATTTAACCATTATTGATTTTATTATCGATATTCATGTTCGGTTAAAAAAGTGCATCGTCCATTTTTTTATCGGAATATTGTGTTCAGGGACGATGTTTATTTCTGGTTGAATGGATAAACAAGCAGAATTGACGTACGAGTATTTGGTGTGAAAAGTGGTTGGAAGCATTGCAAGAACTGATAATTTAGCATTATGAACTGGTGGTATTAGTGGACTTTTTAAAAGACGATGAAGGCAGCAACGTTACTGTGAATGGCGAACGCTACCGTGCAATGATTAAAAAGAGCTGGACTTTACGACATGCGATTTTAATAAGACAGTTCCACAAACCACACAGCATGCGGAACAGTGGCGCAATTAAGGCGATTTCTACAGTTTATTTTATATTTAGCGCCGGTAGTTGACCCCCTAGATCGTGTGATTTAACGCCTTTTGACTATTTTTGTGGGACTATGTTGAGGCTCAAATATAAATATCAGGGCAAGTACGCTACGGCTGACACTGAAATAAGCTAATATTGAAGAATTTATTCGTGAGCTATCGGGTAATATGTCGGACCCAGCGTTTGAGGCGTAGACGCGGTCATTATTTACATGACATCTCATTTAAACATTGATTTATATAGAACGTTCTATAGACTCAAAGAAAGATATCATACCTTTCTTAAAATTTTTTTAAATCAAATCCGAAAGCTCTTAAAAAATTACTCTTTAAATTTTGATCTATTATTGATGATATGGATATTACTGGCAAGTGGTTGCAACATGTCACACATGCGCTAAAACCATGAATTTATTGCAAACTAAATTTTTTGTGGGATTATGTTAAAGATAGAATCTTTACAGATCAAATCCCTGACATTATTAACGTAATAGAGCCGTCATTTTGCCAAAATGCGTTTGAAAATTTTGATAAAAGTTTCGACGTCTGTACACGTGATCGCGATGACAACTGTCTGATGACATTTTTCTTTTATAATTGTCAAACTTTACAAAACAATTAAAATCTCATTATGCTCATATCATTGAAATGGCATTTGTAAGACGCCATCAATCAGCAGTATGAATTGCAGACAGGGAGAATATTCTGCGGCTGAAAACAAATAGTTTTAGCGCAATTGAAGTTAGTATGGATTAACAGGTGAAAAACCACCAACACAATGCTTTTAATAAAATTTCAATTTAATTGGAACCAAAAATAAGTCTTACCTTTCACAATTTTTTTCTTACTCTATGATGTTATACTGCTAATTTAAATTGTCTTGATATCATTTAATAACTTGCAATTTGAATCCAAAAATAAAAAAAATGTAACTTGAAATGATTTCGAAAAAAAATTTACTTCCAAATACCCATCAAATAATCCAAAGTTAGCTGTAAATTATTTTAATTATAAAACATTGCAACATTATTCTCTCAGCAAATTCATAATGAGTTGAATTGAAATTTTATGTATGTAGCTTAATGAAAGGTAGATAAAATACATACATAGCTTTAATCTAATAAAGAGTAACAAACAAATATAAAAATTTACCTGCAACAATGACAAATCAACTTTGATTAGACGCTGTTTGGAGCGTGACGATTTTGTGTTGGCTGACATCGCAGACTCCATATTTTCTTGCAACTTATAGGAATCACGCAGTGTACTATGAGGTTGATGATGATGTTGCTGTTGATGCTGATGATGCTGTGTTGCAGTTGTTGAAGCTGTCGAAGGAGGAAGCACTGTAATGCACAAAATAGAAAAGAAACAAATTGTAAAATAAAAGATAAAATTATCAAATGGCAATAACGAAAAGAAATTGCTGTAATTGTAACAGAAATTAATGAATGTTTGAAATCACATTTGCAAATATATATTGTAAATATCTTATATAAGCGTCATAACTAAAAAGGGGCATTATGTTTGTAAAGGGTGTTAAAAAGAAGATGGTATTTATTAAAAAAAAAACTAAAAATAATTTTTGGAATTTTGTTTAAAGTTAAAAATAACTTTTGTGAAAGTCACTCAGGTGAACATGCTGCACAGTGTTGCTTTTTCCAGAAATAACTCGTAAAGGGCAAGAAAAAGTCAAAGTTTTAATAGAAAAATAAATATTTCCCGGTTACTGGTTATCATCGTCAAATTTTACCTTTCTCATGATATCGATAGAATTAAAACAGATGGTCTTTTCAACATGAAAACCCCCATTTCAAAGTCTTTTTCAGATTACCTAAAATAGGTCAGGGAAAAGGCAACATTTTACAACTTATGTAATGAATGAAAATAATCCATTTTATTAGTCGAGTTTTTTTTTGTGAAACAATAAAAATAGTCTTTTTCAGAAAATATTGAAAAAGGGCATTTTTATTAGTATAATAAACATTATTGGCTGGTTTGTTCACTTTTGTAAAGAGTGATTTTTTACGAGCTTTCGGATTTGATTTAAAAAACACTTAAAATTTTGCGATATATATGAAATCTTTATTTGAATTGGTAGAACGATCTATATAATTCAATGTTTAGAGATGATCTCATGTTAATGATAATCGCGGCTACGCCTTAAATGGTTTTTAAGGTCCAATTTTGGCATACTCCCTCCAACATATCCGCCTGTATGTCACGCATATTCTTTAATATTAGTTAGAAGCTAATAATAATTATAATTTTCTTGCAATTGTCATCATTCTTTGAACGGAGCTTAAGATTCAATTAAACATTTAATTGAATCAATTAAAAAGTTAATTGAAATTGAAAATTTAGACAATTAAGTGTTTAATTGAAAAAAAAAATGTGAAATATTTTTTTCTGTGTTACAGCCTCAGCCGTTGCGGGCTTGTCGCTGTAGATATGAGCCTTAACATAGCCCCACAAAAAATATAGTCAAAAGGCATTAAATCTCACGATCTAGGTAGCCAATTACCAGCCCCAAATGTGAAATAAACTGTCCAGCGAACTTGCCTAACAATTGGGCCATTATTTCGCGTACTGTGTAACATGTGGCACCGTCTTGTTAAAACCACATGTCAGTCAAGTCCAGCTCTTTGTAATTATCGCACGATAGCGTTCGCCATTCACAGTAACGTTATTGCCTTCGTCGTCTTTAAAAAAGTCCAATGATGCCATCGGACCAAAATTCACACCAAACAGTACTTGTTTCGGGATGCATTGGCAGCCCTTGCTATGCTTTTGGCAGCTCTTAACAAACACCAGAAATGAGCTTTGTTGCTCAATACAACTTCTCGATAAAAGTGCACGATACACTTTTTTAACAGAACATAAATTTTGATAATAAAAATCAATAATCTCTAAGCGTTTTCAATTTGTAAGTCGATTCATGGTTAAATTTTAAACGAAAACAGCTGAGCTGCCAAAAAGAGTGTTGCTAAAAAGTCACCCTTTAAAAGTATCTTATGTGAGGAAAGAATTTAAGAAACATTATTTTTATAGAACTTAAAACATGATATTTCCAATATAAAAAGATGTGTGCTGTGTGCTTTCTTCAGAAATGAACTCGAAATAGGGCAAGGAAAAGGCAACATTTTTGATGCAAAATGTTACCATTTTTATTATTTGAAAAATTTAAAAGAGACAACTATTTTTGTTGGGTTTTTTGTAGATAATAAAAACAAACCCTTCATAATATAGCCTATTTCTGAAAATAATACAAAAAGAGCATGAAAAAGGCAACATTATTGTTAGAAACAAAAACGCCACAACTTGGGTTGACTGTTAAACATTTTTAAAACATTTTGTCCATAATCTATTTATAATATTTTAGACATTTGTAGCAACATTTGTAACAATATAGTTAACAAATTTGATTATAAAGAATTCAGGTCAGGTCAAATGCAACTTAAAAAACAATGTTGAATAAATTGTGATCAAATTGTTAGAATTGCCTGAAAAAACCTGCAAAATAAAATATTTTCTTAAATATCTGAAACTAACACATGTTACTTAAACACCCTGTTTACAGTTGAACATGTAAAATGTATGTTTCACATGAATATTTCTTGCATTCGAAGTTGTTTTATTATATTACTTTTTCATAAAATAGTTTTTCTTCATAACAGCAGAAGACCAACACAGAGATTGCTTCAACTTTTAAGCGCACAAGAAACATTATAAATTTAATAAACAGTGAAATTTAACAAAATTGGACCACCGCAATACAAATAAAATTCGATACAAGTCTTACAAAGGAAGAGTATTTTGTTAGGTCTGGCGATTTTCCACGAAATTTGTCTCAACAACCAAATACATAATCTCCCCCCCCCCCTATCGTGAATAAAAATTCCACATGAAATTTGTTTCCTTTTATTTTTTTAACATTGAAATTTAATAGGAAAATGTGAAAAGGGAACAAATTTCATGTGGAATTTTTATTCACGATAGGGATGATTAATAAAACAAAATGTTTGCTTAAGCCGGATTTCGGTTTTCTCAACAGCGTTGTCAACTTGGTGCTTTTTTTAAATTTTTGTGCGAAAAATTCCTTAACTGGTGCGCTTTTTTGTCAATTTCGGTGCGTTTTTTAATTGTGGAAAAATGTGATGAAATATTTCTTTGTACTAATATTTAATTGCAGGTTTTTAATAATTCATTATCATGAAATCTATACGATAAAAAAGGACCCCATTGAATGTATTTTAAATGCGAATGTATGATAAATGAATACAAACTATCAAATTATTTTATCTTTATTAGTTTGTTTATTAAAAAACGCCTTTACTATTAATCGTTGATAAAAAGTTTTATATAGAAATAATGAAAAATAAAAAAAAAATGTAAAATAATTCAATAAACATTTTAAACAAAAAACAAGTAAGAGTGCTACATTCGGCTATGCCGAATCTTATATACCCTTCACCTTTGTTGTGGATGCATAATTATAATTTATACATACATATGTATGTATATATATTCAGGGGTATCATAGAAACCAATATTGTCAGAATTGGTTTTAAAACCGACAAGAAAAAATGCTTTGGTGTCATAGGGCACTGCCACACGTTCAATAAATATCGAGATATTTCTAGTATCAATATATCAATATTTCTAGTTCAATAAATATCGAGATATTTCTAGTATCACGATATTTATTGAACGTGTAGCAGTGCCCTATGACACCAAAGCATTTTTTCTTGTCGGTTTTAAAACCAATTCTGACAATATTGGTTTCTATGACACCCCTGATTATATTAATACACTTTGTTTGATAGTTTTTTTGGTGAAATTTTCACAGGTTGTCTCGGATTTTTGCTCATATCTCTGTTATTTATGGACGGATTTTGTTGATTTTAAATAGAAAACTTCTTGAAAGCATGTCTGACAGAATTATTGAAGATTTGGAACCCGAAGATATCTGCGGACTTCAGAAAATTGATTTCAACAGACAGACAGACAGACGGACATGGCTTAAGAGACTCCGCTATCTATAAAGATCCAGAATATATAACTTTATAGGGTAGGAAAATTATATTGTGGAAATTACAAACGGAATGACAAACTTATATATATCCTTCTCATGAAGGTGAAGGGTATAATAAATTCTAAACTTTTTTTCCGTAAAATGTATTCGTTTTACTTTTCTATAGAAGCAAAATATGGAGTTAATTCTACTTCCGAACGGAATTAAATTCTGTGACATGCCTGATTATCTACATCTACTCCTATTTGCTTCCACTTATTTGACTCCGATTCCTACTGACACGTTTTACTGTTGATATAGTATCAACAAAATGGAATGGCATAATACACCTCATTTTTATTTGTCATTTGTTTTCAGTCCCACCAGCCATTAAACTGTATTTTATTGTGAACTGAACTGAACTAAAGTTGCGTTCATACATAATAAAAACAGACGAAAATTATTTTAAAATGTAAAGAAAAACTAGTTTATTTACGAATACTTGTGGGAAAATATTACTTTCTTGTAAAATTTATGCAATACTCTGTGCAATGTAATGTAATTTTTATTACATTTTTCTTTCCTACATTTAGGTTTTTTTTACTTCACTTTAGTTTTATTTAATTAACAAGGCTCTCTGCAATGAAGTCATAATTTCAACACTTATTTACTTTAAAATGCAAATAGCAGCTTGGAAATTCTGTGAAAATTTTAAACAAAAGTTTCTTTTTTTAAGTAAACAATACGAGGAATATGAATGTGGAAGAAACTATTTATTGACAGTTTTTGTTTGATAACTTTATTTACATTTTATGTGTTTTAGTCTTTTTTCAATTAAATAATATCAAATTTGTTTTAAAATTAATTTATAGTTTGAGATTTTATTTCATTTAGCAACAACATGAAACATATGGCTGTAAGCTATGTAGAAATAGAAGACAGGGGACATATTTTTGAAGAAGTAAGACTTAAAAGAACTACTATTGATATCAATAATTTGCGTTCTTAAAGAACTAGAACGATTAAACTACAATGCAATTTGAGTTCACAAAGAATTACAATTAAGTTCTTACAACTTAAAGATCTACGATAGAATATAAAATTTGAGTTCTTAAGGAACTACTATTGAATTTTTAAGATCTATAATTGAATTCTTAAAGATCTATATGTAATCGAATTTTATCGTTTTTATTAAAGTACTTGATTATTATTTTTATCTCTCAAAAAAATAGCTCTCGTTTTCTTTAAAAATGTTAACTTGGCAAATGTATTAGTTGCCTAAACATTAAAAGGAAATTTATACTATAAATATTAATGGCTGCTAGATACTCGATATGATGATATAATTGATCTATCTATTAGTTATACCATTATCAATATGGTGAAAGATTTGACTAATAAAATTGTTGCCATGAACTCCACAATTTAATTGATCGTGACAATCCATAATAAAGAGAATCGGTGCACGGGGATTATATCACTTTGGCAGTAGATAAATAAATGTTTAGCCGCTAAGTCACCGAATATAGACTTTAATAGGAAAAATTTAGAACGTTATATATGAAATAATGGTAACGGTTTTTTATTTCTATTTGTTCGATAACGGTATTTTAGTGGTAACGGTAATTGTATTTATTTTGGTAACGGTATTTTAGCGATAACGCTAGTGTAACTGAAAGGGGACTTTAACATTTCTAAATTCTAGTTTGACTGATTGCCATTTCTTTTAAACACTCTCTTTGTCATTCATAAGAACCAATTTACACCAAGCAATTCTTATTGAACAAATTGATACTATTTTTTCCTTGAAATTTCTTTGGTGTTCACACAGCAAAATTATTATTGCTGCGGTTGGAAAAATAACACTGAAGGCAGGATTCGAATGTATATATGAATTTTGCTTCGATTTAACTCCCTAGTTATTCCCGTGATACATAATTGAATAAAATGAAATATGTCAATCAATTATTCAACGATTTGTGTACCTTTATTGACTTTTTATAGAAAAGATTGGTTTTATTTGAGATACACTTTTCTTTACTTCAGTCCAAAGACTCTCAATTGGATTCGAGTCAGGTGATTGCGCTGACCACTCCATGACCTCAATATTGTTGTCAATGAACCACTGACGTGCTTTTCTGCTTGTATGTTTTGGGTCGTTGTCTTGTTGGAAGACCCAAATCAATGACAATTCGTCCAGGGCATAGGGAAGTATAACATTATTTAGTAAATCAACGTAAATACATATGTACATACATAAGTTGATCCATTGTTGATTTTATGCAATGTATTGGCCCCATTCCGTAACATGAAAAGCATCGCCAAACCATAATGCTAGAACCTTCATGCTTTACCGTCTTATAGTGCATTTACACCTACGCCATAAACTAGTTATAAGTTGTTTATGGTGATAAACTAGTTTGAGAAACTTGTTTAGCCATACAAATCAAAAACAGGTTTTGTAACTAGCTTTTGAGATAAACTAGTTACAAACAACCAGTTTTTGCTAATGCAACTCTGTTTTTTCAACATTTTTCTGGCAACGCTGAACACATTTGACATTTGTTCAAAAATAAAAAAAAACTTTTCATGGTGTAAATATACAAGGTGTGTGCAGTAGCCCAGCTGACTGACTTTGTTTACAATTTACTTATGTCAAAAGTAATATTTTTTTAAGTATTTTTGACAGTAGTACATTATTTTACACAAACAAAATGTCAGCTGTTTTATGACTTGTCAAAGATAAACCACTTAACTGTCAAAAATGCTGATGTAAACGGTCTGGTTTATGAAACTAGCTTATGATCATAAACTAGTTTGAAAATCACAAGTGTAAATGCACTATTATATGTGAATTGTGGATTGTATTCTGCATTGGTGGGACGTCTAACATATGAACAAAAAAAAAAATGATTTTTCTCTCCACCAAATAAAATGATTTTACTCTCGTCCGCCCATAAAATATTTCGCCATTTACTAGCGGGCCTGTTTAAATGTTCTTGTGCAAAAGTGCTATTATTTTTGCCGGCACTGTATTTAATACGAATAAGACAGTAAAATGAATTGCAAGTACAATCAAGTGTGTACTCGTCTTATCTTCCCTCACCACGACGTCAAAAGGTAATCAGCTTAGTTTAAATAATTGCTTCGTGTAAATTGGTACTAAACAATCTACAAGTTAGAAATCTCTTTGTTTCCAAATCTCTCAATCTTTCACTTTTTAGTTTGTTTACAAACAAGTTACTAAATGAAGAAAGAATAAATTCTAAAACATTTTTGTTGGGTTTCTTATTTTATGAGTAAGACTACCTGAAATGTTCCTAATTGTTGTTTAATGAGTTAAGCTACAAGACATGTCTGTACAAAGCAGCTTAACGGTATTAACTTGTTGTTGTTGTTGTTGTTGTTTTTGTTTATTTTAAAGACTTGTTTTAACGTGTTTTTTTTTGTTTGAAATACATATTTTACGAGCATAAATTAACACTTAAAATAAAAGATTAGGCTTTTGATACACTATAGTTGGAATAAGATGTTTTGAAATGAGAAACTTATTTAGACGTTTCAATAATAACAAACTTGATATGTTGAAGATTGAAATGTTTGTATGTATGTATGTAATTGAAGGGAGAGATCGGGTTGTGAGGATGGCTTAACATATTCAGTCTTGTCAACGAATTTTTATTGTCTAGGCACGATTTGTGAAAAATTTTTATAATTACTTTTTGTCGGAATTTGGACTTGAAATGAAGAATGATGCTTTTGCTTTTTAGGGAATAATTTAATATTTTAGCATGACAGACTTTTTAAAGATAAATTAATGGATTATTATTTTTCGAAAATAAATACATATGTAAGTTATCTTTTATATTTCCTCCACGGTCCTGTTGCTAACATGACCTAAAGATAGTTACATAGGGTGGCGGCAACTAATTCTTTGAAAAACTTACATTTTTAGCCAAGTCATGCATACATCATTTACACACATTAACACCTTAAAGGTAACAAAAAAAAAACAAACAAACAAAAATGTCTAATATTGCAAAACCACCCTAAAATTCATATGAAATATGGAACATAAACGAGTCTAAATAAATACTTGTTCATAAATACTTACATATGTGGTCAGTTTAAATAAATGGCCAACAATTATTTCCACAAAACACTGTGCAAGGTAGAACAATGGAATGACTGAATGAAAAAATAAAACAAACTAGAGTTTAGAAAAACATCATATGCATGAATAAAGACAAGAAACTCAACATTTGAATCGAACGAAATTCAAGTAGAAAAACTATATAATTTTTTCCCCTGTTCATTATTCATGTTTCTCTTGAATAGCAAATAAATAGTGCGTGTGAAATACACCATGAAATTATATATGTATGTATGTATGTGTATAGAGGAATAATATCTACAATTTTTTAACATTGTGTTTAGGTTTTCATTTCGAACAAGGAAAAAGAGAATAATAAAATAAATAATGAAAATCGAAAGCAGTAGAAAAGAATCTTGAAATTGAATTATAATGTACATAAGTACATATAATTAAATAATAAGTATCACTATGATACTGTAAGAAACCCACTGCTACTGCTACCGTTTGTTGGCTGTTTTTGAATTTTAGAGTATTTCATACATTTGCCAGTGTTTTTTTTAATTAACAGTTTATTAAAGGAATATATTTGTATATTATAATTAATTTAGTTTCTGCCATTATGGACAATTATTTACTTTAGTTTAGGCAACTGTAATTTTCTGATTTGTCACGAGTCCTTTTTTATGAGATTTTTCATAATAATATGTATATTGCATAAGTTGACTGAGGCATAAATAAATTTAATTAATATATATATGTACATTAGGGTGGTTTTATTGAATATGGGGAAAAATTTTTTTTCGAAATTTGTAAGTGCTCACGCTTAGAAATGTTCTATTTAGTGTTAAAATACAATTGTAAAAGTTTTAGCTCAATCGGACTATGCCTTCCCGTGCCGAAAAAGCCCCAAAGTTTTCGAAAATGCACCTATCTAATAAAATTGATAGCTGTTCGGTTATAACTTTTTTTATATCCGCGACTGTATTTCTTCTCCGATTTTTCCATCGCCGGTAAATACATCGTCAGAAGCCATTTCTTCCACTTCCGATTCAGAAGAGAATGAGATATTTTGTAAATTTTCTATTGCAGTGAGAAAAAGAACACATTTTATAGATTCCAATATTTAATTTTTTTTAATTAAACTTGGGCAAATATGGTAGAAACTTAGTTTTTGAGTTTTGAGTTTTGCGGCTTCACAGAGGGGTAATCCAATGTTGCGCATATTATAAAAAATGCCTTGCATGTACTTGATGGTTTGATGGTAGCTTGCTGCCGGTTATTTGTTGAGATGAATGTCCAATTAAATAAATCTGAGTTTTAGCACGGATATGAACATTGAACGAAGTACTGCCATTTTGACTTAAATATCTTTCTTGTACGAACTGTTCACTTAACACAAAAACCTTTAAATGAATATTTCTCTTAAAGTAACATTACAAGCGCAACGTCAAAATCAAATTGGGGACTCCCCGATTTTTAATTTCTGCTTGAATATTTTGTGCTTGAATATTTTAAAGTCAATGTAATTACCTTTCATTTGATAGTAAATTTATTGTAATAAATTATGGCGTTTTTAACTAAAGCAGAAACATGGCGCTATTTCGTGAAAAACAGGCATTTTTGAAAACTTGGAGGCTCTTTCGGCACGGGAAGGCATAGTCCGATTGAGCTAAAATTTTCGCAATTGTATTTTAACACTAAATTACATAATTCTAGATGTGAGCACCTTTAAAAATCGAAAATGCATTTTGAAAAACCACCCTAATGTACATGAACACTGACGTGCAAAACCAAGTGCATGTTCAACATGATTTTACTTAAAGGGTCATAAAATTATAAATAACGAAAGAAGTTTTGACAAATTTTTTTTAATATTGAAAGTAATGATAACGTAACAAAAACAAAAAAATTCAATATAAAAATATAAAACAACTCAATTAACTCAGTTTTGTACGTTTTCCAGAATGCATTAAAAAGTGTTTGCATCTAATTTTGCAACTAAAGCCGTTTTAAATCTAAAAAGAATTGTTCAGATAAATTCCGACCAGCTAGAAAAACGTTTTTTAAAAACCTGTTGGCAACAATAACGTTTTTTTTCAATATAAAAAGAAAATCACGCTTAAATCTCTTGCAAATCCGACATTGTCGGGTTCAATGTTGGCTAAAGCTTCCAAATGCGGGTCTTTCAATCACCACGACACAAAATACAACCCAGTGAAAGTATTGCAAAAGGATTACGTATAGGTGCTAGTTTTTAAACTTATTGAGCAATTAAATATCCATATTGTAGTGAAACGCGAATAGTATTCTTTACGACAAAGTTTTACAAAATTCAACAACTACTTTTTAAAGGATGATGAATGAAATCTATGGACCTAATGGACCTCAAACTACTACCGTGACAAATTTTGTGCTGTAGCGAGTTGTCAATCCAAAGTCAATGGTTTGGAAAGCAATTTGTAGTTGTAGTCTGAAGAGCAGCTCTTTTTTCATAACTTTAACTATGATTTTGAATATTAAATTAAATTTAATTAAAGTAAAGTATTTGCAGCAGAAATGTTGGCTACCTCTTATTAGAAGTCGCCAATATTCAGTAAAGTTTTAGACTGATTTAGTTATTTGTTAATATTCAAATACTGCACAAGATTGGTATCGAAGAAATCAGGTCGACGAAATAGAAACATATATGAACGCTATCAAATTGTCCACAACTTTAGCCAATTGAATAATATTGAATTATTATAGGAACGTTAAACCGGGTTAATAATATCAATTTGAAATAAGTATGCAGCTCTGGTGGATCAAAAGTGTTGTTCAACAGTTAATGCGATCCATTTAAACAAAAAAAAAAAAAAAGGTTTCTTATAAAATAAAATTCATTAAACTAATCTTTTAAGATTTAAATTTTTGGTTTAAAAGTATTTAATCGGTTTTTGTTTTTGTACCCGATTTCGTGTGAATAATCTTACAATCTGCAGTTTGATTACAAGTTTTACATCGTTATTTATAAAAGAGTCCTTAGAAATTTTATTACGACAACGAATCTGAAAAACGAATTAGAGAAAATTGCCCGCATCAGAAAACGAACGAAATAATTCATTTGACATTGAGGAACATGCGATAATTTTTGTAGCATATTTAACAAACGATTTCAAATTAAAGCAAACATGTTATGGGTTTTCTTTTAAATTTTATTTAACTAAATTAGTATTGTTTGGGAAGTGAATTTTGATGCTTTTCTTTAATAAATAGTTGGTTCATTATTAACAATTGATGGATATGGGTTCAGTTTATATGGAAGCATGATTCTTTCAAAGTGAACAGTAAGTAACTTAATTATAAATTTCGATGTATGCAAATATGATGGCTGGTTTCTTTAACAGAAATGGTCACCTACGTATGTACATTAAGGCCGGGTCGATTTGTGGGCAGGCAAAAAAATCGCCCATGGCTCAGTGAAAATCGTATTCTAGGGACAAAATAAGAAACTTTGCCGAAGGAACCATACCTCTAAAACGAATTCTACTACCCCCCAACTGTTGACTTTTGTCCCATAGGGTCAAGTTTTGAAAAATCCCACTTTGACCGACCCCCACTAACTTTGGAGGGCCGATCCACCCATGCCAGTGGCACACCCCCTGGAACTCCCCTGAGGGGTTCCCCATACAAACATTTAAAAAAAATCACCATTTTGGCACTTTATTTTATTATTTTTTATTTATACATTTCTAAAGAGAAAAAATAAATAAAATAATAAAAATAATAAAAATAAATAAAATAAATAAAAAATAATAAAATAGTGCCAAAATGGTGATTTTTTTAAATGTTTGTACGGGACAAAAGTCAACAGTTGGGGGGTAGTAGAATTCGTTTTAGAGGTATGGTTCCTTCGGCAAAGTTTCTTATTTTGATCTCTAGAATACGATTTTTAATGAGCCATGGGCGATTATTAAATCGACCCGCCCTAATGTGCATATGTATGTGAATGATTGATTTAAAGGTTCAAAAGAGATTAATGTTAAACAATTACTTTACCAGAAGTAATTGTTGAATTTGTGGTAATATAATGGGTCGAATTATTCATTCCGTTCCGCGATTGCGGAAAGAAATTTTTTGTACGGAAGCTTAATTTGAAATTATTCATTCCGTTATTTTTTCTTTTTGCGGTATCATCATTACACAGTCAGTCTTGCGGCATGCCGCAAAAACTAATAATTACATTTCACATATCCATCTATATTTCGTACCGCTTAGTTTTCCTTTCCGTGCGGTATCAATAATACCACCCAATATTTATCATAAAGAATTTATCATGATAATAAAAGTGGTAAAATTTAAATGATAATAAGATCGTTCAATATTTTCTTATCATTACATTTGTATAACTATCACTACTAAATATGCCTATTTTGAAGTGTATAATAAGTTTTGAATTAAATGAAGTCTGAAGAAGAAATCTCTGCTGATCTCTTTAAACTGATAGCGATAAATAAATTATATAAGATAAGAAAATTATTATTATTATTATAATCTATAAAGAACTTTTGTGGAATGTTATTTAACGGAGACAAATATTTGGCTGTTAAAGCTGTAACTGGGTTAAACAGCGTAGAACCAATTATCGTAGGAACATGCTCAAAATTCAGGGGGGTTATTATGTATTTCGGTTTAAGTAAAAATACTTGATGAAATTATTATGCCGTTGGTGTGGGTCTTCCAGCAGGACAATGACCCCAAACAAACCAACAAAATGGCCAACGATAACTCTATTAATGTAATGGAGTGGCCTGCACAGTCCCCAGATTTAAACCCTATCGAAAATCTGTGGACGGACATAAATAAGGGGGTATCTACAATAAAACCAACAAGCGTTGAAGGGCTTTGGAAGGCTGTGCAGATCAAAGTTGAAAGATGCCAGCATTTAGTGGATTCCATGGCAAGGCTTTGTGCCGCGGTAATATCAAACAAACAGCACGCGAAACATACAATTAATTTATCTAAAAGATATTAGAGTGATATTTTTGATTTATTTTAAGAAATACCACTATTTTTTGTTAAAAATTAACTGAAGTGCTATTATTTTGACTGTGTAGTTGAAAAAACTGTTGAAAACACCATTAACATCAAAGAATTTATTATTTTGTTTTGAGTTGAATCGGCGCAACAGTTAAACAGATGTAAACGGAGTCAGTATAAATTTTTGCGTGGTGCTATTATATTCACCGCAGCTGTATATTATCTAATTTATATGTGCGGAAACAATACTGTAACTTTAAGAAAATTCAAAATATTTCCGAGAATTTCTATAAAAATATTTCCTGCAAAATGTTGCCGAATTGCCGCTATTTTGTTCTGTGAATTGTTAAAATGAACGATTTCAGATATGAGTTCAAATAAAAAAGTCATCAGAAACCAGAGATAAAAGACAGAATTCACCAAATTCGCATATTTCTGATCCCTATATTGTTATATTGTAGTGCAGGAAAGTTCTGAAAAATATCAAGGTTGTCTAAAACTTTGGAAACTACTAGACCGATTTTGTCTATTTTCAATATCAAAGATTTCGATGAAACAGAGAATGTTTGGGAAAAATGTAATTTTTTCACAGCTATGTATATCTAATCTAATCTTCAACAGACGGATGGACATGGCTAAAACGTTTTAAAATCTTTTGAGGACCCATAATATATTTGTATACTTTTTGGTTTTCGACCAATATTTCGATGTGTTACAAAAAAGGTCAAACCTAATATATCTCCTATCATTTCGGTGGTGGGTATAAAAAACGATGGATAGAACCGAATCATTTGAATGGTAATAAACCGTAACATTAAGAACACATCTATAGAAATTCACCACATTTCACGAAAATTTCTATAATAATATTTCCTGCAAAATGTTGCCTATTAGGAATCCTAATGATGACCAAAACCAAAATAAGTGTTATTTTGTAGTTTTTGATGATATCGCATACTTGCCACTATCTTGTTCTTTGTATTGTTAAAATTGACAATTTCGTCTCTGAATGAAACAATTTTAGATTTTAGCTCAAATGAAAAAGCCTTCATTCACCATTGATTAGAGATAGAATATATTAAATAATTAAATTAAAAATCTAAATGTTGAAGCACATTTTTGATCCATACATTATTATATTTTTCCGAAGGATGGTTTTAAAGAAAGAAAATATTATTTCAAAACCCTGTCCTTAGTCAATTCCTGCTATCATCAACAATATGTTTATAATAATTATTCGCCTTGCACTCATTATAAAACAAGTATATTTTGTAGCACTTTACCTGAACGAGGTTTTGGCGTAGGTGCAGCAGCAGCAGATGATGGCGTTGAATTATTTGTGCGTGGTCGGGGTGCTGCTCGTGGTGTGGGCAATGGTTCTTGGTTGCAGTACAATGAGGCATCACTGGCCTCATCAACACAATCGGAAGCACGTGTTTTTGGGGTTGATTTATTCGAAGACACTTTATAACCGGTGGTTGTTGTAGTCATTTTAAAATTATTCTTATATTTTCTTTGTGCATTTGACACTTGGGGATTCATGGAAAACGTTAGGATTTTTTAACACAAATTTCTAGAGGAATTAAAGAATGTTTGTAAGCTTTCTTCCGTGATTTCTTTAATGTTTTGGCAAATGCATTAGTCACTCAGCTAATGAGTTGCTTAGAACACTTTTTGTTTGAATCTAATCCTTAATTTTTCATCATTGCCATCACCACCAACACCAACACAACACAAACAACATAATGCAAGTACAAAAACTTGAGAAAAGTTTCATTTAATTTCACTTTCACGGCGTTCCTTCTTTCATTCGCGTTTGTTTGTTTTTCTTTTTGACACACATGACATTTATTTCTTTTCTTTGAAAATTTTCATACGTTTTAAAATGTTTTTATCACTCTTTTAGCTTTTACTCACTATCGATCCGATTGAAAGCAAAAAAAAAAACTGGCATTGCATTCAAAGAAGGACATTCACTTTTAGTGTTGAGAAAAATATTTTAATTTTAGCATATTTTTAGGGTTATACTCTTTCCTTTCAGGGGTTATTTGTTTAAACTAAAACGATTTTCACTAGCTTTCTGTTATTTAAAATAATTTTAGTATATATTTTAATTCGCTATTTAAACTATTGTTTATTTTGTTATTTTATTTTTATTTATTTAATTATTCTATTTAGTTTGCTCTAAGCAATAGTACGTTATGACATCTTTTTACTAAATTCAATTTACAACTGAGTATGGCAACTTACAGTTTGTTGTCTTTAACTGACACACAACAATGTTGCGTTTTCAATGCGTTCCGGGTGGTATTTTTTACATATAACGGGTTTCTGCGCTTGTGTGTTAAACAAAGAAGAGCACAATTGGGAGAGTAACTGAGAGCTTTTAAGCTTATATTAAAACTAGCACAGTATGAGTTAACGAATACATCTTTCTGCCACTTTTTGTTTTGTTTTGCTTTATTTTTTTTTTTTGTATTTTAGAAATAGCACACACAATGAACAAGAAGAAGAAGACCTCTTCCGTTCAAATGTTAACAGTCATTAACATGATTAAGTTGAATGTCTAACTGCATACAACAAACATAGTTATTAATTATTATCCCTTAATATCCTTTTCAACAATTACACTCCTCCTCGCCAACAATTTGCCGTTATGCAATTATGTTTGAAAGGCGGGAGGGAAAAGAAAATTTATGTTAACTTTGTAATACATACACAATAATAATAATAATAATTATAGGTTATGACATTTAAATAATATTTTGCATGCTGTACGAGTATTAGATAAACGAATGTATTTTGTGACATGTATTGCATTATTTTGTGCATTTGAATAGTAAACTAAAGTTTGAACATTTTAATTTTTTAAAAGGAACTTTAAAATTTGTGTCTAAGTATGTAAAGTTGCTTGAATAAAAGGTTACTAATTTCTTGAACGTTTTTCATTCCCGGGAAATAATAATACAAATCAATTCATTATCGGAAATCTCTGGATTTTTTGAATATTAATAAATTGAACCATAAAACTTCTGAGAAAGAAGTTCCGATAGATTTTTTCCTGCGTTTTAAAAGCAGTATGCAATATTTTTCGTTGTTCAATGTTGGTCCAATGATCTTTTAAAGGTAATATAATTGTGGTAATTGCTCAAGATTCAGGCCCGATTACCGTTCACAACAGTTAGTATTTTGATGTTGTAAGTTGTAAACTGCGCAAACGATTCACAACATTTATCGGCTTAATCGTATGAAAAATACATAAATCGAGACAACACAACATTTTATAGTTGTGAACGATAATCGGGCCCTCAATAAAGTCTTTGCTTTTATGAAATGATTGAAGAAGTCCGATTAAGTTTAATCTGGAAAAATGCCTAATTCGTTTCCAAACATAACTATTTCAATTCAATCATCACATAATTAATGCAATAAAGCAATCAGAATACAATAATTTGCTACTAATTTCGCCCACAAGCGTTGATTGTGAACGATGTTTTTCGGCAGCATCATATATTGGTAAAATAAAATTAAGGTTATCTTTACTTTAGATGCCTGAATATTTTTAAGAAGCTTTTTTTAGATCGAACGATAATATTCTATTGCTTTCAAATTAATATATATATTTAAGGCGAAATTAAATATTATTTTTCTCTATCTAATTTTCAATGTAATGTTATTATATTTTTAAATTATTAATGATTTATAAAATTTTGTTTATAAAATAAAAAAACTTGTAGTAAATTAAAAAATTATAGCTATTAGGACAGAAAATGTTTGTTTTCAAACATAATATTCATATTTAATATAAGTTACTTTTTTGAAATAGTAGTTTTATGTATTGATATGTTAACGCAGTGTACATTCCGACTGATATCACTTGTTGATAGAATAACGGTAGCAATGCTTAAATAACAATTCTTAAAAATTGTCTAAAGTCTATGTGTAATAGATTTGAAAGAGATAAAATAAAATTGTAATTGATATGAATAAACGGTAATTTAAACCAAACAATAAGGAATTAATTCTAATTAAAAAAAAATAATTTTAATAAAACAAGTAAGAAAGTATAGTCGATCAAGCCCGACCATGTGATTTATCTTCATTTATAACTAATTTGTGGTAAAATTTGTTTGGATACTTTCATAATTCAAACATTTATGATCGTTAAACTCCTATTTCGGGAGGACATTTGTATGGGGGCCAAGAGAAATAATGGACCGATTTTCACCAGTTTCAATCCCAATTGTCCTTGGGCCGAAAAAATATCACGTAACAAATTTTATTGAAATATCTTCAAAATTGCGACCTGTACTCTGCGCACAAGCTTTACATGGACAGCCATCCACTCAGACGGACATCTTTAAATCGACTCAGGAAGTGATTCTAAGTCGATCGCTATACTTTAAGGTGGGTGTTGGACCAATATTTATGGGCCTTACAAACATCAGCACAAATCCAATATACCCTCCCCACTATTTTGGAGTAGGGTATAAAAACACGTTTTTATACCCTTCACCATCGTGAGAAGGGTATATATAAGTTTGTCATTCCGTGTGAAATTTCCACAATATAATTTTCCGACCCTATAAAGTATATATATTCTGGATCCTTATAGATAGCGAAGTCGATTAAGCCATGTCCGTCTGTCTGTCTGTCTGGATGTTGAAATCAGTTTTGTGAAGTCCCAAGATATGTTCGGGATCCAAACCTTCAATAATTCTGTCAGAAGTGCTTTCGAGAAGTTTGCTATTTAAAATCAGCAAAATCGGTTTAGGTTAACCAGAGTTATGAACCAATATGTGAGACCACCTCCATAAAAATTTGATATTTTTCGTCCATTTTACTGCAATATTTTGAAATATATTGCAGATAATACCATGAAATTTTGTATACGTTGTTTGTACTATAAAAGAAGAAAGTGTGCGGAAAATAGTAAAAATCGGTCCATGATTTCTCATAGCCCCCATACAAATATATATATTCCCGAAATATGGCTTAATGATAAATAAATGCCTATAAAATTGGAATATCAAGACAAAATTCAGCAAAAATAAGTTTTATACAAAAAGAAATCACAAACCGAAATTTTTTTTTAGTTCGGTCCATATTTGACCATAGACCCCATATAAAGTCCACTTACAAAATTCACTTAAATACGCATAAAACAGATATAAATAATGTTAAACGGCTAAAATTTGACATAAATACTCTTTATAGACAAATAAATTATTGTACCAAATTTTATGGTGATCGGCCCAGAAATGGTCATAGCCCCCATACAAAAATCTTCCCGAAATATTGCTCAATTATACATAAATGCCTATAAAATTGGAATATCAAGACAAAATTCAGCAAAACTAAGTTTTGTGCAAAAAGAAATCGCAAAACGAAATTTTTTTTAGTTCGGTCCATATTTGACCATAGACCCCATATAAAGTCCACTTCCGAAATTCACTTAAATACGTATAAAACAGATATAAATAATGTTAAACGGCTAAAATTTGACATAAATACTCTTTATAGACAAATAAATTATTGTACCAAATTTTATGGTGATCGGCCCAGAAATGGTCATAGCCCCCATACAAAAATCTTCCCGAAATATTGCTCAATTATACATAAATGCCTATAAAATTGGAATATCAAGACAAAATTCAGCAAAACTAAGTTTTGTGCAAAAAGAAATCGCAAAACGAAATTTTTTTTAGTTCGGTCCATATTTGACCATAGACCCCATATAAAGTCCACTTCCGAAATTCACTTAAATACGCATAAAACAGATATAAATAATGTTAAACGGCTAAAATTTGACACAAATACTCTTTATAGGCAAATAAATTGTTGTACTAAATTTTATGGTGGTCGGCCCACAACTGGTCATAGCTCCCATACAAGGACCACATCTGAAAAAGAGATTTTTCCCTATATATATTGTATAAATATCGTTACCGACTCAAAACTTTGTACAGATCATGTAAATATATACAAAAATCATTCCACACAATTTTGTTAATTTCGGTCTATTTTTAACCGTATGCCCCATATAAAGCCCTCTTCGGAAAATCCCTTTAATACTCATAAATCGCTTATAAATAAGGGTACCAATCCAAAATTTTACATGGATCATTTACATACATGCCTAAATCTAACTCCTGGATTTTGAGAATATCGGTCCATATTTGACTATATCCCCCACATAAGGTCCACACCGAAATCCACGGTAATACTAATATATATCTTAAATATACCGTTATTACGTTGAAATTCTACGTGAAATATCCCCATATGCATAAAAATAACTGTTCCAAAATTTAAGAAGATCGGCCCATAATTTGTCATACCTGCCATATAGAAGCATTTCCAAAAACAAATAAATTCGGATCAAAAAATATTCTTTTCGGATTTAGCCCATATTCGGTCCATATTTTATAATCATGATATATATCGTTGGAAAGCTATTTTTAATACCTTTTATTTAATGTATTACAAATTATCAGACACCCAGTAGTTCACGAGATATAGGCCTATATATTTTCAACTTTAAGGGCCCGCCCCCTCGAAAATAGGCGTGGCCGCCAAAAAATTTTTTTTTTTGCTGGTATCTCTTCTAAAATCCCTATTTGTTTTTTTTTTTTTTTTAACAAAATCACTAAAACCGAATTGTACCCCTTTTTTATACTCTGTTTGTTAAATTACACTGAAGATTATTATGAACATCAGACAGACTCTGTAAATTATGGTAAGAATTGGTAATTAAATCAATTAAAAATTTGAAAATATTTTACATAAATTATGTTGGTCGTAAAATTGGCTTTTAAACAATATATCAAATACTAATAAAATTTGCACTAAGACTGAATAGAAAACACAGAATTAGGATATTCTAGTCTAGTGTAGTTTCTGTATTTCTTACTACGCTTAGGTGAAGGGTATTTAAGATTCGGCACAGCCGAATATAGCACTCTTACTTGTTTATTAATAAAATTTCATATAACTAAAAAGAATTTAGTAATAAATAATACTCAATTTTTATAGTTTGCGTTCCAATTAATTTAAAATATTTTTTTTGTCTAAAATATTAAAATTACAATTACGCCCAATTCACAATTGTTGTAATGTTGGATATTTTATTATTTCTCCACGATACTAGAAATTTGCTCTCATATTTAAAAAACATCGCTAAATTGCTATGTATTTTTCACCACCCCAAATAGCTTTTTTGCAACAGCACTTTAAAAATCCAATTGTCACAAGAAATACATTGAATGTATAGTGTCTAAGCTAAACATATACAATTATTGTCTAGGATAAGTAAGTGGCGAATAAATGATGAAAAGGTGTGAAACTGAGCTTAGTTGATTTTGTTTATGTTTTCTTTACACACCACAGTCCATATTCATGTTGCCAGATTGCTCGAAATAAACAAAAAATTTTAAAGATAAAAGAAAAAAATCCAACATAAAATAGTTTCTACAGAAAAATAAATATAATCATGTAATATTTAGTATTTGAAGAAAGTTTAATAAGAGCTTACTAAAAAGTAAATTTCTGCATTGAAGGCTACTTAATAATAAAAACTCATCATAAGATTGATTTTATATTGTAACCATATGGCAATTCATATGAGAATTTAGAGATGCAATTAGCATTTGAATTTAAATAAATCATGTTAAAGTAATAATAAATTAGTGTCCTTGATTATTTTTACAATGTAACAACTAATGCTCTTAATTGTGACAGTTGTGGTAATGAAAATTTTAAAAAGCTTTCCTAATTCGCACACTTTACTGACTTGGCTTCCAGATAAAATCTAAAGTTTTTTCTTTAAATATACATTTCAAGTCTAACTGACATTTTATTTAGTGTGAATGTTGTTTCTATTTTAACAATTATTTTGCACATGACATCATTTTAAAAACAACATTATTTTTGTTATTGTTTTTCTTGTTTTTTTTTGTAATTTCAGTTCAGTTCGCGGAAGCCATTTAATAAATTTGAACTTTGTTTTCGTAATTTTTCAAGGTGCATTGTTCAAATAATAACAACAAGTAAACTTACAGCTCAAAAATTGTTAAGTAAAATTTAGCGTCAAACACTATTTTAGCTGCATGAAGTTTTGTTTCAATCTTAAGCCTTTTTTTTTGCCAAGGCAACTGATGTCAATTGCCGATAAGCGACTTATTTCTCTATTTTTTTTTTTCTATTTTTCAAGATGCAAGTAATTTTCACACCTTGAATTGTATGCACACTGACTGATTCGTTTGTTTGTTGTGTGGTGGGAGTGAAATTTCAACAGCAAAAAAAAAAAAAGCAGAAAACAAATGGAAGTAATTTTCCCTCCTCAAGCTTATTGTGTTCGTTGCTTATTGGAAGGTCGATATGAATTATATTTGAAATTTGCACAAAAATAACATTTTAAATCCCCTCAAAAAAATTAAATTTAATGCAGTAATTATCTTGCTTAGAGAGTTTTGTGTTCAAAAGCAAGAAGCACTTGAACTCTTTAAACGTAATAACTTAAGAAATTATAAATTATTTATAAATTACCGACAAAATTTTAAAATTAATGATATTTTTGCATAAAACTTATGTTATGATCATCATAACCAGCTGACAATAATCCACATATAACTTTGTTTTAATTTTTATAATGACTTTCATCAACATTTCCTTTTAGCAACTTTAGAAAACTATTCATATTTCATGACACACTTAGCATTGCTAGTGGCAGGTGGTAGACAATGTTTGCTTTAGCTGACCACAGAAAACCACACAATTCTAATTTAACTTTATCAAGATTAGAGGGAAATGAAAACTTAATGGCAACTAAACAAAAAAATTCATTATTATTTAGAAAACTACTTGTTCTCTACGACCCCGGAACTATGTAGCTCCAAGCCAAAAACTAAGATTAATAGATGATGAAAAAAGTGACTTTTTTTTACAAGATATACTCTATAAAACAGGTTTTGCTGGAAGACACTGTTCCATAGAAAGGGATGTCTTGTTGGAAGACAGTTTTCTATAGAAAAGTACGTCTTGTTGGAAGACACTTTCCTATAGAAAATAATGTCTTGTTTAGAAGACAAATGAAAAAAAAAGAAACTAAATTGAACTTACGTCGATCTTTTAGGCCGGGAAGCGTTGGCGATGGTATGTGCTTAAGTGTGCGACCTTGGCGTATTGAATCCATTAGCTGTTCTCTAGGGGAAGGGGTACGCTTAATAGGTGGAGGAAGTTTACGTTCAGATGCCTAAGAAAAAAAGCACACATGATAAATAAGTTAACAAATATAAATTATCAAATAGTTAGTTACCAACCTTTTTCAAAGGTGGCCGTGAGCGTATAAACTCTAATATTAAGGCATGAGCATCTTTTTTAACGCGCGGTGGAATATCACCATTAACCATCACTTTGCGTAATTGATATTTTCTAAAAAATATAAGAAGTTAATATTATAATTCAAAAAATATGACTAAGAGATATAACTACCTAGAGCGTATATCCTCCATGAGTATTTCATAAGGTGTTAGTTCGTATTCTGTGGGCGCTCTTTCATAGTTGGCCTTCTTTAAACGTACACCTCGTCTCAACTCATCGATGACTTGGACCCAAAAACGTGCCTGCAATATAAATAAGTTAAAGTATGATTATTAATTAATATTATAATTTGCAACCTTAATAGTTATGACATTAAAAAAAAAAAGAAAGCATAACCATCATAATTCTGAAGAGTAACTAATCGTATTAATGTAAACAAGTCTGCTTAAAAATTTAAAGAAAAGCATGCAGCAAAATAGGTTTAATATTTGCTTTATTAACCTACTTGCACAGTTCTCCATATTTCCAGCTCTTCCTAGGGTAGGAGGTTATTAGGTTTAGTTACGTTAAGAAAATAAAAATTGAATATAAAATATAAAGTTTAGTTGAAAAATTCTGTTGTTGAAATATAAGATAGTGTATGTTTAAAATGCAAAGAGATTTAGACAAAATGGCTAACGTTTTAATTTGCTGCTGTAAAATATAATTTGAATAGGTTTATTAAACAAACATTTAATGTAATTAATAAATAATTTAAGTGATATTGAAGATTTTTCAAATCAAATTGAAAATTCAGCAAAATTAAGGGTTAAATAAACAGTAAAGAACCTTTAGAATTCAAATCCGATCAGTATTAAACTTAGAATATCGATCCAGAAGTTAAGCTTAATAATATAGCCTGTATATGTGCATAATTTTAATACTAGAGGTCTGTACAGTGGATCAAAGTTAAACGCCTCGAAAAAATAAATTTTAAATAATATTTGAAAAACTTAATTTATCTCAAAACAATAATCTAAATATTTCTTTGATTTGTTCTCCCCAATAAATTCAGATTTAAATCACTTTCATTTCCACAATTTCTTACCGTGTAAACATGTTTCATGTTCTTTGGAAACCCCACAAAGAACATAAACTTATTGTGACCAAAAACCAAACAAAAAAAAAAAAAAAAAAAAATACAATATTGTATGTTTACAAAGTAAATCTCCGCACTGTGATAATGTTAAATTAACTATTTAAAATTATGTCTGATTTAAAAGTCCTTATTTGTCGTTGTGTAGGTTTGTGGGTACACATCAAACGTTTTGCCACAACAACAAACCTGTTGCCATTGTTTTTAGATATTCCGTCACTTTTCTAGCCAACTTATGGCGTTTTCTGCTGTTTATTTTAGGCGGATACACACCAGAGAACCAAGCCGATCGGCTTGAAATCGGCGGCTAGCCGCCGCCGAGCAATTTTTATAAAATCAAGCCGCCGCCGATTATAATCGGCTTAAAAGCTGAGCCGGCTTACTCCACGCCGCCGATTTTGGCAGCTCAGCCGACAAAGTTTTGAAGTTGGCCGGCTGCAACATTTCCACAGGTTTGTATTTTACATTAGCTTTTTTAATACACAAAAAGCCCTATTTGATGAATTTTTTTTTTTTTTTTGAGCAGTCACTAAAACCGACTTGTTCCAAAAATTTTATAAAAGGGTACCTCACAACGGCAGATATTTTTTCGCCAACTTATCTGACAATGTAAGGTTTCATTTTTCTGTTGGAACGAATATTACAAAACTTAAATAATTTTTTATTGAATGTAATTTCGAAACGTGAGGTAGAATCATGAAGTTTTCACAGAATATGTATTTTTTTGTTTGTTAAGAAACAAATACATAATTTTTAAAATTAAAATTTTTAACCTAAATGTGTTTATATACTTTGTAATTCTCATAATTCATTATGAGAGTTTTGTATAAACATAAGAAATTACAATTAGCAATAAAGTATGTGATGGAAACCGAAAGCGAAAACGAATGAGCTTTAGAAGTCAATTTTTTCGTAATATTTCTGTATTGAAAAAACTTTTTCATATAAAATATAAATGATATTGTGGTACTAAAGAGAATCTTAAAACAAAAATTTTAAAAATTAGATTAGAAATGTATTAAAATGTACTTCCAAAACTGTATTAAAAAAGCTAACTATAGATATGTTGTTTTGAGCCGAATTTCAGCCGCCGCCGATAATTATTTTTTCAAGCCGCCGCCGCCGACCATTTTTGCTCAAGCCGCCGCCGCCGATCATATCGCATCGGCTTGTTTCTCAGATACACACACTAATCATCATCATCATCATCAATTCCATCAACATCATGATGATGATGTAGATCACCACCATCACTATCCACAAAAACAAAACAAAAATAGTGATCGTAACAAACTGTTTGTTGCACATCAGTTCTGGTTTGCTGATCGTATTTTTTTTTTTTGTTTGTTGTATATTTTTTTGCCGATCTTGCCGTTTATTGTTGTTACAATTCGCATTTTGAATTAAATTGCTGCTGAAATGTTGAACTTAAGGCGTTGCCAACATGTACAACAATCAAATAACAATAGCAACCATCTACGTACAACATATAGCCAGCCACAGCCAAATAGACAGAGATACAGACAGACAGACAAACGGATGGTTGGTTGGCTGGACGGACGTCATTAGAAGAGCGTGTGTGTTGATGCGTTTAACGCTTTTGTTGCAAAAGATTTAACGGCAAATTGTTTGTAGTTGTTTGGTATCGCCGTCTATAAACGGTTGCTGTTGCATTATATTAAGAGGCAGAACTTTAAAGGAATTAACAGACAAATACCAAGTCTCTAATATTAATTATTTCAATTCTACAATACCTATAAATTCTCTAAACAATTTCATACAACAATCCTCTAGCAAATAGGATTTGCTTTCAAAATTGTCCTCTGTTTTGAAAAATTTCACAGTCAGAATAGATTAATTTACCGCTACATAGTCCAGATGAATGTGGTTTTTGTCTGTTTCTATATTATTTACCCTTTCTAACTACTTTCTATAGAAAATAATGTCTTGTTGAAGACACTTTTCTATAGAAAAAAATGTCTTGTTGGAAGGTATTTTTCTATAGAAAATAATGTTTTTGGAAGACACTTTTTTATAGAAAAGAATGTCTTGTTGGAAGACACTTTTCTATAGAAAAGAATGTCTTGTTGGAAGACACTTTTTTATAAAAAAGAATGTCTTGTTTGAAGACAATTTTCTACAGCAAAATATGTCTTGTTTGAAGACACTTTTCTGTAGAAAAGAATGTCTCGATTGAATACACTTTTCTATCGGTAGAGAAGGAAGTCTTTTCGGCGAAGAAAAATGTCTTCCTTGAAAACACTTTTCAATAGAGAAGGAAGACTTGAATGACTTATTTGAAAACACTTTTCTATAGAAAATGCAGTAGTTTAAAGATACCTTTGGTCCTTTGAAAGACCATGTTTTGAAAATAATGTTTCTCAAGGACCAGATCTTGTTGAAATACATATCTCAAAGCTGGTAGAACAAATACGAGAGTACATGCGACCTGGCATTTCCCAAATGCTCTTCTTATGTTTACTTGACAATCTTGTTTAGAAGAATATAATTGTTCTTATCAAAAAATATTGAGGAGGTTCAAAATAACATGGACAGTCAGAGTAAATAAGAAAATGTCAGTGTAAAAGAAGGGCATTTGCTCTGTTTTTTTTTTTGCAGAGATCTCCCAGAATTAAGTCTCTAAACGTCTATATTGAAAGACTTGAATAAATCAACACTCTAAACTTCAGCGTAATAAAGTTAAAATATCTTATTCAGGCATGTGATGGAAATCGAAAACGAAAACGAATTAGTTTTAGAAGTCAATTTTTTCGTAATATTTCTGTATTGAAAAACTTTTACCACATAAAATATAAAGATGTTGGGCTACTAAAGAGAATCTTAAAAGAAAATTTTTAAAAATTAGATTATAAATGTATTAAAATGTGTTTCCAAAACTGATTCGTTTTCGATTTTTATCACATGTCTGATTGATTGCATTTATTGTGTCAACTCAGATAACCAATTGTCGAGTTAATATGGGTTCTGGAACTGTGGCACGAATTGGCATTTAGTGTATCTCCCTGGTTGCGGTATCTAATTTGACAAATGTTCGTTGGATGTGACGGAACTAGTTTACGATTACCAATATTAGAATATCTTAAATGCCTAGAACTTTAAAATTGTATGTCCAATTAAAATTGTCATTTGCAATATTTTCGAGGGCATATTCAATGAAATAAATTTTGGATTATCGGAATAAATATATTTAAAATCCCTGACGCAAGATTTTACTCCTTTAATTTACATTTTTATTATATTTTTGAATTTTTTTTATATTGTAGCAATCTTTTTGTATTTTTCCTTTTTCATATTTTTATTTATTATTAATGTATGTCAGAGAGTAAGGCTTGATTCGGGGAAGGAAAATTTGAAAATTAAAATGGATTTTCAAGCCTTTTTTTCTCGCTTTTGCACTTGAAAACGCTTGTCGGTCGGTTTGTCAGAGATTGTGTTTTATTTAACGATTTGCTTGGTGTTTGCAACCATTATGCGGAAGCTGTATGGGGAATTGTGCAGCAGCAGCCACTTTTTATTGCAAATAAATTGGACATTATTGGAAAGTTAAAGAAACTATAAATAATAAATTAAAAAAAAACACACATACATACATAAATAAATTAAATTATACTATTAATACTCGTATTAATACATATTTCCATTTAACTTAGACTTTATTTACTTTATGCTACATTTAATTTTATAGACAATTTTGCTTATTTTTTTTTTCTGCAATTGTTGAAAACTAATTTACCTATAATATTACTTTGCAACAGGGCTAGCTTAGGGCCTATAGAGAATGTATAAATATTTGGGGTTAAAAATCATCACAATGGAAACATTACATCACATCCTGAGATTTGAATGTTTCGCAGAAAAAATCGTTTAAAGTTATTGGAATTTTACACATGAGTGTTTGTATGTTTGGAAGCCAGTTAATGTGTAAAGTTTTATTTGCATTTATACAATTGTTTAGGAATCTGTTTTTCTTTCTTTCTTTGGTTTTTCTTAACACCGGCAGCTTCCTGATTATTTTTGAACGCTGAGGCTGTTGCAGCTTCATTTGCCCTTTTTTGCGTGCACGAATCATTAAAAGGCAAACAAAAAAAAAACTGAAATTTACAATTGGCTAGAGATAAACCCACTTGACTTTTTGTAACTTTGTAGTTTTATAGTTATATTTTGGAATCACGTAAAGTTTCATCACTGTTTTTTTTTCCATTACATCTTTTTTGAAGTTGGAAGTTACACATGGTTGGCTTTAGTTGCCACTGCAAAATGACGATTGCGAAATACAGGATTCATAATAATATAAATTATGAAATTTAAAAAAAAGAGTGAAAAGCAAAACATTAATATAATGCAACTTGCAAAGTAATCTCGCCTCAAAACAATTAATTGCTTTAAAAAAAACCCATTTTAAGAGATGTTGCACATTTTGTGAGAAAAATCTTTAGTTTTAATCTTAATTAGTATGACACGTTTTAGTCTTAAATAAAATTAAGAAAATAAAGACAAACTTTTCACTTTATAAAATATGTTTTATGATTTCTTGCAACTGAATGTAGAATTTAAAAAACCACAAAAAAAATTTTCAAAATTGCAACCTGTGCACACTGCCGGCCAGGCAGACAGACATTCAACTCAGGAAGTGATTTTAAGTCGATCGGTATAAATTAAGATGGGTGTTGGACTAATATTTATGGGCGTTACAAACATCAGCACCAACCCACTATAGTGGTGTAGGGTATAAAAAGGCAGCTGAAATATCTAAAGCTTACAATACGCAAGCAGATCAAATGTGACAGTTAAATTCACAGTTTAATTGATAAAACTATTATTAATCATTTAAATAAATCCAATCGAAACCATTCGATAGAAACTATTGCTTTATTGGGCCATAACCATAGACAAACACTAAAGTGGGTTCTTTTTATAGGGTGTTTTTTTTTACAGGTTTGTTTTTCGAAAAGAGATAAAACTGGCATTTTGTGGTCAAATCTGGCAACTCTAATGTCATTTATGTTCAGTTTGGTTTGCCATTTCATCATGAACAGGTTGACAAAAGAACAACGCTTGCAAATCGTGCAAATTTATTTCGAAAATAACGGTTCAGTTCGCGAAGTTTACCGCAAGCTCCGTCCATTTTATGGTCGACATAATCGCCCATCAGAGCAATTAATCCGGTTAACCATGGATCGTTTTCGCACTACGTTTACTCTATGTGATAATACGCATCCGCAGAGACGTCGAACAGTGCGCACCGAAGAAACAATTGCCGCTGTAGAGCAAAGTGTTGAAGAGGACCCGAATGAATCGATTCGCCACCGTGACCGGTATAGAGCCATGATAACCGACTATTTTGTTCCCGAATTGGATGGCATGAATGTGGATGAGTTGTGGTTCCAACAAGACGGCGCTACATGTCACACAGCGCACGCCACAATCGATTTATTGAAGGAAACATTCGATGAGCGCATAATTTCGCGGAATGGACCTGTCAATTGGCCACCAAGATCGTGTGATTTGACACCATTGGATTATTTTCTTTGGTTATATGTGAAGTCGCTCGTCTACGCCAACAAACCAAAAACGTTAGGGGAATTGGAAGCCAACATTCGTGGCGTTATTGCCGACATACGGTCCCATATGCTCGAAAAAGTGGTTGAAAATTGGACCTGTAGAATTGGCTTTATTCGAGCCATCCGCGGCGTCCACATGCCTGAAATCATATTTAAACATTAATGGCATAAAATTATCCTTCCAATAAAGCCAAATTGATGGTCATTAAAACGATTTTCTTGTGTTTTATTTCAATTCGAAGTTCTATACCTCTCAATAAAAAAAACAACTTTAAACTTAAAACCTACTTTTAATTATTTTGTAACTATGTATAGTCAAAATTTAAGGTAGAAAATTATTTCATACAAACTGTAAAGAAAAAGTGACAGCTTTAAACAGCTGTCATTGAAAATTTTTTAAAAAAAAAACAAAAATCGGCAAAATAATAAAATTAAGCGGGAAAATTTAAGAAAAGTGTTTGTGAAATATCTTTTTTTATTTTTTTGTCACGCCTACAAATACCGCCCTTTTAGTATTTTGTTCACTGTGTTGCTAATTTTAGTCGGATCCTAACATATTGTATACCCGTGTTCATGGCTCTGTAAGGGCTATATTTCTATCCTTTTTTACTACCACGTCAAATTCCAAGTAACGCGTTCCTTTTTTCGTACAAAAATATTTAGCATTATTGTGGGTACGAAACGAGTTTTTAAGAGTCATGACTAGAATTTGATGTGATAGTCAACAGAAATGTAGACACATTTTTTTTCTATGGTAGGCGAACAAGGTCATTCATGATAAAAGTTACATTTAATTACATTTTTGTCTCTAGATAAACTCAAGTCTTTTTTTAAATATTGAAAAGTAGATGATAAATTTGACATATCTTCCATACTGATTCGTCACATGTACGAAGGTTTTCTGAATTAGCAGATTTCGGAAAGTCTTTATTTTATTAAATTTGTATGGGAATGGAATTCAATTATTGTAAAGCTAACAATTTTAAAGTTGATTTTGAAATACTTGAACTGTTATGGTAGCATAATGGTTTAATATTAACTATGTTTACACAACATTTTACATTACCAATTCATAACTTTACTTTAATTGTTTCTTTGCTTAATCAATATACAAAAGGAACTATAGACTATAAAAATACAGTTTCAAACATCATTTGATTGTCATTACAAAATAGAAAAATTACCCAAGTTAACTTATGTAAAAATGAAAAGAAACAAAGCCATTATTTGGGTTTTCTGTTACAAACATTTCAATGAAGTTTTAATATTAGATATGCACAAAATTTGTGGGTTTGAATTGCGTAAAAAAGTCCATAAAAACCGAATTATAATATTTGTCATTTATTTTGTCAAATAAAGTGGAAATCATAAGTGATCATAAAATAGTCAGATGTTTTAAAGCTAACAATTCCCTTATTATCAACTTAATTTTGAAACACTTGCACTGTTATGGTAGCATAATGGTTTAATATTAACTATGTTTAACCAACATTTAACATCACCAATTCATAATTTTACTTCAATTGTTTCTTTGCTTAAGAAAAACCTTTAACAATCAATATACAAAAAGAACTATAAACTATAAACATAAAGTTACAAACATCATTTGATTATCATTACAATATGGAAAAATTACCCAAGTTAATTTATGTAAAAATGAAAAGAAACAAAGCCATTATTTGGGTTTTCTGTTACAAACATTTCAATGAAATTTCAATATTATGCACAAAATTTGTGGGTTTGAATTGCGTAAAAAAGTGCATAAAAACCGAATTATAATATTTGTCATTTATTTTGTCAAATAAAGTGGAAATCATAAGTAAAGTTTATAACAAAAATACAAATAAAACAAAATAGTCAGATCTTTTCAGGCAGAAATCTACATACAACATGTGTGTTGTTGTGTTGTATCGTTATGGTAATTACATATTATCAAAAAAGTAATTTTTTTATTTTGGAAAAAAGATTTGTCTGTTTTCATTTGAAAAACAGTTTGACAAAGGTTTGTGACAGGTTTAAATTTGTTTTTTTTTTCTTTTCGGTTGATCTGTGTGTGATGTTGTTGGTTGCACATGTTGTTTGCTGATGGTTGAATGTATGGCATGACATGTTATTGTATGGTATGAAATGAAATTTAATGGTGGTGTCTTTGTTTGTGCTTATGTTATGCTTACTGCACTGCATTTTTATATAATTTGCATAAATTACTTGTATCTTTTTAGTTTATTTTTTATTTTTAATACGAAATAAATCTAAACAATTTTGAAAAATTGTTTATTTCATTTTTGTTTTTTTTTTATATTTGTTTTTCAACAAATAGTTTTGTTACACAACGTTACAAAAACTGGTTGTGGAGTAGTTGGTATTACCGAAATAAATATAAAAATAATGAGAATTTTTGTAACATTTTTGTTAAAGATTTTGAAATTGTTTGAAGATTTGCTAATTTGGTGTCAAAAATAATGTGGAATATGTACATATATTTCTCATTTGTAAAAAGGCAACATTTCAGATGCATTTCATTTATTAAAAAAGTGTCAAAATTTTCTTTAGACAATATTTAACTCTTTGACAGAGTGAAACATTTTCTAAACAAAACATTTAACTCTTTGGCAGATTGATAAATCTTCTTATATATAAAATT
Source organism: Bellardia pandia (assembly GCA_916048285.2). NCBI lineage: Eukaryota > Metazoa > Arthropoda > Insecta > Diptera > Calliphoridae > Bellardia > Bellardia pandia. The sequence goes on from OU696530.1 coordinate 46,744,723, forward strand.
AAGTGGCAAAACTTCCTGTTCGCATACTCCTCCTAGACGGTTTGCCCGATTTCAATGAAATTTTCAGGGGTGATTGGGGTCTGTGTGGAGGGTGCACATAAGAAATTTAATGTGTATATCTTTGCGCGTTTTGCGAGGGGGTAGCGAAGCACACCGGGTTTAGCTAGTTGTCTATAGAAAACATTTATCTCTTTAGCAGAATGAAACATGCTATAATGAAAAGTTTTAACTCTTTAACAGAATTAAAAATTTTCTAAAGAAAACATTTAACTCTTAGAAAGAGTAAGCTTTTTTTAAAGAAAACATTTAACTCTTAGACAGAGTGAAAAAATTTTCTAAAGAAAACATTTCACAGAAAGAAAAAATTTAACTCTTTGGCAGAATGAAATATTTTTTAAACAAAATTCAAATGATTCGGGTATGTGATGGAAAACGATAACGATAACGAGTGAGTTTTTGAAGTCCATTTTAAAGTACATATTTCTAATTAAATTTTTAAAATTTTTGTTTTAAGATTCTCTTTAATCGCAAATTATCTTTATATTTTGTGGGATAAAACTGTTTTAATACAGAAATATTACGAAAAAATTAACTTCTAAAACTCACTCGTTATCGTTATCGTTTTCATCACATACCTGAATGTCTATAGAAAAAATTTAACTTTTCAACAGAGTGAAACATTTTCTAGAGAAAAAAAAATAAAAATCAAAAACAAATAAAAGAAAAAACAATTTCTAAAGAATTTAATTCTTAGACAGAGTGAAAAATTTTCTAAAGACAACATTTAACTCTTTGTCAGAGTGAACAATTTTTTAAAGAAAACATTTAACTCTTTGGCAGAATGAAAAGAAAAAATGTAATTCTTTGGCAAGGTGGATAAATTTATGTTAAGAATATTTATTTATCTCTATTGTACTATTTATTTCACCTTAACTGTGATACATACAGTTTTTAATTAAATTTTCGTTAATTATTGTCTAACTTCGCATTCTATTTAAATTGTTATTATTCTTTTTATATTTATTGTTCTTATTATGTTTATCATACTTTTACAACGCCATTGTCAAGGTTGTTTTACAGAAGTTTTAGTTGACGCAAGGTGTTAGAAAAACTTTAAGATAATAATAAAATTATTTACTATCTTATAAACAATAGAAAACAGATAAGAATTTTTAATTGATTACTAAAAAACCAACTGAAAACGAAATAACAAAAATTATTGCAATTATGAAAACAGCCACAATAAACTTCAATAAAATAAGCAGACAACTGAAACCTATTGGCTAAAGACACAGGGCAACAAACAAATTTTGAGTCTTAAGGCTTCATTAGTCTTTACTTTCTGTTGCTTTTCTGTTTCGTGTCGTTCTGTTGTTAAATTTTTTGTAGTTAGTTTTTCCGTATAAACGTATCAGCTGTTTTAGGTAAACAGACAAAACACCGCGAAAATAAATAAAAAAAAAAATACAAATCAAAGTTTTTTTTATTGTACAATATGTCATTACTTTCGACTAAAGTAATGAGTTTTTCGTCATCCATCGTTTATTTTTTATATTTTTATAACTTTTATACAAAAACTTAATTAAATTCAAAGAAATTGAAAATTTTTGTAATAAACCAAAAATTTTTTGTTGTGCAGATGTCAGCTGTTTTGTGCTGTCACTTACAATTACTTAGTAAATTTTTGTTTTCAACAGGTTCGTCCGCAACGGCACGAAAAGTAACAAAACAATTAACGACTTCTACATATTTTCTATTTAACAGAATCAAGTCAGCTGATTCGGAACGGAACAGAAAGTACAGACTAATTCTGCCTTTAGCCATAGTTACTAAACCCAACTGTAAATAGTTAAAAGGAAATAAATACAAAATCTTTACATGCGTTTCTAAAGCTGAGGAGAATATGGAAAATGTACCATATTGTTTTTTAGAGAATATTATTTCGAACTTTTTATATTTATATATGTACTATATTAGAGAAAATTCTTATTATTATTTTGAGTCGCAGGTTTTAATTTTGAAATTTCATGTCGCTCTCTGTTGAAATATAAATTTAAAGACATTGGCCCATAATCATAGTCATAGAAAAAGCATACTTTAAGCAAAAGCATGCTTTTGTTTTAAATTCAGAACAAAGTTTATATGTTTTTGTTGTTTAAAAGTCTACTTTTACTTAAAGTATGCTTTTTCTATGACTATGATTATGGGCCATTGAAGTGAGTGAATAATAAATAATTTTTTTAATTGTTGTTCAGTGGCTATTTCACAATGATAATTTAATTGTTTTAAAATGGCATCGATAGCTTGTATTTATTAGTTGTATATGAATTTTAAACATAGAAAAAATCACTTTAAATTAGTTATCGAAAATCAATATTTGTTTCACTAAAAAAAAACCTCTTCAATATTGCTGTTTTTATTTGTTAAATAATGAGTTTCTTCAAGGAACATTAAAATCATTAGCTAATGATTTTGAAATTATGATAGTAAAGTGAAAAGAAAAAATGCTTTTTTATTTTAATAATGTGAACTTTGAAATGTAATATTTAAATTAAAGGGAAAAGGAAATGTAATTCAGGAATATTAATCAACAAATTTAAGGGTTTACAATTCATTGATACTAAAATGTATAAACTTATGGCCCAATATGTTAAGACTGACTGAATCAAACACTGTTTTTTGGTCATCTTTTATTTATTGTAAAAAAAACTGAACGCTGACCAAAACCTTGAGCTCGTTTCTTTAAAAAAAAAAAAAAAAAAAAAAAAAAAAAAAAGACTAACCCATTACATGAAATGTCAAACCATAAATCAATTGAAATCTAAGAAAGAGGTATGATAATTTGTGGTCTTCCAAAAAAACCAAAATATTTTCACAAAGATTCGCAAATACTTAGAAACAAAAACCACAGAAAAACTCTAATAAACACGCAAACCTAAATAATAATTTATATTCATATTTGCTAATCTACACAAATGTAATAGAAAATATAATTATAATTTAAATTATAATAATAAAGTGTGGCCCACAAAAACTTAAACACTTTCAAACACAAGACTCATACAAAAAACGATGGTCATAAACACCCGCATTAGTTAAAAAACAAAAATAATAAATGATTTAATATTTGCACTACTTACCCAATCGTTAAAGCCCAATTTGGCCAATTCCTTTTGAGATGTTTGAGTATCGGCTTTTAAATGTAGATTATTGGCACCTATATAAAGAGATAGAGACAGAGAGACGGAGAAAAATGAAATATTATTAATTTACAATATCATTTTTTTGTAAAAACACTAATTATGTGAAACTTGCCTTGAGTTAAAACTTGCTGCAGAAAGACTCGCAATTCCAGAGTTTCTGTTACTAATGCTCGACAGACAGCTTTATAGTGCTCTTCAGGTACAGTGGGTTTTATGTGATTTTTGCAGGCCTATAAATAAAGAAATATTAGGAAACAAATTAATAAAAATAATTTAATTAAAATGTTGGTAAAGAATTGAACGCGTCTATTCTATAGAAAATTATTAAAGAAAAATTTCGTTACGAACTGTTTCACTCTGCCAGGGTTAAATGTTTTCTTTAGGAAATTTTTCAATCTGTCGAAGAGATAAATATTTTCTTTAGGAAATTTTTCAATCTGCCAAAGAGCTAAATATTTTCTAAATATTTTCTTTAGAATTTAATTATTTTCCTAAGAAAACTTTTCACTCTGCCAAAGAGTTAAATATTTTCTTGAGAATTTAAATATTTAAATGTCCAAAGAGTTAAATATTTTCTTTAGAATTTAAATATTTTCTTTAGAAAATTTTTCACTCCTGCCAAAGAGTTAAATATTTTCCTTAGAAAATTTTTCACTCTGCCAAAGAGTTAAAAATTTTTCAATCTGCCAAAGAGCTAAATATTTTCTAAATATTTTCTTTAGAATTTAATTATTTTCCTAAGAAAATTTTTCACTCTGCCAAAGAGTTAAATATTTTCTTGAGAATTTAAATATTTAAATGTCCAAAGAGTTAAATAGTTTCTTTAGAATTTAAATATTTTCTTCAGAAAAATTTTCACTCCTGCCAAAGCGTTAAATATTTTCCTAAGAAAATTTTTCACTCTGCCAAAGAGTTAAATATTTTCTTTAGAATTTAATTATTTTCCTAAGGAAATTTTTCACTCTGCCAAAGAGTTAAATAGATTCTTCAGAATTTAAATATTTTCCTTAGAAAAATTTTCACTTTGCCAAAGAGTTAAATAGTTTCTTTAGAATTTAAATATTTTCTTCAAAAAATTTTCACTCCTGCCAAAGAGTTAAATATTTTCCTTAGAAGATTTTTCACTCAGCCAAGAGTTAAATTTTTTTCTTTAGAAAGTGTTTCACTCTGCCACGGTTAAATGTTTTCTTTAGAAATTTTTCACTCTGCCAAAGAAACTGCTATAGAGCTAAATTTTTCATTCTCACAGTGAAATCTTTCCACAGAAAGTATATATTTTCTATAGGTATAGGGATCTTCTTTGAGTTTTGATTCAAAGTTTTTCTTTAGATTTTATTCTTTCATTTTATTTATAAAAAATACCAAGAATTTTCCTAAGAAAACCCCAGCAAGAAATTTAATATTTCATAATAAAATTTTTCTGGATTCTCCGTATGAAAAAAACCCAAAAGCAATTTAAAACAATTGAGCAGTAGTTGCCGCTATAAACTTTAATGGAATTAAATTTACAGTAATAGTCATTCTTGCATTAAAATTACGTCTTTAAACAAATAAAGCTGTAGAGAAAATAGTAGAAATAGAAATGTATCAGGTGTATCAAAAGCAAATAGACAATAAAATGTTATAAAAATATGAATGGTAATTTTACACTTATTAAGTAATTTCATTTTTTATATATGTATGTATGTATGTAAAACGTAAAAACTAGAAGAAGCTGTAGAAAAAAAACATACAAATAACATTGTAAACCAGTAAACGAATTCCTAACTACTAGACAATCATATCACGAGCATCTAATCATTATCGCCATCGCCAGTCAGACAGTCAGTCAACCATCCGTCAGATTCAGCAACAGCTTCAGCTTGATCATCGTCATAATCATGCTCTCAAAGTGATTATAATTTCAATAATATTGCATTTCTTTAGTTTAAAGTGTTTATAAATTTATATCAATTACAGAGGATTGAAGGGGTAATAATATAACCGGCATGTAAACTGTAGGTATTTCGGTAGAAGACTTTCTCGCTTATAAAGTGGAAAACCGCAAATAATATGGAAAAATGACAGTAATATAGTAAAAATATCACTTGAGTGTGAAAAAAAGTTACGTCTTTAGCTACGAACATTTAAACTAAATACATTTATAATACACTATGCAGTAAGTACATATGACTGACTGACTGACTCGACTACTATTTATTAATAATAAAGTGTAACAAATTTGTTTTTTTTTGTCTCGATTTTCCAGCCAGCCAACCATCCCATCCATCCATCTATGCAGCGATGCATGTAAAATGCAAATGTGCATAATTTATCTATCATGTCTTCTTGTTTCAATTTCTTTTTCTCTTGTCATACGTTTGGTTTTTTGTTGCAATTATTTAATCACAAGTGTAATTTTTCAATTTTCATTTATTAATATACAAACAAACAAGAGCAGACACTTGGACGGCAGGACGGACACTTAAAACATACATAGTATCAACTGTATGCGGACAGCTAAGCTGATGAGCAGCTAACCAGACTTTCAAATTGTAACCACACATGTTACAAATAATCAACAAATGTGCTTTTGAATACAGCGTGTTAAAGAAGCTACACGAAAACAGATGAGTGTCATTGAATTGTTAGGTGATTGGCAAGAGCTAAATATTTGGGATAAAGAATGGTACAGCAAGAAATAAGGTTCGAATGGAAGGAATAATAAAGTAATAACGACGAGAGCCAGAAAGGCATTAACGAAACTTCCGTGCTTCCTACTTTTTTTTCTTCTTGTCATATTGTAACATGTCTTCCTACTTAATTTCTTCCTTCCTTTCTCTTTCATTTCTTTTTTTCTTCCGTCTTTCTTTTTACTTCTTTCTTCCATCTTTATTCCTTCCTTTCTTCTTTCCTTACTCCTTACTTCTTAATATCTTCTTCCTTCCTGCTTTCATTTTTTTTCTTTTATTCTCTCTTTATTCCTTCATTCCTTTTCTTTGCTTCCTTTCTTCATAAAACCTTCGGTATTACTCATTTATGCTTCATTCTTTTCTGCTTTTCTGCATCTTATCCTATATTTGTCCTTCGTCTTTTCTTCTTTACTAATTCCTCAGCATATTTCTTTCCTTCTTTCTTCATTCCTTTTTTCCTTCTTCTTTCCCTCTTTACTTTCTTCCTTCATCATTCCTTTTTATTTCTTGTTTTTTATCTTTCCAATATTCTTCTTCCTTCCTACCTTCCTTACTCCTCCTTACATCCTTTTTTTATAATACCTACTTCTTTCCTTATTCCTTCCTTCTTAATATCTTATTCCTTACACTCCATTCTTCTTCCTTCCAGCTTTCCGTCTTGTCCTTTATTATATTTTCTTTCTTATTCATTGATTCCTTCGTTCCTTTTCTTTCCTTCCTTCCTTCCTTTTAAAAATCTTCTTCTTTTCCTTTTTATTTATTCCTTCCTTCAGCATATTTCTTTCCTTCCTTCCTACATTCTTATATCTTCTCCTCCTCTTTTCGTCTTCCTTCCTTCTTCTTCCAAAATGATGGATAAAAAAAAGGAGGAAGACTGAGGAACAGAACTAAATATGAAGCGATTAACCCAAATTTCTTTTTAATTTTAAAATTAGGTATGCACCTAAATTGACGAATGATACAGGGAGTTTAAAATAGAACGGAAAAAGAACGAAAGAATAGATATGAAGCTCAACTCCGACCGATATGAGTCCTTACTTCTTCCCTTCTTCTTTCAGAAAGAACGATGAAAAACGATAAAGGAAGATTTAGGAATAACGACAAATTTTCTCTCATTTAGAGAACAAATAAATCTTTAAAACGAAACAAAAAATTATTCCCTCAACCTTGACCAATCGTAGAGTATATTTGGTTGCTATTTTTTTACGTTGTTTTATAAATAATGACATTTAAAATTACCATTGAAAAGTAAAATGATACAACTACAAAAGAAATAAACAAAAACCTACAATAGATGAAGTGTAGCCAAACGTGTCGGTAAAATTAACACCTTAACAAATGACACTTATATACATGATGTTTGAACAGGTTCAGTTGTTACTGCTACACTCCTCCTTAAGCTTACATAAACAGCACACAAAACAAAAACACACAATTTTCAATAATTTTTCAAATCCAGAAATGATCAAGTGTTTTTAATTTTGAAATCAACAAAAACACACAAAACATTATTCAATGTCAAGTTCAAATATTAAACAAATGTACAACATACTCGTAGATGCAAAAATTAAATGAAAACACAGCACGGAATTACGTTTTAAAATAAATTAGTGTGCCAAGCCAGAGGGGTCAGTCACTATAATTCTGCAAAATTTAGTTTAAATTTGAATTTATAATGTTTGGTTTTTAAATTAAATGATTGTAAACAAATGTTTGCATGCACTGTCTAAGTTTAACAGTTAGGTAAATAGTTATAGGCGCAGTACAGTTACAGCTATAAAATTTGACTAAAGCTAAACTATTAACTGTTTCAATTAATGTTTAATTGCAATTTGAAAACTTACCTCTAACACATAATCGAATTCTTTGGTTTCATCATGTTCATCGTCCCAACGCTTGTAGCCCTCGTCAATGCCTTCATCAATACAGTCATCATCAGTTTCTATAATAAATTATTAAAATAATAGAAAAATGTTAAAACTTAATTTGATGTTTTTAAATAAATTTAACAAAATCAAGTGACACACAAATTTAATTATGAAACTTATAAAATTTAATTATTTTTGAACTAAGATTTCCCAATGAAATATAAAGCGGCTTTAGTGACAAACTCACTCAAATCAACAAAACATTTACATATGTTTAATACATGTTTAAAGCTTTATTTAAGCTTATAAATAAATAAAAGTATGACTAAATATTTGTTTATAAAACTTACCATCCTCTGTCATGTGGGTAATAAGTTCTTCCAATTCTTGGGACATTTGACACTGTTCATCCTCGTGCAGATTGTAATCCAAGGCATTGTAAACAATGACAGCAACATTACGTAGAATCTGTCAAAAAGAAATAAAAAAGAGATATTTACTTTAAAGTTTTTTATTTACAACTGAAAACAAATTTATGGGGGCAACTCTCAAGATTCAAATCAGAATTATAAAACCAATGCAATCAATCTAAATCAAGACTTTAAACATATCCCTTCTATTTTTCCTGCTGCACTTGCTAGCTAAACTATAAATTATAGTTCTCCCCAATTTTTATTAAGTACATTCATTATTCTTTCCCACTTTTTCCTAGGAAAATCTTTCACAAAGAAGTTGAACTTAATAAAATACCATCTTCACATGACAAACACAGAGTTAGTGGGAAAATTGTCTGTTGCTAACATAAAAAATGTCTAGTATTTCCAAGACTTCAGGTATGTTAGCTGGTGAACGGAGAGCTAAAAGGGTTCGGTAATCAAAACAGTAATAATGGATTTAAAACATGCAATTTTAGTTTATAAGGAAAATCTTTTTTAGAAGAGTGAAAAATTTATATTGCGTGAAGTGTGTGAAATTAATTGAAACTGATGAGTTTCCATATATATCAGCTCAATATTATATTTTTTATAGAAAATTAAATATTTTCTCACAATTTCATGAATTTAATTGGAATATTAAACGTAGTTAAATGTAAAAATGACGTTCACACTAAATATCGCAAACAATTGGTTGAAAAAAAACCAGCAAAGTAAGAAGGCACTACAAAGAAAGTATCGTATAATAGGGTAAAGGAGGAATAGAAGGAAGGCTGAGGAGAGAAGAACACCGAAGATAAAAATATGTCAATAATTAGAGACATTTATCTATCGGAAATAAAATAATGATTGGAAGAGGGATTACGGAGGGTAAAATTAATATTTTTGGATATATGCAATGTTTAAAGGATTAAAGAATAGAAGAAATTTGAAAATTATAACAATATAAATTATAATTTTGGACGCCTCATCAACTCATGAAATGCTAATACCTTAGCTGGAAAAATGCGGAATATGAAAAAGAAAGCTGCTCAGAAAATAAAGAAAGGAAACAAGAAGAAAATAACAAACAAATAAAAAAGGAGATGAATGAATTTTTCCTTCCTGCTTCCTTTTTTTCCATCCTTCCTTCCTTTCTTTTTCCATCCTTCCTCCTTTCTTCTACCTTACTTATTTTTTTCTTTACTTTTTCCTTCTTTCCTTCTGAAGAATAAATTTAAGAAGTAAACAATGCATTTGACCTTTTTGGATTTCACTTGTAACAGTCATTTCTTCTTTCTCCTTCCAAAAAGTTAGATGAAGGAAGATTGAGGAATATATGTAGGAAACTCAGAAAATAATGAATAATGTTAAAAAGAATAAATTTGAAGTAAACTCAATGGAAACATAGTAAAATAAATATGTAGAACATCTGAAAACAAACAGTTAAGACTGATAATACTAACACCAAATATTTTCTTTTTAAAGAGAACTAACTCTCAGGCAATTAATATGCCTATATTTAATTGAGTTACTTTCTTAAAAAAGGGGATAGGTTGAAAAAGTGAAGGTGATGAAAAGTAGAAGAAAGCTTTTTATATCACAACTCTGCAAATGCGCGTAATGTTTGTTTTAGTGAAGCATTGCAGCGCCTCTGGTGGTGAGTACCTTGATTTATAGCCTTTATTTAATTATTTAACTTCGTTGGCGTTTTAAAGCTATATCATCGAAGGAGGGCGCTGTGATAAATATTAGTTATGATAATATAGAAGACTAATAATAATAATTACTGATAATTATCAGTAATTATTACTTACTGATAATTATCAGTAAGTGATGTTGTTTGAGTGGCAGTGGCTGGTAATAGAACCTACAGCACCCTCATATGTTTTCTTCTAGGAACTAACTAATTGGCTCTTTTTTCTAGTATTACTTCATTCATTCCCTCTAACTTCTTTTCCATCCAAAAAAATATATGAAAAATAAAATTATGAAGATTGAGGAATAATTATAGGAAATTCAATAAAAGACGAAACAATAAACTACTGTTGGATTTCATTTCTATCAATCCTTCCTTCGTAGCTTCTCCTTGCAAAAATATGAATAAAGGAAATGAAGGAAGATAGGAGTAAATGTAGGAAATTCAGAAAATAATGGTTAATGGAAGAGAGTATTTATATGAAGCGAACTGAAAATGAACATAGTAAATCAATATGTACAACTTCTGAAAACAGACAATTAAGTCTGACAAACCGATTACCAACTATGTTTTCTTATAGGAACAAACTGATTAAGGGTGACAGAGTTTGTTAAGCAAGCAAACATTTCTACTGAACTGGCAACATAAAATCATTGGCCTCTTACTACCCTCCAAAAACTCAGAATCTTTAGCCAACTTTAAAAAACATTTTAATAGAATTACAACAATTTTTTCTTATTTACTTCAACATTATAAAATGTCTTATTCTCAGGCTTAAATTTATATTTTAATTGTTACAGAAAACAAATAAAAATACAACTTTATCATGTTGTCTTGTGACCTTTAAAAATTCCATTTACATGTTTAATAATAAATCTTGTTTTTTCTCACTTTTTTCTACTTAAAATAAAAACAAACTTGTATAGAAAAACAAATGCAAAAACAATGGCCTACAAAAAAATATAAATAAAATTATGATTATCTCATAAATGAAATAATGAAATAAGAAGCTGAACAAGAAAACACTACAAAAAATTACACTCCAGACTATTATTCACTCAAAAAGTCGACTTTGTTTGTTGTGCATGGTACTACTTACTACATTATGCATGTAAACTGAAGCTATGTATAGACGGTTGTCAGATCTAGCAATGTGCTAGCAATGTACTAACATTGAAAAATTGTTAGCAAAAGGTAAATTGTCAATGCTTTTTCTTACAACGTTGGAAGACAAGATTCTTAAGTTCACACGGTTGTTAGACATTATCTGAACATTTTTCGGACAACATTGTAAGATCTGACAACCGTCTATACATAGCTTAAGAGCGTGTTCTTCTCAACATATGATTGTTGCATGATGGTCATCATCATGATTTTCAAACAAAAAAAGTACAAAATAAAAAACAAAACTTCTGACCGATGATTTAAACGAGATGCAAGAGAATATGATAACAACTATTATGTTTAATAAAAATAGAGATTGAATAAACAAACAAAAAAACTCCCCTGGTTTAGTAATGAATGCATTTTGATTACATCATACATATTTCCACACTAGAGTGAGCTCCTAGTTCTTTAGGCCACACGAGTGGTGTTGGATGTACGAAAAAAATAATGAGTGTTTTTTCTAAACAAATAATTACACTGGGAAAATGAAGTGACTTTGTGAAGGAACTTTTGAAAAAGGAGGAAATAAAGAAGATCAAGGGAATGATGGAATGAATCATAGAAATAGGCAAGGTAGAATGCATGGAAGTGAAGGAAGGAAGATTGACAAAAGGAGAGTATATTGAATCAGCAGTATCTTAAATTTTTATTCTAAAAGGAAGGTTGGAAGTATTAAAGAAACGATGAATGGTAGGAAAAAAGAAAAAAGAGAATAATGGAAGCGAAAAAGGAAGAAAACAAGGAAGGATGAAAAAGGGAATTATGAAATGAATGAAGGATGAAAAAATATTATATTTTTATCTTATTTTGAAAAGAGAGATGGGAGAAAGAGAGCTAAAAGGAATAATTGATGGATAGGTAGAATGATGGTGGGAAGCAAGAAATGATGCATGGATCGAAGAAAGTATGTAAGCATGATGAAAAGTGGAACGAAATGATGAACAGAATAGAAGAATAGATGGTTGAAAGAAAGGAATGTTGCATGGAATGAAATATGAAAGTAAAGTTGAAGAATCGAAAGGATGGTTGGATTGAAAGAAAGATGGATCAAAAGTATGGATGGTTGGAAGAAAGTAAATAAGGAATTACGGAGGGAATGATAAAATGATCGATAATTAAATAAGAATTAACCATCTTTTTTGAGGAAAGGAAAGATGGATAGATCGAAGAGTGTATAAATGGTTGTAGGAATGAATAATGGAAGGTGATATGAAATGATGAATGAATGAAAAAAAGGAAGGATTGAAGAATGGTTGGTTGTAAGGAAAGAATGATAGATCAAAAGAAGTATGGATGGGAATATAGAAGAAAGAATGAATGAATGGACAGAATGATGAAATGAGCTTAGAATGATGAAATGAGCTTAGAATGAATAAAAAGTAACTTCCTTCTTTATTCCAGAGCAATAATGATGGGAAAGAAAAAGTAAAAGTAAGTCAATAATAAATGGAGAAGAATGGATCGTTGGAAGGAAGGAATGATGCATGGAAGGAATGAAGGAAGAAGGAAAGGAGTAAGGAAGTATGCAAGACGGGTGAATGTTTGATGAAAGGTGATAGGAATGAAAAAGGCGTAACTTCTTTCTTTATTTTAGAAGGAGAGAAGAAAGAAAGGAAGAGAGAAACGATGGATAAAAGGAGAGATGAAAGGAGTGATGTCGTTTTTTATTTCTCTTGAAGAAAGGATGAAACTATAGGATGTATGTATGAAGAATGGGAAAATAATAAATGAATGGAAGGATGAAAGGTAGGGAGAAGGATGGAAGAATAAAAAGAAGCCATGATGAAAGCAGCTTAGAATAAAGAAGACATGTATCTATATTTCTTTGGAAGAAGAATAACAAAAGGTTAGAAAGTTGGAAGGAAGGAATAAGGAAAGATTGAAAATGATGAAAGGAAGAATGGTAGTAGTGGAAGAAGAACATTATGCTTAATAAGAGTGAATTTAGTTTAGGAATACAAAAGAATAGAAAGTATATAGAGAAATTTAATCATGTTTTTCTTAAAGTGTATTTATTTCAAATGTTTTGAGTAAACACACGTAATTGTGTTTTTTTTTTAGAAAAATTTACAGGCCACTTGTTTAATACTTTAATCTGGTTTTTTGTGTGATTTTTTTTTCATGTTTTTATTTTCTAAAAAAATACACAACAATGCCAGAATTTATGTAGATTTTTTTTTAGTAATGGTTTCCCCCTTTTTATTTTTAAAATATGGAACTAATTGTTGGTTGTTCTATTTTTTCAAACTTTTTGCGTTTTTTTTTTTAATAGCCTTGCATTTAAATGTGCTTTTGTTTTATTTGTATACGTAGTTACAGCCAACTTGTGGGAGTTATTGGCAAGCATATTCTGACCTTTTAAATTGACCTCCACACGCTTTATGTGTGGTAATAAATAGTTGTACGTTTAGGAACTAAAGGTGACAGTATCATGTGGTTAATTCTCATTACCAGAAGGAGGGGGGGGGAGGACTTTATATAAAGAATGTTAAACTACATGGCGATTTAAAATATTTGTTGCGTCGAACTGCTTTGGGGTGGTAATAATAAGTATATATTAAAACAACATTAATAAACAATCCTTTCCAGTTTTGAAAATAGAGTAATCTTTTGTTAAAAGGTTTTCCATTCTATAGCCCAAATGTTAACTGGGTTTCTTCTTAAGAGTCTCTTTTTGTCTATTCCTCTAACAAATATGCGTGTCTTTCTTTGTACCCCAACTTAAATACATGTATGACCCAAATACAATTCCATCATCATCATCATCATCAAAATAAAATAGAAATATACAAGAAATACAGAGTGTCTAACAGGGGCTTTATGGTTGTTAAATGTTGCTGTTGCTTGATGTTGTTTTACTGCTTCTTATCTTTAATGCTGTTGTCAACACAGCACACTCACAAATATTGTTGTAGTAGCGTTATTATTATTTTTTACAATTTTATTTTTCTAAAGTTGTTGTAATATGCAGACAAACAGCATTCATGCATAAATAAATTGGCTGCATTTGAAATGCAACTGCAGAATAAAGCAACAGAAATTGCAATCCAAGAAAAAAACAAAACATACATATAATAATAATCCAATTTTACCACTTATTTTCACACTGAATGAACACATCACATTATTGTCATCGTCGTCTCCTCGTCATGATTATCATCATTTTTACTACAGTTCATCATCATCATCATCATTATTATTATTATCAGCAACATGCTCGTAGTATTCATGACAGTCATGTTTTCATTCCAACATCATTTATTACCATCACCATTGCTTCTTTGTGTGGCATCATTTTAATGACGCTGTTGCACAGTGAACAACAAACAATAACCCAGCATACCATTTTAGGAGCGCTCCGAAAAAAGGAGTCAGAAAAGAGTCCAACAAAAGAGCATTTGCGGAGCGCTCCGAAAAAAGGAGTCAGAAAAGAGTCCAACTAAAGAGCATTTTCGGAGCGAAAGAAAAATTTGCTTGTTACTGTCCTGAGTCGGCACGCAGTATGACTCAGAAATTCCACTTAATTATGTATGTACCAAAGCGTTGTTCTCCTGCTATTTGTGCTTTGAACAAAAAAAAAACATAGCTGTACCACACAAGAATGATAAAAACAAGATTACACAGAGCCCAAGAAAACCCTCATAAAAGACTCTTTTCTGACATTATCTAAGAGCTCTTTCTGACGGACCATTTTCGAATGTAATGACCCTCTTTTCTGAAGGTTTTCGGAGCAATTATGATTGTTTTATGGGCTCATAAAGAGCGTTAACGCTCTGAAAAAGGTGACAGAAAAGACTCTTTTCGGACTCATATGGCTTGCTGGGAATGTTTAGCAGTAGTCAATTTTACGTTGAATTTGTTTGTTGTTGCTGTTATTTTAATATTTGTCAACTTGTTGCTGCCGCCCACACATTTCATTGTGGCAGACTGTGCTTTGTGACGGCGAAAGTGTAGTAATTTTGTTGTATTTTTTTTTTGTATTTTGTATTTTAATTTGATGTTTTTATAATCAAATTTAAAGTATATTGTTTGCTGCTACTGTTGCTCATCATTATTATTATTGTCGTCTTTTTGTATTGTAATTATCAGGTGATACAATTTGAAGTTGTTGCCGCTTATTTTTTTTTTATTTAGTTCGTTCGTTGAATTATGCACACAGAAAATCTATGTTTATGTTGTTTTGTATGCATTTAGTAGTTTAGTTTAGTTTGTTTTTAATGCAGCACTCTAGTTTTGCGACATGAATGCTATTTTTTGGGGCATAACATGTGTTTAATCCTCTAAGGGCGTAGGAATTAAAATCAGTTCGTTTTAACTGGTTTAACTTTAGAAATTCCACATTGTATGAGTCCATATACCGCGCTCAGTGATCATGAGCAGTGTTGCCACGAAAAAAAATTTTTTGTAACCAACATTTATGAAAAAAATAACCAAATTAAAAAAAAATAACCAAATTTAAATGCATGTACTATTTATTTATTTTTTGTAATTTTAACTATAATTTGTACTTTAAGGTAACAAAAAAAACATAAAACAACGTATTTTACAACACAACTCCTAATACTGAAAAATAATTTTTTTACAAAATATTAAATATTTTGCAAAAAGTAATGCAAAGAAACATAAGCTAATGCTACAATTTGTAAATTTTAAAAATCCAATACTTTACATTAAGTTTTGCAAGTTTAATTATTAATTTTTAATGTCTTAAACAAAAATAAAAAGTATATAATAAAAACAAAAAATTTTTCATTGGCAATAAAATAAGGAACTAGAAAGTTACTCTCTTAAATACTAAAAAACATGTAATTATATTACAATAAATATGGAGATCACTTTTACTTAAAATGTCACAGCTTGAGTTTTAAAATTTGTCTTTGGCAGACCAAACAAAATGGGCATTTTGTTGATTTTTGCACAATTCTTTTGCTTGCAATATATTACTAATTGTCTTAAAATCTAAATATTTTCAGTAAAAAAAATAACCAAAACAGAAAAAATCTACACATGTACACATTGAGAAAAAAAATAACCAATTTTGGTTAGAAATAACCAAAAACGGCAACGCTGATCATGAGTACTCCTATAACAAATTAGGAGATTACGGTCTATGTTAGATTATAATTAACTTGTACTATAACAAATCTTATATTCCGTAAGATGTTCTTTTTGGTACATAATAGTTTCGGTACAAAAGTACGAAATGATATACATACGAGATACATATGGATGAAAAGAAAGACAGAGTGGAATGAATAGAAGAATGGAAGGAAACGAGGAAACATGGAGGAAAGAACGGATATAATGAAGGATAAATGCATTGAAAGGAGGAGGGATGAAGGCAAGGATGTAAGGAATGAAGGAGCAAAGAGTGATTGGAACTAGGGGTGTAAAAAACGATGCAAGTTAGAAGGGATCGACGGAAAGACGGCGATATTATGGAAGCAGAAATAAATGGGAAGAAAATTGAATGGAAGTAATGATGTAACCAATGAAGGAATGTAGTATAGTTGGAGGAAACAATGGTCTATGTATGACCAGATATATTTTTTTCGGTACACACTACAAAATTTGCCGGTACAGTGAAATAACTCCTAAATGAAATAAGTCCCAATGAAATAACTCCCAATGAAATAAGTCCCATGAAAAAATTAAATAACGCCCAACTGAAAAAAATTAAATAACTTCCAAAGGCAAAAATTAAATAAGTCCTAATTTTTTGGGAATTATTTGAAAATGTAAAAATAAATTCCAATAAAAATGAATTAACGGCAATACAAGAAATTTGTGCAATGCGAAGCCGATATTCTGTATACCATGAAGGAGAAAATCCTTCCTCCCGGCCATAGGCCGGCAATGCAAGAAATTTGTGCAGTGCGAACCCGATATTCTGTATACCATGAAGGAGAAAATCCTTCCTCCCGGCCGTAGGCCGGCAAGGCAATGCAAGAAATTTGTGCAGTGCGAAGCCGGTATTCTGTATACCATAGAGGAGAAAATCCTTTCGCCCAAATGAAATAAGCCCCAACAGTTTTTTTTTTGTTGGGGGTTATTTCATTATGAAACAAAAATTATGAAATAAGTCGCAATCTGTATGGAAAAATTTTTGGGATTTATTTATAGCCTGTTCAGCGATCTCGAACGATAACGTTCGCTTAGATAAGACTTAAGACAAAAACTTGATTGTGGAATAAACAAACTTAATTGAGTAAAAAATAGATACGATAAAAAGTTTGTGTCTTAAGTCTTATCTAAGCGAACGTTATTGTTCGAGATCGCTGAACAGGCTATTAATTTTTCCATTGGGACTTATTTCAATTGGGAGTTATTTCACTGTACCAAATTTGCCAACTAAAATTATGTGATATAATGCGAACGCAAAGCTGTTGTCATTTCTGTGTATGTCTTCCAAAGCTGCCGTAAAAGAGTTGCGACAGTGAAAATTCTCCCCAAACTTCTGCATACTGTTTCTCTAATGCAGATACATATGTTTCAATGACTTGGGCGAGGGAACCAGTTCTACGATCTCATGTTTTGTTAAACTATTTTGATAACATCTTAGAAAGAAGTGGTAGATAATGCTACGCTTAATGTTGTGAATCTTAAAGAACTCCTGATGGTGATGATGTATGGTTGGGCGAGTACCTTCAAGACTAGTGACAGTTGTTCAGTCAGTCAGTTCAAGTAATTGGTCTTAATCATTCTAACTGCTTGCAGATCTTTAAGTCTTTCAGTGAATCTTACGGTTTTTACTAGAAGATTGTAAAGTTTGCAAAAAACTCTTTGTTTCACCTTGTTAGTCTCAAGATGTTCAATGCATAATCAATTAAAGCTCACAAGCATTCAAAATCATTTTTGCGACTTTATGTAACCGTAACTTGCAAACAATATATTATAATGCGGTTAAGCTGTACGACTATTGAGACATCGGATCCAACACAGTGGATTTCATCAAATTCATTAGTGAATCATGTTTCTTGCTTTCTAATTGCTGATTTAACAACTTATATTTCGCCCTTATTTTATGAAATTTGCTCCCAGTGTCGTTCATATTTGTTAATTTCGGAACATCATTTTATATTTATTTAAAGTTGGTAAATTCTCTCAAACCAAAATAACTTGAGTTTGTATCAAGTATGTATGGCATTAAGAAACTATGAATTCATTAGGTCATTCCATATTGGGTTAGTGGCCTGATGTTAGAGTAGATACTTAGTTAAATAGCTATCCATAATCGGAGCAAAACATAAACACTAAGAATGTAGCAGGTTTATTCCATAATTGATTCGCTAACGACTTAACTTTATAATCTTCCCTCATAGCATGTGGTGAGGTCACCGGGTTTAAAAGCACGGAATCTGCGAAATCGATTGGTGATAATCTGAAGATCATTGATGCTACGGTTGGCTTAGCTAATATAATCGTTTAGTCGATTCTAGCCAGATCCTAGAGATAACACTACTCTTTCGATTCCCAAAATTAATCAGATGTAAATCTGGTGAACGAGATCAGTTAATATAATCCAGCAGTAAGTATGGCCATTTCAAGTTTCTAATCAATACCAGAGCTCGATTGACAAAGTTCGCCGGTTCACAGGTTTTGAACGGACGAAATCTAATCCTACTTTCTTTATATTACCGACGCACTGCATTAATAAAACGAATGACTGCTGCGACGATTAAGTCGATTTAGAGTCAGAATTATTACTACTAGTCGGTACCTAGAGATAATACTACTCGCTCCATTCCACTGTTAATTAAACCCAGAAACACTATATTGACTAGAGTAGTTATCATCTTTCAGCTGGACGCATAGTCCTTAAAATGGTAATTACACCTATCAACACATTCTAAAGATCATTGATTCAGTGGCGTTGGTAAATACCTCGAAATAATTTAGTCAATCCAAAGTCGCGTCTACAACTAAATGCTCGGTCACTAGAAAGAGAGATTTCATAGTTGATCAGATCGGGTCACGATATGATGGCATCTGACGAACAGCACAGCTATTTATAATCCAGCTGAAGTGATCTATATTTAGAATGTACAGAATCGAACTGAATCCTTTTATGTGCAATTTATAGCAGATTAAGTTTCTTCGGTATGTGGTAAATTTACGTGAAGGAGGTGGTGCAAAAAACTAGTTTACAGACAGACTACGATCATTATCAGGGCGTGTGGTGCTGAATAAGCCTAATTTATTGTGGTAAAGAGCGATTAGGAGTATTTATTCTCTGGTCAAGTTTGATAGATCTTAAAGATAAAAAATAATTTGATTTAAAGCTAAACATTTTTGACCCCATTACCACCCTAAGGGTTAAATATATTCTTGACTATTTATTTGAATATCAAAACCTTCTTTTTAGAGAACTATAGTGCATGTTTCTTTTACTTTACACTCCAAAGCAAAAAAAAAAAAACAAAAAAAGTTTTATTATTTTGCTATAAATTTTGCAAACATATTTATATTTTTGACATTTTGCATATTTTTGTTTATGTCTTGTAGTTGTTTTGTTGTTGCTAAATGTCGATTTTATTTTGACTGCAAAATATATTTCAAAAAAATAAAAATAAAGGCTGATTGTAGTTCGTTGTCAGTTTTATTTTGTTTTTGGCTGATGGTTTTGTTTAAAGTGGAGTGAGTGTGTTGTTTGGTCTGGTCTAGGGGTATGTCTGTCTGTCTGTCCTCAGTATTTTTACATGTAGTACCTACTTTGTTTATTTAACTAAGCCTGGTTAAAACGAACTGGTCGGGTTGTGTGTCTCAAAGCGTCAGTCTGCCTAGCAGAAAGGCAGGCAAGTAAAGTAACTCACCTAAGTGTTGGTTGGTTTTATAACATTTCTATGACATTTTGTTCATGTTTGTTACTGTTTGTTGTTGTTGTATTTTTCTTTAAATATAATTATGTATGTAGAAACTTTTTGTTATTGTTCATTACATATGTATGTACGTATTTTTCTTGCTGTTGTTTCTTTAATTTTTAGTTTATGTTTATTATTATTATTTTTGTATTTTATTATTCGTTGGTGGAGTAGTGGTACCTCTACAACTATTTACAATTTTTTTTTTTATAATAGTTTTCTGAACAATACCCTGGGAATGAGGTTAATTTGAGATCTGTAAGCAGAGGCAAATAACAACAACAAAAAAACTATCATCCAAACTATACAATTTTTGTTTTTATTTAGGAGAAAAAAATAAACTCAACGTTAAAAAAAACATTGTTGATACGTTATTTTTTATTTGTGTATTTAAATATTAGCATTTGTGTCCATAATATAAGACTCAGTTACAAGTGTGTTTGATTGTAATATTTAAAGGCGTCAGGCTGGCAGGCAGTGTTTGCTTTAGGTTGTCTTTTCAATTTTTGACATTTAAACATTTCAATCGATTTTCAATAAAATGACATCAATTAAAGAATGTTAGGGGCGTTTGAATGCAAATACTAATTTACTAAATAGGCAGATCCTTATTAGAACTAGAATCGTTATGGTGAATTCTTGGTTGGTGAATTCTCCGAAATGTAAAACATAAAATCGTTTGATTAATCCAAAGTGACAACTGACCGGAGCCCAATGCCACACAACACCTCATCACCTTTTTAGTTGGCACTTTTGAAAATTTTCGTCATTTTGCCAAACTTTTGTTCCTCAGAACTATACAATTTGATAAGTGATAAGTTGAAATTGATAAGTGTAATTTGCAAAGTTTTTAAAACTAACAAATCTTTTTATTTTATTAATTCGGCTTTAGGTCTGTTTAATTAAAAATATAAAAACTCTTGTTCGTTTTAAATTTTTCATTAATTTATTTCCAATATTTCGACCCACTTTGTTAGTCATCTTCAGGGGGAAAAAATACAATTTTAAGTTTTCTGCAGTGTTGTCCGATGTTGATGTTTTACGTTTCTTTCACTGAAATTTTTATATTCTTTTTGCAATTTTTGTTCCATTTAAATTCTCTTGTGCAAAGTTATTATTAAAAAGAGTAAATTGTAAAGATTTTGCAAATATTTATGCTGTTTCGTTCCACAAAAATTGTAAATTCTATTTTTACAAAACAAATTTTGATAAGTTTGTGAAAAATTAGCACGCTAAACCATCGCTTTACAAATTTATATTGTTCTATAAAAATAAATTATAGAGTGCTTTAATTTTTCTGGACTACAGAACTTTAATTTTAAAAAATCGTTTAAATAAAATTCAAGTAGATTTCATTTGATATGATTAGAGAAGTATAAATAGAGAAAAATTACATCACAATACACAGCGCAGTCAATGCTACTTTCCTTACATTGGCTCGGAAATGGTTGAGCTGTCGACGTTAAAATAGACACAGTGTGACCAAAACTCAAAAAGTTCAGCGGCTAAATCAGTATAAAAAAATGCTAAAATATGCTAAAATTTATTTTAAAATGCTAAAAAGAATGTGCTAAATTTTTAAAATACTTTCTTGACTAAATTTTAAATTTTTGTTTTAATAATACAACTTTGAACTCAAGAACAAAACTAATTAAGGTTCTCTTCAGGAGTCTAAACGTAAAGATCACTCTGTTTTTAAACATTTTCTGAGGGATTTTCATACAAGTTTTTTAAACAAATTTTCTATAAGTTTTACTGAATCAGGCTCTAATCTTCTGTAATTCTGTAATCAGTCCATTATTTCAACTAGCCCCCATATACAAATATCCTTCCGAAATAGAATTTTATCGGTCATAAATGTGTGATATTTAAAAATGTATCCAAACAAATTTTGCCATAAATAAGTTGTATATAAAACCTATAAAAAATTCCTTAGTGCAAAATGAGATTTGCAAAGAATATTGGAGCACAAACACTTATCTCTTTGCAAAAAAAAAAAATTCAATTTGATAAGTGAAAAGTTGATAATTTGTTTGTGGGTCCTGTTCACACTATGGCAATCTTAGGTGAACTAGCGCCGCAGTTATCCATTAGCTGGATTATTAGCTTCTTATTATTTTAGCTTATCATCATCCAGAATACAAGAGATAAATTCATCAATTAGTTCTGCAAACGGCTCAAGTCTCTGGTCTTTCTTATAATTTTAGGTGTCACAGCTGACAGTACACGTTACCTTATAATCAACAAATATTATCAAGTTTTAATATTCAATCAGTATCCATTTGTTATTTCATTAAAATATAACTTGGATTTTACTGCTATAGAATTCACAATGAACACTTATATAGAAAGGCGTTTAATCTGGAATGAAGGCACAAATTTTAAGCAATGTAAAGCCAACATTTAGGCCTTCAGAATAATTATGGTTACTGAAGGGCACATTTTTTTTTGATGAATATGAGAAACATTGATTTAAATCAAGCTTTTATAGATATCACAATACACGAGTTGTTATAGATGGGATCCTATTAGAAGAGTTCAAGATTCAATTAGGACTCTGTAAGGCTCCATTCTCTCTCATTTTTAAACAAAAATTAATTAAATACTTCACTCTATCTGATCATCTTACTATATCCGACAGAAAACATAAAAATAGAAAATGTATGGGCCGACGCCCATTTCCAAATCCAACCAGCATTTGACACTCATATTCATTCAAGTATAAGCCGAGCTTGTCGGAGATTGGGTTAATGATGCAAAACATGAAAGCTTTGATTAATCAGACTCTTGCAACAATTTAAGGTCATGCGAGTCAATTTCAATTCTCGGTAGACCCAATGTTGTATTTTGAAATACAAACGAGATATACATATGTATGTATATCATGTTGATGTGTGTGAAGATAAATTTAAATTTAACTAGCACAGACAAAAACCGCAATTTTAAGCCAAGCTCCTTTTCCACTTAACAGAGCACTGTTATTCACTTAACAGTCATTATACTTGAATTTTTATACACAAATCTTTATATATAATGTCTGAAATAATTTCAGAATAAGAAAAAAATAGATATGGTATGGAAAAAGACCACTGAATGGAACTATGATAATGGGATATGTGAAATAATTTTGTGATTCCAGTAAATTTGAGTTTTATGCAAAAATAAATCTGGAGTGGATTTTTGGCCATTTTGAAAATTAGGAAAAGGGTTTGGGTATACCACTATATGGAAATGGTGGTGCTATGGTCACTTTATATTCGATCATGATAAGCAGGATTTATTGAAGGACTCATACAATTGTGGAGTATATGTATGCTTAT
The DNA here is from genome assembly GCA_916048285.2 of Bellardia pandia. Lineage (NCBI taxonomy): Eukaryota > Metazoa > Arthropoda > Insecta > Diptera > Calliphoridae > Bellardia > Bellardia pandia. The sequence continues at coordinate 46,767,926 of OU696530.1, forward strand.
TTGTTGAAGCTATTTTAAAAGGACAAAAGTCTTAAAAAATAATAAAAAATATATTCTTTCAAAATGCAGATAATATTGAAAATACTTGCTTCCATTGCGGTGTAAAAATTGCGCAACCAAAATGTATATGTCACGAGTGTAACAGAGCTTCTTGCGAAGGAGCAAAATAATGAAGCATTTATATGCACGTTTTGTATCGCAAAGTAAATAAATATAATAAAAAAAAGTTTATTAAACATATAAATCTTCTACAAAAATAAAGAATTATAAATATAAAGTGTTTGCATGACATATTAAGGAACACAAATAATAAATGATGGCTAATAGGTTTAATGTAAAATGAGTAATCCATATATATAAAATTCAATGTATGTATGTATGTATGTATGTATGTATGTAACGTATAGACTCCAAAACGGCTGAGCCGATTTTGATGAAATTTTCACAGCATGTTACTGTGACTCTGGAAGGAATAATAGGGTACTTTTTTTTACCACGCCCACTTTTACGCCCACTTTTTTAAAATATTGTAATTGAAGACCAAACCTTTGGACCGATATTTTTGAAATTTTCACAGCATTTAACTGGGACTCTGCTATGATTAATAGGGTACTTTTTTTTGGACACGTCCATTTTTACGCCCACTTTTTAAAAATTATGTAATTGCTCCCATATAGTTTTTAACAGATTTACTTCAAATTGTATACACATTATATACTCCAGGCGAGGTAAAAATAAAGATTTCTTAAGCCACGCCCCTTTTCACGCCAAATTTTTGAAAGTTTTATACTTTTTGTTCTCTATACAAATTTGTTCATTCCAACGTATTTTTTTATTTGGTAGTATATTGCTCTTAACACTGTTTACGTCGCCATATAACTATGAACCACGCCTACTTCATCGCCCCCTTTTTTTAATTCAGATACTTACTTATACCACTAACAATGTTTGCTATACAAAATACTTTTTTTGTAATATGTATTTACCTAAAGTTTTATATACTTTTTAACTACATACATTTTTTTATTACCAAATCCCCATTTTTCGCCCCATTTCACCTTAAATTATATTACTTTTAATCTATATATATATATAAATGAATGTGTGTCTGTATGTTTGTGCTTAATAGGAGGCCAAACCCTTTTACCAATCTGCCTGAAATTTTTACAGCATGTTACTGTGACTCTGGAAGGAATAATAGGCTATATAAAGTTTTGATTGTACAAACGGGGGGTGGCACCGCCCATATAACCCAAAAATTTAAATCGCCATATTTTGGGCAGTTTTTGACCTACGTCAATGATGTTTGGTACATATGGAATTGGCATAATTAGGAATACGTACCACGAGAAAAGTGGGTGGGACCACGCCCCTTTTTAGGAAAATTAAACATCGTAATATAGTCTTAACTACTGGACCGATCGTCATTAAATTTTCACAACAGGATATTCTTACGAAATAATAAATTCTTGACTATGTAAGTGGACAAAGGGGCATGGTCTCGCCTAAAGCATTGCAATAAATACATTAAAATTAAATAAATAAATGTTTGTAAATATATAAATACGTTTTACTTTATTTTATGACGAGGGGGGGGGGTAGCAAAGCACACCGGGTTTAGCTAGTGAAATTATAAATCAAAATAAGTGCGTTCCAGTAGAAGCCATCTGGTCATAAATAATTTTTTTTTATTTATTTAATTTGAAATTACTAATTACTAACCAAACATTGTTTAAGAAAAAATAACATTACTCATATATGATGACCAAATTATATTTATTTTAAAAATATATGTAAATACAAAACACCTATATCTGTATGCTGAGTTTGTACGAAATATTAAGGAACACATAATAAAAAGCCATCTGATCATCAGTATTATTTGAAATTACTTTACTAATATTTATTTATTTTTTTATTTATTATTTTTTATTTTAACTTCTAATGTGTTAACATGGTTTATGCCTCCATCACCAGTCAAACATAAAATAAATGGCAACGCGCCTTATGTTGTACCTCAGAGGTGGTTTGAAAATCTAAACAATTATTCGACAATTACACTCATTTAGTTATAATATATTCTTTAATTATTTTGTATCGCATTCTCGGATAACCACCAAAAACTTTTTATACAAGAATTCAAATTTATTTGATTCTGTTGATTATTTCAGAAGCCAATAAACTGCTAATTTTTTTAGATCAGATTAATACTCGTATTAATGTTCGAAATGTAATTTTTCCTAATAAATGAAATAAAATCTATCCTAAATAATAAAAATTGGAATCCAAAAGTATTTCAGATATCCCACTATCACAGTTGAATAAAATTACCATAGGACCACCATTTTCATATAGTGTCATACCCGAGCCCTTTTCCTAATTTCCAAAATGGCCAAAAATCCTCTCCAGATTTATTTTTGCATAAAACTCAAATTTACTGGCATCCAAAAATAATTTCAGATATCCCACTATCACAGTTCCATTCAGTGGTATTTTTCCATACCACCCTAAATACAAAAGAGTCACAACTCAAAATTTTCCAAAACTGACTTTTTTCCATTAATTAATTCAGAGTACACATCTCTAACTACTGCAAAAATTTCTTTCACATCACTCTTTAACTGGCAAAATGCAAAATCATTAAGTTTCTCCTCCGCGCCAAACGGTGACACATTGTTGATGCATTTGTTGATCGACAATCATATGTGGGTTCTCTGAACTCCAATGAAAAAGTCATCAAGGTGAAAATGTGCATTAGCCTTTAGTTCTTGTAGCAATGGAACATTGTAAGAAGGAGAAACAGTTCTGCACTGAGTATGCGACGTATATAGAGCTTCCACGATTCCAATTTGATGTCTCTGAAATTTAATCAACACTCTTACTTATCCTTCTTCGGTACTGAATTGAGTTTAACATCAACAATAGATTCAATTTCCTGAATTATTCCATTGGTCTCTTTACAATTGACGAAGTCATACACCGACAAAATTTTCTCGAACTGTAACCGCCAAATTTTAATTATTTTTGAAATATTTTTCAAAGCCTTTTAATGCTACATTTTTATTTAACTGTCAGCTGTCAAACGTTGTTTGTTTTGAATTAATTTTTTGTCATGCTCGTGGCTTTTTAATTAAAAAATAACTTCTTTTAATGTTTATTTAAAAAATCGAACCAACAGTAGCTGTAATACAAATAGTTAAGGTGTTAATAAGTTTATAATGTTTCAGATGCTAGTATTTGATTTATTTATTTCAAAGTTACTATGTACCAAGAATTCCAAACACTTGTTTACCTTGAAGATAAACCAAACATATTTATGAAACCAAACCAAACGTATTTATAGATATATGTAAGCAATAATATATTCTGTAATAAAAACAGAGCATTCTTAGAAAACCTTTCGATTACACAACTTGCACGTTTTACAAAACGTTTTTTCCAAACTGATATGTGTATAAAAAGGTCTATTAAAAATATTTATAAAAGCAAACCAAGTCTTTCTGTTGGAATAACTTCCTCCTTTAAAAAAAAAGAACTTTATCTAGCTATTATGTTTTTCTTATTATTTCTAACTATTACACAAGATTAGTTCCTTATTTTCTTGCCATTTTCTAATACCAGTTGTGTGTGCCATAACATTTGCTATTTTCTAATTTTTTTCTTTGGCATGTTTTACTGCTTTTAGAACTGCCTCTTATTTAAGCGGTCGTACATATTTATAAACACATGGTCAAAATCGTGCTTCTCAATTCAAGAGATCTTTTTTGTTTAGTATTATATTTATTTTTCCTCATTTTCCTCACACAAGTTGCATGAAATTATTGAATGAATACTTGGAATCTTCCTGTTGGAAGACCTGAAAAAAAACTATATAAATAAATAAACAAATAGGCAAAAAAAAAACAAGAAGTATAAAATAAAACAAGTAGAGTGCTATATTCGGCTGTGCCGAATTTTAAATACCCTCCACCTAAACGTAATAAGAAATATGTACAGAAACCACACTGGTTATAGGACTAGAATATACTTATTCTGTGTTTTCTATTCAGTCTTAGTGCAAATTTTATTAGCATTTTATATATAGTTTGAAAGACAATTTTACAACCCACATAATTTATTTTAAATGTTTTGAAATTTTATCTAATTTTGACCATTTATAATTGAGGTAATTACCGATTCTTACTGTAATTTACAGAGTTTGTCTGATTTTCATAATAATCTTGAATGTAATTTAACAATTTATAAAATTAAAAGAACATTTTTCCATATTCACAACAAGATAAGAAACAGAGTATAAAACACAGTATAAAAAAGGGTTAAGCTAGATTTACACGATTGAAATTTTCTTCAAAATTGCTGTTTACATGAGTTTGAAGCATTTTGAAGAGCAATTTTGAAGAAAATTTCAATCGTGTAAATCTAGCTTAAGATATAATATGAGGCTTTTTTGTTTGAATTTGATCTCAATAATATTTTTTACAAAATATTTATGGGTGGCATATTGTAGACCAGTTATGGACTGATAACTTCTAAGTCCAGTATCCACTAATGTGGTTTTTACGTATTTGAGGCTTATTTTAGTTGAATTTCATCTCAATAACAAGAGTTGTATGGTTGTTTAGTATGCTCGGAAGTGGACTTAATTCGGGAGCTATTATTGACTGACAACTACAAAACCCAGCAGCATAATTGCCGTATAACCGATATTAGTGTGATTTCTGGATAAAAATTACTGATCTATATAAAAGTTGGTTCCATATCGATATTTATTAGACATTTTTGTGGGTTTATTTGTTTTTCGGAAATGGTTCTTATATGACAGATATGACAAATTATGGGCCGATCTTCTTAAATTTTCGAACAGTGACTTTTATGCATATGAGGATATTTCACGTCGAATTTCAACATAATAATTCAACAATTTAAGATATATAAAGGGTGTCCCAACTACAACACAATTTTTAAATTTTAAATAAAACACAGATATATAAAAAAAAAATCGTGAAATTTTATTATATCGTAAAGTAGACAGAATGAGGTTATGTATGAAACAAGATATCGTGCAGATGACCGCCGAGGCTATGCTGGCACACACGCGATCTTTTAATGAAATTTTCAATGACCTTTTTGCATAAATGCTGCGGTATTTCATTAATGCAGCGTCAATTTCCTCTTTTAAGGCTTGAGTCGTCGTCGGCTTATTCGCGTAAACCATCGACTTCAAAAACCCCAAAGAAAAAAATCTAAAGGTGTTAAATCGCACGATCTAGGCGGCCAATTCTGGTCTCCAAAACGCGAACTAACACGACCAACCACATACCCTCCACATTCATTTCTTCAATTCTAGGCAAAAAAAAAAAACTGGTTATCATTTCACGATACCGAACACCATTGACACCATTGCGTTCTAGTTGGTACACCCTATATTAGTATTAAAGTGAATTTCCTAAGGGGACCTTATAAGGGGGATATAGTGAGATATGAACCGATATTCTCACAAGTTTGATTTTGTCATGTATGTAAATGATCCGTGCAATATTTTGGATCGGTACCGTTATTTATAAGAGATTTATGAGTATTAAAGTGATTTTCGGAAGAGGGTTTTATATGGCGGATACTGTCAAAAATGGACCGAAGTTCACAAAATTTTGTAGGATGATTTTTGTATATATGTAAATGATCTCTGCAAAGTTTTGAGTCGATACCGATATTTATACGATATATGTGTATAAAGATAAATGGCTTTTTCGGATGTGGTCCTTATACGGGAGCTATGATTAAAAATTTATTTACCTATAAAGATTATTTACGTCAAATTTTAACCGTTTAACATTATTTATATCAGTTTTATACGTATTTAAGTGAATTTTGGAAGTAGACTTTATATGTGGTCTATGGTCAAACATGGACCGAACTAAATAAAATTTCGTTTTACGATTTTTTTTTGCATCAAACTTAATCCTGCTGAATTTTGTCTTGATATTCCAATTTTATAGGCATTTATGTATAATTGAGCAATATTTCGGGAAGATTTTTGTATGGGGGCTATGAGAAATCATGGACCTATTCTTACTATTTTCCTCATCCCGCTTTCTTCTTTTATCATAAAATCAACGTAACAAAATTGCATGGGAATATCTGCAATATATTTAAAAAAAAATTGGAAGAAAAATGTTTAAAAATATAAATTTTTTTCTGGAGGTTGTCTTACATTTTGATCCATAACTCTTGTTCTACTATACCGATTCTACTGATTTTCAATACCAAACTGCTTAGGAGAACTATAAACGGTTTTTTGTAAACCTTGTTGATTTCGGTTATGTCCTTTGGACGTGAGAGTGTTTTACACAGACAGACAAACAGACGGACATGGCTTAATCGACTTAGACTTTCGTAAGGGCCAAGAATATATATACTTTGTTGGGTGTTACACACGGAATGACAAACTTATATATAACCTCATTCACCACTTATGGTGGTGGAGGGTATAACAACGTTGGCTGGAATAGAGTAAAAGACTGACTACAATTACACGTTTGTTGTAAGATGTTAAGCCAAAGCCTGTTTCATTATTTCGTTCGTTCTGTTTAAACTGGCAAATTCATTTCATAATGTCTAGGTGGATCTTCCAGCTGCATGTGAGTGTTTCAGACTGTTTGCATGTTTAAAGAAAGTCGGTATGTTAAAGTATGCATTATTGTTTTAGAATTTTTTGTTAGGAATCTGATGGTTTAATAAGGAAATTTATTCAAAAGGAAACTTGGAAGTTTAGAAAATGTTGGAAATAATAGAAATATTTTAGATTTTCTAAAGAAACGCTCCACTATTTTAAAATAAAATATTCGACATTTTTCTAAATTAATTAAAATTTTCTTTTTAAATAAAAAAATAAATTTTAACATTTTTTCTATGTTCAAAAAGTTATAGATATTTTTAATATAAAATAAAATTTTCATAATTATTATAAATATATATAAATATAATAAAGAAATCACATACTAAATCCAATATAAATTCCTACATGTTTCTACAAATTATCAAAACTTTGTCAATCTTAAAAAAAAATCTCAACAATAATTTCGAAACATAAGGTTTCAACGAGACAGTGCCACATACAATTAACTTTACTTGCTTAAGATATTTCCTGGTCATGTAGCTCTTTCGTTTCGTTGATACAAATTGCCATGCTAGATCGTATGTTTTCAAACCATTGGATTTCTTTTTATGGTATTCAAAGTTCTAGGAGGAGAAAGAAAATTCAACGTTCTTCCAAGGAATTTCAGTTTATGCAAAATGGTCAGAACGAAAGAGGTTATTCAACGTTTTATCAATAAATTCAGTCACATTTATGCCAAAGGATTGTGAAAAATGTTGACCGATTTTCTATTCCACACATAAAACTATCCTGTGTGCTTTACGATTAATTAAAAATTAATTCAAATCCTTTAATAACCAAAAGAGGACAAGCTTGAACTGTGAGCTTAACTCCTCTATCCAAAATAGAACAAGTTTAACTTAGTTCCTCGATCTGTAAGTCTAACTCTTCCTAGACCAGAACCGTGTTAAAAAAGGAATAAAAGTTATGAATACGTTCATAGAACAAACGTGTCGAGGGAATCTTCTGAGTTAGCGGATACTACTTCCTACACAAAGAACGGGATTCGTTTCGGCAACAAGATTTTTTTTCGATTAATCCTGCGTTAATGGTCGATAATTGGCTGGATAATTTTCAATAAGGTGTCAGAAATTTGGCTATTTATATGCAACTGTTTGCGAGCAGCAGGATTTTTCAAAAGCAGAGATGAATTGATGCCGAGATAATTTGAAACACGATTTTGAATGTCCGAAATGCTGCTTACACGCTATGAAAGGATATCATTTTTGCACTACATCATTACTTGGGATGAAAAGTGGATTTATTACGATAACCAAAGGCTTAAGAGATCGTATGTGAGTCCTGGGCCACCAGCCAAATATCCCGGCGCTAAGGTAATGCTCTGTATTTGGCGGGACCAAAGAGGTCCTATCTACATGAGCTGCTAAAATCTGGTCAGATCATCTCAGGGAACCTGTACAGAATTCAACTGATGCGTTTGAAGCGAGCTTTGACCTAAAAGCGGATAAATATGAAAGCGTAATATTTCAGCATGACAACGCTCGGTTACATGGTGCAATACCTGTTAAAAATTAGAAAGAAATAGTTGATAAGTTTTACCTCATCCGCCTTATAGTGCATACCTTGCCCCGTCTGGCTACTATTTATTTCGAACGGTGCTGTTTCTGGGATACGCTTGTCTTCAGAACAGGGTATCCGAAATTGGCTTGATTCGTTCTTAATATCGAGAGATGAGCAGGGGTGTTACTCTCTATTGCGGTGCGATAAGCGTACAATTGATACTCTTACGCATCGAATTTGCTTTCGCATCGCAATAGAGAGTAACCCCCCAGGTCATTGGTTGCCAGATAGATGGGAAAAGGTCAGTGGTAAAATTTTAAATAAAAGTTAAACATTTTTTAAGTTATTTTTTTTAATTTAAATTTTTTAAGTTACACAACCAATACATTGTTCTTAAACTGCATACAAATTAAAGGTCCTTTAGTTTCGTCATTACCCAAACCAGTAATGTAATGAAAACGTACTTAAGTAAATATTGAACATCATTCCTTTAAATAGCTGTTATGGTGTTCGTATCTATAGTTTATTATCTATACTTTATGTTTACGGTACTTGGGCCAATTACCCATTTTTTTTTTTTGTTATTCTACTACAACATCTCTCTAGTTTTTTTCTATATATTTTTTTGCAATATCATTAGTTATACTTGTTGTACAACAACAACTTATATAAATATATTTTTTTAAGAACTTTATTTTTTATTTTGATTAGACAAGCCGAAAGACTGACAGACACAGACAGACTTGCTGGCAGTCAGCATACATACAAACATTATTTAACTTTGATTATTTGGGTTGATGTTTTATAGATTTTTTTTCTATTCTTTCTATATGTGATTTTTGCTGTTGTTGTTGTTGTTGTTCTGAACTAACGCGCTACCTTAAGTGCCATCTCATCCTCATACAAACGTTTTCGCCATGAGATGAAACTTTTTTTTTGTTTGTTTCTATTCAAACTTACAATTTGACTTCTTTAAGCCGTGGCATCATTACAAGTGTACTTAAAGCTTCTTCTGGTTATTTCTTTTTGTACTTGAAATTTGATCAAGTGTTTTGGGAATTGAACCAACATCTAGCTATCTAGCGTGTGTCTGTCTGTCTGTTTGTCAGTCTGTCTCTATGTGTAGCTCAACAATGAAACGATCAAAAATCTGTTTTTTTCTGTTTATATCATGTGCCTTCTTTTTTGCCTAAAAAAAACTTTCTTCTTTGGAGGTTTATTTCTAGATTTTATTTAAGTTTTTTTTTTAGTAAAACGTGTTCATGAGATCTAATATGAGATAATGCAAAATAATAGTAGAAGTTTTCTTCTTCTAGGAAAATCCAAAATATAAAATTGTGTTTTTTTTGCAAAGATTCATTGAAAATATGAAATTTGATTGCTGATTCCAAAGAAAAACCAATTGATTATCTACAGAATAAATACAAACGAAAATAATTGAAAACAATTGAAATTCTTTAGAAAGATGTTTTGTGTAAAGTCAAATGTTTGGTACAAGTTAAGTTGGTTGACACAACTTTTGGAAATAGTTTGTGTAAATACAGGGAAAATTGCAAATGTTATTTTAAATTTTAACTACACATTACACATACGAGTATGTATTTCTAATTTGATTATAATATATGGAAGTACATATAAAAATATAGTGAGAGAAATTTTAAAGAAATTCCAATAAAAATTAATCAATTACCATTAAGATCTAAATTTATATTCAACAACATCCTGCAGCTGTGTTCAGAGATAATATATTTGGTTACAAGGGATGTCCGCAAATGAAATGCTGTAAAGTGAGGCGAACCAAAAAAATAAAACTGTTTGGAAGCAGCCAGTTTGGAGTTGGTAAAAATTACAAGAGATAACGATGAGTTTTCATTGTTAAAGTGTTCCGTTTCAATAAACAAACATAACATCGTTTCCGCACAACACATCATAGAACACGGAACAGTCAAAGCTCAAAACATTTCTGGATGAACATTCACAAAAGCTTAAGCCAATTCAGTCAGCCAAAAAGCTCAATTCGCCAGTTTTCTGGGACGCATGTAAAGTCATTTATAGCAATAGCTCGATCACCGCTGAATAATTTTCACAACGGTTGGACCAATTGGAAATTGATTTAAAGCACGAACTATAACATTTGATGGAGAAAATGTAGTCATTCACCAATGCTACGAACTTCTACTTCATTCTACTTCAGTTGCATGACCTTGCAAGGATCATACTACATATTTGCAACTTCTCGTACATGACTGCAACGATCAATGTAACGAGCACCTTGCTAAAGAGCTTGGACTATCTAATCCATTTACAGCTTGATCAATCAACAAAGCCCAGGAAAATTATTAGACACCTAGCAATCGCTCCGACCATAAACTGGTCTAGCATTGCACTGGCCAACCACTACGGCCAAGAACGAGAGATCACTGCGGAACCGCTTTTGCGACCTTGTCCAGGGCGGGTTTTCAGCACTCATGTCACGATTGCTACCACTCCAATACATTCCCTGAGCACATAGCCAACTGCCACCACTACTTTTAATGGATCTGTTGATTCGGCAACAGCACCTAGAGATAAATAGATTGTCCAACTATCTTCTTCCTGCGGTTTTAGGTTAAAACCACAGCCACTACGTGTTAAGGGACGAAATATGTCCTAGTGTAATTTCATCACCTTGATGCTCCTGAGGAGCGATATGGCGACACCGGTGCCATAAACTTGCACGGGTTCGAACTGACTAGAGTCTCATTGATTTTACAACCAATGAAACTTAAAGCTGTCTAGAGTTTCTATATAGTACAACGGGGATCGGGAAAGCCACTTGTCCTTAATTTAACTATTGTTGTGCAGGTACCCTAAGTGATGTTTGGTTAAAGTCCTTTTGGGTTTTACATAGCGGCTGTGGTTGATACCCAAAGCGGGGAGAATGGCAGTTGGTTAAAAGACTGATGTTTGTTTAAGCAACAAATTTTGGTCCGGTGCTTAGGAAATTTACGGAAATTGTGGCTTTCGTGGCAATACGCCTTTGTACGAGGTTAGATATGCGGCCTATGGCAACCGCAGTAAATTATGATTTTGTTCTTGGCAGTGCTCGGTCAATGCAGTGTTGCGATTGCTGCTCTTCTAGTAATTGTCCTAAATCATGCTAACTGACTAAACTACGGATGGCAGGGATTAGAAAGCTCAAGCTCTTAAGCAAGCTTCTCTTTACATTGATCGTTGCGATCATGGCAAGACATTTATTCTACATAAGTTCTTGCTGGACATACAATGCGATGGTGAGCCGAGTTCACCCTGAATTTGAGTGCGACATGAGGTCTAGCCCTCAAAGGCAAGTACGCACGTTAAACAGAAACACATCTGATTCCATAGTTCTAGATAAGACTCTAGTCAGCTGCGAGGGTGCTGTAGCTTAATTAGTTAGCGCATTTGATCATTAAGCATGAGTTGGTATTTATAGCCCGGGTTCGATTTTCTTTCTATCTATTAGTTTTCTTCTATCCTATCATAACTAATATTTATCACAGCATCCTCCTTCGGTGGTATATCATTGAAACGCCACCGAAATAAAATAATTAAATAAAGGCTTTAAAATCAAACTTTAACATTAATTCGCCTACTCGCCAACAGAGGCGCTGCAATTCTGCACTAAAAACAAACATAATGCGCAATTGCAGAGTTGTGATATAAAAAGCTTTCTTCTTTCACCATCTTTACTTCTTCAACTATCTCCTTTCCAAAGAAAGTAACGCAATTATATATAGGCATATTAATTGCCTGAGTGTTACTTCTCTTTAAAAAGAAAAAAAGCTTGGGCTAAAGAATTTAATCAATAAAATTGCCGCGTTGGGACTTCTATTAATCCAAAAGCAATTGCCGAGAAGCATTTGCATGCTGAAGGTGTCACTGTATGATGCGCTAAGGTGGTTCGTAGGCGTGATTGGCCCATTTTTTTCCGAAAATTTAACTGGTATTTGGAATAATTGTTAAACTTTATTCTTTGCAAATATCTACAATACAAATTTTAATGATTTTCATATACATACATACATACATATGTACGAGTATGTACATAAATTTTTTGTTTAATTTAAGGAATTTGGTTAGAAGACTCAAGTTGTACAATAACTATTAAAATAATAATGAGATATTTCCTTATATACATTAATTTTCCTAAGACAATTTTAATTAAAATTGTTTTCTTTGTAATAATTAAAAATTTTATTAGTCAATCAAGAAACATTTAGAAAATTTATGTGCATTTTTTCATTATTTTTATTACGAAGTATTAGAATTAATAAATAAGGAGTTATGCACCTTTAATAAGAAGTAACTAAACGTTTTAATTTATAGAATGTATGATGCTGATAGTTTTTGTTTTTTAACTTGGCTTGGCTTATATGACAGACATACCACAAAACAATACACGTTCTTAAAGAGTTTCAAGTGACTTTAACATTATTTATAAAATGTATGTACAATTGATATAAACACATACTTACATACACATATGTACATATGCATGTATATAATACATATGTAAGTTTACATTACATTGTAGCTACATATGCATGTATGTACATACGAGTATATATAAATGTATTTATTTGTTGCTATTATTATAAACTATTAGTACAGTTTATATACATACATATATACAACATGTTCGCATGCAGCATGTAGTCCATCCATCCACAGTGCAAGTTGAATTGGTTTAACTGGTTTTAATCGATTTAGTTTTTATTCATGGAGTGAGAAGTGCATTTATTGTTTGGTTTGCCTCTTGATGATGATAGTTGTTGGTTGTTTGGTTGTTCGTTTGCTGGTGGTGCAACTTTTACATTAGCCAACAATAACACTAGAAGAACATACAATTCCATTCTACATAGTTTTTTTTTCTTGTTTGTTTGTTTTGTTTTATTTTATTTAATTTTTTGTTTTTCTTTAATTTTCCTCTTTTGTTTTGCTCATAATGTTGTATTTTTGCTGCAATTTCACATTATAACATCTTTCGTTTAACCGAAACGTCTCAAAACAAGTACCGTTTTTCCATGTACTGTATTGGTATTGTAATGTACGTTTTGTTTTCAAAACCGACACACGCTAAGAAAACGGTTTAAAACAATAGTACGTGAAGAGAAAAGATTACATGCAATAATAGAATTAAAATTTTAGCAGCCAAAAAAAGAAAAATGGGAAAGGAGTTCATCCGCAGAGTTGGATTTTTAATGGGATCTTTCACATCACAATAATTACAGAAAATTTTAAAAGTTATAGAATCTATTAAAAAGTACTTTTAGGAGCTTAAAAGTTCTTTTTTGTAAATAAAGGTGTCCCAACTAGAACGCAATTTTTAAATTTTAAATAAAACACAGATATTTAAAAAAAAAAAATCGTGAAACTTTATTATATCGTAAAGTAGACAGAATGAGGTTATGTATGGAACAAGATATCGTGCAGATGGCCGCCGAGGCGTTGCTGGCACACACGCGATCTTTTAATGAAATTTTCAATGACTTTTTGCATAAATGCTGCGATATTTCATTAATGCAGCGTCCAATTTCCTCTTTTAAGGCTTGAGTCGTCGTCGGCTTATTCGCGTAAACCATCGACTTCAAAAAACCCCAAAGACAAAAATCTAAAGGTGTTAAATTGGACAATCTAGGCGGCCAATTCTGGTCTCCAAAACGCGAAATAACACGACCGGGAAATGACTGATGCAGTTTATCTGGCTGTATGACATGTGGCGCCGTCTCCTTCAATTCTAGGCAAGAAAAAACTGGTTATCATTTCACGATATCGAACACCATTGACACCATTGCGTTCTAGTTGGGACACCCTTTATTAATGTAATAGTAAGTAATAGTTACGAAATGAACAGATAGTGGTACAACATCAATGATTACCTAATGGTACTCTTTGTTTCATATGTAGAACGTAAAATAGTACTTTTTGAAAAGTTGCATTTTGACTTTTTGAAAAGTACTATTTTAAGTATGTAAGTATATTTTATGTCCAGAAGTCGAGTTTTCTATATAACCGGTTTTTTAACTAGAACTTTTTTTTCAGCCATATTGAAATAACATGAGAGCTTCGAAAATCAAAGTAAAATATTAAAAATTGTGAATGAAAATGGTGGATTGGTAAAAGCTAAATTCTTAAAATTAGTGACATTTGCTAGATAAAATAGACTGACTCGCTACATACTTATCCAATACCAACACGTGTTTTACAGAGTCGTTTAAATATGCCGCAGTGTTATAGCAGTCTATAACACTGCGAATTCTTGAATTCATTAAAGAACAAATTATTTAAAAAAATACAAACTTTATATTTTTCTGGATACGTCAAAAAGGAACCTAATTTTTCAGAAATTACAAACTAACGAAATTCAGTTGTAACAACACTAAGCTATTTTTGGTGGAGCTAAGGTAAAGATGGAGCCCATAAAGAACCATTCGAATCGATTACAGCCTTAAAACTCAAAATTCGTTACGTAATTTTCCAAAATTGACCCATCTTTTGCTAAAATGTTACAATACAAAGCCGTTGATGAAAGTTTACGCAACGAGCTGTGAATCCTATGAAGAGGAAAAGATAATATCGAACATCGTGCAAGTGCAGCTGCAGACGAAAAGCGCGTGCTATTGCATCTTGTTTACCTTCGTGTAATGTCGAAGTAATAAGGTCTGATGACAAGCTAAAACTTGAAAACTTTTGTGACTGCACTTTCAAATCTGGCGCCATTCGACACAATGGATAAAGGATTATGTTCCCACACCACTACTATATAACTATAGATTCGAAATATTTGTAGTAGAATACTTTCATTAATTGAAGGACGGAAAGATTTGTGACCATTTTGGAAACTGGGTGAATGTTACCAATACTAATCTATATAGACGTAGTGGTCGTAGTTTGTTCGAAGTGTAGTAATGCGATATCTGAAATAATTATGGGAATTGAGAAATTAGGACTTGCAAATTTTAATTTCTTTGAAAAAAAATCTGGAGAAGATTTGTGACCTGGATGAATGGTACATATACTACTCTATATAGAAGTAGTGGTGTAAGAAGCACTTGTTCGAACTGTAGTAATGCGATATCTGAAATAATTATGGGAACTGAGAAATTAGGACTTTTTTTGAAAAAAATCTGGAGATGATTTGTGATAATTTTGAAAAGTGACTGAATGGTACCAATACTACACTATATAGAAGTAGTGGTCAAGGAGCATTTGTTCGAAGTGTAGTAATGCGATATCTGAAATAATTATGGGAACTGAGAAATTAGGACTTGCAAATTTTAATTTCTTTGAAAAACAATCTGGAGAAGATTTGTGACCATTTTGGAGACTGGATGAATGGTACATATACTACTCTATATAGAAGTAGTGGTTAAGGAGCACTTGTTCGAACTGTAGTAATGCGATATCTGAAATAATTATGGGAACTGAGAAATTTGGACTTTTTAAAAAAAAATCTGGAGATGATTTGTGATAAGTAGTGGTGCAAGGAGCATAATAACAATAGGGCCAGCAAAGATAGCATTGCTAAACTTACCCTGATCCAAAATCGGCCACAAAGAAAAATGTCAGGACAATCATCAACATAGAGAAACAATGACGCACCAAAAAAAAAAAAGCGAAATTGACAGCAAAATGTCCTAAAATGTGCAATAACCAACTTTCTGGTTCAGGAGCTATTATAAAGCTCGAAACTTCAAGGAGAGAATAACTTAATTAAAATGGCGATGCACGTGTGGATCTAGTGACTATAGCTCTAAGACGATCTAACAAAGAATTTTACCTACGAAAAACAGAGGCAATCAATAGGCATCAATCAGGTCACGCAAGGTTTAATAACGAAAATTTATATTTAATAACTGAACTGAATTTACAACTGAACTGAAAAAAATTATTTTCTCACTTGTAGAGGCATTTTTAAACTCCGGAACCTATGCGAAAGGCCTCAGAAACAAATTTTAGTAAAATCGTAAGACTCAAAATTACAATTCCATATAAAAGTCCCACTAACCACAAACGATCTCCTCAAAATTATAGGACTCAACCTCCCATTAGTAGCAGAATTAAAGAGTTGTCTAATTAAAGTGATCTCTGTCTTTTGACTAATATTTAACACTTAAAGGTACGGTCACACTTGGCAAATATTTCCCGAAAAAGACATAACTACTAAATAAAATATATTTGAACACATTTATTTATTTAAAAAATTTCGTTTATAAAAATATTTAGTTTTATTTTATTTGATGCTGTTTGATCTTGCAAAACTCTTGTAAGAGTAAACAACGTCAAACAAATTTGTGCTAAAATAAGTGGTTACGCTTTTTTGAGCAAATATTTGCCAAGTGTGACCGTACCTTAAGTATCATCAATTTCAAATATGTATCTCCTAAATAATTTTGTTTATTTTCCAAATGGGTTTTATGTTTATCAATATTTCTTTATTTTCGCCCTGAAATAAACAAATCTAAGGCTACTCTTTTCCAACTTATAATTACATATTTGCAATGAATCATATAGACAGATTTATCACAATAGTAAATAAAAAATATTTAAAATAACAAAACAATAGTAAATAAAATGCTTAATTGAATTCAAAACACAAATAAAAACAGACTTATTTATTAAAAGTAAATAAAATCAAAGCAAATAAACAGATTTGAAAATTAAAACTTCAACTTGGAAATAGCTGAAAATAAAATAGAAACAATTAAACTAAACAAATCATGTGTGTACGAAATAATAAAGGTCATGATAATTTTAAAACAAAATTACCACCACCACTCCCTGTAGCAAAAATTAAGAAGTGGGTAATTAACATGGGAAACTATATACGAGTATTCCTTAAATATTCTTTCAAAAAAACAAACAAAACACAGTCTACAGTGTGGAAAATTCATTGAAATTAAAGCTTTTCATGAAGTTTTTTGACCTTTTGATTATTTTGTTTGAATTTTGTGTATGAGTAGAGAGCGACACGACTTAATCATTCGTGCATTACATGCCACATAATAATAATGGCCATAAAAATAAACAATACTGAATAATAAAGGGAAAACATTAAAAAAACAACGACAACATAAAGAACCCTAAATTGCAAGTAAATGTTTTATTATGACTAAAGGCACTCCCGTCTTACAGACAGACAGACACACACCACCGACCGACCCACCGCTCTTATTTACTTTTGACTACCACCAACCATCACTTAACTTATTTTATTTTGGTTGGATTTTTCAAATATACATGAAAACAAAAGAAAACCCCCTCCAAAAAAGAATTTGCTCGTATAGTCATTATTTCTACTTCCTCTTAAAAAATGTGTTTCCAATACGAATGTAAAAGTTCATAGGAAAACAAAAATTGCAGATAAAGTTACAATTGCATGAGTAATTTTTAATTTCTAGGGATTACATGTAATACATGATAAAAGTTCTTTCCAAATGTAAATATGGAGACTTGTTAAGTCAAACAGCAAGTTTCCATAAGGCAATTGCAATTATACAGGGTGTTTTTTTTAGACGTATAGAACTATGAAATTGAGTAAGACAAAGATGTTTTTTTTTTTAAATTGACATGAAATTTACTTTATTCGAAAGGCATACGACTGACTCGGACTTAGTCTATTCTGGATGTCTAATTTGTGATGACTTATCACAACCGTATATCGGCAATAACGCGCGAAAGTGGTCAATCGTTTCGGATTTATTATGGTTTCAACAAGACGGCGCAACATGTCGCACAGCTTGTGCCACAATTGATTTATTTTTATTTTATTATACCCTACACCACCATAGTAGGTATATTGGATTTGTACTGATATTTGTAAAGCCCAGAAATATTGGTCCAACACCCACCTTAAAGTATAGCGATCGACTTATAATCACTTCCTGAGTCGATTTAAAGATGTCCGTCTGGGTGGCTGGCTTTCCATGTAAAGCTTGTGCGCAGAGTACAGGTCGCAATTTTGAAGATATTTCGATAAAATTTGGTACATAATATTTTTTCGACCCAAGGATGGATGGGATTGAAACTGGTGGTCCACAATATGTTATATCTCCCATATAACGCCCATTTCTGAAAAACTAGGTGTAGAGTATTATATGGTCGGGCTTGACCGACTATACATACTTTCTTACTTGTTTTCATTATACATATTTATTTATAATTACTTTCAAACAATTGATGCTATTAAACCACAATTAGAAATTTTTGAACACAGTTTAAGCTATAATATCGTTTTCGGTTTTAAACGAAACCACAGCAGTTTTTCCTGACTTTAAGGCTGAAACCGAAATATATTTTTTGGTTTTTATACCCTACACCACTATAATGGGTATATAAATATACCATGTAAAGATTGTGCGCAAAGTTCAGGTCGCCATTTTGAAGACGATTCGATAATATTTGGTAAATGTTAGTTTTTCGGGCCAAGAACGGTTTGGATTGAAATTGATTGAAATCGGTCTATTATTTCATTTAGCTCCCATACAAATGTCCTCCCGAAATAGGGGTTTATTGGTTAGAAATTTTTGATTTATCCAGGTATCCGAACAAAAAAAAGCTACATATAAGTTGTACATGAAGCATAATCATATGTACAAATTTTGTAGAGATCGTTGCAAAATTGGCCATAACTCGCATATAAGGCCCACTTCCGAAAATCCCTTTAAAAAGCATAACATTCTTAAAAACGTGGGTATCCAAATCATATTCAACACAAATATGTTTCATATATACATAAATCATTCAGTTCAATTTTATGATGATCGTTAGGAAAACCCACTTCCCAAAATCTTAAAACAAGTAAGATAAGCATAGTCAGTCAAGCCGAAAATTCAGAAACCGATCCCTTAGTTTTAATGCTTTACAGCATATAAAGACATACTGTGAGCGTCAAAATAAAATCAGCACCACATATTATTAAAAGAAAAGCTAAACCATATTAATATAAATATTATATTTGCAAATTATATTGCATTTTGATATATTAATTTTAGTATAATTGAACTGACAAAGAAAAAAGAAGGAAAAAAAACAAATTTAATTGATTTATTTACTTATTAGATTAAGTATTTATAAACAAATTATTTAATCGTTTAATGTAATAATCGGTCAAAAACGTTACTTATTTAATCAGTTCTTTATAATGGATAACTTTATTATGCTTTGCAATTTATCAAATATTGAAATGTTAATTAAATTAATTAACTTGACTATTCACTTTTCTTAATAATGAAAATATAATTGTAATGAATCTGTTATTAAAAGGACTAAGAAAGTATTTGTTTATTGAAATTATTTACCGATTATAACAAATATGCGTTTATTTAAATCTTAGTATTTGCAATAATTATACAAAACAAACAATGTAGCAACCAGGATATCAATTATATTTTATTCTCTGTTCTCTACAGGTGGCTTTAAACAAGCAATATTGGTAAAAGTAGTTTATATATTGATGCAGACCTATTTCCTTAAGCGGTGTTGCTGTGAAAATAAATATGGAAATTTTGTCTGAAAAATCAAAAACAAAATAATAATAAAGAAACCCTCAAAACTTTATTGACGATTGACAGCCATTCAATAAAAAATGATTTTGATTGATTTATTACATAAAACCAAACATGACAACTCATATGACGTGAAATACATGCAAAAAATACAAACAAATAAAAGCTGAAAGAAAACTGAAAACAGTTTTCCTCAACTCAGGTTGATCACAATGAAATGAGAGAGAAAAAATAGTTTTGAATATTATAATTTCTGCATTCAATAACGCTGGAAAAACCACACGCATATACGGAACTTATAATCAATATAACATATGAATATTTTCTCTACTTATGTGAATGACTGACTGACTGACTGAAATGCTGGGAGATGATGAGGCTGCCGATGTGGGCAAAATAAATAACGAAATATCTTGAAATATCGAATAACATTTTGGTATGATTATGCAAAAATCAATAAAAACAAAATATTTAAACAAACATGGGAGAAAATCCCAGATAAACGCATTGTTGTCTATATAAATCAAAACTATAATACAGAAAAACTATCATAAATGCAAAGACAGACAGACAGACAATATGCATAAATGGACGAACGGATAGACAGATACACAGACGTTTGGATTAGTTGGGGGTTTAGCCAAATAGGCAAATGTGATCCTAATATATGTCGAATGGTAAATTATGTATAAAATAATCTTAAAATAAAACAGAAATAATGTGAAATTAAATAGAAAACTAAAATTTATTTAGAAAATTACTACAGACTACGAACGCCGACGACATTATAAATTTATTTTATTTATTATTATTATTATTATGTGCAGGTACTGTGAAGGACAAAAGCGTCAAAACATTTAACAATGGAAAATTTTTGTTTAACAACAATTACAATATTGAATGTAGTGTTAGTAATAAAATTAAATTACGATAGAAATATTTTGAAATCTGTTACATAAATGAAATTACACTTAAATTTACATTAAAGTTCTAAGTTGGAATGGTTGGAAAAGTAATGCTATATTAATGAATATAGAAATTTAGGTTTAGGTGTTTTATCGAAAAATTTTAATTTTAAAACAAATAAATTATTATCCTCATACGGGGAATTTTCAAATTAATTTTGGGAATTAGAAAATTTAGGTTAGTTTATGTATTATTAATATTTTTTTAAGAGTTTTTATTAAAATTTTCAATTTGATGAGAATTATTCCTCTTGCGAGTATTAATAAACAAAATTTTTTAAAAAATTTTAATCGAAGTTCACTTCAAGTTAAATACACAATTTATTTGAAAATACAATACAAAAATAAATGGAGTGTAACAATTTATTTTCAAATAAATTGTGTATTTAACTTAAAGTGAACTTCGATTAAAATTTTTTAAAAAATTTTCAATTTCAAAATACGAAACAGAAATCCCGTTTTTGGGGATTTTCCAAAAATATTTCGGAATTTAAAATTTTATGTTCATTAAACAAAAATAATAATAGTTTTCATCGTAACAATTAAAATAAATTAAGTTTAATTAAAAAATTGATTTCCCTCGATTTTGGGAATTAGGATTTTTTTTTAATAAAAACAAACACAAACAGCGAAGCTTTTTGGCTTGTCTGCAGAAAACACCCAGAGTCTTCGGCGGGAATCGAACCCGCAACCCTCTGACTGATAGTTCGGCACACTATCGCCTAGTCTATCGGGGCACCCTTAGGTTGTTTTAGACACAATTAATGTTTTCTTAAAAGTTTTCATTCAAATTTTCAATTTCTCAAAAAAAAAAAAAAATAAATTTTAATATACCAAACAGAAATACCGTTTTTGGGGATTTTCCAAAAATATTTGGGAATTTAAAATTTTATGTTCAATAAATAAAAATTTTTATTTCTTTATTACAATTAAAAAAAAATTAACTTGAATTCAAAAATGCATTTCCCCGTACAGGGAATTTTGAAATTGACTTTGGGAATTATGTCGCTAATTTAGATAACTTTAAACATAATTAATATTTTTGCAAGTTTTTTCATTATAAATTAATATAAAAATAAATATATTGGAATTATATATATAATTTTTGCATAAAAAAATTAAATTCCCGAATTCAAAATAAAAATCTTCTTTTTGGAAATTTTTCACAAATATTTGGTAATTTAAAATTTTATTGTTTTTAAACAAAAAAAGTAACATATGTATTTCTTTATTATAATTGAAACAAATAAGTTTGGTTCAAAAATGGATTTCCCCGTACAGGGGATGGTTACTTCTTACACCGTTTTAAATAAACCAAGTCACTTCAATGTTTCTTTTGATACTTGAAAAATGTGTTTATCACACTGGATTCTCATGCCTATTACATCAAGAGCGTCTGATTTCTTAATATTGCTATTTTTTTTGGCATATATTTTGTT
Source organism: Bellardia pandia (assembly GCA_916048285.2). Taxonomy (NCBI): domain Eukaryota; kingdom Metazoa; phylum Arthropoda; class Insecta; order Diptera; family Calliphoridae; genus Bellardia; species Bellardia pandia. The sequence continues at coordinate 46,790,034 of OU696530.1, forward strand.
TAGAAAGGAAGAAAATTTTTTTGTTCAAAAAATCTAAAAATCAAATTTTCCCCAGTTTGGAATTGTTTTATTTAGAAGAAAAAAATCTCTTGCTTTAAAACAGAAAATACATTTTTATTGCTTTCCCTTTAAACTATTAGTAGTTTTCTTTAATTATCACCAAACACATTTGGTTTCCCATAAATTTAAATAAAATCTCCGGTAGGGATTTTTGAAAACATTCTAGGAATTTGATATAAACGTTGGAAAACTTGAACATATTCTTCATGCAATTAACTTTTATATTCAAATTTATTAATGTTAATTTGTGTGATTTAATTTCGCCAATATTTACCCTTCACTGTACTGGGCAGTAAAAAGGAAAAAAGTTCCAATGTCTTGCAGCCAGATATTTCAAAAAATAAAATCAAACAATTTTACAACATTTTTTAAGCCTTTTCCTTTCCTGCCATGATGACTGTGTCTGTTTTTGCACATGATGTTGGCATACGATGACGCGTCGTCGACTCCATTCCTGCCATAAAATGGAGTGTTGTATGTGTGGCATAAATCACTTGCTTTAAGGAAATCAAAATTAAAGTAGTAACTAGCTGGTATGAAGGTAAGTAGGAAAAAGTAGTAGTGCCACGTCTAAGATGACGATAAAATTGTCAGTATTATTATCTGCGGTTTGTTTATTTGCTTTCCACTTTATTTTTTTTTATGTAAAACCATCATGAACTATATATGCGTTTTAAAACAACATGTAACTAGTCCGAAATGTAGCTACCTACCTACCAACATATGTATATAAGTAAGTAGGAACACATGTGTTCACAGTATATAGTGTGACATATTACATAGATTCATATGGAGGTTGTATGAAGTTACGTGATCTTATGTAAGATGAATGATGTTCAATACCAATTACTATTACAAACATATTTAAATATTATCTAAGTTGGTAAAGAAACACATATGGCAGCTTCAGAGTATAGAAAATAATGGAAAACTATTTCATCTAGTTATTACATATTGAAACAAACAAATGATTAATCGATGGTCATTGACTTTTTCGCTTTAATTAAGGCACCGTTCACAATACTAAGTATTTTGATGTTGTATGTTGTAAACTGCGATTACGATTCACAACACTTATCAGCTTAATCGTATGAAAAGTGCAGGTTGTGTTGTAGTCGAGACAACACAACATTTTAGTGTTGTAAATGATAATCGGGTACTTACTAATGCTTAATTCTAAAGCCCTTATGACACTACATTTTTTGTTCATTGAATTGATATAGAATTGATAGAAAGAAACAGAAAATGTTAGAAAAAGCAAACTATAAAAAATGTAAACAAAAAAGCCTTTTAGTTTTTTTTATTAAATGTTGTCAACTTTTTGTTTATGAGAAACATACAAACAAAACGAACAAAAAAAACGGTTAATCGCCAAATTTGTCCATAAACCGCTGATTCAGCAACACTTTTAATATTTCAAGCTTGAAATGTCAATTTTAAGTTGAACAATTTTACATTTTTTTTGACATAACTTTATTTTTTATCGATAACTTTAGTAAAATGTTTGACAGTTTGCCATTTATCTTAATACTGCTGAACTCTTTGCACTTGGTAAATTTTTCTATTACATTATATTTGTACTGTTCATCAAAACTTGAACAATGCATTAAAAATGCAGTGTCATAAGGCCTTAATAATAAACGACAAAAACCGAATAATCTTTCATTTGATTCGCGATAATATTAACCAAGTAACAATCAATAATTAAAATCGTCCTAAACTTTTAAATTATATATCGCACCCTAAATACAAAAGGGTCACAACTCAAAATACTAAAATTTTCAGAATTAATATATTATAAACTCGAATATTCACTACAAATGTTATGAAAAATTTAAATTTTGATGAACCTAACAAACGATTAATCGATTTAAAAAAATAATTTTTTGTTAAATGTTCACATTAACGTCATTTTGAAAAAAAAAAATATTATAAGTACAAAGTGGCGCAAAAGTAATCCTCCTATCAGAAAATGCTATAAATTTTGCGAGGCCCCTAATGTCAGTTCTGTCAGCAATATTCCACGTTCTGGAGCAGTGTAACGTAACATTGTTTATTAACGTGTATTTCGCATGTGTTTACTACACAAATGTCAAAACAGAACTGACATTAGGGGCCTCGCAAAATTTATATCATTTTCTGATAGGAGGACTACTTTTGCGCCACCTTGTAATAACGATTAATCGTGTAACCGAATATTTAAATCGAATTTTTTCAAATTAAATTAAATTCAATTTAAATTAAATACAAATAAATCAGATAAAAAGTGATTATTTCAATTGCGTGTAGATGTTAAGCGAGTTAATCGGTTGATGAAAAACCGAATAATATAAAGTAATTATTCAGATATGTGATGGAAAACGATAACGATAACGAGTGAGTTTTAGAAGTTAATTTTTTCTTTCTGTATTAAAACAGTTTTATCCCACAAAATATAAAGATAATTTGCTATTAAATAGAATCTTAAAACAAAAATTTAAAAAATTTAATTAGAAATACTTTAAAATGGACTTCAAAAACTCACTCGTTATCGTTATCGTTTTCCATCACATACCTGATTAATTAAACGATTATTCCGTTAAATATATATTTGCCACTGAAGGCAAATTTGTTAAGTATGTTATTTATTATAGATTTCCTCAATACTTTTCACAAAATATTCGAATAAATTATTCGTATAAAGAATATTCGCTAAAAATGTGCGTTTAAAATGTTTAAATTTTAAAGCAAACCCTTAAAATAAAATAACACAACAAGCGTTTAAATACGATTATACGATTAATCGTTTAATTCTTTAATCGAATATTCTTTTTACAAAACCTTATGTTATGAATAAAATTCTATATAGGTAATAAAATGTAAATCGTGTTAAAAACAAATAAATTTGTAATTATTTCAACAATAGCTAACATATACAATATACATATGTATTAGGGTGTCCCAAAATTGTTTTTTGTTAGAGGCTCAAGCATAATTTAAAAGTTTGTAGGGTCCAGTATTTTTGAATTTTTTTGTTAGATTTTTAGGAAGATTTTTAGAGGTAGCGCAAATCAAGTCTTTGTTAAAAATCTGGTTTTTCGGCCTTTTTTCAAACTTGACTCATAACTTTGTCAATAACCACATTCATTTGATTTTTTGATCAAATATTTCTAAAGAAAATTTCCCAAACTTTATTTCCATATGCAAAAACCTTAAGTTCCGGCAACATGTTTGTCCATTACGATTTCACATATTAAGTATTTTTGTAATTTTTTTTAACAAATTCTGTAAAAAACGGTTTATTACTTTTCAAATTTATATGAAAGGTATAAAAACTAGTGACGCGATTTTGAATACCGTTAAGTTCTAAACAATTAAGAAAAAGAAAAAACTGGAATTTTATCCTACAGTTCCCGAGCTACACTATTTTTATAGCTTGTACCTACAAATGGTGATACTTTTTTCGTTATAATTATTGTATATTTCCATAAATTTTTATAGTTGGGTCTTTAAGGTGATTTCTGCGAATATCAATCCGAATGCATAAATCACAAAATTGTTGAAAAGATTATTCCGGAACCAATACGCGAAGACTTAATCAATTTTATTAAAGGCCAACTTGAAGATACGCAACTAAGAGAGGACTATAAGCAACTACTTTATCTGAGTCTAATCTGTTTGGGTGATAAATCTCCAGGAGCTATCAATCGGGCTCGCTGGATGATGAAAATGATCTATTCTTTGCAAATATGCATTTACCGAAACCAGTTGCAATCTTATATAGACAAATCAACAGTTGATGCCTGGCTTGAATTTAGTTCATTTATTTTAAGAATATATGTATATATTAAATATTGGTACCTCTGCCAATGCCCTCGATACGCTCCTCTCAATGATCTGAGCCTATTAAAGGAATTGGATAGTTATAAAATTACTAATAAAGCAGTTGCAGAAGCTTCGCTTAAAACTTTTCTAGGTCATCAGTGGTACTTAACTCCGAACTTGGCTGCCTTAGCGTTTTTTTGAAAAAAAAAAACTTGCAGATACTCCATGCAGCGATTATCAAGAAGCAAATGTAACTTTAACAGAAGAAAACTTTAGAAATAAAGAAATTCAACAATTCATTTCAAAATCCAGTCTAACTTTTTTTGAAGCTTGCAATATTCAAAACGATTTTTTAATAATAGATCCAGAGAATTGGACAGCCAACAAGTCATTTCAAGAGGCAAAGAAAAAAGTTCAACAATTACAAGTGGTAAATTATGTGGCAGAACGAGGTGTGGCTTTGGCTAATACTTATATTAATGTCACAACTTCTGAAACTGATTTCCAGAATTTATTGCAAGGTATAGAATTACATCGCAAGAACCTCAATAAATGATTTTTCACAGAGCAAAAGAAAAGTTTTTTTTTTGGTGAACTGGCAAACAGCTTATATACTGGGTATAAAGATAAAAACGGGTATAACTCAGAAACGGTAAGAACAAATTTAAAAATTGTTTATTCATATTAATTAGAATTAATTTGTCTTTCAAACTGCATCAGTAGTTTTTTTCGTTTTCATTTAAACTTAAAAAGTTGTAAAGCGTTATTACAAAATTTTTGCAAAAAATTACGAAAAATTGTAATTTAAGGTATCTAAATGAGTAAACTCAGCATCAAAACTTATAAGTTTTACACACAGGAATAAAGCTTGGATACTTTTCTTTAAAACTGCTTCCTCAGGAGTGAAAAAACCTGTGGTATTAACCAAGCTATGAGTAAAGTTAAAAAAAAGGCCGAAAACTTTGGTTTTTTATGAAAACTCCATTTGCGCGACCTTTAAACCTATTCCGAAAATTCTGAAAAAAAAAAATCAAAAATAATTTACCCTATAAGCTTTTAAATTTTGATTGGGCACCTATGAAAATCAGAAAGAAAAAATTTTTTGGGACACCCTAACATGTATGTATGCACAAATGCGTAGTTATAATTATTTTACCAGCAAATTATAACCCTTTTCCGCCTAAAATAAAATTATTTTTTTTTTATTCTAAACAAATCACAATTTACATTTATTATTGTTGCTGCTGTTTTTTTTAAAGATTTTATGACGTTACGCTTGGTTGCAAAAAGGTATTTTTGTAAAAAAAAAATGGGGGAAAAATCATATAAAAATTGTGTATTTTGATGGACAAATGGCCCGTTCGTTTGATGTGTTGCTGTTGTTGAATCAACAACAAATTACATGAAATTATTCGAGCATTAAATGTAGTTTTTTTTTTAATTTTCTTTTTCTATCTATCAATAACTATTGATTGTATGCGTGTTATTGGCATTTAGAAGGGTATCAATTTTGTATAAATGTATAAGCAGCAAAAGTAAATACATTTATGGAATTTAAGTTAAATTAAGAAGCAATAACGTAACTCACCTTCTTGTGTGAGGCAATGTGTTGTGCATGATTGTCATCCCCTGAAAATAAAGAAAGATACAAAAAAGAAACAATAAGTAATTTGTTAATATATTTTATTATTATAATGAACAAATATTTGTCTTAAACGGCTTTTGTGCAAAATGAACAGTGTTCGTGATAATAATTTATAAATATTAATTTCATGGCAAAAAGTATCAGTTATATTGAGCTTTCTGTTTGAAGGAATCAATAATTAATGTAAAACAATGCAATAAATAAAGATGAGCGGTGTCTATACGAGTGTTGCAAGGAATTTATTTTGAAAATTGTCACAAAATTATACATCCTGCTCATAGCTGATCAAACTGTTGCTAGTAATTACTTGTTATGCGATTATCAAACTCGGTTATACGATTCATAAAACATAAATATTTAATAACGATTATGCCTATAGCCGAATAATGGAATAACAAAATATCCAAATATTCGATTGAAATATTTACAACACACTTAGTATTCGATTTTAAACCCAAATAGTAATTTCCTTCGTTTTGCCATTAATCGTGACTTTTGAAACAAAAACGTTTACTCCTTCATTCGAATAATCGTCAAGTAATTTATCCTAATATTCGATTAAAACAGTTACATATTTTTATAAATGATATGCGTTCATTTGGTAATTAAACTGCGCATTATTCTTTTATACGAATAATCTTACAGCATTTCTGCTATTAAAAGTGAAAATCAGCTTAAAAAAGTAACGATGCATAATATTCGAATAATCGTAAATCGATTTTATAATCGATTAGTCGTTTGCTAGTTTTGACAATTAGTTCATTTTACTTAGCAACGTTATATTATTCTTGTTTTTTTATATAATAGTTTTATTCCATTATTCGGTTTTTAATTAACCAAATATTGGCCTTAAAATATACTTATATACAATTTATGATCGATTAAATGGATTGTATTTGTCTTTAAATTAATTTATGGCTTAAACCAAAGCCAAAGAAAATAATTGGAAATATGTATGGTCACGAAATGGTTCAATATTTGCAAGGAAAAATGATAACACACCAGCAATTTTTATAAAAAACACAGCGGATATAGAACTAATCGCTTAAAAATACATATATCTCAATAATAAAACAAACACAAAGTCTATTAAAATAAAAAAAAAATAATAATTTTTAAATCTATTCTATATTTTAAATAAAAACAATTATGAACTTTATACAAGAAAAACACAATCTTTTCAGCCAAGTGGATAAAAAATACTTGAGTTATCCTTTGTCAATTCTACACATGAATATACGTTCAATCCGCAAACATTTTAATGTATTTCTTGCTACTATACACAATATAATAAACAAATTAAAAATTATTGTACTTGTTGAAACTAACATACACGACAATGAAACAAATTTTTACAAAATAAATGGGTTCAACTCTCTTTTCATAAATAGAGTAGGTACTGGTGGAGGAATAGCTGTGTACATTAAAGAAGATTTAACATTCACCACCAACAACACAAATACAAACTCTTTCGAAATGTTAAAAATTGATGTAATGATAAATAATAGACCTCTCACACTGATATCTGCATACCGACCCCCTTCATCAAATGTAAATGCATTTATTTCTGAGCTCGACGAAGTAATAAACAGCATAAAAAGAAAACAAGAAATTGTAATAATAGGAGACATAAACATAGATACTCTAAAAAACAATTTAACAACAAAAAAATACATCGATATGATGATGTCAAATGGTTTGGAGAGTGTCATAAATGAGAGCACACGTGAAGATGCACAAGCAAACACACAAACATGCATTGATCACTGCTTTGTAAGAGACAACAAAAACAAATCATCAGGTTATGCAGCAGTAGTTACAACCAGCGTTGCCACGACCAAAAAAATTTTGTAACCAAAATGTAAAAAAAAGTAACCAAAAGCAAAAAAAAGTAACCAAAATTTTTATATATTTAAAATTTTATTTTATTTATACTTCAGCTAAAAAATATATATGTAAAATATAAATTAACCATTGCATTTCAGTTTCTAGTTTAGTCTTATAATTAGGTACAATTGAAAGAAAAAAATAATTCAGCAATAACAATATTAATAAAAACCAAATGTAATTAATTTCATTAGATTTGTTACAAAACACTAGTAGATAAAGTTTAAGTAGATGAGGCTAAAAATCTGTCTTGAATGTTCTTAGATGATTTATCCATATAGCGAACGACTAGAACTAGTGATTTCTTTGTGGATACGTATGTTGTTTCGTCTACTATTAACGAAAACTTTCCTAACATTTCTGTTAATTGAGTTGCTTTACCTGCCACATTTAATGTGTTTCGCAATTTTGAGAGTCGGGACAGCGCTCCTCTAATAAGCCTGGTAGATAGTCCATTAATAAAAAAAGGCAAATTGTGGGTAATAAGAAACATTACTAATGTTAGCTCTGTTTGGTGCACTTGCTTATTAAGAGTTTCTTTTTGAGAACTTGCAAATGTTGTTTTTATTTTCCACATTTTGCTTATGACACTTTTTTTGTGTGCTTTCGTAAATAACTTACGTGATTTGGAATTTTTTTTCACAGGCAGCGCAGAAACAACATCGATCTTTGTTTCTTAGCCACGGAAACTCATCCAACCACAATACACGGAATTTTCTTTTCGTGCTGTTTTTAATATCACTAAACAACAAAATATTATTTAAAAAAAGTTATTGAAATTGAATGCAAATATGCCTATTCTCATCATCACTTCCAGAAGATAACTCGACATTATTAGTTTTACTTTGAGCAGCCTTTTTAAATAAAAATCTAACAAAAATAAAAATTGTGCTTAAAACCAATATTATTATTTTTTAATTCGAAGTACATACAAACTTATCCATTTTTTACGAAAGAAACCCAATCTTAACTATTTAAAAAACACTTTATTAATTAAAAATTAAATAGCACGCTAATTTGTAAAAAGCTTTTTTTGGTTTTCTGATAAAAAACATAATTTATGAATGTTTATTAAGGTCCGTTCATATCTAAAACAAAAGAATAATTAACTTGCTCCGATGTCAAACATCAATATGAAAATGCATTTAGTAGCATGTTTTTAGATGGTTTTTGTGAAGAACCTTTTACTCGTTCAACAATACAATGATTGTGTTTGTTATGTTTGGAGACAGGCATGTATTTTTTTGTAATCTTGTGTTTAGTGTTTTATTTTTAAAACACTTAAAATGTGGTAGTTTAGTTTATCACCAAAATTAGTGGTAAAAATTAAGTCAAAGTAAAAACAATGTAAAAAATGGTTACTTTTGTGTTAAAAAAAAGTAACCAAAACGGAAAAAAAGTACACAAGTACACATTGGAAAAAAAAGTAACCAATTTTGGTTAAAAGTAACCAAAACGGCAACGCTGGTTACAACAACAATAGCTGACCATTACAGTATTCTCTGTTGTGTAGAAGATAATCAAATAGAAAACAATAACATAAACAACCAGAGATCGCCTACTTGTTTTATGGATCCCCAGGGAGTCCCAAACTTTTTTGGTAACAAAATATTAATTAATAATAAAAAAGTAGACAATTTAATAAATGAAACTAATTGGTGCAACTTAATAAATAACGTTAACAATGTTAACGATTTGTATAATATGTTTAACGGAAAGTTCGAAGATATATATGCAAAGTCTGTGATAGTGGCAAAAAGGCAAAAAACAAGAAGAACAAATCCGTGGATAAATAATGAAATAGTATCGTGTTGTGAGAAACGGGATAAACTTTATAAAAAATGGCTCCACAATAGAAATAATAAAGAAAATGAACTAATATATAAAAAATTTAGAAATGCATTAAATAAAAAAATTAATTTTACGAAAAATAACTACTATAGGAATCAATTTATTGCTAATAGATGTAATATGAGAATAACTTGGCAACTTATTAATGAAATAAATGGTAAAAAAAATACAAATTTAGATGAAATAATAATAAAAAATTTCAAAAATGAAAATTTAAATGATGTTACAAATAATTTCGCAAAAAGCTTAAAACAAAATGTTCAAAATATTATACATACCTGTAACAAAAGAACTTTATTTTATACGGAAAAAACTATTAACAACTCAATTTTTATAGAAAATTAAAAACACTTAATGTAAATAAAAGTGCGGGAATAGATGGTATAAGGCCACGCGATATAAAACAAAATGCAACTTCATTAACTCAAATAATAACAAAAATTATTAACATGATTTTAAATCAAGCGAGCGTTCCAGAATTGTTGAAAATATCTATAGTACGCCCCATATACAAAAACGGTACAAAAAGCGACTATAATAATTACAGACCAATAGCTATTTTACCAGTTGTTGAAAAAATTATGGAAGAAGTAATAGTGAGAAGGCTGTCGAATTTTACAGAACGATTTAAAATAATTAATGAAAACCAATATGGGTTTCAAAAGAATAAAAGCATAAACAAATTGCTAGGAAATTTTGCAAATCACATAAATTCACATCTAAGCGAAAATCAACATTGCCTTGCCCTTTTTGTCGATTTCAGTAAAGCCTTCGATACCTTGAATCACAACAAGCTGTTAGACACACTGGAAAGAATAGGAGTACGAGGTAATTGCCTGAATTTCTTCAAAGCGTACTTGAACTGTAGAAGATTCAAAGTTAAAATAGGCGCTAACTTTAGCAATGAAATTGATATTGCACATGGAGTTCCACAAGGGTCAAAATTAGGTCCATTATTGTATCTGATATATGCCAATGATTTAATCAGCATACTGAAAAACAGTAAAACATTTGCGTATGCAGACGATACTGCCATAATTGTCTGCCATAAAAATCTCGATATAGCAACAAAATCTATGCAAAATGAACTCAACATAGCAACAAAATGGTGTCACGATAATGGTTTAATCATTAATGCTAGCAAAACCAAGATCATGCACATAAAACCACGGCACTTCAGATATACTAGTATTAAACTTAAATTCCACGGTATTGACTGCATCCACGATGAACAAATAAATAATGATGATAACTGCACAACTGTAATCGAATTAGTCAATACATACAAATACTTAGGCGTGCACATAGATCATAATTTTAAATGGCGAACACACATCGATGAAGTGCAGAAGCAACTACGTAAGTCTTCAGTTATGCTTTACCATCTAAGCAACTCGTCTACTTATAGTGTCTTGAGGCAAGCATATTTTTCACTCTCGGAGTCCTATATTAGACATGGCATCACCGCATGGGGAAGCTCTACGTACTGCAGTACACTACAAAATCTACAAAACAGAGTACTCAAAATACTTTGGAAAAGTTTATATAAATCTAAACAAAGCAACAACACCAGCACAAACAACAACACCAACACAAACAACAACACCAGCACAAACAACAACACTAGCGCAAACAACAATACCAGCATAAACAACAACACCAGCACAAACAACAACACCATCACAAACAACAACACCAGCACAAACAACAACATCAGCACAAACAACAACACCATCACAAACAACAACACCAGCACAAACAACAACACCAGCACAAACAACAACACCAGCACAAACAACAACACCAGCATAAACAACAACATCAGCACAAACAACAACACCATCACAAACAACAACATCAGCACAAACAACAACACCATCACAAACAACAACACCAGCATAAACAACAACATCAGCACAAACAACAACACCAGCACAAACAACAACACCAGCACAAACAACAACACCAGCACAAACAACAACACCAGCACAAGCAACAACATAAGCAACACCACTCAAATCATCAATATAAACCAACAACAATATAAATACATAGACCAAAACACTAACATCGCCAAAAAACTTAATATACTTAATATAAAAAGCATTTACGAAACAACGTTAATAAACAACTTCCAATATGAAAATACATATTTAAATAAAATAAACCATAAATACAACACCAGACTTCGCGCAGAAGGACGATACAAGCCGGATAAATACAAAAACAATTATGGAAAAGCCAAATTGGATGTAACACTGCCGAAAATTCTTAATAATTTGCCAACCAGTAAAAATAAAATAAAGAAAAAGAATGAAATAAAGAAATTTTACATAAGTTCGCAATAAATAAATAAAAAATAATTGAATAAAAATATAATATTGTTAATATTTAAGCAATTAATATTTAAATAATTCGAATAACATTTATATATCTCTCTTGACCTACAGATAAGCCAATTATCGGCTTCGTGGGTCCCTTGAATATTAAATGAAATGTAATTTATTTATTAAAATAATGTTCAATAAAAATTCTTCTTAAAAAAAAAAAAAAAAAAAAAACTTATTTAAGCATTACTTTTACAAAATATTCGATTAAATTATTCGAATAAACGATTAATCGGTATTAGTATTGATGTGTTTAAAAAGATAATAATGTGTTCAGAAATCTTAGTCAAAGTTCTAGTTTTTTATAATATTTAAAGTATTTAATCGATTTATTGTTTATATGCCAAGTTCTTCTCTTCAAAACGTTATATAGTTATTGTTCTCATTTAACTGATGCTGTTTTTTAATAACATTTATTCGATCAATAGGTTTTTTAAAACGATTAAGCGTTTAATTGCTGAAAATTGATTATTCGCCTAAAAATCTTACGCAATTGAGATAATCTATATTTCATCGGTTTTATTTGTGTTTTATTATTAATAGAACTCACTACAGCCATAGTTTTTTAGCAAATATTCGATTAATTTATTCGAATAATTAAGTAATCGGTAGTATTATTAAAGCCTATATAAGGGCAGTGTTTGGAAATTTAATTAAAATTTTTTTATTACATAATAAATCAAGCGAATATTCGAGTTTTTAATCGATTAATCGTTTGACAGTTTTAATGATTACACTTTTTTTAACTTAAAAAGTAATATTATTACCATTTACTCGATTAAAGTTTAATGATTATGTTAATTGTTTTTCGATTAATCGGGTTTTAAAACGAAAATTCGCTTAAGATTTCTTAATTTGTTTAATAATAAGTTATAAGCTTAATCTTCAGCTATGTTTTCAGTTTTTCTTTTTTTTTTCAACTACATATTTATTAAATTATTCGTTTATTTCACTTAAAATCTATAAGCAACTGAAAAAATCACTTTTTTCTGTTTATAATTAACCGATTATTCGGCTAACATATAAATTTGCTTTTAAAAGTAATCACTTTTTATCGATCTTTAAATGATTTTATTATAAATATAAATATCTCATTTCATGAACACTTTGTTGAAAATATTCGATGAAATTATTCGGTTTTACGATTAATCGGTTTTAATATAAATGTTTGAGCAATAAGAAATTTCAATCAACATTTTAATTCTTCATAATAATTATAGCGAATATTCGAGTTTTTAATCGATTAATCGTTTGCAATTTGTTTCGTTTACTTTAAAACGTTTTATTATTATTGTTAATTGGATTAAAGTTGATAATTTATGACTATTTTTATTCGGTTATTCGGTTTTTTAACGATTAATTGTTAAATAATTTAAACGATTATTCGATTAAAGTAATCATTTCGTTATTTTTGTTTTACAGACGAGTAAATTGTCGAGATGTTTATAGCGACGCACGGTGTCTTAGAATTTAATTTCATTAGCCGAAAGTCTAATTTTTTATTGTCACTGATTTCCAAAATTGTAATGGCATTCAATAGTAAACATATTAAAACTAAGGTAGCCAAAAAATTAGGTCAAAATATTGGCAAATTTCGACGTGGTATGCTGTTAAAAACAAATATTTTATGTTATTTTAGAAAACATTTTTTGTAAATTTGATTAGAAGTAAATTGTCATATTTCGCAAACTATGGTCTTTAAGAAACACTATGTCATATCACTGTAGCCGTTATACATGGAGTATTAATAAATGCTTTTTAAGGTACTAAATTTTAGTCAAAATGGAATTTCAGAGGAATAGAACTTTTGAAGATCAAAAGGGATTAAAAAATTTTACTACCAGCACAAAGCTGAAAATGCCCTCTTTAACCGCATATATACTTTTGCACCTGCCTGGACCCTTTTTTGAAAATGAAAATACTGAATGAAAATACTCAAATTATTTTATCTGTTCATAAGATCCAAATATGTGTATGTAGGGGAGAGGGGGGCACCTTAGAACACTTTTTGCTTTCAAGCCATATAACAATTTATATTTTTGAATTATTGACTTTTTACATAATTGAAGTAATATATATGGAAATAAACTATAGCTTAAGTCTACAAGTAACTTATTTTTAGTTCGATTTATAGTTTTTTTTTATTTTTTTAATGGATGAAGTCATTGTGTTCAAATGTGCCCCCCATACGGGGCAGCTTTGAACTAGGCTGGGTCAGTTTTGAACGGCAATTTTTTCTTGTATCACTTATGTCCAAAAATAACATAAACAGTTATATTTTATATATATGTAACAAATTCGATTTATTTATTAAGAAAAATAAAAACATTAGCAATTAAAAAATAAAAAAAATTTAGATCAAAAATAAGTTTTATATTATTAAGACGGAAAAGGCCTTGCGATTTCAGGTGACATTACAATTTCCTTTAAAGCATCATGATCAGCATTGGATTCGTAATTTTCAGAAAATAAGAGAGAATCAACAATGTTTGGTACTTCGGTTGATAAATTAACATGTTCAAAGGTGACCCCTTTTTCTTTGTTCAAACCTTAACTGGCTTGCCATTTCACGGAAATTTATAATAAATATTTTTTTTACATAAATATCAAATAACTTACCTTAATTTTGTTTGAAATAAATTTTGGAATGCAATAAATTTCTTTCATGAAAGAAAACGATCACTGAATACTTCTTACACTCTTACAAAAAAAAATGAAAAAAATTTACAATGGTACTCCGAAAACTTGTTCACCCAACTACATTCGGTCGGCTACTGAAAAAACTAGCAAAAGTTGTTGACGTTGCTAGAAAACAAGGTTGCCATGTGAAAAACTCGGTTAAGGGTCGGAAAAAATGTTCAACTGAGATTTCATCAACATAGTTCAAAGGTGCCCCGGGTATAAACGTGCCCCTCTCTCCACTACATATTACATATATAATTATCAACCTCTTTAGGATTTTTAGCGCATTTTTACCTATTCTTTTGTTATTTAACTAAGAAAGGAAAATAAACAATAAGACCCGGTTCTATTGGAACCCGTTCTAATGAAACCTATTGCAGAATTGTTACCAGATCACAAAATTATCTTGGGTATTATTAAAATGTTGTTTTTTTTATCTGCATGTGCCTTTTTTATAATAAAATCAGATTCAACAAAACAAATTTCTCATCAACTACTGATGCAAGTTTATTGAAATTAAAACTGGAGAAAAATTCAAGATGTTTTCTCAAAAAAAATGAAAAATCAGCCTAATCATGAATAAAAATTCCACGGGAGTTTTTCCCATTTTTTCTATTCAAATTCAATGTTAAAAAAATAAAAAAGGGAAAAACTCCAGCGGATTGTTTATTCATGATTGGGCTGAATATCTCCATTGGTTCAAAATACACAGATTTTTAGCCGATTAAAAACGGTTCTGAGCCACTGTGCGATGTACTGAGAGACTGACCAATTGTTACGACTAATGAGATCAATACAATTTGCATAACTAAATATTCGTCTAGCAGGATATTTTCCCATTAGCAAGTACATAGTTTCTTGCAACATATTTTACTTCAATGCAAAATATTTGAATTTTCAACAATTTTTTCGATTAATTATTCGAATAAACAACAAAATAAACGGCGAAATTGCAACAAAATTAAAAAAAAAAACTTATTATTCGCACACTTAACAAATTATTCGATTAAATATGCGAATAATCGCTTAACTAATATAATTGGAATAATTTTTAAATCTAACGTTTATTTCAACTAACTATAGAATGACATCATATCCTTCAGTATTAAATGCAAACAAAATTCCTGAAAGACTAATCACCAAAAGTCTTTGGAAACAAGCACAAAGACAAAAATTACAAATAAATAATTTTCAATAAATGCCGAACGAATATTTAATTTGCTTTGAAAAGAAAAATAAGAAAAATGACCGTTAAATGTCAATTAGTTTCAAAAACCCCCCAATAAAAACTAATTTGTTGGAATAAACATTTGATATAATAAAAACCACACATAAAATATAATTTAGCAACAAAATCAGCAGCATGTGTTAAAAATTCTGCCTTGTCTAACAGACAGACAGACAGACAGACCCCTTCAAATACAAAAATAATTTTTAAAGAATTTCTTTAAACATAAACCACATGTTAAGAAATAAGCAATAAAAAGTGAAATTTAAATATGAATATAAAAGCTTAAATAAGATTCAGTGGGATCTGTCATAATTTCCATATATGTAATTAAAAAAAAAGACATTTAATTTTAAACTAAAGTGGTTGTGTTTTCTAATGAATTCATAATTTCTGCTCATGTTTATTCAAATAATTCTGTTTCTTTTCAGTTGAAAATGTTTGTTTTTTTCCGGTTGCTTTTAACATTTGGTGGGATTTTGGGATTTGTTATCAAAAAAATTATGTTTAAAATTAAACTTTACAAACTATCAATGTAAAACAACAACATACATTTATCTCGGCTTGTCTGCACTCTACACAAACTAAATAAATATCAACCTCTAACACTTCCATTAGGTTGCTTACGCACTTATTAAATTGTTAATTGCAGTCATTAAAATAAGACTAAACTGAACTAAACAACAAACACCAAAACAATAATAATAGAAATTTTGGAAAAAAGAATAAAAATAAAAAAAAAACGTTAAAAGTCAAAAGTAGAAAATAGAAATGAAAGCAGGCAGCAGTTAGCAGAGCTGAACATAAAAAGTCATAGAGACAGTCTGTTGAATGGACAGACATAGAGTCTAATAAAACATAACTCCATAGTAGAGTTAAACAGATTTACTCTCCATGTTTAAATGTTTTTTTTTTCGTTTCGTAGTACGAAATGTTAGTAAGATCAACGTTTGTTTTGGTGCAAGATCGTTTGTATCTTTAAATAAAAGTTATGGCTTGAAGATTAGCAGCAATGATGTTTAAGCTTAAATAAAACATTAAATATGCTCCAATTATTCAAAGATTAAAGTTAATTGTTAAATAAAGTAAAATAGAAATATAATTTAAAGAGTTCATTGTATTTTCATCGTATGAAAAGTTCATTTAATAATAGGCCACAAATAAACAAGATTTTGACATTCAGCTGAGGGTCACTGCTAGCCCCTTAAAGAATAGAAAGTCAGCTAGCTATTCCTTTACTTTACATGTCATCAGGTTACGAATGTTATCAGGTTATTCTCAAGGTAGTAGAGTTTTGCCTTTCAAAACTGTACACTACTGTGTTAATAGTTAGACGAATTCGGGGCTTGTTTATCGCTATCCTTAGACCAGACATGTTCTAATAAGCACCATCGTCGGATTACGCATAAAACTGGTACAACTAATTCGAAAACTATTCTGCAGTTCAATTATTATTTTT
This sequence comes from Bellardia pandia, assembly GCA_916048285.2. Classification (NCBI taxonomy): domain Eukaryota; kingdom Metazoa; phylum Arthropoda; class Insecta; order Diptera; family Calliphoridae; genus Bellardia; species Bellardia pandia. The sequence goes on from OU696530.1 coordinate 46,807,037, forward strand.
ATTTGAACTGTTAATTTTAAATCTTTGATATTTCTTTTTATTTCGGCTCGAGCTCATTAAATTTAATTTACATTAAATTATTTTTACTGAAGGTAGGAATTGTTACATGAAAATTATTATTAAAATTTATTGATAATTTTTCTTGGCTTAGGATTCGAACCTGGGTTGTTGGTTGAATTTACATATGTTTCGAGAAACACCACTTTCTCTCATCAGAATTCTTTACGTTCTCACCCTCTGCACCACTGCGGCGCCCGCTAGCCAACAGTCAAACATCAATCCTTTAACCAGTATTACCGGTGGTTCGAAATTGTCTGTAATTATCATTTTTCATTTATTTACATGTTGTCTCCTTTTTATTTAAGTTGGAAAATGATTTCATATCAAATATTTTCTTAAATGAAAGGTAATTGTCGAGATGTTTATAGCGACGTACAAAAAGGCGTGTCTGTTAAGAGACAATCGATATTCGCTGGCTGTCGAAAATTGACTATCGAATGTAAAATTTGTATTATCAGTTGGCATCGCTGTCGAAAACTTCGTTGTTGTTCAACGAATTTTTTATCGAACATAAATTTGCTGTCGACACTGTATAAAACTGTGCAAAATTTATTTAAAATGTATGTATTTGTTTATTTATTTTTTTGGTTTTGGTCATTTGGTAGTATTTACTTGTAAATTACTTTTGTTAATATCCTGCAGGTCTAAGGTCGTAAATAGAAAACAGTAATTGGAGAAGCTCGTTTCTCTCACGGAAGAAGATCCACTGTTGGCAAAAGGTATTTGCTTCCCAAATAATAGGAGGGCATTACACAGAAGCTTATTTCATTATTATTATTATTATTATTTAATTATTATTTAATTAACAAACACAAAATGCGAAGCTTTTTGGCTTATCTGCAGAAAACACCCAGAGTCTTTGGCGGGAATCGAATCCGCAACCCTCTGACTGATAGTCCGGCACACTATCGTCTAGTCTATCGGGGCACCCAAATTCTATTCTATAAAAGTCTATTCATCAGACGAAGCATTAAACCATAATTCCGTGGTGGTCATTTCAAATTTAATTAATTTTTCTTTTTTAAATTTGTAAACAAATATAGCTCCATGATAAAAATGTACATACTATTATGAATAACCCAAAAAGAGTGATTTTCACAATAGCGTCTTTTCATCGAATGTGCATCATAATACCAAATAAAAATTAGTTCGATAAGCATTTTCGACCGCACTCGAAAATCGAATTTTGCTCATAATAGGCACCTAAATCCAATAATATTATATAATATATATTTGCGTAGCCCACATTTTGAGATTTTTTTTTTTTTTTTTTTTTTTTGCATATACTTTTTTATTGTATCTTCATTTTAAATGAACTAACAATAGGTATTCAAATCCTAAAACTAAAGTTAATTAAGATAAGTCCAGCCAATGCTAGACAAAATCTAGTTTTCAAATTCGATAGGATATAATGAGCAACTTGTATTTATTCATCTGAGAGCGGTGGTGTCCCTCCTTCTCAAACGGCTATGACCGGGATGTTGTAAGATGTCTCGAGCGAGGGGATTTGGATGAGTTTCCAGCTTACCCAAATAATGGACCACGTGTTTAGTTATTTCCCATTTGACAAGTGGAACATCAAGATCGTTGTGTATGTTGTTGTTTTTAATATACCAAGGAGCGGTAGTTATCATTCGTAGAATTTTGTTTTGACGGCGTTGAATTTTCTCAATATTGGAGTTGGAGGCAGTGCCCCATAACTGGATACCATATCACCAGAGTGAAGTGAGATAATAAGAAATATAATACTAAATTTGTACCGATTAAGATATGTATCTCACTTGTACTTTCATACTGTGCCCATTAAAGCGTAAACATTCAAGCTCTCAACTATGTGATTAACAGTTATAAGCCCAATAACTATAAAATACGAACAAATGCAATCAAATGTGTAAATAATACACATAGCATACATATAACTGACACTCAAACTTACACCTACTTACTTGCACCCACCCAGTCTCTAATCCACATACTACAGTTGTATACTACTCGTATACAACTGTCAAGCTGCAGGAATGTTTAACCACACATTTTAGCAATTTGGCCAGAAAACAATAAAAATTATAGAAAAGTAAAGCAATGATTATAAATATGTAAAGAAAAACGTTTCGATTACGTTTACCCATTCGCAAAGGCAACATCATTTATTCACATACTCTTTATACATACATACATACATACATAAGTATGTATGTATTTCTCCATATCCAGCAGCTAACAACAGTGTAACGGTTTACCTTGTATTGTCCGCCGGTAATTTTCAGTTTTTATTTCCGTTATTGTTGCAATTTTCAAATAATTTTATACAATGTTTTAAATACTACATTTTATTAATTTTTATTTAACTTTTTTTTTTTAATAAAAAGTTAATTATTGCATGTACATTTCCATTTCAATTCACTTTAATTTTATTAAATTTTTACTGTTGTTTATAGCACATTTTCCTTTTAGCAGTTGGGTGTTTTTCTTTTAATTTAATATGTATGTGTCTTAATGAAAATTCATAGACTTGGACTGTTAGTTTTAGTGTTTTTTTTTTCTTTTAAATGCTTTTCAATATAAAAAAATATATGTACTTGTAAAATTGGTTTACGAATGAAAGAAAAAAAAAACACATAATAAATTATTATCGATTAAATTAAAGTCGTTTAAATTTAAATGTTTTAATTTAAAGCACATACATTAGTTGTTATAGAAAAACAGTATGGTAAATGTAGCGTTTTTAAGGAAAAAGGAAATTGTGGAAAGTTTCTTTCCAGTTAAGATATTTTGAAGATATTTCAATAAAATTTGGTACATGAGATTTTTTTTGGCCCAAGGACGGATGGGTTTGAAAGTAGTGGAAATCGGTCCATTATTTCACCTGCCCCTATTTAAATATCTGCCCAAAATAGCGGTTTAACGATCATAAATGTTTGAATTATGCAAGCATCGAAACAAATTTCACCACAAATGAGTGGTAAATAAAGCCAAATCACATGAACAAAATTTCTGCAGATCGGTCCATAATTGATCATAGCTCCCATATAAGGTCTATTTTCGAAAATCACTTTAAACGGCATAACTCTCTTAAAAATGCTGGTATCAAAATAAAATTCAACACAAATAAGTTTCGTATATACAGAAATGATGACACCTAATTTTATAATGATCGGTCCATAATTAGTCAAAGCTCCCATATAAGACCCTCTCCGTAATTCAATTTAACCTCCATAAATCTTTTAAAAGTATTTATATTGAGATAAAGTTTAACACACCTAATACTTATATTCACGGAAGTCATGGCACTAATTTTTTGGATGGATAGCGCCCATTTCTGAAAAAACTGTTTTATACTTCGGGCTTGACCGACTATACTTTCTTACTTGTTCGTATTACATACGTGTATACAATGGTGTGTATACTCCAAAATAAAAATACAAGCGATTTAAGCAATAAGAATTGTGCTGTGTAAACACCGAAGAATTTACAAAGAAAAAATTGTATTACTCTTTTCAATAAAAATTGCTTTGTGTAAATTGGTACTTACGGAGAGAAAGACATTTTTATCTATGTATCATCTTAGATAGTTAATGAATTGAGGGCTGGGAAGGAAGATGCCAGTTGCACTTTACTCTTCTGAAGTTGCTGGATTTAGAGATCGTTAATTGGTTCTAATTAATGATTCAAGTAGAGATAGCCTTTTTGACAGATCTCGTGTAAGCCCTGTCATGTTGTCATATTTTTGTTTGGATTTGATGGATTTATTGAGAGAACGCTTCCGTAAGCACATGATTTCACGTTTTGGGCCGGTCGATTGGCCAACAAGATCGTGTGATATCACGCCAGTTTCCAGTCGGAATGTTCGAACGACTCATAGAAACTTGGACTCAACGGATAGACCCTCTGCGAAGTAGCAACGGGCAACATTTGGTAGACATAATCTTCAAAAAATAAATGCCAAAGAATGTTCTTTAAAATGATAGTCAACATTCCCCATTAAATTTGAATTTTCTGTGTTCTTTTTCTTTGAAAAAGTAGGGAATCTCGAAATGGATCATTTCATTTGAGCGTCCGATTTTGAAGATGGAACTTGCAAACATTTTAAAGATTCCGTGAAGTGAAAGTTCAAAACGGATGATAATTCATAACTACTTAGTCGAGAAGCACGATCGTCTATAAACAACGCTAATAATGTTCCTAAAAGCTTGGCAAAATGATATTTGTGGATATTACTATTAATTTGTGGAGTAGTCGAACCAAACTTGCAAGTCTGAAATCTTTGTTGATGAAGATGAATGCAAACGTTGATTGCCGCATATCTCTGATAAATTATATATTATAAGCAAAATAGTATTGCTGGTAAGACGACCACATTAACATTAAACGAAATATTTCCAGGAATTCCAATCTGCACATATCCAAAAGTTTCACCAAACACTAAAGATTTTTATGTTGAGAAGCATAAGAAACTTGCAAAATAACTGAGATCGAATTTGGTCTCCTGCAATTGGCGACAATCTTTATAGTTGCAGTATAGCAGAAGTTTTCGCCCCAGAGAAAAGATCCTATCGAGACACACAAAAATTCCTGCAAAATGCTGATACCAATCCGCCAATGTTCGGCGAATGATACTCCTGGCAGCATTAACTTCCAGATCTCTGTAACGCTTTAGAGGAGGCATGCAGGTGAAGTTTCAATATTGTTGAAATTGAATGTTGAAGACTGCCGTGAATATTTAGCAGTAGAACATTTGAAAAAATGGTTCCAGGTTATACAATCGTGTGGTTGGAAAAAACTCTAGCGTCTTAGAGTAGTAATTTCTCAGAAAGATATTATGACAATTGATGAAAATAAAGGCTTGCTGGCATTGAATGTTGTCTCCACAGCTGCCATGAATGTCTAATTCAATTCGATTAAGAAAGATTAGCACTAATTGATAATCTTTACAACTGTAACAACTGTTGAAGGCAATTCTAATCGAGGTGCTGACGTAGCTGCCCTGAAAATGAACTTGTTAAGATAGCGGACGTTTTTATACAACCTTGATTATATTCTGGAACATGGCAAAATAGTATTCCTGGTAAGAGCGATAAGAACTTTTAAGCAAATGAAACAATATTTAACGGTTGAAATAGTATTTCACAGAAAAAATTTTAGTGATTAAGTTTTAATTTTCAGAGATGACGAGGAGTACATTGAATTCGTATGCTAATGTCGCGTATTAGCGATGAATCCAATGACCAACGTGATAAAGTGAATGATGTATTGGTTATTTACAGCCGTTAATAATATTTAATTCTGCGATGCAGACTTTTCTTGAGCTTTATACCCTGCTATCAAATAGAACCAATAGGTCCAAGTGTGCTAAACAGTCTAACCCAACAATCTGATGTATATTCCTCTAATAAGAGAATGCGTAGTTTAGTGTGGCAAGAAAATGTTGTTAAATTTAGGAAATATTAATTTTTGAAATAGTTTAATGGAATGTGCAACATTCTCTTTTAATTAAATCGCAATTATATGATTAACAATACTGTTGTTTTTTTTACGAGTTTAAAATTTTGATGTTACCATTTGATTGTTTGTTGATTTGCAATAGCTAGTGTTTATCATTCGTTTTTTCGTATTTCGTATTTTTTTTTTTTTTGGTATTTTATCTAACATTTGCGCTGTAAGTATACATAAATGAATTGTACAAATGTAAAATGTTAATATATTTTTTTACAATTACAGGCATCCATAAAATGTTTTAAACTCCATTCATTCAGAGGCGCTGCGCTCATTCACTCAAGTCATTCATTCGACAACACTTTGGAACGCTGGTGGCTAAAACAATTAACCCAAACCATAAACTTATCCATCCAATCATTTTGATAGTTTTTTTAACTTTTTTTTTTTTTTTTGCTATTTTTATTGTTTGAGAAACAATATTACGATTTTTTTTTGGTTTTGTTATTTTTTGTTTAATGTTTGAACTTGTTTTCGTTCCGCATGCTTAAACCGAGCCATGCAGCAAGTAAATTTTCAGTTTATTAAACATCCATCATCCATTCAACAATCTAGTAACACACACCACAATAAACTCAAAAAATAAAAAACAATTGTTAAATATTACTGAATGCTTTATGCTTTGTTTGTGATGTTGCAACTTGTTTTGTATTAAGAAATGTTAGAATTCTATATTAATGTTGCAAAATAGTAATCAATTGAACTCTATAGATAAATTCACAATTTATCCATAGAGAATGAAAAAAAAAACATAAGCATACAGTAAAAAGTATAAAATCCTTCAAAACAGAATACATACAATCTTATACTGAGACTACCGTCTTATACTCAGACTACCGTCTTATACTCAGAATACCATCTTATACTCAGAATACCATCTTATACTCAGACTACCATCTTATACTCAGACAACCATCTTATACTTTAAATACCGTCTTATACTCAGAATACCGTTTTATACTCAGACAACCATCTTATACTTTAACCACCGTCTTATACTCAGACTACCGTCTTATACTCAGAATACCATCTTATACTCAGAATACCATCTTATACTCAGACTACCATCTTATACTCAGACTACCGTCTTATACTCAGACTATCGTCTTATACTCAGACTACCGTCTTATACTCAGAATACCGTCTTATACTCAGACTACCGTCTTATACTCAGACTACCGTCTTATACTCGAAATACCGTCTTATACTCAGACAACCATCTTATACTTTAACCACCGTCTTATACTCAGACTACCATATTATACTCAGACTACTGTCTTATACTCAGACTACCGTCTTATACTCAGACTACCGTCTTATACTCAGACTACCGTCTTATACTCAGACTACCGGCTTATACTCAAACTACCGTCTTATACTCAGACTACTGTCTTATACTCAGACTACCGTCTTATACTCGAAATACCGTCTTATACTCAGACAACCATCTTATACTTTAACCACCGTCTTATACTCAGACTACCGTCTTATACTCAGACTACCGTCTTATACTCAGACTACCGTCTTATACTCAGACTACCGTCTTATACTCAGACTACCGTCTTATACTCAGACTACCGTCTTATACTCAGACTACCGTCTTATACTCAGACTACCGTCTTATACTCAGACTACCGTCTTATACTCAGACTACCGTCTTATACTCAGACTACCGTCTTATACTCAGACTACCGTCTTATACTCAGACTACCGTCTTATACTCAGACTACCGTCTTATACTCAGACTACCGTCTTATACTCGAAATACCGTCTTATACTCAGACTACCGTCTTATACTCAGACTACCGTCTTATACTCAGACTACCGTCTTATACTCAGACTACCGTCTTATACTCAGACTACCGTCTTATACTCAGACTACCGTCTTATACTCAGACTACCGTCTTATACTCAGACTACCGTCTTATACTCAGACTACCGTCTTATACTCAGACTACCGTCTTATACTCAGACTACCGTCTTATACTCAGACTACCGTCTTATACTCAGACTACCGTCTTATACTCAGACTACCGTCTTATACTCGAAATACCGTCTTATACTCAGACTACCGTCTTATACTCGAAATACCGTCTTATACTCAGACTACCGTCTTATACTCGAAATACCGTCTTATACTTAGACAACCATTTTATACTTTAACCACCGTCTTATACTGAGACTACCGTCTTATACTAAGACTACCGTCTTATACTCAGACTACCGTCTTATACTCGAAATACCGTCTTATACTCAGACTACCGTCATATACTGAGACTACCGTTTTATACTCTAAAACTACGAATTACTTGAAAAGCACGAATTAAAATTTCTAACAGTATAAATCAAAAATTACGAGTTTAGGAACTTTTCAATCCATGTTAGCTTACATTAACCACCAGTTTTCATTTCTCTACATCTTATGCTGAAAGAATATTTTTATTTTTTTTTGACAAGCAGGTAGAAATGTTTTTGGTTTCGCTTTTTTTTAGGAAATTGTATAAAGCGTTTGTAATAATGTCTTTGAACTACTGATCTGTACAACTTTGGACATTTCAGTTATGATTAATGATGGCAAATCTTAAACTTTTTTGATGGTGAAAGAAATGTAGTCACCTTTGCCAACATTATGTGAAATTTCTGCCATACATTTGAGTTACTGGGGTATAAATTTTGGTAGTGTTTTTTTTTTATTATTTTTAAATATACATATTTAACATTGTTAACATCTTTTGTTTGTGTACAAACATTACATTAGTTGTAACAATGTTTACTTTTCAACCGAAAATTTCTTTAATAGTAATTTGGCTGAGTTTTTTTGCTTATATTTTATTATACTTTAAGTAAAATATTAAAAAGTTATAAAATGTATTTGTTTCTGTATAAAGTTTCCAACACAAAAAAAAAATAACAAGAAATTTAATAAGGTAGAGACAGACGTCATATCAAAAAGCACACTTGAATAAATATTTAAAACTCTGTTGTTTCATTGTGGAATCTTGGCCTTCTTGTGATGGTATTGTCTTATTTGGTTTTAAATTTTATTGTTATTTTCTTTATATATTTATGTACGAGTATAAACAAATATTTAATTGCATTTTAATTATTATTTTGTTTTCTTACAATTTTCGATGCTTTAAATGTTTCTTTTTGGTGGATTTCTCATAAATTAAATACGAATGAAACAAGCTTGAATTTATTGACATAATAAAAGAACGGTTATTGTTAATTGATTGAATAAACAAATGCTGGAGCATGAAAACCACAAATACACAACAGTGTATTTAAATAATTGTCAAATGGGTGATAAAAAAATTTCGTTTTTAATTTATTAAAGATGTCACTTTTTATGGATTAAAAAGGGCTTTTTGGAAATTTGTTGACATTTTCAAGTGTTTTCCACTGACAAAGATAGTAGGTTATCAAATGATTGCGATCAGAGTATGGTAAATGTGGCCAGAGTTATAAAGGAGTGCAATCAAACAACAAATATCTTGCAATAATTACATGCTGTGTAAAGTACTCCATATAACTTTTAATTATTATTTTAAGGTTTCGAGTAACCGAATATTCGAGCAGCCGATTATTTGTCGAAATGATAGTTAAAGTAAAAATCGTTCATGTAACCATATTTTTCGATTTATTTATAAAATGCTTGGCAGATCTAATTCTGTTAGTTCTGTATCGTTTATTAAATGAATATAAACTGCAAAACTTTGGACTTTTTTTTAGCAAATCTCCCACCTTTTTTAACTTTTTATTATTTATTTATTGAATCTGACTTTACTTCATAGGCCATACAATAAGTATTCGAATCTTATACCCAAAACCTTCAAAACTTCTTGCTCTCAGTTGAGAGAGCCATAATGGAGAAATGGGCCTTAAATTAGTATGGCAGTAAATCAGCTCTACGAAGCTCTGTTTCTGTTTGAGTTCTAGTAAGTAATCTGGCAAGCGGGTTCAGGTGGTTTTGCAACTCCAAAATATATATTTCTCACGAATTTTCATTCTGTATTCATATTTAACCAATGGTACTTCTAAATCACTATGGATGTTTTCATTCCTTGTATATTATGAGGCTCCCGTCATGGTCCCAAGAATTTTTAATTAAGACCTCTGTAGATTAATACTGGTATTACTTGCAGTTCCCCATATTTGAATTCCTTGTGTCCAAATTGCTTTATAAACAGTCTTATACAAGATGACTTTACAATTAAGTTTTAATTTATGGGTCGATTATGGATGGCAACCGAACCTCAGTGGAGTTGAGAGTTGCCAAAAACATATTACAGATGGCAACTGACAACTGTAAGCTATTAACTTCAGTTGCCGAACATGGCAACCGAGAATAAATTGTAATAGTTATTTTGTTGTTAAAACAAACATTTATATGTTAGTTATATTTCTAACATATAAATGTTTGTTTTAGTTATATTTCTAACATATAAATGTTTGTTTTCTACTCGAAAATTCGAAAAACAGATTAAACACGAAAGTTGTCTTACATAATAACAACTTGCATGTCAGTTGCGTTACCTATTGGCAACCCAACTCCAGTTTGGTTGCTATACATAATCGACCCATTAGTTTGATCGTTAATTAGCCAGTGCAGGTTAGAAGATTTTAGTCCCATATCCTCTTGGCTTCTATGTGGCGTTGCCAGGTAAGGCGTCTATGCATATATCTGGTAAGGTATGTGACATGATCAGACTGTGGGATATTCACATTGTTTAGTGAAACAGGTGGACATTTTCCTCTCCTAAAATGTAATATTTCTACTTTTCGTTTCATTTACACGTATTCTCCAGTTTTTTAACAACGTCTCCACACGTCTGAAATATTTATAAAGTTCTCTAGATGCCACACTTGAATTCACATGTGAGCTAAGAATGGCAGTGTCGTCTGCAAATGTAGAAATAATGAAATGTTCACTCATTGGCAAATAAGAGGTATATATCAAGTAAAGTGTTGTTCCGAGAACGCTCCCTGCAGAACTCCAGCTCTGATTTCGTAGTCACTTGTCACATAATCACTGTATTTAACCCTAAATAAGCGAGCCGATAGGTAAGACGCTATCAATCTGTGAGTACTAGGAATAATCTTATGTATATGAGTCGCATCAAAAATACAGCCGAACAATATTGTTTAAGCTCTAAAGATTTTCTTAACTCTCCAGTTAAACGGTTAACTTGCTCTATAGTTCCGTGTTGTTTACGGAAACCAAATTGATGAACTGGGATAATGTTTTGATCTTTCAAGAAGTTTATAATTTTTCTTAGAATAGCACAACAAGAGAATAGTTAGTTTTTCAAAAATATTTTTATTTTTCAATATAATCTCCTGAAACTTCAATACACTTAGTCCAACGCTTATTCAGCAATTCTATTTCTTGGTTAATATAGTTTTCCTCAAGGCCTTCAAAATAGTGGTTTACAACTATAATTGTATCTTCATTTGAGGTAAAACGCTTGCCAGCTAGGAATTTTTTTAGATTTGGGAACAGGTAAAAGTCACTGGGAGAATATGGTGGGTGTTCAAGCAACTCGTACTTTAATTCGTTGATGTTAGCCATTGTCAAAACACTGTTGTGGGCTGGTGCGTTGTCTTGATGAAAAATTATTTTTTTTGTGTTGTAAGCCAGGACGTTTTTCTCGAATTTTTACATTTAATTGATCCAAAATGTTGTAGTAGTACTCTGAATTTATTGTTTTATCCTTTTGCAAATAGTAAATCCATAAAATACCTTTGCAGTTCCAAAAAACCGCTGCCATAACCTTACAAGCCGATTGAATTGTTTTTGCCTTCTTAGGGGCACTTCCTCCAGCTTCAGTCCATTGCTTGGATTGTTCTTTTGTCTCTGGAGTATAGTGGTGGATCCATGTCTCATACACAGTTATGAAACGACGCTTAAAATACATTTTATTTTTCTTAAAACGATTCAAACAAGCTTGAGAAATTTTCATTCTTATGCGTTTTTGGTCGACTGTTGACAAATGCGGCACCCATCTTGCAGAAAGCGTTTTCATCTGTAGTTCTTCATGCAAAATTAAATGGACTCGATCATTTGAGATGCCCATGATATTGGCTATTTCACGCACTTTTATTCGTTGATAATTTAATACCATATTCTGCACTTTGGCTCAGTAGCAATTTAACAATTGTGGTCACCTGAGGCCAACAACTTAATTTTGTTTTTTTTTTTGTTTCTTAGTGCCTAAAAATAAGTTTTGCAGTTGTAACGGGTTGTTTGTGTCGCACATTATCGTGCGACATGGCCTGGGAGCAGCGTTACCGTTGATGCGACTAAAGTGGCAATTTGACCCTTTTACAGATGCCTTGCCACTTTTTGTGTACCTTTTTTTGTTTTACTTGATACTTATTAGTTTTTTTTTATTAATTTTTTTATTATATGCATATGTAAACATACATCATATACAACATTTAAATGAAAAAAATACGATTTTTATTTTTGTTTTGTTTATTTTCCATCTTTTTAAAAGTGGTGCCCCTTTTTTTTAATAAATCCCCTTTTTGTGCGACTTTCTGAAATTTGCCAACGGTAACGCTGCCTGGGAGAACATAAAACATGTTGTGGAGCCACGTCACGCGAAAATGTGCGACACAAAATACCCAGAGAATCTAAATTCCAAGTAAAATTCCATATTAAAATGTGCGACGTGGTCTAAGGGTAACATCTGGGTGTCATGAGAACGTGCGACGTGTCAGCCAACGTTTTAATGACACTACGAATTTCTAATTTTTCCATTGTACAAAAATCGCTCATGCGTCTTTTTTGAACACCTGTTTCTATATGAAGGAGTTGGCAGAAATTTAACATGTCTTCATAGCAGAGATGGAAGTTTCCACTTACACTTAATATTTTTCTGTTGATACTGCGCTTTCTGTTCTAGGCTAAGAAGCCTCCGCCTAGTAGTTTCAACAAACGTGATAGTAAGCTAATTGGTCTATAAGAGGATGATACCATCAAATCTTTTCCTCGCTTATCTCCCACCTAACCTTCAAATGTTACGCATCAGAAATCTGCATTGTTTATAAGTAAAACAAAAAACAAAAACAAAACATTTAACATAAAACAATTGCGAATTAAACATTGATCATAAAACAGTACAAAAACTAAAAAAAACGAGGAATAATATTACAAAGAAAAAACTATGATCTGTTGAATTAAATTACAGACAAAAAAAAAAAACTGCAGACACAGACTGGCCATAACCCAAAATCAAGGTCACGTATTAGTTAACATTTAAGCAAACACTATAAATACACTTAATATTTATTTAAAAACACTTAAAAATAGGTATTTTTTTATTATGGAAACTAAATAAACTATTTAATAATTGTTGGCTATTGAAAAAAAAAATGGTCGTGAATTTTGCATGGTACATATTTGCATTGCAAGTACGAGTACGAGCAAGTAATTTATTGTTTGTTTTTCCATTGAAAACTTTGTTAAATTTATTAACAAAAAAAGTATGTGTGTGTGTTTTTTTTTTTTTTTTTGCTTTGAGCTCAAAGTTTGCATTTTTAAATGTCATTATTAAAAGAAACTGGTTTCAAACTTAAATATTGAGACAATTAATAAAAGATTTGAAAATAACAAAATTGTTACCATTTTTTACACTTACATATACAATATTACAAAGTCTGAAATAAATTGTTAATCATTTGTTAATAATTTGTTTTGTACAAAATAAAATTCAACAGAAAAAAACAAGTCAAAAGTTAAAAGAAATCAGCTAAAACGGATTGTAACGCTGCTACTTATATCAGAGAAATAATTAAAACTTGCTACAAACAATCTACTCTACTAACCGCCTATTTAATATTGAAGGCACTTAATTACAATTAAGACTAATGACCATAAATTACAAATCACACGAACGAATGCATCAAAAACGAAATATGTATTTGTATGAAAAAACAACGACTTTGTAAAACACACTATTTACTACAATATTTTAACCATATAAACCAAAGTAGTCATTGTATTATTTACCTAGTTTTTATTTTAAATATTATTTTGCTCCATAACTTTATAGCGTTTACCTTAAAATGTTAAAATAAATGCGACTTACGACTTACTAAAACAAGTATTATACACTTATGTATGTATTTTGTTTGTAACCTAATTACAAATGGTTTTATGTTTATTTTTGGTTTTTAATTTATATTATTTACCTTTCTGCTGTTTGTGTTTATTCTTTTAAATAACTTACTCGTAATTAGTTGATGACAATTAGAAGTATTGTTTATTTACTCCAGGTAGAATTTGTAGAAAATTTTGTTTTTAAACTTAATGAGTTAAACAAAACCGCGAAATCTTCTTAAAGTTTGATAAGAACACATAATTTTTATTAAATTTGTTTGGACAATTAAATTGTAGACATTCTTTACTTATACTTTGTTTTGTTATGATAAAAAAGTATATGTTTGAAACGGGGGAAAACGATAACAAAAATAAAACAAGAAAAACAAAACCTTTAATCTCTATTTCAAGGTAAAAAATCATATGAACGTTTAAGGTTGTTACAATATTAACCCATATTTTTTAAGGGGTATTGCACAATTTATTTTAAAAATGTAAAGAAGAAAATAAGTTAAATAATAACAAATTGGTTAGACGAATAATCGAGTATTCGATTAGCCGGTTTCCTAAATAAATTGTTATTTCATGAAGAAGCTTTACAAATTAACAAAATATTATAATTATTAGTTAAAATACTGAAGGTACGAATATTTACTCAAAAAAAGCTTAACCACTATTTGTAGCACACATTTTTTTTGACGATGTTTAATCTTACAAATGTTTTGTAATAACAAACATCATCAAATAAAATAAAACTAAACTTCTATTGTGATTTGTCCTTGGGAAATAAAATTTTCCAAATAAGCACAAGAATTATAACAAATTTAAATTACTGGTTACGTCTTTTTCGTCAAATATTTGCTATGTGTGGCCATACCTTAAGAATATAATAATTTCATAATCAAATAATTCTTTATATAATTTACCGGTTATATACAGCTCTGGACAACTAATTGCAATTGCTCTTTTCATATTCACCCCTATCGTGAATAAAAATTCCACATGAAATTTGTTCCCTTTTATTTTTTAACATTGAATTTTAATAGGAAAAATGTGAAAAGGGAACAAATTTCATGTGGAATTTTTATTCACGATAGGGATAATTAATGCCTGATGATATTTTTTTAAAAAAAGGGAAATCTATCGTAACTTCTCTTCAAAAAACTTGTACTATTACACTTTTAATTTGCTATGTAGAATTGTAATTTTAAGCATTTCTGTAAAAGCAAAAAACGGATTTAATGCCACTTCCGAACGGTATTTAATTTTGTGACATAGCTGTATATTGTATTATATGTATATCAGTGATGGAAAAATTAAAAATTGAAATGATACTGGCCGTCAACAAAAAGAGTACTTTTTTCAACATTTTGGTACTTCTAGGAAAGATATTTTTATTCAAAAATCCATTTAAAAATAATTCAAAAATAAAATTAATTCAGTTTAATATAAAAAAACTATTATAACAACAAACTAAACTTAAACTTAAATTCTGTCAAATTTTGGTTGTGATTGGCTAGTGCAATCAATAGTTATAGATAACAAAGTAAACTTTAGGAGCTTTTCCTGCAAAACTCGACTTAGCATGTTTTGCATTTTGTTAGTGTTAATGCCTTATTATTAATAGATCGTTCACCAATATGTTTGAAGTTTTCAAACTCATATGATAGACAAAAAATCTCAAACAAGAAATGAGAATTACCAAAATGTACGAAACATAAGAAATTTAAAAAATTTATCAAAATAGTACCACAAACAACTTTAATTCTTTATGCATCTGTTTACTTTTGTAGATTAGCTTATCCCAGATCAAATAAATAACATGAATAACGAATTTGTGAATTCCTTATGTTCTTGTTTTGAAGCCAATGTGGTCAATGATTATAAAAATAGTAACGCTGGATATCTAACCAGGGAACAAAGCAAAACAAACAAAGAGTACTAAATATGATGTGGGGGTACTGTGATATTTTTGTTGTGAAAAAGTACTAAATTTTCAATTTAGTCAAATAAAAACATGAAAATGCTCTATTCCTGTCCACCTTAGCTGAATTTTTGAGCTTTATAAGGTTGAAAAGTCTTATAAAGAAATAGGAGAACGCTAATGGGTTTCTTGTTCAGAAAACAAGACAACTAATTGGAAACCTGCGATTATTATTAAGAAAATAAGTTAAATATTATTTTGATAAAAATGTCGTTGATTTTCGTTAATATTATTTTTATTTAAAAATACATACATATAAGAAATTTAATATTAGTTTTAAGTTTTATGATAAGGACATGCAAAAGCTGTACATACTCCTGCCCAGTGTAGCTCAATTTTTGAGCTTGATAAAGCTGGGAATTCTTATAAAGAAATACGAGGCCAGCTCAAGTGTGATAAGATCAACGCAAAAAATTCATCCACATGCACGCAGAGAAAATATATAGTTGGGCATGTTTACCACAAGTATTATAAAATTTTTACAAATATTTTTTAAAATATTATGGTCACTGTAATTATTTATATGATTGCAGCAACCATAATATGGTTAAGATTATGATTCACATGATTATAGCAATCATATATATGATTATAGAAATTATGTAATGTTTGTGGTGATCAGTTTTATGATGAAAGATTATATCATATTATGTTGTTCACAATCATAATCAAACAGCAACGTATTATGATAAATGAATTCAGCATAAACATGATTGCCACAAATACATACAACATAGTTACTACAATCGTATATATGATTGTATTAATCATCTGTATCGTAACTTAACCATATTATAATTACCGCAATCATATGAATAATTACAGTGACCATAACATTGTAAAAAAAATTCTAAATATGTCAACATTGTTGTGGTAAACATGTACAACTATATTTTTTCTCTGTGTGTGTATCTAACGAAAAATGCAATAAAAATTAATGGTGTTTTCTTTTCTGAAATAAAATGTTACACCTTTATTATGTACATTTTTATAATGTTTACCCCACATTTTAAATATGTCGCATTTTTAATGGTCAGAATAGAACATAATTTTACAACAGTGTAACACTTTATTTTCATGTACAGCTGTTTTTGTTATTTTTTTGGTAAAAAAGAAGAAGCAGATAGCTCCCTGGTAAGATCGCTTGAAATAAGACAATGAATATTTATCAAAAAGACCCATGGCACCTTCCCGACTAATACGCAAATTCTTCTCAAACTATAAACATTATATATATAAACATACATTACATATATAAGAAGTAGGAGATATTGACATACATCAACTTCAGAATATTCATTAATTACGTTCTTTACAAAGCCTTTCACTCACGGTTGTGGATTTCTTTCCATAATCATATAAAATATTTTATCATCATCAGATGATAAAGATGAATCCAACAAGTCATCCAAAATTTTTTCAGCACATAAAAAAGTAGTAATATTTTCCATTTTGTATATTTTTTTTTTGTTTCTTAACACAAATACACATTCATAAACAAAACAAATGTCAGCTGTTTTATCGTGCGATTCTCCCCCTCTAAAAATACAAAGTGTGCAAGGTGCACCATTTTTTAAATTTATAGTGTGACATTTATAGAAAAGAACACACTACACTTTAGCAGTGTTGACATTTTTCAGAAAAGAACACAAAAAAATTAAAAAAGGTGCGAAATGGGAAAAACGTGTGACATTTTTGTCAGAAAAGAAAACGCCATAAATGTGACATTATCTAAATATACTATTTTGTACCGTTTGGTGGAAGATGGGCTTCAGCAGAAAAAAAGCCTCTTCTAACTAAAGTTCAAGGGAAACGTGGTGTAGATTTTGTCAGATCTCACGGGAATTAAACGGCTAACTTCCAAAACTGTTTGTCATACTTTTGCTCTCAAGATCATCATATCAAATGCTTAATAACTACCAACAGTTAAAATAAATTGATCATAAAATTAGACCATTTGTAAGCAAATACTTTGCGCCTTATCTATTTAAAGATTCCAAGACAAAATAAATTGATATTTAGTTGATATTTCCGTTGGAGGGGGATTTAATTTATACAAAAAAAAAAAAAAAAAAAAAAAAAAAAAAAAAAAAAAAAAAAAAAAAAACACAATGACATGTATTAACTTTGAAATAATTAATTATCATTCTTAAATAACAGCGAATAAATTCATATTTCATAAACCAAAACCCATCCCAAATGTGTATATGTATGTATGTATATAATTAAGAATGCTTTTGATAACATCTTAAAAGAAATCGAAAGTTTATACCAAATAAAAATTTTTAAGTGCTTTATTTACAAAAAAAAAAAGAAAAGAAAAATAAAAAATTTCTTTTAAATTTAAATAAAGCACAAACATGCTTGAGAAATAAACATAAAAAATTAAGAAAAAAAGATGCGTGGTTACTTTTACTTTTAACAAGCAAAAGAAGAAAACCAACCACCAGCCAGTCAAACCAAACAAACCAACCATCAAGTGGTCTTAAAATTCAAGACGATTAAAGAGTTTGGGAGACGACAATATTAAACAGCTAGCCAGATATACAGACAGACACACAAGTAGCTGGTTTACTAACAGATTTTCAGACGGAGTTGGATACTGGGTTTTTTTCGTAGTTGCCATTTTTGCTGGCTAATAAAATGAAATGTAGCATATAAAAGAAAATATGTGTAAGACAACAGCAGCAGCTATAAAAGTTAAGAAAACTACTTGATATTGGGTCGTCACTTCAATGGCATCCGTTGATTATAGAGTTGTTGCTGTTGTTTTATTGTGGCACCAGCAGCCAGCAGAAGCATCTGCTTGCACCGGTACATTTCTTTTACAACCCAACCAATTTAGCACGTGCATCAAGTGTAACCATGAACAATTCTACAGCAAATTTAAAATTTCGTATGTGTGTCTTTTGTTTCACTGACTCTTTGACTGAGTGACCGAATGGCGGGCTAGCGGGCTGGCTAGGGCGACAAAAATAAGCCAATATTAACAATAAGCGACCCAGTTTAATTCCCAACAATCTTCTTACAAGTACAAACATGTATAAAATTTGTTGTTTACAGTTTTATAACTGGTCTCAGTCTGACTGTCTATCGTCGTCTGTATGCTGGAGCATAAGCGTGTTCGCAAACCAGCTAAAGTTTTTAAGCCCGGCTTCCCATGCATTGGCTCGATGTTATGGTACAACATTTCATTGCACATTGCTAGCATTTTCCATTCGCACTTTCTTTGAAACTTGGTTTTTTTTTTGTTTGCTATAACTGTCTTTTCTTTTTTACTGGTTTGTTTGTTTTTACTGTAACATGAAAAAGAAGATAGGAAAAGTGTGATAGAGAAATGGTATAAGGAAAGATATGCAGCGTCTCTTATGTAAAACATTTTACAAATTTAAAATATATTTATTAACAGCATAGAAAGCTTTGAGCTACGACAGGGTAAAGCTTTGAAGCTAACACAGCTTTTAAATGACTTATTTTAATTACCAATTGACATTAGTAGCAGCAATTTTAAATTGAAAAGCTCAAAAGCTACCAAAGCTTAAACAAAGCATATTCTATTTACTAATTAAAATTAATTAACAAAAATTTAAAAGCTTACTAATATACAAAATATATATACATATATACAAAAGCTTTTTTTTTTTAATTTTCAATAAATTTAAATAAGCTTTTAGGTTCAAAATTGAAAGCTTTAAAAAGCGCTTTGATTAATTATAAAACTTAAAAAAGCTCCTAAATGAATTTAAAAAATAGTTCCTTAAAACGTTTTCACATGTTTGGTGTTAGACAAATGCTAGAAGAGTTTTTATTATTAACGCCTGTATTTACAACATCTGAGCTTTTATATTAAACCGAATATTAAAGAAGCTTTTAAGATAAAATAAATATTTTAAAACATTAAAGTTCTTAGTCTGAGTGTAATGCATTTTCTGCAATGCAATGGTCTGCTTAGCGTAATACATTAAATGCGTTTCTTAAAAAACTCCTAAGTTAAGCTTAATATCTACTCATCCTTAAAGTAATTTAAATGTTTGTAAAAATGTTATTATAAAGCTTTAAATATTTAAAAGCTATTCAAAATTGTTTCTAACTAATACAGCTATAAAACTTCTCTTTTGTTTAGTTATCATATCTGCACATGATATATGTACATATGTACCCCCAAAGCTTTTAAAGATAAAGTTAATTAATATCATTTTAAAAGTTTTCATATAAAACAGCTTAAAATTTCCATTTTGGCAAACTTTTGAAAATGTTTAACCAAATTCATTCAATTTGTTTTAGTGTTAAATACAACAAGTTCATTGGAAATGGTGTATATTTAAGAATCGTGTATTTATTAAATAAATTTAAAGATTTCTTGCTTTTTTTTCTTAAAAAAGAAAATAAAAACGATTTAAAATAATGTCTTCTTTTGTTTCTTCCTTCCCCCCCCCCCTCTTCTGATGATAAAAAAACGTGTTGTTGCACCTACTTACATATTTATTATTTATAAAATTTTATTTTCATATATTTCCAATTTAAGCAGCTTCAAATTTAAAGCAATATGATCTGTCTACATTTGTAGAATCTTGACCTATCTCACTAAATCACACAGAATTCAGAACTATCAAACACTCTAACCAAAACCAATTAATGGCACACAAACATTTTCCACAACAAATTGAAAGGAAAAGTTAGTTTTTCTTTACCAATTTCGGTTTATAATATAGTTTGGTGGGAATTAATGTTTTGATTTGTCTTCATTTTATTTTCTTTAAAGCGACTATAGCTACATATTTTAAATTTATTTGTAAATATGATACAAATAGTGCAAAGAAAATAGTGAGAAATAGTAGCAAAAAAAAAAAAAATAACTGAAATACTTGTGCTGCCTTTTTTCCGCTTAATTAAAACGTTTGTAATGGTTTTTAAGGCTGGTTCACCTGTTGTTGGTTTCAGAAGCATTGACAACAACAACCATTAACAACAAAATGTTATAAACGGGTTTTAAACTTTTAATACTTTTTATTTTTTATACCCTACACCACCATAGTGGGGAGGATATATTGGATTTGTGCATATGTTTGTAACGCCCAGAAATATTGGTCCAACACCCATCTTAAAGTATACCGATCGACTCAGAATCACTTTCTGAGTCGATTTAACGATGTCCGTCCGTCCGTCTGGCTGGCTGGCTGTCCATGTAAAGCTTGTGCGCAGAGTACAGGTCGCAATTTTGAAGATATTTCGATAAAATTTGGTACGTGATATTTTTTCGGCCCAAGGATGGACGGGATTGAAACTGGTGAAAATCGGTCCATTATTTCACCTAGCCCCCATACAAATGTCCTCCCGAAATTTGGGTTTACCGGTCATAAATCTTTGAATTATGCAAGTATGCAAACAAATTTCACCAAAAATAAGTAATAAATGATGCTAAATCATATCTACAAATTTCGTGAAGATCGGTCCATAATTAGTCGTAGCTCCCATATAAGGCCCAATTCCGAAAATCAGAGCATAACTCACTCAAAAATGTTGGTATCCAAATATTATTTAACGCAAATATATTTCATATGTATACAAATAATACGGTACAATTTTATTGTGATCGGTCCATAATTAGTCGTAGCTTCCATATAAGGCCCACTTCCGAAAATCACTTTAACGATCATAAATTTTTTAAGAATGCTGGTAATTAAATAAAATTCGACACAAATAATATACAGAAATGATGGCACCTAATTTTATAATGGTCGGCCCGTAATTAGTCGAAACTCCCATATAAGACCCTCCCCGTAATCAACTTTAACCTCCATAAATCTTTTAAAAGTATTTATATCGAGATAAAGTTTAACATACACAATATTTATATTCATAGAAATCATGACACTAAATTTTTGAATGATCGGTCCATATCGGTACATATAGGTGTAGGGTATTATATGGTCGGGCTTAACCGACTATACTTTCTTACTTGTTTTGTTTTGTGTTTAGTTTTTTTTTTGTATGTTACTAGTTTAAAAAGACACGAAAAAACGTTAAAAAGAAATTGTTTACGACCAAGTTTTGTGTAGTAATACAAAAGTATAAGTTGGTCTTTAGCAAACGTTTCGTTTTTTTTTTTTTTGTGTAATTTTTCGCATTGCAGCAAAATGTTTGTGCAAACCACGTGCAGCTCTAATAAATTTCATCAACGAGGAAATTGTAAACAGAGACATTTTGTAAAGAAACTTGGTAAACTGGACAAATTGTAGTTCAAGATATTAATGAACGAGAGAACTTGATTTTCCTGGAAGTTTTTGATTATTCCGACACGTTCTAGGCCTCTATAAAAGCAGATAACAATTTATACTAAAGACTACTAAGGAACTACGTCGTAGTTCAGATTCTAGTTCTAGTTCAGTTCTAGTTCAGGGGCCAAATCGATATCGAGTACATTTAGTACATTTTATCATAATTTTGATATCGAAATCATTTTTCGATACGATAGCTTATTCGATCACGAATGCGGTAATTTGGCCCCAGTTCTAGTTCAGTACTAGTTTAATTCTAGATTAGTTCAATTCTGGATCAGTTCTAGATTCAGTTCGGTTCTAGTAGAGCACTTACTCTAGGAATTATATATAATACTAGATACTACGCATTATTTTTTAGACTTCGTCTTATACTTCCAGACTACGTCTTATACTTCTAGACTACGTATTATACTAAATACTATTAGCATAGTTCTGTATAACGAGTGTATTCTCAGGCGAACGACTGGTACACGGGCGAGTACGTAAACAAATGAGTTTCTATAATACACTCGTCTGACTTACGTTAGTTACCTTGGTAATATTGAGTTGTTATATTGCATTATTGCCAAATTATTTAATTAGATATTTTGTTTAATTTTTTAGGGACAACCCTGGAAAGAAACAGCTGTGTTTTATTTACAATACAAAAATAATTTATGTATGTGAATTGAAATTGCTATGAATTTTTTAATTTTGTAATAAATTAAATGAAAAATTTTTCAATTTATCGCAATTAACATTGAAATTGAAAGTTAAGGTAGTGGACAACAGTTTATGCTGTAGAAATATACGAAATAATATATAAAATATTGTTTTGTGATGCACACAAGCACTTATTTCTACTCGTCTGTTTATGACAGTAGGACAATTGAAATTTCAATGTAGAAACCATAAAAAAAGATAGTCTTACGTTTTTACTCAAGAGAATTGACACTAGTGTTATAGAAGCCCAAAACTAATTTTTGTACTCATTTGGGCGAAAAATTTGATTCACTCGTTATTTAGAAACATGCCTTATGTCTTATACTAAAGACTACGTCGTATAGTAAAGACTATGTTTCATATAAAGGATTTAAGATTACAAACTTATATTTCTATTTACAATTTTCCACTATATATTTTCCCATTCACAATTAAGCAAAAGACAAAAAACATGACATGACGCAAAAAAAAAGAAGACCAAACAAATACTTTTTAACAATTACTCTAGCAAGTTGTATTTGCAATACTTTGGCGGCCTGATGGTGAATGTAGTCGAATTGTTCGTTCATGTTGTTGATTATTAAAAATGTTTAATTGCTTTTATATTTAATTTACTTTTTTTAAATTTCGTTTTCCACAATTAGTTGTGTGTAAAGTAAATACAATTGTTATCGCACTTTATAAATTTTTTTTTTTTGTTAATAAACAAACATTTTATGTGTTGCACAATAAGTTTAAGCATAAATACATAAACTTTGAAAGTCTAACTGCATGGCTGGCAGAGCGAGTTTTGTGAGTTTTTTTTTTTTTTTTGCTAAAAAGCCGCCAAATTGTTAAGCAGCACCAGCCAGCAGCAGTTATTTTAATTGCAACATATTTCTTGCATATT
Source organism: Bellardia pandia (assembly GCA_916048285.2). Taxonomy (NCBI): domain Eukaryota; kingdom Metazoa; phylum Arthropoda; class Insecta; order Diptera; family Calliphoridae; genus Bellardia; species Bellardia pandia. The sequence continues at coordinate 46,830,553 of OU696530.1, forward strand.
TCTTACGCAGCGTAATACAACCAGCATTGATTGCGTTTTTGCTTGCAGCGTCTGGTTTCCATTAAAAACCGTTACGTTACCATACGTTGTTTGGCAGTTTTCCACGATTTAAATTATTTCACAAAGTTTGTTTTGTTTGCCTTTATTAATTAAATTCAATTCATCATTTTATTATATTTATTTCTTTCAATTTCTTTTGTGTTTTGCTTTTGATTTTCATGAGTGTGCGTTTAAATCGTTTGCTTTTTATTGTGAATTTTTCGCTTCTTTTTTTTTTTTTTTGTTTTTATTAATAAATGATAAGATAAGAATTTAAACAATTATTAGTTCATGTTTTTTTCTATGCTTCTTTATAATAAAGTTTTCTTTGGGTTATAATCGAACTGTTTATTTTCATTTGAAATTTGTACTTCTTTTTATTACGGGGCTGATTTTAAAATTTTAAAAATAGCAAATATATAACACAGACAATATTATCAGCGCAAAAAAAAAATTAATTGCAATTAATCTAGATTTGTGTTTTGTTTTGCTTTGAAACATTACAAGTGATTCCATAACTAAATGAAATAATAACTTGCGTAAATAAAAATAAAATTCAATGTGGTAGAAATTCAGCAATAAAGTGATGCAAAACTGCTTCCAGTGTAGATTCTAGAAAAGCAGACCGTTACTTGCAAGTATTTGAAAAGCCTTCTTAGCTTACAACAAAAATATATAATCCTAATAGACTAACGAACCCAAAAATTTAGATTGTATTAAATATGTATTATTGCTGGTCTAACAGATCTACATACAATATGAATGCTGTCCTCTTTTCTTTGTAAAATTTCATGTTGGAATAAATGTTGAGATTGCAATTTAATATCAAAATATGGCCGGACAATGACTTCTTTTTGCAATTTCCGTATTAAATTGATTTAAAATCGTAACATTTCTGTGTCAAAAAAAAACATGAGATAACACTGAAATGTACATTCAAAATATTAATTTCACACCACTGCACGTGCTCAAAAGAAAAAAAAACGTTATTTATAAAATAAAAATAAATAAGTACCCTCTATTTCTATTGAGAATTCGCTTCTGTTTGGACAATAAGTAGAGTTTTTTTCCCCGCAGTTTTTCGCTTCCCGGGAAAGCGGGAATTTTTTTTAATTTCCCGGGATCCCGCTCCATAGAAAAAATAAAACGTAAATTTGTCTTTATTTATGAAAAGCTTTTATTAAAAAATGTGAGGGAAAAAACAAGGTAAAAAAATACTTAAATACTACAAAAATTAGTTTTAAATGAAAAAGGAACTTGAATTATTACATTACGCTTTTAAATGTAAATTTCTTAACTCCTGCTCTAGATACTAGATAAAAAAGAAACATAAACATAACAATTTAATTCATAAAAAATGTAAAAAAAAAACAAATTCAGGTACTCAAGATATGAGATTAAAAAATGTAAAATTTAATTCATAAAATATATAAAATATTTTAAATAACTATACTAAAATTTTAACGGCTTAGGAAATAACTTTTCAACACACTCAAAGCGTTTATTGAGTCGTCAGAAAGTCTATTTCTGATTTTATTTACAAATTGCCCGCTTTACTGAAAAAACTCGTTCACTTTCTACCGAAGTTGGACGAATAGTTAAAAGTGCATTAAACAAGTACATATTCAATATATTGAGTTCTTTGACCGCTTCCTTCAACAAATTTTAACTCCTTTTTTAAGTATAAGGAGCGAGTTGCCAGTTTTTGTATTTCCCGGGATCCCGCAAAAAAATCCCGGGAAACGGGAAATCATAACAATTCAAATTCCCGGGACGAGAAATCCCGGGAAAACCCCCTAACAATAAGCAGTAGTTGTCTTTATATGTAGAAGAATAAAATACAGTGACGTCTTTAGGATAGATTTTATTTCACATATAAACAGTTTGGTTAAATAAGATTTTCTCTGCAATGTGTTTTGTGTGATGACACAAAACTGAACTAGAACCTAAACTACACCATTTCCAATTGTATGTATATAAGAAGATTCTAATTGTATTACAAAAGTTTCTAATCTAAATCTAAATTTCAGAATTTTCTGGTTGAATTTCAGAATATTCTAATTATAATTCAGAAACATTTAATTGCATTTCAGAAATTTCCATTACCATTAATGAAAATTCTAAAATTCAATTGGAAATATCTGAAATACAATTAGAAACATCTAAAATATAGGGTGTATTTTTAGATGTATAGTATGTATAATTAGCAACACTTTTTTAAATGGCGGCCATTTTGTCAAGTGATTCATGTTATTGCCGATATACGGCTACAAATGTTGAAAAATGTCACCGAAAATTGGACCTCCAGATTAGACTACGTCCGACATTAGTAGTAGAATTGATAGTTAAATTATAATGCCAGAAGATTATTTTTTGAATAAAATGAATTTCATGACAATTTAAAATAATCACCTTTGTTTTATTCTATTTCAAAGTCCTATACATCTAAAAAAAACACAGAACCATGATTTTTAAAATAAAATTTTCAAAAGTTGAAAGAGTTGTTCAGACGTCAGTCAGTCTATTCTATAAACATAAATCACTTGACAGCTGGCAAAATGACCGCCAGATAAAAAAGTGTTGCCAACTTAAAGATATATACATCTAAAAAAAAACACCCTATACCATTGGAAATGGTGTAGAATTTGAACTAAAATGTAAATTATAACCTGAGCTAGAACCTAAACAAACTAGAACTGAAGAGGGGTCTAATCGCCGCATAAGATATGTGTCGAAATTGTTTATGTGGGCATTATGACATTCGGTATCGTATAAAAAGTATCGTTTGTGATGATGTGTTATTCGATATCTAATAATCACTAAGTTATATCACTGGAGATCTCATTCGATACATCAATGGCTATCATATGCACAATAATTTAGTTTTTTTTTTCGCCAAAACGCACAAGTTTAACTTTGTAACGTTTCTCTATTTTATTTGTTTGTCCATAGGCACACTTTAATGTGACCCTGAACAGAGGGTCACTGGGATTTCTGTATGAAATCATCAACCATGATTCCAGCCGGTATCCTGAATCTTCTTTAGTTTTAGATTTATTTAGTTTATGTAAATGAGTATGATAAAATATTTAATTTTGCCTTACTTAACAGCCAAGCATTTTACAAATTGTGCTGATCATACAGCTCTTGTAGCAACCTTTTTTCCGCGGAATGCCTCCACACAAATGAGTCATGAGCTGTTCCACCTTATTTATTAACCAAAATTATGCTCAGAAATTAATACTCGTGATCATATAGATGTGGAGAAATACAACAGTAATGAAGGGTTCATATTTAATACACTTTGTTTAAATCTGAAAGACTGAAATACTGATCATACGACGTATAGTGGCTGCTTTGATCAGGCTTAGGTCAATCGACGACAAATGGTTATCATACGAACAATCAATATCCTGCCTACTTATGCATATGCATTTGGAAAGATCACGCTCAGATTCTACAAAATCGAAACTGTTGACAGTAAATCGATGATGATGTCTAATATACGTGTTAATTGGTAATGTCGATCTGTATGGAAACGAATTAGTCAAATAGAGCAGATGAAGGTAGAATTTACGAACTTAGAAAAAAAATGTGATAACAAAGAAATGTACATTAAAAAAATATTAATTTCACACCAATCCTATAAAGTTGGTATCAAAGCTTCCAAGGAATTTCTCTAATTGAAAACATTTTATGATTGTATTGTATTGCTTTCATAGTAAAATTTTATTTCAGTCAAAATAAGTTTTAGTAAGTAAAATTCAAATAGGATATACTTTTGTGAAACTAATAATAAAACCAAACGAATACCAAGAAAAATCATCATCAGCATCCTGCACACGCTTTAAAAATGAACTTGAACTTAAAAATATAGTAGATTTTTAAACACACACACATACAAATTATTATGCATTGTATATATGTATAGTGAAATGAAATGTATGTATTCGTTGTGCATAGTACATATTTTACATACATGTTTAACAAAAATAAAAAATAAAACTGAACATTGAAAATTTTTTGTAAAAAATTGTAAAGAAATATTCCACTCTGTTTGAGAGACCAACGAGAGGAGAACCAACAATTATAACCTACGACAATACAAATACAAGTGTTTATAACGATTTTTCTTTTCGTGTTTTTATTGTAGGCATTTTTGGAGAGTGTTTAACGAAAGTGAGAAAGATGGATATCCAATGCGCATGTCTCATGACCTTCAAAATATACACCCACTTATCGTACTTTATGTTCGTATTTAAGAACATATGTTTTATATTTACAATAACAACTACTACTATCAAATAAAAATTTTCTAAAAACGGAAACATCCTGCTACAGGAAATGCTGAACTTCTGTTAAATACAGCAATGGCGGTAAATGTATGTAAAACAGCCAACAATTTTGTTTATTTATACACACACGCATTTGCCCTATAGAGTCCTTTTTGAAAAAATATCAATATTTATTTGTAGGTTATAAAGTGCACTTGTATGAATCATTCGTTTTTTAGGAACATTTTAATAGTTTTCTCTACTTTAAAATAATGTAAGGGAAACAAATTAAAAGTTTTTTTGTAATTTAATCAATTTAAATATAAGTAATTATTATTTTCGTTAAAAGTTGTGGAACTAGGTAAAAAGTTCCCACAATATCTAAAGAATTTTTTAACAAATAAATTGATTTAATTTTGAAGACTTTGTAATATGTTGAAAAGGATGCTACAATCTAAATGCATTTAATGCTTGGTTTTCACTATGTCATTTTTGTTGTCAAATTGTCCAAATTGTTGGTAATTTTGTTAGACAAATACATATTTATATTTTTGTTTCTGATGCCATGGCTGGAATCTCCGATTATGCACAGCTCGATTTCAAAAGACTTAACAACAAGTCAGACGGCTTTATTAAATAGTAACTCGGGTACGGCCATTAAGTGCTGCTAATGTAAAAGACAACTTTGCATTGGCGTTCATTAACGTGGGAGTTGCAGATGGAACTATCTTCAACGACAAATGATGTATGCTGAAGGCTGAAACAAGCAGCTAGTACCAGGTCATTGTATTTAGCCCGTCAATTTAGCAAATTGAAAATATTATACAAATTCTAATAAATTTATTTCCAATATCATCCTAAAATGGGGCCTTAATAGAGTCTGGAATAATTTGAATATAAGATAATTTTCTTTACGAAATGTTCCTAACAAACGTAGGCAACATGTTGCAGAGTACAAAATCCATCAATATGTGATGTCTTATATACAATATAATATGTTCTATACGTAAATTTTTATAGAATTTAACTAAATGTTAAATTAAACATATTTATGATATTGCAACATGTTGCTGGAGGCAATTTGTACTTAAAATAAAGATTTAAGTGAAATTTAACGAGTCGCTGCTGTTGCTAACAATAATTTGGCAACTAAATGCTTTCTTAACATGTTGCAAATACTTTTATTGTGTTGAAACATGTTGCTGGAAATATATTCATTCTGGAACAAATTAAAAACGTATAAATGAACTAATTAGAATTTAAGTAATTTATGCTGTAGTCATTTTCATTAACTGGCAGCATGTTGCTGGATCATATTTCATTAAAAACGTTGACTGTAACGACATGTTGCAGTTGTTTATTTACTTATTAACTATTAAATGAATAAGTTGCTGGATGCAAAATGATGATAATATAGAACATTAGGTAATATTCTAATAATTTAAATTAAATTACAATATGTGTCAACTATTTATATTTTATAGCAACATATTGCTGATAACAAAATTCATGATTTATCAATCTAACATTTGATAAATTCATCAGATAATTACATTTTATTTCATTGCACATATTTACAAAATTCTGTTAGCAACATGTTGCAGCAATATGTTGCTAAAGACCAAAAATGTACCCAAACATGATTTGACAAGTTTTTTTTTTTTTTTTTTTTGCAGTTAATTATTTATTGAATCTTCATATTTGAAATGACAATAAGTATTCAAATCTTAATACTAAAAAGAAAATAATAAGCCCAGCCAGTGCTAGACAAAAATTTTTATGATACTAAAAAAATTTCACATCAGCTGATCCAGTCATCTATTTTGCGCTTGAGTTAAAGCAAGGGTATCCCTCCTTCTCAACCGATTGTGGCCACTAAAGTTAAGGATGTCTCGTGCAAGTGGGTTTGGATGGTGTTCGAGTTTGCTGACATACTTTGACGCATATTTTGTAAATTCGACTTTTACTAATGGCACGCCTAGATCTTTGTGGATTCGAGAATTTTTAACATACCATGGTGCTGCAGTAATTATACGTAGAATTTTATTTTGACCCCTTTGAATTTTTTCAATGTTTGATGCTGAGGCAAATTTGACAAGTTAAATTTGAATTAAATTTTATTTGCAAAATGTTGCTAACAACATGTTGCCAGATACGAATATTTCAGTATTTTCAGAAAGTTATATATAAAATAATTTTATTTACAAAATATTGCCAACAACATGTGGCAGCAACTTATTGCAAAAGAGAAAAATTACAAAACAAAACATGATTTCACAAGTAAAATTTAATAAATTCTAGAATAAATGATATTTATATTAATAAATGTTATTATTTTCATTCATTTGCTAAATATTGGTAATAACATGTTGCAGAAACTTGTTGCTACAAAAAAAAAATGTTTCAGAATATAATTTATCGACACAAAACGAATGAATTATTGACAAAATAAAAATTTTGATTAATTTTGTTAGCAATATGTTGCTAGAAAAAAATTTAAATTCCGTAATACGCTCCGATTAAAAATTACATTAAAAATTTTAAGAATTCCTGACCTAAATAATATTCTGTTAAAAAAAAATCTGTTTCAAATGTAGCCGGCCCTTGCAACATGTTATTGTTTTTTAAAAAATTAATATTTCACAACCATTTAGCTGCCTAACAACAAGGCCTATTAACAACAAATTACGCAAAAGAAAAATAATGATGTAGTATGGTGGCTGCGTTAATCATCTTCCAACTGAAAAAAGACTACAAATCAAATAAGTTTCGGTTTGTTAAATTATGGAATATTTAAATGTTTTTGTTTGCTGCAATGTGCAGTTTTGGAAAAAAACCACTTGGAAGAAAAATTATTGCTTTAACACAACACCAAGTGATTTATGGCTATTTTTTTTTTCAAATACATTTTGAATAGTTTTCATCATAATCTTTAGACAATTTTTTTTTTGTGGAAATTTGGAAGGGGACAAAATTTGGTTAAGACATTAGTTATTATATAAAATAAAACAAGCACCAGTGACTAAATATATGTATGTGTACATGTATTTTAAATTTGATATTTTTTGGGATTTGCTTTTATTTTGGTGGTGTCTTCATAAAGATTTCTATGTTTTATTTTAATAAGAAAGCCAAACAATTTAATTTTAAATATTTTAACCAGACTACAACATATGTATAATTTTGTTAAAGTTGTGCGTGATTTTGTTACATTCCGGTTAAATATGTTTTTACAAAAAAAATCAAAGTTGTTTTTCTTTCAAAAACAGAAGAAAATATATACTTTAACAAAAAGAACACTTAAAATATGAAAAGTTATAGAAAAAAAGAGAGAAAAAAATTACTAGTGGCAGGTCTCATTATAGAAATTAAGTGGTAATTTATACAAAATAAAAACCATACATAAGAAAACCGGAAAATAATAAATATTTCACCATATGATCCATCATTAAAAAATATAAAAGAAAATTTTTATAAAAAAAAAACAAAACACAAACAATAATAACAACACAAAACTACTGCAAATAAATTAAAGTATAAATATAAATTTACTTAATACAACACAGAGACTCATAGATTTTTACTTCTACTCGTGTGTTTATTATAATGAATAGAGTCTCGCAGTGTTAGTCGTAGCGAAATCAAGACATTTTCACTTCATAATTAACAGCAAATAATGAATATATATCAGCTATCCAATGCCTACTAGCAATGCATGAGGTGAGCTGCTGCCTGCTACTTGTTTATTTTCATACAATATAATAATTAAAGAAAATATGAATAAATTGTGAAAAGTTTTTAGCAAATTCTAAAGAGAAATGTAAATAAAAATTCCCACCATAAACATGGTTAGAGTTGTGCAGCAACAATGTTGTTAAACAAAAGTGCAATTCTTTTGTATTTGACAAAAAATTCTTATTGTTAGGTTGTTTTTAAAGTTCATACTCTAAAGTGAAGAGGACTAAAAGTACGCTAGTTATTAGAGCTGTGTCGTTCTTCACTTCATTGAACGGAATAAGCCGGTCATTTAATTGAACGGCTTTCGTTCAATAGTGTACGGATCAATTTCGTTCAGCTGCTGTTTATCAAAAGACAAGAAGAAAATCACATTCAATAAGGGTTGTATTCATTCGTCTCAGTGAACGATTGAACGATTTGAATGAACGAATCAGTCTTGAATAAATGAACGAAAATGATCGGTCACTGAAATGAAACAACTCTACTAGTTATATATCGATTTTTGGCGGACTTCAATACGACCAGACAAAAAATTAAAAATGTATGTTGTAATGGAACGTCTAAGAGAGGTTCTTCCTAGCGACTTTTGGACAAGACAACCGTTCTCTTAGTGTTGTTGTTGTTGTAACAGCAGTAATTGCTGAGTTGACAGCCCTTGGCCGAGTGATATCGGGTCATTCCGGTGCGTAGAACCGGCTGTCTCTTAGTTCTCTTAGTGTTAACTGTAGTAGCTGATATGACCAAACTATCGCATAAATGATACCAACATTAATTTACCTCTTTAACAACAGCCCTCTTGTGATATCTTTTAATATAGTTTTGGGGACAGTTAATGAGAAGTAAAAATTCAACAGCACTCAAAACCATTGAAGAAACCATACAGTTGCTCGAACGAAGGCATTCATGCTACTGACATCCTTATCCGATAGATCCACGAGATCATGCATAGCTAAGCTACCCAGGAGTTCTAAGATATTTAATATTTCCCATAATAACTTCTGTATATGCTGTCGTGATGAAGCAGAGTACCTAACCCTGTTAAATCATAGACTGAATAGGTTGGGCGAATTTTTCCTTTACGACTTGATAGATTTATCCAGGACGCTAGATACCAATGCTACAGGACCAGTTTTAAGGTCAGCTGTGGGGAGTGAACTATCTCTCTAACTCTTTCTTTCCAGTTATCACAACGAGACCCATGGAGGACCAATGTGTGTTCTTCATCTTATATCTTCAATTCGGACACCCAAAATAGCAAAGTGATGATATTAGATTGCACTACAGAGCCAGGCCAGATAAATGAGTACAATTTAATAAGGACTATCTTATATGTATGAATATATGTAGGGAGAGGGCACCTTAGAACACTTTTTGCTTTCAAACCACATAAAAATTTATATTTTTGAATTATTTACTTTTTACATAATTTAACTAATATGTATGGAAATAAACTTTAGTTTAAGTTAAGTTTATTGTAGAACTTATTTTTAGTTTGATTTATATTTTTAGTTTTGATTTATATTATTATTTTTTTAATGGATGAAGTCATTATGTTCAAATGTGCTCCCCATACGGGGCAGCTTTGAACTAGGCTGGGGCAGTTTTGAACGGCAATTTTTTCTTGTAGCGCTTATGTCCAAAAATAACATAAACAGTTATATTTTTTATATATATAATAAATTCGTTTTATTTATTAAGAAAAATATAAACATTAACAATTAAAAAATAAAAAAAATAAAAAAATTTAGATCAAAAATAAGTTTTATATTATTAAGACGGAAAAGGCCTTGCGATTTCAGGTGGCATTACAGTTTCCTTTAAAGCATCATGATCAGCATTGGATTCGTCATTTTCAGAAAATAAGAGAGAATCAACAATGTTTGGTACTTCGGTTGATAAATTAACATGTTCAAAGGTGCCCCCTTTTTCTATGTTCAAACCTGAACTAGCTTGCCATTTCACGGAAATTTATAATAAATATTTTTTTTTACATAAATATCAAATACCTTAACTTAATTTTGAATTTTTGAATTTTGGTCTGCAATAAATTTCTTTCACGAAAGAAAACGATTACTGAATACTTCTTACACTCTTACGACGACTGAAAAAACTAGCAAAAGTTGTTGACGTTCCTAGAAAACAAGGTTGTCATGTGAAAAACTCGGTTAAGGGTCGGAAAAAATGTTAAACTGAGATTTTATCAACATTGTTCAAAGGTGCCCCGTGTTCAAACGTGCCCCCTCTCCCCTAAATATATTTATATTTTGAACCCCAAAAATCAGACAATCTCTACATCTAACAAAAAAATCTAACTCTTTGCTAGTGATTCCGTGGTGCCCTTAAGTACACAACTGTCCGATCATAAAATACGAACTTTTAAAAAACAAATTGATTTTCGTAAAATCTCTCATATATGAGATTTCAGGGTTGCTTGGCTTTCGATATAGGCACAAATATCTTTCTCATAAATAGAAATAAATCTGATCCAATTCGCAGTTGAAGAAAACTTAAAACTATTGACATTAAGCAAGATATTTGCAGGATCTTTTTTCTGTACTTCTTTCTTTCTGTTCTTTAATATTCACTGTTACAAGGTAATTGACGTAAAGAAATGCGCAGAATCTTCTCTAAGACTAAGAAGCAAGAAATATCGAAGACCAGCAGCAAGAAAATAACAGGACCTTATCTAAGACCCAACTGAAGTCTACTTGGTTTTTTGTAAGCAATTTGGAGCAAGAATTTTATTTATTCAGAAGTCTAACAAGGCCTTGATTCAATCGAATATTATTGAAAATAATAAGAATTTAATTAGGAAAGGGTTTCAAATATCCTACTGCTTATATAGATTAAGATCAATCAGGCTTGATCTCTTAACGATTTTCAAGATTGATAATTCCCTGTTGAAGATGAGATATCCGAAATGTAAGTTGCAATAACCACAAGACTGAAATAACAATAATTGAGAATTATTTCGAAACTATAAGCAAATATTTGGAAAAAGATTTTCAAATATTGTCTTTTACATTTAGATTAAGATCAGTCTATACTGATTGAGATAACCTGCCTCCATACACCAATAATTAGGATACAGCAATTTCTAATAAAGAATAATGTACGTGTAAAACTTATTATTGTTAGGGATAAAAAAGGCAAAATATTCACATAGCTATTGTTCCTAGAATAACATACTCCATTAACGTTGATTCTAATTAACAAGTGCACCTTAACGTTCGCTGGTCCTTCTGAAATTCAATGAGCGAATAATTACTAAGAATGAGATGTTGACAAACTCACATGAAATTTAGATTTATTTTAATGTATAAAAAGGATTTTACAAAGGTAGAATTAAATGTCAATCGAATCTTTTTTAAAGTGTAATAAAAGGGCCATTAGGATGTAAACGGAAATAACAATCGAATATTTTAGATAATATAAGGAAATCGTTTGGAAAAGGTTTTTAAATATTGTTATACACATTCGGATTAAGATCAGTTCGTTATGATCTACAGAGTATCTGTCGATATTGACATTTTAATGACCAATATAGGGAATCTTTTGTTTAAAAGAAATTCACAAGTATAAAAGTTAACATTGTCAAGGATAGGAGTTCCTGTGATATTATTCTCCATTTGTTGATGTTCATTGGCAAGTGTTTATTGCCTTGCTGCGACAACGGCTCCTTGGATGGCCGTAATTTTCAAGACCATCGATTGCAGATATCGAAAATACATTGGTTGGCAAAGAATTGGATGTAGGCAAGTTGATATATTAAATAGATAGGTCTTAAAAGGCTTCTTAGAAGGTAGATGGAAATCTCAATCGAATCTTTTTGAAAATAAAATGAAAGTCTTTCTACTTTCGAATTAAGATTTAAAACGTTTCTTATCTGAGAAGGAATATACGATGCTATGTTGACCTTTTGATGATCGATATTGAGACGCTCCTGATAAGGAAGGGTTACAGGAAGTGTATATTCAGTAACCTCAAGACTAGTTCCTCGATGACAGCAATATTGAGTCTAGTTACCAAATTCAAGGATTTTCATTAGCGAGTTAACACGAAATCAACAAGGCAGAAGTTCACAGAAGCTTGCTGGATGATAACCTGGACCAACTAACTAAAGTTTTCATACATATATTCTAACAAGCAACACTTAACTGATACTCTAATATTTTACATAACATTTCAAAAAAACTTTCAAATTAGAAATTCATTTCCAAACCAAACGTTTTCCCCTACCCAATCTTTAGAAAGAAACTGACACTGTCTAGGTGTTAATTTGTAAAGGGGTATAACTCACGTTTCTAAATAGGCTACACAACAAGTATTTTCTTTTTATTTCTATTTTTTGTTTGTTTTATTTATACTGTGAAATAAAATCTTCACATAAAAATTTATAGAAGAAAACCTAATACAATGTCTAAATACCAATAAACAGAAATTAAAAAAAACACACAAATAAAATATATGTATATTGTAAGTATTGGTAGCTGTTAATCTAACATAAGCATTTCTTTCTTTCTTTATTTATTTCAAAGTTTATTTTCTTCACTTTTTTATCTTTACAAAAAAATGCATTTACATGTCATCCAAAATAATGGCCAAAGGCTGGGGAGTGAGTGTGTAAATTGTAATGTCGATGCCGTGTTTTTTTATATTATTAAAAGCTATGATCAACTATGACTACGACTTTCCAAAAAACATTCATAAATTTTAACTGCAAACTGCATTCACCCAGAGTACTACTACTTGCTGCATGTGTCGATAGATCAAATCAACTCCAAAAAATAGGCAGCATCATTGATATTAAAACACACCGAGCAACAACCTGTGTAAATATATCTATTGATTGTTTTGATTTTGGGTGCAGTCTACTGGTGTGTCTGTTGCAGAGAGGTATCATTAAAGATTGAATGAGTGAATGAATGAGTGCTGTTGTTAAAGTTTTGTTATATGAGTTATTTTGGGGGGACTGTTATGGTTGATTGGTGTTGATCGGATTCTCATGAAATGTGTTTATTAAATTTTTCGGTTTCTTTATTTTATTTTGTTATTTATATTTCTTATTTTACTATTTAGTAAGTCTGCTCTTTTGTGATAAATTACCAATATACACTTTATTGCTAGAGTAAAAAAAATCATGGAAGAGATGCAACAACAAGAGCAAAGCTGAAAATTTATGGTCCGTACAGCTTTTTCAACTTTGTACATACTCGTATGAATGAATACATGCTGAATTTTTTAAACGAAAACAATATTCACCGAAAAAAGCTTTTATTAACCAGGTCTTTTCATAGATATGTTTTGCGAAATATATTTGTAAGAGTTATGAGCAATAGAAGCCCAGATTAGATCAAAAATTTCTTCAAAATTCGTTACTGACCGGTTTAATGATTGCAAAAAGCAGAAAACTACTAAAATTGTCGCAAGACTTCATAAAGTATGATATGCGATTCTTTTGGAAAATGTAAGAAAATCTTTTTAAAAAGGTTTTTATTTTGTTTAAACTACATCAGACCATTATGCTGTAAACTGTGGGTCTGGTTAAGGAAACTCCAATTATCAATATAGGCAATATCCTATTGAAGAAGCATCTATCTGAAAAAACTTAACATTCTTAAGGACATAAGAAAAACACGCGAAAATGGTCACATGACTATAATGCCTTGATGCTAATTTCCAAGTGAACTTTTTTGAAATACCTATAACAAAAGACTTCTTGAATGGTGTTAATTATCAAGATAGAAAGAAGTTCTCAGACCATCTAAAAGATATTGCTTGGCTGAGAATGTGATACAGTTTTATTCTAAAGTTTCAGAAGGCCTCTTGAAAGTGGACTGAAATAACAATTGAATCCTTTAAAAAAAAAAAAAAATGTTCTACTAAATATTTAAATATGGATCCCTCCATTATGATTTCTTGTGCATCAGTCTTGATATATCTGTCAATCTGTTCATATTGAGCTCTCCACGTTCAATATAGAGAATCTTTTATCAACCATGTCAGGTATACCAAATATAAATGCATGACTATTGTTCCTATGATACCATGATCCATTAACGTTGATGCTAATTGACAAGAGGTCCTTGTTAAGATAACAAAAATCGCTTTGATTAAACGCAGTACACAATATTAACTATCGCTGGACCTTCTGAAATACAATGGCGGAGTAAATTCTAAGAATAAGATGTACACAAGCTGCAATGAGTTATTCTAAAGCTTAATTTAGACTTTATGGAGCTAGAAGTAATTGTCAATCGAATCTTTTTAGAAGTGCAAAAAGTTCTTTATAAAGATAGATGGAAAAGACAATCGAAAATTTTTTCAAATATATGAAATTTCTTAGAAAAATGTTTTTAAATTTTATAATCCTCATTCGGATAAAGATCCGTTCGTTGTGATCCTGATTGAGTAAATATCTGTTAATATTGATCCCTCAATAATCATTATAAAGAATTTCCTATTGAATAAAATACCACAAGTATAAAAGCAAATATTGTCAAGAAAGATAGTTCCTAGGATACCATACAATTAATTTTAATTGCCAAGTGAACTTTTTATTATAAAAAGCTCTTTAAAGTACAATAATCTTTAAGAAAGAAGACGTGCTGCTCTTTTAAAATTAGTTATTATTAAGCAAAAATTAGTTTTATTCGAAAGTTTAAGGCCTTTATGAAGATACACTGAAGTAACAAACGTATCTATTTGAAAATACAAGAAAATCTTTCGGAAGGAGTATTAAATATGATGCTTAATATTCAGTTCAGGTTCCTTTTGTACTGTTCTCAACTGTTTCATAATGGACGAGGTAAATGCAAGGCGCCCTATAAAGATCAGCCTTGAGAATCTCCTATTGAAGAGAGTATACGGGAGAGATGTACACAATAGATGAAGATAGACTGAAGTAACAAACGAATCTTTTTGAAAATACAAGAAAACCTTGGAGAATGGTTTTTAAATATTAGAATGCCTATTCAATTAAAGTTGAAAGTTGCTGAATCCTTATGAAAATAATATCTAAAATACAATATATCAACTCTTCATTCCCATGGACTACTTCAATTGTAGTTTTCACTTTTTATTACTGATTAAAATTGACACCAGCATTATTTATTATTTCAAAAATTAACTCACAACTCGTTTAAATTGATAAGGTGTTAAACAAAAGAGAAAGAGGTAGAGAGTGTAAGAAAAACAACCATAACAACAACATCTCTGATAACAGCACTCACTTGCCGTGTGTATGGCTGTAAAAGAAAATAACCAAAACAATGTAGAAATGAGCAGAGTGCAAAAGAAATTATGTTCAACCAAGTCTTATTTGTTGATTTTTTTTTGGGGGGGAAAATCAGTGTAAGCTGTTGGGGATACCAAAAAAGCTGAATATATAAAAGTATGGAT
This sequence comes from Bellardia pandia, assembly GCA_916048285.2. Taxonomy (NCBI): domain Eukaryota; kingdom Metazoa; phylum Arthropoda; class Insecta; order Diptera; family Calliphoridae; genus Bellardia; species Bellardia pandia. The sequence continues at coordinate 46,846,005 of OU696530.1, forward strand.
GATGGCTGGTTGTGTATTGTTTGTGGTAAAAAAACAACATTAATTATAAATTATAAGAAAATTAACCGTTAAGGTCATTCATTGTTTATATCACTGACCCAGTGAAAAACAAACAGACAAGATATCAGCATTACAACAACAATAATATAAATTACACACTATACTACTTACAACGACTACGATCATGAATAAAATATGTATTTGTTATAAACAAAATACATACATACAATGTAGGTAATTTGACTTGTTGTTATCTTCTACAACAATAAAAATATGATTTTCAATTATCATTACACAAAAACACGGAAGAGTTGGAGAAAACTTTCTCCCAAATAATTACCAAAATAAGAAAGAATGCAGTAGATTTTTTTTACAATAATCGTTTCAAAATAATAGCAAGAAGGAAAGTATAATTGGTCAAGCCCGACCATATAATACCCAGCAAACAGTATATGTAAAAACAGTTTTCCAGAAACGGGCTTTAAATGGGAGCTATGATCTATTATGGACCGATCATCCATAAATGCAGTGGTGTGACTTCTGTGCATTTTGTTTTGTGTTAAATTGTGTTAAATTTTACCTCGATATATAAAGACTTTTAAGGATCTTATATGAGAGCTTTGAATAATTATTGACCGACCGTTATAAAATTATGTGTCATGATATCTGTACATGTCAAACTTATTTGTGTTGAATTTTATTTGTATACCAACATTTTTAAGAGATTTATGGTCGGTTAAGTATTTTCGGAAGTAGTCTTTATATGGGAGCTATGACTAATAATGAACCGATCATCTTAGAATTGGGCCGAAAGACTTGTGTATATATGAATACAAATAAATATTATTTGGATAGAAACATTTTTATAAGAGTTATGCTCGTTAAAGTGATTTTCGGCAGTGGGCCTTATATGAGAGCTATGGTTAATTGTGGACCGACCTACACAAAATGTGATTAGGCTTCATGCAGAACTTATTAGTGGCGAAATTAGTTTGGATATCTACACAAATCATATATTAATGACCTATAAACTTCTATTTTGGGTGAACATTTGTATGGCGGCTAGGTGCAATAACGAACCGATTTCAACCAATTTCAATTCCAACCGTCCTTGGGCCGAAAAATTATCATATACCAAATTTCATGAAAATATCTTCACAATTGCGATCTGTAATCTGCACACAAGCTTTACATGGAAATCCAGCCAGACGGATGGTCAGACATCGTTAAATCGACTCAGGAAGTGCTTTTGAGTAGATCGGTATACTTTAAGGTGGGTGTTAAACTAATATTTATGGGCGTCACAAACATCAGCACAAATTGAATATACCCTCCCCACTATGGTGGTGTAGGGTATAAATATTTGAAGAATGACTTTCGTAGCAATTTGTTTTGGCGTCTTTGAATTATGTCTACATTTGAAGCTGAGGCCGTTCTCCATTGCTGTATTCCATAACACCATATAGGTTTTAGATTCGAGTTATAAAGAATGAGTTTACAATCTAAACTAAGCCTAGAGTTTCTGCCAATGAGCAAATTAATTTGGATTAATTTCCATTTCATGTGAGTCAATTGTGCATCTATATGGGATTTGCACATAAGGCGACGAGTGGGGTGTATACCGAGGTTTTGAACTTCGGATTATTGTTATTGCTTGATCATTAATATAAATAGGAGAGCATGATTATCTACGCAATGTAAAAGTTAGAAGTAAAGGTTATATGTGTGCATTTCTGCTATAACATAAGTAGCTATCGTAGGCCAATTTATTGTCCAACATTAGCTTCAAGCCTACTTCTTTACATAATTGCAATATAATTAAGCTAAATTTAAATCGTAAGACTTTATATAGTACTTATACAATCCGATTTTCACGTTTATCATAGAATATATTTACGAGTACATATATAGTGGAATATTAATCATAATCGTACTTCTTAATGTGGAATAATTTTTTTTTGATCTTCTCCTAAACAAAGGGATCATCTAAATGGACCCAAGTGAGCTGTGCGTTTTACAGCCGCCTGTCAAACCTAAGCTAACCTACTCATAAACATTTCGCAAAAAAAAATTATTTTCTAAAATTGTTTTCAATTTTTTTTTTCAAAAAGCAGAAAAATAATACACATAAAATTTATTTGGGGTTTTTAAATTTCAAAATACATATACCAAAAATAATCTTTCAGTTGAAAATATCATAATAATCTTAAAGAATTTTCTGAAAATATTAAAATAACAATGTAAAGATTTTAATGAATTCCCAAGAAATTAATGACTATCGGCTGCATCACATAAAATCTAAATCATTAATTTACTAACCACTAAAGTAGGCAGCCTGGTAGGAAGTTTAACAAGATCAGCTTAAAGCTGCTACTTATGAGCATAACATAATAAAAATCATTTCCGTTTTTATGGCATTAAGATGAAACAAAAATTGAATTTTCATATTCTTACTAGCTCTACAGTTAAGAGTAATTTTAAACCATTAAGAGGAATTTTATGGCAAATGAATAAATGAATGAATGCAGCATAACACTTCAAGATAAAGAAAGAATGAAAACCATTAGCATGCAAGTGAGCAGTATCTCACATAATCAAACAGAGTTGCGTACGGCTGCAGGTACGAGTGTAAACAAAACTCATAAAACCGTACGCAAAGTTATGAATAAGGTGAGTATGTATATTCTTTTGACTATTATTTGTTGGTAAGTGTGAAAGAAATTTTAAAATTTGATTTTAACCCAAATTAATGGTCATATGCTGCCGCCAAAGATCTAAGAGTTTTAGCAGCAAAACATTAAACATTATGTAAGTACAGAAACATAATTTTTCAATGGTGTAGTTAGTTGTTTAGCTTGATCATAAAGTGTACTCAAAAGAAATTTTAATGGAAAATTTTGTAAAATATAATTTTCTATTTTTTTTAATAAGAAGATAGTATGTGAAAATTTATAGAGAAATATACTCGTTTACCACTTTATTGATGTTTCAAATTGACACCTCTGCAATAAAACTGGAAAACCAAGTAGGTACATTTACATTTTTCAAGAATTTCCATTAAAAATCATATTAGATAAGGGAAATTGTTGATTTCTTAAGAAAATTAAAAAACGTAAGTTTTTTTTAAAGATTACAATTTATGAGTTGTAGTCTTTAATAAAGGAATGAGTGAAGTTTTAATAAAATAGCTAACTAAAATATACACTTCTTAAATAAATCAATAGGTAGTAGTTAATAACAATTGAAAAAACTTACCACCACTTTGCTCCTCCTGCTGCTGTTGCTGTTGTCTCTGTTGTTGTTGCCTGATTTTCAGCTCTTTTTTCTTATGCTCTGCTTCCGACCATGAACAGTGGATGCTGCCATCGGGATGTAAACTTAAATTATCCACATCATCGGGTATTTCTAGTTCATTGAAAATATGACGTTTACCAGCAGTCACAATACGACGATACAGTGATATAGATTGATAAATCAAAGACCAAGCTTGTTCCTCGGACAAGGGAGCCTTAAAAGATTCCAAAATATTCTTGACACTAACGCAGCCCATGGGATTATTGCAGGCACAAATTGAGGGCGGTATAGTTGCAGTCTGTGAAAGAGTATTGGACGTATCATTAAGATTGCCAGTTTTGGAAAGTAATTCTTCGTTGGCACTGTCCGGTGAGGTGGAAAGAAAACCATCTTCTGCATCAGAATGTTGCTGCTGCTGATGACTTTTGCCAATGATGGGTTTGGCTTTGGTAAAAGATAGTTTTGTTTGTTGCTGTTGTTGTTGTGGTTCACTATTAACATTGCTGCTTGAGCATTCATAAGCGCCGGCGTCGTTCAATGAGGAATGTTTGTTGGCGGAGTTTGTACAGCAATCTCCTCCACCCTCATCGACTGCTCGCTGATTACTGGCTAATTCTTCGGACATTTTTTGTTTTGCGGCCGACATATGATCACCAAATGTTTCTTGGATTTCGGTAGTCATTTGTAATATGGGAATTTCGTAGGAGACCCGTTAATTTGTTTAGTTTTGTTCACAAATATTGTATTTTTTATGCAAATTTTACACTTAATTTTTTATTAATTAGTCAATTATAGTTGACAACATTTAATAACTTGATTAGACACATTTCAAAAACATAAAACATAAATTTATTGGGATTTTTTAAGCTTATTCCACCAAATCACAAAGTTTTAAGACTTAAATCTGTAACAGAGAAAAAACACAAAATTTATTGATTTATTATTAATTTATTAAACTTATTTCAATCTTTTTTTATGTTTTTGTTAATAAATTGTCTTTAATTTGATTTAACACATGCTCGTTTGCTTTAATTTGCTTAAACATTTTGTTTGATTGATTTTCAAATATAAAAAATGAGAGTGATTCACTTGTCAAAATGAAATGACTTTGATTATTGTTGTTGTTGCTATTGTTTCTGTTTTTGTTTATTCTTTCACTAGTGTCATCAACAGGGTTGCCGAAAGCTAAGATATTAATCATAATAAAGTTTAATTAATAAATGTAACGGTTTTTATTAACTTAGTTTTTAAGTAATAACTTTTTGAATAAAAACTTTTCTCTTAAAAATAACTTTTTAATATTTCTTAAATTTAAATAATTCATTTTAAAATAACTCCTTTATTGCAATAGAATTTTAATACAACCAAACTAACTAAACTCCCTTATTTCTTTAAATAGTCGCTACACATTGAAATAAATAACTTCTATTATGCGTTTACGTAAAATAAGCAAATAAACTCAAATTGCATCATTCATTAATAATTTTTCGCATCATATGCCAATTACTAATTCTATTTACACAAATTACACATTTTAAAGCGTTATGCATACAACTATAAAATAATTCATAAATCTTACTATTTGATAAGATAAAAACTAAATTCAAAAGCAATATAAACATATAACATTTTTTTGAAGTGCATTCATGTTTGAAAACGTGTATATGTTTTTAAAAACTATCTATACTAAATAAAATATCGCTTTTTATATTAAACAACTAACTGTTAAATGAGAATTTTTCCTCTTGCGAGTACTATTGTATAAACTTTTTATAAAATTTTTTATTCGAAGGTTTACTTCTAGTTAAATATAAAATGAATTTGAAATTTATTTTTGTACACCTCTGTTATATGTTCTACATTAGCTTTCCGTTGGAAAGCATAAATGTAAAATCATAGAGAGATATACAAATAAAATAAAAAATAAAAAATTTTATAACAGCTAACTGTTATATATAAAAAAAGTTTACAACTGTTTAAATTTTGTTTTATTAAATTATATAATTGAATATGTAGCCACTATATATATTTTATTTTATGAGATAGTCAAAAACTTAAACATAAAATAAGTAACGACTGTTTTATTTTTTATAGCTATTTTTTTAAGAAATAGAGTTTTTTAATAACTATTCCATAAATTTTAAAATGTAGATGTTTTATGTTTAATGATTCTAATAAATGTTAAATTTATTTGAAATATGTATATTACTTTAATTTAAGCAAATGCATTTCAGATGTTAAAAATTATATTATGTATAATTATTTATGTGTATGCTTTAAAATTATTGGATAGAATTATAGGAAATATGGTTGAATATATAATTTGTTCTATATTTGTAAATGTTACTTATGTAAAAATAAAATATACACAGTTTAAAATACATATTTAATTTATCCAGGTTTCTAATATTACATTATACACAATTTGAGTCGAATTTATCCTCTTTTGGTATTTAATATATATGTAGGTATTTTTAATTCTATACAGTGGTTAGCACATTTCATATATAACTGTAATTTTTATCCAATGGTGTACCCTGTGGTATCCTTAGTATGTCCAGTCCTTATTTATTGCATTTTTTCTTAATAGTTTCTTCTATTTGTGATTTATTGCAATTAATAGGTAATGTCCAATAATTTAGAACGTTAAAATAAATTTATATATTTTGTTGATTTTTCGCAGAAATTGTTTAGGAATTAATAAAGTTCTGAAAATATTTTATGAAAACAATAGATTAAGGGTCATAAAACACTAACTAGGCATGTGTAAAACAAAGTCTTCACAGAGGAACACTTTACCAGGTTTAGTCCAGAGGGAACACCATTGGCGAAATTGCAAGCATTTTAATTTACTCAAAAAAATGGCAAGCCATTTTCACACCAATGGGACATATAAAATGTTGCACAGGCTTCAAAATGCAGAAAACCCTCCGGTTAAGAAGACTCTTCGCAGAATGTCAGTGGCAGAACTATTTAAATGCTCCGTCGCCATTCAAAGATACCTTTCAACAGCGACGTCTCCTCTAAAACTATAAGAAGATTCAATGAAAAAAAATTGCCGATAATATTGACGATTTTTAAATTATATCCAAAATGCTTGGTACGCAATTCCAAAAGAGCGCTGTATGTATGACTCTAATGGAAAGTATGCTCTAGAGATGCACATCTGTTATTAATAACAAGAACATTCTACTAAATGTTATTTTTTGTTTGTTTATATTATAAAATTAAACTTCTTATTTAGTGCTTAATTAGTAACTAGAGTTGTTTTTTCGGAAATGCATCAAAATAATAAAATAAAAAGTGTAGTAGATGTTAGGATGACATTCAGCATGTTTCAAAATTAAAGGGTTTTAAAAAATAACAAACAACAGATTATTTGCTTTAATTGGCAACAGATAATGTGCTATATTCGTGTCCACCACTGCACTATATTGTTTCTGTAATTTTTATAACGTAATTAACATATTTTATTACAGTAAAATAATGTTTTAAAAATGTCTTTTGCAAAAAATTTGAGGAACTAATTTTAAGTTGGCGACTATTCGCAAATATTTTTTCTGAAACGAACTAGATTATAGATTTAAATTATTTGTAATTGACTTTTTTAGAAAACCTTTAGCATCGAATCGAATTAAATAAAAAGGGATTTTAATTTTGTTAATAAAAAAAACTAATTTCGTTTATTAGAAATTGTGTCTGTAAAGAACAAAATTCTCTAATTTCAAAAATTTCGTAATCGCAAGCTTTAAAGTTTTTGTTTTCTTTTAAAGTTTTTCGTCCATATAAATTTGCTTTTAATTAAACGCATAAATTAATAATTAATACAAATATGTACATATATATAGCGCTTTCACTGAGATGATATAATTGGAAATATAACTGGAGTTTGGAATAACGAGCATAGGGTATTATATATGTATATACATATTAAAGGTGTGTTCACATTATGTGTATTTGTCATGTGGACTGTCACTTTTTCGCATGTCAAATTTGTACATATAGTCTGAACACCTTCAAACAATATCATGTGTTATTTCTATGTGTGCAATACACATGACATTTTTTATTTATAACTAGCTAAACCCGGTGTGCTTTGCTACCCCCCCCCCTCGTCATAAAATAAAATAAAACGTATTTATATATTTACAAACATTTATTTATTTAATTTTAATGTATTTATTTCAATGCTTTAGGCGATACCATGCCCCTTTGTCCACTTACATAGTCAAGAATTTATTATTTCGTAAGAATATCCTATTGTGAAAATTTAATGACGATCGGTCTAGTAGTTAAAACTATATTACGATTTTTAATTTTCCTAAAAAGGGGCGTGGTCCCACCCACTTTTCTCCTGGTATTCCTAATTATGCCAATACCATATGTTCCACATATCATTGACGTATGTAGGTCAAAAAATGCCCAAAATATGGCGATTTAAATTTGTGGGTTATATAGGCGGTGCCACCCCCGTTTGTACAATCAAAACTTCATATAGCCTATTATTCCTTCCAGAGTCACAGTAACATGCTGTAAAAATTTCAGGCAGATTGGTCCAAGGGTTTGGCCTCCTATTAAGCACAAACATACAGACACACATTCATTTATATATATATAGATTAAAAGCAATATAAGTTAAGGTGAAATGGGGCGAAAAATGGGGATTTGGTAATAAAAAAATGTATGTAGTTAAAAAGTATATAAAACTTTAGGTAAATACATATTACAAAAAAAGTATTTTGTATAGCAAACATTGTTAGTGGTATAAGTAAGTATCTGAATTAAAAAAAGGGGGCGATGAAGTAGGCGTGGTGCATAGTTATATGGCGACGTTAACAGTATTAAGAGCAATATACTACCAAATAAAAAAAAATACGTTGGAATGCACAAATTTGTATAGAGAACAAAAAGTATAAAACTTTCAAAAATTTGGCGTGAAAGGGGCGTGGCTTAAGAAATCTTTATTTTTACCTCGCCTGGAGTATATAATGTGTATACAATTTGAAGTAAATCTGTTAAAAACTATATGGGAGCAATTACATAATTTTTAAAAAGTCTGCGTAAAAATAGGCGTGGTCAAAAAAAAGTACCCTATTATTCCTTCCAGAGTCACAGTAACATGCTGTGAAAATTTCATCAAAATCGGCTCAGCCGTTTTGGAGTCTATACGTTACATACATACATACATACATACATACATACATTGAATTTTATATATATAGATAGATTAAAAGCAATATAATTTAAGGTGAAATGGGGCGAAAAATGGGGATTTGGTAATAAAAAAATGTATGTAGTTAAAAAGTATATAAAACTTTAGGTAAATACTAAAGGTCTGCGCAAAACCACTTGGTTGTTTGTCAACAGTGAAGACTATGCTGCAGTGTATATGACAGTAATGTAAAAATCTGATTATTGTACACTGCACCATATAAAAAATCTAAGCGAGCGCACACAATAACAATACAACAAAAAAAATAAAGCTTGTTTGTTTTGTGTTTGGCCGATCAATAGCACGACGTGCCATTTATTCGTGCATGTGTTTATTCGTCAAGCAATGAAATCTAAGCGAGAGCACACAATAACAATACAACAAAAAAAAATAAAGCTTGTTTGTTTTGTGTTTGGCCGATCAATGTGTAACAAAAAGACTGAATTATAATTTTAGTTTTAATGTATTATTTTTTAGTTTAAGTTATTGAATTGTTTCTTAATAAAATTTTTATTTAAAAATTGTATTACGCCTTTGATTTTTAAACATTTGGTTTTCTGTCTACACTAAAGACTATGCTGTAGTGTATATGACAGTAATGTAAAAATCTGATTATTGTACACTGCACCATATAAAAAATCTAAGCGAGCGCACACAATAACAATACAACAAAAATTTTTTGTCATGAATGTGTTCAACTTGTTACTCATCAGCTATGTTCTCTCGTTGTTTATTATTGTTGTTGGCACACATTGTGTGTGTCATGCAAAACAAGAAGTAAGTGCATTGAAGTATTTGCTAAAAAATAAAATGTCTTAAGTGGCATTCAAGACAACATTTGCAACCCTTTAGTAAATACATATTACAAAAAAAGTATTTTGTATAGCAAACATTGTTAGTGGTATACGTAAGTATCTGAATTAAAAAAGGGGGCGATGAAGTAGGCGTGGTTCATAGTTATATGGCGACGTCAACAGTATTAAGAGCAATATACTACCAAATAAAAAATAAGTTTTACCATATCAGCTGTTTTAAGATTTTTTTTTTTTGATAGATTATTTCAAATGTAATTGACATACCAACATTTGAACATGTAAATTATAAACCGTATGTGAAACTCAACTTTTGACATACACATGAAAACACATGTGGATAGAAAAGTGACATTCCACATGACAAATACATGTAAACACAGCTTAAGAGAAATTAAAGAAAACTGTAAAACTATTCTTAATTTAAAGCATAAACTAATAATTAATAGAAATTTCTTTAATATCGTTTTTATAATCCATTCGATTTGGCTGCAATAATAATTTTACAATTTAACTGGAGTTTGAAATAAAGTACTTAAAAATAAACGAATTTGAAGGAAACTGATAAACTTTTTTAAGCATGCGCTGTCTATTTAGCTAACGATTTTTTTTTTAAATTTCCGCTTTTATTCATAAACTTAGTAATACCTTAGTTATTCAAACGTAGTGAATTCTAATAATTCGTAGTGAATTAGTAGATATAATAATATCAATATGCCAAAATACTATTTATATCACTAATCTTTAAACCAAACTAACAAAGTAAACATCTTTTCAAGCCTCAATTAAATTGATAGATTTCAAAATTTAACTACATATTTGTCAATTTCATCTTTCCTCGAAAATTTCGCGTTAATTTGTTAAATAAATTTAAATATATGTACTACAATAATGCTACCAATAAAGTTACAACTACTTTATTGAGACGTTTATTCAACTTTTGATATGCTATATTTTCATTTGCTATTATCTTGAGCAGTTTATTTATGCAAATTGTGTAATTTATCATTTGGCTATTTGCAACACTGTTGATTATTGCCACTTGTTTTTATTGTAATTAAACTTTAAAGAGAAACAAACACACAGCACAACACAGCATAAATTTAATAACGGTTCATTAGCTCACGTGCCCGCAAATTACTCTGTTTGTTAATAGGTATGTATTTTTGTTTGAAAAATACAGCGACAAAAACAAGAAAACGTGATGAAGGAACAACCAACACAAATGAATAAAAAAAAAAAAAGAATAGAAACAATCAGTTGACAAGCACTTAAACATAAAACAATCAACAAAACGTTAATTATGGGGTGCAGCACAGTGGTGCATTCTCTTTTTATGTTATTTAATATTAATTCCACAATTTAAATGCTACATAAAACTCAAAAATCACCAGATAGAAACACTCACTCACATTCGCAGGCGCAAGAAGTACTTGCAGTATGCGAATTATTTTTACACCAAGAAAAGTAAACTGGTTTTAAAATGTTGCATAGAACTTGTTTGGGGGGAAACTTTTTTTCACTCAATAGTTTCAGTAGTTGAAAACACACTGAAAAACATTTACAATCAATGAATGTGTAGAAAAAGGAACAGATATGAAATAGGTATAAAGAAACTAAGCTATGTTGTTGGTCTGTTGTTTCCACACAATTAATTTTTAAGGGTTTTATTTTTAAGGATAAATAAGTAGAATTGTGTATTTTAGTCTACCGGTGTTAAAATTTAAAAAAGTAAAAAAACACTTGTTTGTTATTTATAGGATGTTGTTAAATAAAAACACTTGTTTTAAAATAAATTTTCTTTAGTTTGTTTACTTTTTTCATTATCTTTTATTAGGGGTTCTTTCAAATTGTTTGAAAATCAATTTTTTATAATAAAATTCTTTTTTATACAGCAATTTTTTACTGTAATTGAAGTTGTTTTTTTTAAATTCTATAATTTTTCACACTTTAGGTGGTCGTTAAAGATTTTGTTACATCCCGTTGCCTTTTATATAATTTTTTTAAAACAGCACTTTAGAAATTACGTATTTCATAAACATTATGTGGATTTTTTCTAAATTTCTCTTAATTTTTTACTATTATTTTAATTTAATTAATTTCACCAACCGTAACAAAAATATGTTATTTTTCTTCCATCACTTATGGGAAGTGTATATTTTTTTCCACTTTGTTACAAAAACAAACTTTATCTGCTCATTCATAAATTGTAGCATATGTAATGCATGTACATAAAAAAATATTTTAAAGACAACACCGGAATACGTTTAATTTATGTTATTTTCGCTTAATCGTTTTAACAACCGCTTCGAAATGTTTATTATTTACTTGCAAAACTCAGACTGAATAAAATTCAAAATAAACACATTTGTGGCAGCCATCGGAAACAAATTTTTGTTCGTTAAGTAAAAGAGTAAATAAAACTTAACGAAACTCTCTCTCTGTGTCTCTATTTTTCACCTTCTGCCCAGTGATGCCAACTTTTGAGACTCAAAACGCGTAAACATTTTTGAACAAGGGCTAAATGGAAAAAATTCATATAAAGTCACATCAAATTTTCTTTTTTTCGGGCTTTTTCGCATTTTGAGTGACTAAAATCGGGCTAAATCTAGCCCGAAAAGGGCTAAGTTGGCATCGCTGCTTCTGCCTTTTGCTCTCTCTCTTTCTCTAACCAACACCAACTATTAAGGCCAATGTTGCCATTTTGACGCTTTTCGGGTATTTGATGACGCTTTTTTTGGTCTCGTTACCATTTTATTTTTTTGCTTCAAAAATATCGTTATTTAGTGTTGACAATATTTTTAAAAATATCGAAGCGGATATTATTGATTTCATACAAAACTTCATTGATGATTCGTCTCTAATAAATAAAATAGAAACTTCCCTAAAGAATTTAACGTTGTAAAAATGGAAAAATATTGAAAGAACTGATGAATTTTGGATTGAAATTTAAAAATTATTTGGGAGAAAATCCTTTTCATGAACTAGATGACTTTGTTATTTGTATACTTTCTTTTCCTTACTCAAATGCCGAAGTCGAGAGAACGTTTAGTTTAATGAATTTTTATAAACTAAAGATCAGAAACTGACTTTCTTTAAACTCAGCAAAAGTTTGTTGTTGCAATTACAAATTACCTTCAAGTGTTTGCTTAAAAATTAATTCAAATCAAACTTATAAAAGGTCTGAATATTTCATTAAAACTGTTTTGTGGCCCGATGATGATGATTATGAAACAGATGTATTTGAAAATTAAATTGTTTTTCTAGAAAACTTTATATTTTGTTTTTTATGAATTGTTATTTTATTTTTTTGTTTACTCCTGGTAACTGAATTGATAATAAAATTAATTATTTATTTAAAAATGTTAACATGCTTTTTGATATTCTAAGTTTATTGATTTTTACCCTTTGTTTTAGTGCCAATTTTAATCTTTTTTTAGGTGTTATTGGCAAAGCAAAGCAACACGATACCAAAATTTTTGTTAAATTTTTTTGTAACTTTTGTACCGTTTTTACCCGTTTTTACTATACACTTGACGCTTTTCTTTATTTCTAAAATGGCAACACTGATTAAGGCCCAACTATAATATGCATAAGCAAGCTTAAGCAAATTGCAAAAGTTAAGGCCCAACCATAATGTGCATAAACTGGCTTAAGCCAGCTTAAGCAACTGTGCGAATACATGTAAAACGTATGTGCAAACCATAATGTACTTAATGAAACTTTTCGTTAAGTTTCATTTGCTTAAGCAAAGTGCCAAACTGAACGCACTTTCCGTACGGAATCATCTGTTTTTTGATTTCATTACAAAAAATAAAAAAATTAGAATGCAAAATCAAGAAATAGATGATATTACTCATATTTTATCACTTTTTTTTATTATTGATTCAACAATTAGCAGTTTTTACTGCTTGAAAATTTTCAATAAAATAAAACATCAAATAAACAAATAGAGGGCTGTAATTTTTGGAACTTTTTGATTTAAAGTACTCGCAAAAACATAAAATACTGCACAAATATGCAACAAGGGTTACATGCATCATGTAAGTACATTATGGCCACCTAAAAGTCTTCTTGAGTTTACTTATGCATTTGACAGACCTTTCGTTCATTTTTGACAATTTCTTAAGCTAGCTTATGCACATTATGGTTGGGCCTTAAAGGCCCAACTATAATATGCATAAGCAAGATTAAGCAAATTGCAAAAGTTAACGAAAAGGCTGTCAAATGCATAACCAGTTCAGAGTTAACTTTTAGGTGGCTACAATGACTTTGAAACTTTTTGTCCACAGTTGCTCATTTATGTTTAAAAAAAATGTTTTTATTTTAACAAAAACCCATTAAATGACTATATTTTATAAATATTATTATATTATTTTATAATTAAAAGAAAATTTCGTACCCGAAACGCATAATATTTCCTTTTTTTTAAATTGATCGGCAAAAGTACTAAAATGTACAGCTGTGGCAGCACTACATTGTAAATAATAATAAACGTTTACATATATTTTGTTAATTTTCGTAATGTGTTTGCAAAAATGGAGAAAAAACTTAAAAATTTAAATAATATAAAAATATTAAAGTTAGCGCTTGAAGGCCTGTGCACATTAAAGGAAATAAGTGAACTACATTGTATAAGAAGAAGACGCTCTTGTTCTGTCAGAGAAATAAACCGCGACAGAAAGACATTTTTGTTAAAATTAAAAGGGTCCCTTTTATTGTAAAGGCACTTATTTTTTTCCGCATTTTCTATTAAATTTAAAATAAATATATTTTCGTCCATTTTGTTCAAAACACAAGCAAACAACAACAAACAGCTGATTCCGTACAGAATGTGCGATCAGTTTCGCTTTTTGCTTAAGCAAATGACAGTTGAAAAACTTAACGAAAAGTTTTGTTAAGTACATTATAGTTTGCCACATACAATTTATATGTGTTCGCACGTTTGCTTTAGCTAGCATATGCATATTATAGTTGGGCCTTAACACTATTGGAAAATGCTGCCAGATAAAACGTTTGTTATGCAACATATGGTTGGGCCTAAAGTTATCAAAGGATAGAGTAACAATTTTATATTAATGCATTTGAAACAAAGATAAATTAAAGGCAAAGAAATAGAGCTGGTTTCGTAATAAAACGTTTCCTGTAAATTATCTTCATTCGATATTTGCTGTATTTGTTTAAATGTATAGATATACTACTACTGAATCATTAAGAATATTAGTTTCGTTTATTATCATTCTTGTTTATGAAGTATCGGTATATATATTCGTACATACTTCGATTAGATTTCCAAAATTACAAAAAGAATTTATTTCAGGAATATATTGAAGAAATAGAAGGGTTAAATTCTAACGTTTTTAAATTCTGATTAACTAAATTTGTATTAAGCTTTAGTTTCTGAATTCAGCCTCAAAATCATTTAATGTGAATTAATATTTTAGAGGTTTTCATTGTTCGATAATTCAACCAACAATTTCTTGTCGTGATATCTAACCATATTATAGATTCATATTTAAAGATCATATGGATATCAGTTCCAAAATGTTCTTGAAATTGAATAAAATCAGCTCTCCTATTTGCACTAATTTACAAATGGAAACTTAAATCATATATTTATCTATATATGGTTGTATTTAATTTGAAATTCCAAATGCAACAGTATTTTCAAATTGTACCAAATGACTCGTGGTAGTACCACGGTACCAACTGTGTCTGAAATGTATCAAAAAAGTACAATTGTACCATGATTGCCAACACTGAGCAGTCACCTTTTTTAGAGATGACAAAATTTTCTGCATAAAATTCACGTATTCTAAAATACAACACAAACAAACCCAGTTTCTTTTCAATCTCAAACCAACACGCAACAAGCAGCGACGATGACTAGGAGGAAACGTGTAAAAGCGACGGAAGCGGAAGGAAGAAGAACTAAAATGGTGGGGGGGGGGGGTGAATTAGAGGAAAAAGTCCCTTCGTCGGGCCGCCAGAAATTTTTTTGCTCGTGTGGTGAGTATAAAAAAAACGTGGTGAGTTTTTAGAAATTCACCTCAAATACCGTTATTTAATTTTTGTCAAGGCCATTGAAAATTTCGCATCATAAAAGTAGGAGGCAATGTGCTTTTTACAGTTTTACGGGGTGGTTGCAGAAAGTTATTTTTTTGTATGATGAATGTAGATTGAGAAAATTTTAATAAATTAGAATCGTTCAAAGAAAATATCACAAATCGCCACTTTGCTATTTTTGAAACAATAAAAAACGTCAAAATGATAAATCGTCAATCTGGCAGCTATGAACACAACAACTCTGTTAGCAAATGTATTACACGCTTCATTAAAATTGCCGGTTGTTGTGTTTTTGTGCGAAAAAATAAATAAATTCCCCAATAAATACAAAAGAATTAATTAATAAAAGTGCTTCAATCGATAAAACAAATTGTGCTGCTTTTGATTTGTGCAAAATTTTCAGTGAAAAAGCGTTTTTTTTATAGAAATTGTGTTGGCAAAATTTTGAGAAAACACTTGTTGATCGTCGCCATTTTTCTACAGACAGCTTTGGTTAACATTGTAGATACACTGTTGTGGTTGGTTCTGTTAGTTTAACAGTAAGGTAATGTGTGTGTTAAGAACGGATATAGATAAAGCAGTTTCTGTTAACAATTTAATTAAAGGATATATAATAATGGATTTACAGACTAGCTTCGGTTAATATTGAAAATAAGGTAAGTAATTGTACGTAATTTTTTGTAGTATTAAAACATTTAAACGATGTAAAAGAAAGTGAACCAACGTATTAATAAATATTTGCAGTAATAACGATTTGATATAGAAAATTCTAATGAAATAACCAATGCAAAATCTATATCTCTGACTTTATTAAACAAAATTGTGGCTGAAAATTATGTTAAAAATTCAATAAACTTTAACAAAATTCCAAATGTAAATTTTATAAAATTTCTAAACTATGTATGTTAGTCATAAAATATTTAAAAATATGTATCATCAACAATTTATGTTATCTTTAGCAAATATTGATTTATGTGTGATTTTGAAGTCATGTTGACGATTTTGCAAGTATTTTTAACTAAAACACATTAGAAATCGCTAAATATTGTTTTTAAATGAAACGTTTGGAAATCTAATTGAAATTGGAAACTAAATTTTCTCCTTATTTTGTAGCTTCCAATTTATGTTGTCAAGTTTTATTCAAGTTTTGTGTATATGTTAACTAGTCATAACATTGATAGGTCTAAGGGAGTATGGAATTTTAACAATATTTAAAAGTGGAGCACACCAATCAAGCGCATTTTGACAAAATTGCGTTAAATTGGCAAGGCCCTAAGAAACCAGGACCTAAAATGACAGTTTGTGTTCTTTACAGATTCTACATAGTCAAGTTTCCGCCTAACCCAGAGCACGAACATAATGTATCTTAATTTAATTACTTGCATAATTAGTTTGTGAAGGCATAAGATAAAATTTTACAATTTAAACAGTATTGAAATAAAAATATTCAAAATAAGCTGGTCTAATGTTTTCTTCAGAAGCTCTAAAAGCTGTGGGAAAAGCGTTAATTTGGCAATTTAATGCTGTGTGAACCCAAATATGGATCTTTAGTGGCTAAAAAACAGCGGCTTAAGTTAGGCCAAAATAACTGACCGTCTTTTGAGGTTAAGAACAAATGTGACCGAGAGTTGACATTATGAAATACTAAGCTTTCATGTCTGAGCGCATACTCTGGACGTTATTCAAACGAATCAGTTGCAGGTTTCATGTTCCCTGGTCTGTTAGATTTATCAGCTTATAACAGCTAGGCTATTTTTGGGCCTTAAAAGATTATAAGACGATCTATCCATGTCCGTCCGTCTGTTGTTGGCACAATAGAGCTTCGAAAAAAAAGACATAGAACAATGAAATTTTTACCAAACATTCTTTGGTCCACCGAAATGTTTGGTATTGAAAAAGGGCAAAATCGGTTCAGTAGGATCTGAGTTATAGAGCAAAGTTTCAGGCTACTTCGATATTTTTCAGAAGTTTTTTCGGCAGTTTAGAACGTCTTGGATGCATTTGTATATCGGCAAGCACATGTATGTTAACTGAACCCAAAAAACCAAAAGTCTGCATCAAACTGTGATGCGTTGGGCAAGCATTTATTTCTTGTCAAGCCCATGTGGATTATATTAACCCAAAATGAGCAAATTTAAATGATTAACAAATACATCAAGACGTTAAAGTGCTTGACTGTTTAGGAGGTCGAACACCACATTCAAGATGATAAAGTGAACGAACTATTGCTAAAGATGATTCGGCTCTAACTGTCATTACTTTTGAAATAATGTTTATCAATTAAAAGGCTTTGCCCCCTCGTGTAATGCTACATTTTTACTGCAGCCATTACAGGAATGCCCTGTAATCCAAACAATCATTTTGTGGTTTTTGGAAAGTACTTAAGATGTGTTCTTAACAAACCACTATTAATAACTATTAAATAAATAAATTTTTAAGAATTTTTCGTGTTTACAGAGTTTGAAGCATTTTGAAGAAAATTTCAATCGTGTAAATCTAGCTTAAGTTATTCAATGATCTTAACGATTATTTCGTGATTTTGAATGGGCGTTTATTAATCACACTCTTATCAAGTTATCCGAACAAATAAAACAAAATTACGAAAATATTTTTCAATTTCTTTCAAAGATAAATTTGTCTAAATTACCTAATCTTAAAGGAAAGCCATAAAAACTCTAATAAAGACACACAACACTGCCATCTAAACATACTGACCCACAATCCTAGTGTTCTTTGGCCCATATTTTGTGACTAAGATTAAAGGTAGCTTACATTAAAACAAGAAAAAGATTTATACGAAATTGACACCCCATAAATAACGAAATACTCCTGATTAGCATAATTTGTAAAGTGTAATTTATAAAGCTTTTGTAGTGAATTTGGCTTTTTATTTACAAACTTTTCTTTAAATTGCCATTAATAAAAAGATGAGAAAAGAGGAAGATTAACAAAAAAAAAAAAACACAATAATTGATTAGAAATATAAATAAAACAAAAAACAAAAGATGCATAAAAGTTCAAATGCATTATGGTAAAAGGTGAGGAAAAATATCATGATCATGTTGTAAACATGACTCTTTTTGGCTTTTTCTTAACAAACAAACATTATGGCTAAAATGCATGCCAGCCAACAACTAACTAACTTAACAACCAACCATCTACAAACATACATAGATACTATTTTGAATATTTAATCACAGCTCATTAACAGATAAATTGCCGCTTATGCTGCTTGCTTGTGTCGTTGGCACAAAATGCTTCTAAAAGCCAAATTATAACGGCAAATAGCTAACATTTTTCCATTTAACTTGAAAAGATTTCTTCTTCACAACTTCGAAAGACCAACAAAAAGAAAAAAAAAACGCTCATATTTCAGACTTGACATTTTCCATAAAAAGCCCTCTAGACGAAAACTAACTAAATTTTCATTTATTTATGTATGTATGTATGTATTGTTTTGTTCGTTATTTTATATTTATTTGAAAATCTTTAAATAAAAAAAAACCCCCCGAAAACGTACATATTTATCATTGTTTTTGCTTTTATTTTGTATTTTAAAAGATTTGTAAAAAAAAGTAAAGAAAAAATACTGTTTTTTTTTAACGATAAAGTGTGTGTCTGTTTGAAATGCATGTGAAAAGTGAAACTGGTTAATATACAAAAACCCCATGCATTTTGAAAAAAAGATAAGAAAAAAAAAAATAACCAAAATATTATTTAAATCTTGTCTTAAACTCCTCATACCTACCAATTTATACAAGATGTTTTGGGACACCAACAAACAAACGCTCTTAAAACAAACCAAAACATTGCCGGCACTAACCAACCACCTCGTGGCAAATGAAATGAAAAGTTTTGCTTTAACGTTAAACCCAGCAAGAAATGTATGTATGTATGTGAATTTCGTGTTAAAATCAAGTAATTGGTCAGAGTAGCTGCTGAATTTTCCACGATGTTTTAATATATTTTTGAGGATGTCAACTCTTAAAGACAAATAAACAAAAATAAATTTCTATGTAGCATACAACTGATAAAAGGAACACCTTTTATTTTAATTAAGTTCGAGCATGCAGAAAAATCCGGTTCTGGCTCGTCGGTTATCGGGCGGTACGTGAACTTAATGTAGATATAAAAAAACTACATAGACTTTAAATCCGTATAGCACAAACATTTTTATTAATTGTTTCATTTCTACTTTGTGGCAATCATTGCCTGTATTTTCTAATATTCTAAATAATAGTGGTTTTAAAACAAACTATAAATAACCAGAATTTTATCGAACACGGTTTATGAACGAACTTTATCCCATTAGTACCCAGTACTAGAATAATGCAAATGCAACACTTTATTTTTGTTTACATTTTAGTTACTTGTTGTTTTCAATACGCGTGGGAAGTTATTCGTGTTTGCTCGGTAATTTTAATTAATTTTTTGGGTAAAAAGTTCAAAGTTTTTTTTATAAAAGTGTATATTCGTATAATTAATTATGTCTAGTTTACGGGGAACTAGAAGGTTTCTTCGAAAAAATTAAATTAATGATGATAAGAAGAAAGTAAAGTTGGGGTGCTGCAAGTTGTAAAAAAAGCTGGCCGAATTTAGTTGTTGTCGTTAGTGGTGGGAGTTTTTTGTTTATGTTTGTTGATGTGCAGAAATAAGTGTAATCGATTTAATTAGCCAAGTGAGCAGTTATAAATAGTAGAGTGTGAAATGAAAACAAGTTTAAACAAATTAATAAAAAACAAAATATAATAAAAAAATGTAAAGAAAAAAGCATAATGCAATTATTAAAAATGAGAAAAGGAAATATATCTAATATAGTAAATGATATTAATGTGTAAATAAAAAAAATATATAAGGGTCCATAATCAAGATTATCAAAATTCAAAGAGGTATGTCAAAAAAATTCATAATTAACATTATAAATAAAAAAATTATAAACCCAAATTTCATTAAAATCCTTAAAGCTACAATAAATTTTGTTATTTTCCAAAAAAAAATGTAAATAAAAAAAGTTAAAATTTTTTGAATTCTGATCAAGAGATTGAGACAAATATGTAATGGCTACAGAAGCCATAACGTTTTCAAACGCCGTTTGTTTTTACATTGTTTTGCTTCATGTTTACAAACTTTAGTATGGTTTAGCGCGCGTTAATTATAACGCGAAGTATTTTTTTCCGTCACGTTTTTAATAACGATCAGTATAAATAATTTCAACTTATAATTTCGATTTACAAAGGACTTTATAGTGCAACTCTTAAACTAATGCCAACGGTACTGAATTTTTTTATAACTAAAAACTGATATGTAAACAACAATATTGCGAACTTCATTAGTAATTAAAGACAAATTAAGACCCTGCGTCATTGCGTTTAGCGAACGCACAAAATATTCAGGGCTGTCATAGAAACCAATATTGTAAGAATTGGTTTTAAAACCGACAAGAAAAAATCCTTTGGTGTCATAGGGCACTGCTACACGTTCAATAAATATCGTGATACTAGAAATATCTCTACATTTATTGAACGTGTAGCAGTGCTCTATGACACCAAAGCATTTTTTCTTGTCGGTTTTAAATCCAATTCTGATAATATTGGTTTCTATGACACCCCTGATTACGTTGTTACAATACTGTCAAATCATTGCGTGGTTAATGTTGCCATTCTAAAAGTTGATACTGAAATTTAAAATAAAAATTTACTTAAAGCCGCATTTATTTTGCATTTGCAGTACTACAAACCAATCAGCTCTTTAATTTCTTTTTGTTTGGGTATATATCAAGAAAGTATTTCAAATTGTGAAGAAAAAAGCTTTCAAAACAAATAACTATAAATACAAAGATACTAAGTATAAAAAAATATTCGCACTTATGAATATGTCTTCTTCTTCGGATGATCAAGATTCCTTAAGGGTCCTAGACATATCTATTGAAAAACCCCAATTGCGCTCTACTATCAACATCATTAATTTAACGAATAATGAGTAAGTCAAATAACACTCTGGCGATTTACAATGGGTATCTGAGGGGAATTGGGAATGAGCTTATACATCTCTTTCACAGTCCAAGGTTAGTGACGTCATTAATGAATGTTTATCATCTATGGAACATTGGCTTTGTCCAAAATGGATAAAGTTTAGGTAATCTTAGGGCTGAAGACGAAATTAGTGAAATTGGCATTCCACGAGCCGCATCTCGATATTTTTCCATTTCAGCTTTCAAAAATTCAAATTGAGCTGCCGTTGTGGCTTCTTTTTTTTAGTAGTATTTTATACTAAATGAATATGTTTGTATTAATTTACTTACATGGTTTTAATAAAGTTCCTATTAAATATTTAATTCAACTTTTAAAACTAACGCCAAGAAAATGAAGGCGTTAAATTTGACAAAGCAAGTGATAAAAAATTCAGCATTTACACAATTTACACAATTTAAAACAGTTGTATTAACAACAACGTAGGAATCTGCTGTTACAACGCAAACAATCACTTGCTTGAACGCTGTGATTTGAAAAATGTAATTTAACGCAACGCTTAGAAAATTGTGGCGTTGCGTTTTACAAAATTATTTAAATAAATTTATTAAAATAAGTGTGGTCATTTACATATATAATCTAGCACTTTGATAGTTATTTATATTATCAATTAAATATATATTTCACTATCCCAGTGGGAAAAAGATGCTGTAAAGAGGCCTTCTTTGGCAGTCACAAGTACTTCCAGCCTCATTGCCAAATCGTTTCAATTTAACATGGCATGTCATTGTTATTCAAGGCCTTGCCTACTCACCACTGGTTACATGCCTACTAGAAGGTCTTCTTGAGAAGGGCAATTGGAAGGTATACCAGCTAATGCCTCATACAAGGCATAATTAAAGATCTGGGGGGTTACTCTCTATTGCGATGCGAAAGCAAATGCGATGCGATAACCGTACAATTTGTATGCTTATCGCATCGCATTTGCTTTCGCATCGCAATAGAGAGTAACCCCCCTGCTAAATTAATAATTAAATTGAGTAAAGTAAAATAAGGGGTTTTAAATGAAAAAGGTTTTTATGTTAATTTTAAATTAATATATGAAATATATAATATATGACGTACTGCTTAATGCGTACTTTACACTACAAAATTTTATACATATATGCAGATGTGTACAAAGTACAAATGTCACGCAAGAACATTAGGAAATTCTATTTTATACAGGTTAAGATGTTCCGTCTACGTGATATTAATATTCGGTAAGCATTTGCACTGATTTCAAATAACAAAACGGGATCAGCTGTTTCGTTACGGCACAGTAAGGGATGTGGACGTTCGGCTAATTATACCTTAAATAAAGGCACTAAAAAAATATTTCACTCATATTTTTTTCACACAATATTTTTTCATATTTCAAAGTAAACAGTTTTCTTCATTATACGCTAAAGTTTATTCTTAATATTTTGTTTGCCTTTTGACTTTACCGTTACATTTAGGAATAAACATATTATTAAAGAGTTGCCACTGTTTTACCAAATTTTTGACAAAGATGATCCGACTGTTTACTTTGATTTGATGCGAAAAAATCGGTATATTTTTATAAAAAGTGAAATATTTTAGTTATATATAATAAAAGTTTGTTTTTAATAATTTGAGGTTTTTACTTTCATTTGACGCTCACAGTAAGTTCAATTCACAAGTGATGTTGTATGTTGAACATTGTATGATACAACTATCTGATTGTTAACACAATTTTGACCAAAGTTGTCAAACCTTCAAAATGACAAAAAAAAAATATTTTTAAAACAAATATACAACACATAAAATATAAATACATATTTTAAAAAATTAAAACATACCGTAGTATTTTCATTATTAAAATTTATTTGTTTATTAATTTTATTATCTTGTTTTAAATTTCTCAATCAGTTTATAATTTGAGTGTTACCGTTTGGTTGTTTTTTTTTTAACTAAAATGAGTAATTTTTATGTTGAGGTACATGTAAGAACTTTTGTTAACCTTTAAAATTTCATGCAACATTTGAAAAACATATGTAAAATTGTCGTAGGTATTGTACAAAATTGTATTTATATAGAAATTACCCATATATAACATTTTTACAATTATTGTGAATTTAGACGATGTACAACTCCTACAACATCACTTGTGAATTGAACAATTGCATATTAATACTTTTGATTATGGAAGTAGTTATAGCGCACTATCATGTAGTGGCGCTATATAGGAGCCAGCACACCCGGGCCGCTCATACTGTTGTCATCTTTTTCCTAGTTCTCTGTTCAATATGGGAATAAGATATTAGTAGTTCGGTACTTTCATTTGTTGGCATTTATTTTATTTCATCATGATTATCATACCAGGTAGTAGGTTACTTTTGCTAATTCAGAAGATATGTATATTTCTTTACTACCAGTGCTCAACGCAATTCGTTACCGATTTCGCATATTATTCGGAATCTTTGTAGCAACCAAAATTTTCCTGTCTTCAGAATATCTGGGTCAGTTTCATATCCATTAGGGCATCGAAATTATTTGATTTTTCTTTTGTTCGAATGAAACGAATAAGAGATTTTAAATTGTTCGAATAAGTCAATCACGTATTTAAAATTAATCGAATTATTCGAATATTTAAAAATTTCTAAATAAAGCAAAATGAAAATGTTATTTCTTCATCAATTCGTATAAAGTAAAGCCATCTTTAATAATATCACTTATGTACTATGCACATTTTAATAATATAAAAGTGTCAGTTTGTCTTCATGATCGAGAATGATCTGATATCATGAATGCAGCCTCTTAAGTATATGTCATTTGAAACAAGGAAGAGTGGGACTGTAGCTCTAGGATAGGTTTAATCTATAGCTACACACAGTCATACATACTTTGATAGTGACTCCCCAGATATTGTGAGTTCCCTTATCAATAGTGATCTTAATAGCAATATTTTACTCATCCTTTCCGAAAATTTTTGTCTTTTGATCCTTACTCCTCAAGTTTTATTGTTTCCGAATGAAAAAAGATGCAAGATTAAGCCGATCGGATGACATATAGACTTGTCAAATAATGCAGTGTTTCCTAGGCAGAGCTATTGGCGATCTTGTATCGGAAATGATGGCAATCTTCACTAGAGTAGCAGATTTGACTATTTACGTTAACAGTCAAGCACACTGAAGACTTCACATCTAAGGTAGAAAGTGGCAGTGGCATCGTTGTTCTTCAAAGATGAGATTAATTGGATGTAATATAGACTTATCAATGACTGCAGCATCATCTAAGTTCGTCAGAATTAATAAAGGCGAACTTTATTAAAGATGTAGAGGCAAATATTTAGGTCGACAGTTAAGCGCGATAAACGTTTTGAAGTATCAATTTCAAGTTAGTGTTGGACTGCAAAATAGTTCTTGATTAGATTTAAAGAAAATCACATAGTTATTCATTGTTTAAAAGTGACTCCTTTATAAATAGAATTTAGTCATTCTTTCCGTAAAGTTTAGCTAATCGTGAATGTTAACAATGGATCCTGATCCCTCAAGCTTTCTGGATTTTAAAAGAAAACAATCCAAAGCCAATTGCTTGATAATAAAATTGTGTCTCTTATTGAGAGAGAGGAAGTGAAGTATGTACGTTCTCTTCTTAACCTCACCTCTTTTCTTTTTTTCATTAAATTACCTGCTTCGAGAAGTTCTTTACTTCGGATTTGGTGAACTTTGTAACATCATAGTGCTGTTTATGCCTTAATTTGACTTCACAAACAAAATTAATCTAACAACTTAACTCTTCCTACAACAACTCCACACTACCAAAACTTTGTTTTTCGCTGGGCTGTGGCGTTTGTTGTGCTGAGATATCTGCCTATATAATTTTTATTTGCGCCTTTTCGTTGTTCAGTTGCGGTCAGTGAGCGCCAATCATTTTAAACATTTGCATGTTGCATACAACAATTCAACGTTCAATCAACTAAATACCAACAACCACTACACATCGAAATATGCTCGTACATTTAAACATGATTTAACAACAAAACGCTAAATTATTTACGAATAAAATAAGTTGGAAAAAAAATAAACAAAACTATTGTTGCCGCTCCCGCTGTGGCTGTTTGCTGGTTGCATTTACAAGTCATGAACATCATTTAAACATAATGTGTACGAGTACGTACGGAACGTACAAGTATTATTTGACTTTAAACATGATGCCATGATGTGGCATCGTTGAAATGGAATTTGTTTTGTTTTTCTTTGTAAGATGAGTAAACAGATTTTTTTTAATTGTTACTATTTCATAAATACCGTTTATATTCTAAAAGAAAATGCCCTACAAGTGGGTTTCAAAGTTTTAATGGGTTGAAGATTGAAGACTAATCTGTTTTTCATTAATTTTAGTTCAAAAGTATGTATGTAACTATTTTCAATGTTGTCTCCTCATTTTCTTATACTTAAGGGAATCACTTTAAGCCTTCCAAAATACATTTATTTTTACTGAAGTGTTAATTTAGGTTTTAAGACGGAAAATACGGAAAGATTGGAGCGAATTTATTAACTCTTTGTACATATATGGAGTTTGACTTTCTCAATTTTAGGACAATTTAGGACTTCACGAATTCGCAGAACTTAATGTAAATTAACCCCCTGGCCCTCGATGTCGAACGATAACGTTTGCTTTTTTTTTTTTTTTTTTTTTATTCCTATGGTTCCAAGTTGGAACAAAGGGCCGTAACAAAATTCTTCCATTGGGATCTGTCCTGTGCGATTAGTCTGATCTCAGACCATGTTCTTCCTGTTTCGCTAATCTCGGATTCTAGTTACCTTCTCCAGGTGTTAGCTGGTCTACCTCTTCTTCTGCTGCCATGAGGGTTCCAGTCAATTGCCATCTTTGGTATATCATCATGGGGTCTTCTCAGAATATGGCCAACCCAGCTCCATTTCCTCTTTGCAATTTCTATGCGAATCGGTATTTCACCTGTTTTTTGCCAGAGGTCTCTGTTGGAAATTACGTTCGGCCAAAATATTCGCAAAATTTTTCGTAAGCAACGATTAACAAATACTTGCAGGGATTGGATATCGCTTGCAGTAGAGTTCCAGGACTCGCATCCATATAGCAGGATAGAGCGAACATTAGAGGAGAAAAGACGAAGCTTGGTTTTTTTCCTTATGCGAGATGCAATATCATCACGTGAGCCGCCTGTTGTTGATATGATACTTCCTAGATAGCAAAACGATTGGACATCTTTGAGTTCTATGTTGTTTACTCGAAACTTGGAGAGATTAGTCGAATTAATATGAAGACCAACACCCGATGCTAGCTGATGTATCTGGTCCAATTTGGCTGACATGTCGGTAAAGTTGTGTGCGAGTAGGCAAATATCATCAGCATAATCAAGGTCTTCCAATCGACCATTCATACCCCATGTAATGCCTCTTCTTATTCGGGTTGCTTGCCGCATAATTGAGTCCAATACAATATTGAATAACAGAGGAGATAGGATACATCCCTGTCGTACCCCAGTGCTTACATCAATCGGATTGCTTAACATGCGTTCATGCAGTACTCGACATGTTGAGTTGCCATACAGAGCTTTGATTAAGTCGATTAGCACAGGTGGAACTCCCTTGCATCGAAGTGCGTGCCAAATTGCCTGATGGTGGATCGTATCAAATGCTTTGGCGAAATCGATAAATATCAGGTATAGTGGAGATCTCCATTCCATTCTTAAGGCATAACGTTTGCTTAGATAAGACTTAAGACACAAACTTGATTGTGGAATAAACAAACTTGATTGAGTAAAAAATAGATACGATAAAAAGTATGTGTCTTAAGTCTTATCTAAGCGAACGTTATCGTTCGACATCGTGGGACAGGGGGTAAATGTATACATTTGGCTTGTGACAATTAGGAAGTCATGGAATGGTGGTAGTGGAGAGATGAAATATGATGGATTATAAAGAGATTGATAGCTTTATTGCTAACAGAAGAGGTTCGAACATTGCCGTATTATTCAGAATCCAGTTTAACTGGGGTCGTTTAAGTTATGGCCCTTTGCTTACGTGCTAACCCCACACGATTTTTGGTTGAGCTTACATTCCATGAAATGTGGCAGTATTAAAGACGTCTATCTCTATTATGTTGTTGAATTGAAAACATTATGGATTTATGTTATACCAGTGTATGTAAAGGTTGTGGAGATTACTTTTAGCGTCCTCTCATTTCACAGTAGGTCTTTGGCCTACTACCTGGATACCGCAAACGTAATTCCTTCTTGTCACATCTTTTAAGTTACTAACTCTCGTTATATATTAGAGTGGGACACAGTATTAGTCAAAATATCGGTAATTCAGTTGTCTGGTATAAAGATCTGTCGCCTAAATAAGTCTGAAACTAGTATGACTATATCTTTGGATTATAGACTACAGCGCGATATGGAAAGTATAGTCTGAATTAAAATTTACAGAAATGTATGAAATTTTTATTTGATTCGATGGAATTATCTATATAATTCAATGTTTCAAGATAATTTCATTTAAATGTTGACCGCGGCTAGGCCTCAAATGGTGCAATTATATCATTCTTTCTTTAACATATCGGCCGGTATCTCACAGATAAATTCTTCAATATTAGTTTCCAGCACGTCAACCGTTCCGGGCTTGCAGATATGAGCTTTAATATAGCCCATCTAGGCAGCCAATTGACCGGCCCCAAACGTGAAATAAATTGTTTAACAAAATCACTTCTCAATTGGGTCATTGCTTTGCGTGCTGTGTGGCATATACGAGTAGCTTTGTCTTGTCCATGTTGGGCAACAAAAAAAAAAAAAAAAACAAAATTGTAAATATTTTAGTAACGTTCCTGCCTTCTTCGTCTTTGAAAAAGTACGGTCCAATGATGCCACCGGCCCATTATCCGTTCTTATCAGTTCTTGCAATGCTTCTAACTGCTCTTCGTAACAAATACGACAATTTTGATATAAAATTCAATAATCCGCATTGTTCGTTTGCAAGTAGATTCATGTTTAAACTATAGATCAACTGAAACCTGTACATCGTGAAATAAACTACGGTGTATTTTTAAAGTCCAGTTGTTCCCATGATAGTCAGAGGAATGCTTACGTAGTCAACTCGAATTGTAAATTTTTGAAAATTTGTTTGGTATTTCCGACTTTTTTAACTTTTTATTAAATGTTAATTAGTTTATATTCCTTAAACAAAATTCATACAGTACATCGTTAAATGACTTAAATTCCTCTGATCTTTATGCATTGGTTTCATTGTAAATATATTGCTGTCATTTAAACACAAATTAAAATTTTTAAATAAGATTTCCTGAAATTCATGTCATTAAAGTTTCACTTTTGCTTTTTATTTCGTTAAGCCAGACCATTAAAAATAAACTGACCAGATTAAATGATTGTAAGGTGCCTTTAGAACGCTTTTAACCGCTAATAAATTCTTTGGTGTGTATTTCTTTTGAAAATTGTGTGTTTTTGAAAGACGAAACAATCAAATGCAATAAATATTATAATTAATATGTACATACAAAACGTATGTATGTATACTTAAAATCAAGGCAATTACTTGGAACAAAAAATTATTGTATTTTAATTATAAGCTTGTGTGAGAATTTTCTATACATAAGACACTGAGAGAAATTAATAGAAAGTATTAAAAAATATAAACAAGTTTGAAATATATAAGTATTTTGTATACAGAGACGAGATATTAGTTGTGGCAACCGAATGACCCTATTTGAAAGATTGCTATGATAGAGGCAGAGAAAGAGAAAACATATTAGTTGTGACAACCAAATTAGCAATAATAATTTTTGTCAACCCACACGCAGAGAAAAAACATGGCTTGGAAAATGGTTGATAATGGTTACGACAACTACACTCTGTTTTTGCTATTGTTGTGGTACACAAATAATTGTTATTTAAATTTGATTTTAACAATATTTTCGTTTATCGAAATTATAAAATTGAATATGGTTAAATGAAACATAATTACTTTTTAAAAATGTTTATCACAACTATTAAATGAGAACTGTTCAAACATATTATATTATTTACAACTATTTAAACTTACAAATAACCATTAAATGGTAAGTTTAATTTTAATAATATTTTGTTTTCACAATTTATAGAATATTTTTGTATCAGTTCAGTAGTTTGTCCGCTTAATATCGGATTATATATTTGGATTTATAGGTAATGGTTTTAATAATTGAAAAACGATAATAGCGCAATACACTATCTTGTGCAAATGGTATTGGTATTGATGCAGTACCATTTGCACAATATTGTGAATTGCGTTAATATGTATTTAAAATATATTAAATATTACTACAAAATACTAAAATTTCAAAGAAGTATAAAATACCTAAACAAAGTTATCTACACTTTGTGATAATAATCTTAAATATCACAAAAGAAATAAACTACTAAAAATAAATGTAAATTATTTTATATCTTTTACGTTCGAAGTGCGCAAATATTTACATTTTTTTAAGTATTTATGAAAACGAAAAAATGTAAGAAATACACCAATACCTCGCTTTGCGTCGTTTTGTTTTGCGCTTTTTCGATGTTGCTTCGCTGCTTACTTAGTACTAATTTTCACTGTGCATCGTTAGATTTTCGAGGTTGCGTTGTTTTGGGTTCGAGTCATTATTTTTATACCCTTCACCTTCATGAGAAGGGTATATATAAGTTTGTCATTTCGTTTGTAATTTCCACAATGTAATTTTCCGACCCTATATATATATTCTGGATCATTATAGATAGCGGAGTCGATTAAGCCATGTCCGTCTGTCTGTCTGTCTGGATGTTGAAATCAATTTTCTGAAGTTCCCAGATATCTTCGGGAGCAAAATCTTCAATCATTCTGTCAGATATGCTTTCGGAAAGTTTGATATTTAAAATCAGCAAAATCCGTCCATAAATAACGGAGCTATGAGCAAAAATCCCAGACAATCTCTGAAAATTTCATCAAAAAAACTATCAAACAAAGTGTATTAATATTGTTACGAATAATTTCATTAACAGATGGCGTTGATCAAACAAAGTGTATTAATATTGTTACGAACAAATTCATCAATAGATGGCGTGTTTATCGACATACAACTTGTTTAGCATTTGTAGTAGTTTTGATTTATAATATAATAATATAATTATGCATCCACAACAAAGGTGAAGGGTATATAATAGTGCTGGCAAAGTATTGAGTAATAGGTACCGAGTATCGAGTATTTGCCCTTTTTTTTGGATACTCAATACTCGAAAGTAGTTACTCGATACTTTCTGAGTTGTATTTTTAAGCAAGTTGAGTGGGTAAAAGAGTGCATAAAAATACATCACTGTATAAAAAGACAACAATGTTCATTAATTTTCCAAAGAATTTATTTTAATTATTTCTTAAGTTGTTGTTAACGGTGAATTAAAAGTTAGCTTTACATTTATTTTTGATTTAATAATAAAGGACATACAAAACCAATAATAGTTGAAGACCTATTTTTATTTTTTGAAGAAACTAGTTCAATTTGCAGATAAAAACTATGCGGTACAATTTAAAAAAATCCGTTAAAAGTATTGAGTACCCAAATGAAAAGTATTGAATATTATTGAGTAATGGAAAGTAGTAGAATTTGCCAGCACTAGTATATAAGATTCGGCATAGCCAAATATAGCAGTCTTACTTGTTTTGTGAAATTTTTGCAATATCTGTAACATCATTAGATGCTAAAACGCTGACCCGTACAAGAAGTGCTTTGATGATCGAAATTAAGTCCCTGCTTTCTATTTGTATTGAAAATCAAGTTGTGCAGAGAATACCACTAAATAAAATGGTATTTCATATAAAAGCAAAAAGCTTATTTGATGACATAAAAGGTAAAGCATCATCCAACGATAATGCTTGTGGTAGTAATACAAACAATTGCTACAAGGAAATTTATTTTCCGTTGGAAAAAATGCTGTTCAACAAGCATTGGATCAATTTTTTGTAAAAGAAAGCCGACGACTTAGTATTTTTGTAGCATTAGAACCTATCTTCGATCTTTACATGGTTTGCTATAGAAAATTTTAGTTTACTATGCGTCGTGTTTTTTTTTTTTTGGAACGTAAACTCAATGCAAAGTGAGGTATTGGTGTAATTCAGTAATAATTGCGATTAACGTTTCTAAATTAACAATTCTAAAAATTAAAAGTAAATTAAAAAAAAAAAAAACATTTGTTTGGTCTATTTAAAATTCAGTCTATAGCATTTTATTTGTTATAAGTTTAAATTTCATTGATTTTATAAACCAGGAATTACCACCACAAATTTAGCAACAAATGACGTTTTACTCAAAACGAATATGATTACATTATGTCATAATATGGTTACTTTTAATCATATTATGTTTACTTTGTATTATATTATTATTCCTTTAAAATCTATTATGGGTACTTGGTCATATTATTTTTAGTTTGGATCATAATATTATCATGTATAACAATTTTATTTTTTATGATTTATTATGATTAATAATCAAATATTATGAGAAAATATTACGATGACTGATTATAAAATGATATTTCAAGATACATACTTATATTCAACATAAATAATATGATTTGACTTCAATCATAAATCTTATCATAATATGTTTTTTAAAAGGCAATTAATATGTTATATTAATATATTAATGAATTAATTGTGTTACTTCCCAGCATACCATTCTGTGAGCGCTCCGAAAAAGGAGTCAGAAAAGAGGCCAACTAAAAAGCATTTTCAGAGCGAAAGAAAAATTTGCTTAAAAAACTGATTTCTTTTTCCATTTTTATATATTTTATTTTTTTTTTTACTAAATAATTTTTAAGCTTGAGGTCACTTTTTTTGTTTTTTGTAAAAGATTTTTTAATTCTTATATATATAATTCACTCTATAAGAATTAAAAAATCTTTTACAAAAAACAAAAAAAGTGACCTCAAGCTTAAAAATTATTTAATAAAAATCATTAAAAAGGTCGAAGAATATAGAATAAAATTATTTTTTTTTTTACTGTAAATACAATTTATTTAATTTTTTCCATTTCTAATTTAGTTTATTTGTACATGAATTCCCTGTTTGTTTAAGTAAAAACAATTTTAAAAAAATAATAATAAATACGACCTTTAAATTTGTGGTATTTAAAATTGCAATGACTCTTTTTTGACATGATGTAAGAGCTCTTTCTGAGGCCAAAAAACCCTCATAAAAGACTCTTTTCTGACATTATCTAAGAGCTCTTTCTGACGGACCATTTTCGAATGTAATGCCCCTCCTTTCTGAAGGTTTTCGGAGCAATAATGATTATTTTTTGGGCTCATAAAGAGCATGAACGCTCCGGAAAAGGTGTCAGAAAAGACTCTTTTCGGACTCATATGGCTTGCTGGGTTTCTTTGGAAAGAGATATGTAGAAAAAGAATAGTTGGTTTAATTAGAGAATAGTGGAGTTACTCTCTATTGCGATGCGAAAGCAAATGCGATGCGATAAGCTTTTCATATGACAACACTGTAATTGCGCGTTATGTTTGTTAATAGTACAGTATTGCAGCGTCTCTGGTGGTGAGTAGGCGCATTGATCAAATCTTGATTTATAGCCATTATATTAATTATTTTACTTCGGTGGCGTTTTTAAATGCTATACCATCGAAGGAGGATGCTGTGATAAATATAAGTTATGATAGAAAACTAATAATTATCAGAAACTGATGTTGTTTTGGGTGGCAGCGGCTGGGAATCGAACCCAGGCCACAAATACCAACTCATGCTCATGTTGCTTGTAGATTATGTTTATCACAAATATATTTTTTCTCTGCGTGCATTTAATATATTGGAACGACCATTATAGTTCTTTTATTAAGGATCAATCGTTTAATTATCCATTAACAGTTCATTGGAGTAATGTTAGGGCACTTTTGAGGTTTTTTTAAATATTGTGTTAAGAAAGAAGAGTGTAATTTTTATTGTCATTAATTTTATCATCAATATGCCTAGCTATCAAATTTCTCTCAGTGTTTAGTTTAGGGTTAAATTGTATTTGCATTGTTTTGTTTCGGCTTTAACTATTTATATACATACAGTTTATTTATAAGTATAGTCTGTTTTTAGGTACACACATAATCACATACATGCTGCTTTTATTAAATATAATGAAATCTTTTAAGATTCTAATTTCTACATGTATTAAATATTCACTTGTAAAAATAAACGTATGCACGAGAATGAGTTTGTTATTCAGCGAACCATGACCATGTTATTTTTTTTTTTTTATAAATATATTCTTCATTTTCTTGTTTATTATTATTAAACTTATGTATATAAAAGTAGAAACAATAATATTTACAAACATGTGAATAAAAATGTAGGTAAATTTACAAATACTATAACACTAAAGAAGTGGTAAATTTACAAGATATCATTACGAGTACTTTGTAAGGTATTTAGTCAGGCAAGGCTTATTGCGATCTGGCATAGAGAGAGAAATAAATTGAGATACATAGTTTAGTCACAACTTTAGCACATTATTCACATTTTACGTTTTGTAGTTTTACCGATAATACCGTATCGAATACTATGAGTCAAACAATCCTTACGCTATAGTTTTGTGCGATCGGTCCGAGATTCACATGTCTCATAATTATGTTTTTTTTTGCTTGGGCCAGCACTCAGGGGATGATCCCTACTCATGCAATGCATTGTGTTGGAACTAGGAAAATAGGTTATGGGAGGCAGGATGGAGGGAGTAGTGTTTTGTGAACATTTGATGTGATTGTAATACTTTATTAACTTTACAATCAATATCTAATTTTTATTGATCATTACCCTTATAATCAAAGTTTCCATTTCTTCTCATATACCAGCACAGAATCTTTAGCTAAAGTCTCAGTTGTTTCCAAAGTTATCCGAGCATAGAGTTATTTTCGTTGACCCTTTATTATACCCTACACAACAATAGTGGTGAGGGTATATTGGATTTGTGCTGATGTTTGTAACGCCCACAAATATTGGTCCAACTCAGAATTACTTCCTGAGTCCTGAGCTTGTGCGCGGAGTACAGGTCTCAATTTTTGCGATATTTCAATAAAATTTGCTACGTGATATTTTTTTAGGCTCAATGACAGATTGGATTGAAAGTGGTGGAAATCGGTCCATTATTTCACCTGGCCTCCATAGAAATGTCCTTCCGAAATAGAGGATTAACGATCATAAATGTTTAAATTATGCAAGCATCCAAACAAATTTCACCACAAATGAGTAATAAATAAAGCTAAATCACATCTACAAATTTTTTGAAGATCGATCCATAATTGATCATAGCTCCCACAAAGGAGCATAACTTTACAAATGTCGCTATCCAAATAATATTGAACACAATTTTTTTCGTATATATACAAAGAATATGGTACAATTTTATGATGATCGTTTCATAATTAGTCGTAGCTCCCATATAAGGCCCACTTCCGATAATCACTTTAACGACGATAAATCTCTTAAAAATGTTGGTATCCAAATAAAATTCAACACAAATAAAGC
The DNA here is from genome assembly GCA_916048285.2 of Bellardia pandia. Lineage (NCBI taxonomy): Eukaryota > Metazoa > Arthropoda > Insecta > Diptera > Calliphoridae > Bellardia > Bellardia pandia. The sequence continues at coordinate 46,880,929 of OU696530.1, forward strand.
TCATACATACATACATATGTATGTATATACAGCAATTATGACACCTAATTTTATAAAGGTCGGTCCATAATTAGTCGAATCTCCATATAAGACCCTTTCCGTAATTCACTTTACCTCCATAAATCTTTTAAAAGTACTTATATCGATATAAAGTTTAACATACATAATATTTATATTCACAAAAGTCATGGCACTAGATTTTTGGATGATCGGTCCATAACAGGTAATATTTCCAATATAGCGCCCATTTATGGAATACTGTTTTATACATATACTGGGTGTAGGGTCGGGCTTAACCGACTATACTTTCTTTCTTGTATATTATTTATTTTTATTTTATTTATTTATTAAAAAATTTATTATAATATAATTAAAATTACAATAAATCTAAGACTAAAAGCACTAGCACAATGGCTATCGGCTTATTTGTATATTATGATCCAAGGTTATGTGGTCATACGAGTATGTATGAGAAAAAACTAAGAAAGAACACTTTAATGTCTATTTGCCATCAGAAGTCTGGTAAAATATTGAGCCTATTATCGTTAGAAGAACCCTTCTCTGTGACAGCTGTCAAAATGGCCGCCAGTAGAAAAAAGTGTTGCCAACTTAAAGTTTTATACATCTAAAACAAAACACCCTTTACTAAAACTGAATAATAAAATATTTTTTAAACAATATTAGGTGTTTACTTTATATTGAATCTCACAGAAATTAGTATTAAATTATTATGTATGTAACGGTGCTTTAAAGGTCTACGGCGCGCCGCTTCATAATATCCCATAGCCGAAACCCGGTTAGTGTGAATCTTGACTGATCTTTCAACAGCTGATTTTAGGTATAATGCTAATTAACCCCCTGGCCCACGATGTCGAACGATAACGTTCGCTTAAGAAAGACTTAAGACACAAACTTTTTATCGTATCTATTTTTTACTTAATCAAATTTGTTTATTCCACAATCAAGTTTGTGTCTTAAGTCTTATCTAAGCGAACGTTATCGTTCGACATTGTGGGCCAGGGGGTTAAAGTTCAAGATTTTTCTTATATTTTTCTGATATAAAAGAGACAGTATGAGTATGTAACAAATTTTAATAAAAAGTTCTCTAAATGTACACAAATTACACTCAAGTTGTTATGAATATCAGACAAACTCTGTAAATTATGGTGGGAATTAGTAATTACATCAATTTTAAATGGGCAAAATTAGATAACGTTTCTAAACATTTGAAATGAATTATGTTGTTCGTAAAATTGTCTTTCAAACAATATATAAAATGCTAATAAAATTTGCACTAAGACTGAATAGAAAACACAGAATAAGGATATTCTAGTCCTATAACCAGTTTAGTTTTTCTATTTCTTATTATGTTTAGGTGGAGGATATTTAAAATTCGGCACAGACGAATATTGCACTTTAACTTTTGTTTTATTTAATTTGTGGTATAATTTCAAGCTTTTCTGTTCGGTGTGTATTCGTACCCCACTAACAACTTTGTATTTGTAATGAAAATGTCTGTAAAGTATTACAAGGGGTCGATCAATAACTTTTTTGTTGTTGGATTTGGTATCAAAACAGAGTAGAAGCAATACAAACTATATTTTTTTTTACAAACACTGAATGAGCATTTGTTTGATTTCAGCATGAATGGGCGTAGAACGGAAATGCTACAGCGTATTTAACGATGTCACAATATTTTATATATATATTTTTTTTTGTATAAACAAAATAAATATATTCCCAATACGAGTATAATCAAAAAATGATCACTTTTTTTATTATAGTGACTGTTAAGCCATTACCAAAGAAGCCGTGTGAATGGTGCAAGCTTTTAAAAATCTGCCCCTTTTTATATTGTTAATAATTTTCTAATATTTCATAATATTTTCTATTAAAATTGCGTTGTTGTTGCTTTATTTTTTCAATTATAGAATAGTTTTGATTAAAATTACATAAGAAACGGACATGATGCTGTACAAATGTCTATTTTAATTCCCATTTTTCTTTATTATTATTTTGTAACTTGAAGTCTGACTGATTATTACTGACATTTGTTTCATAATACTTAGGCAAATCAAATCAAATGTTTATATACAATTTTAGACTTTATTTGTAACAAATAATCGACAAATAAACGTGATCCAATTTGCCGGACATCGTATGCAAAGAAGTTACAATAACAGAAAAACAGTCAATAATAATCTTGAGATTAAAAAAAAAATAAAATAAAAAAAAAGAGAAACTAATCTAGGTTTATGTTGATCATTACTTGTTCACAATATTGTCTCTGCTTGTCAGTCAGTTGCTGTGTCAATTTAAAATCACTTCTTTCGTCTGCACTCAGTCATAATTGGCATTATTCTTCGTTATGGCCCAAAGGGTATTACAGTGGCCTACACGTTTAGAGTTACATTTCCTCAATGTAATTGATTTATTTTTTCTTCTATTTCTTCTTCGATACAATATTGCAAATTATTAAAGGGCTTTATACTATTATACTTGATATTTTTTTTATAATTTTGTTTGTTAACTTGTTAACTTGTAATTCAATTTAATTTTTATAATTAAATTGTAATGCTTTACATTAAATTTAATAGAAATCTAACAGAATATTAAACGTGTAAATTGAATTACATCAATTTTTTTCAGGTTTTAAATAAACTTCAAATAAATAGGGAGTTAGGGGAATTTTCTACATACAGCAAAATCTCTAAGTGATTTTCTATAGAAAATTCAGAAAATCATTGATCACAAAATTTTCTATAGACAAATCTCAGTGTGATCAGTGATCATTAAAATTTCAATAGACAAATCTGAGTGTGATCAATGATCACAAAATTCTGTCTGTGATCAGTGATCACAAGATTTTCTATATAGTCAAATCTCAGTGTGATCAGTGATCATAAAAATTTCAATAGACAAATCTGAGTGTGATCAATGATAACAAGATTTTATATAGCAAATTTTGTCCGTGATCAGTGATCACAAAATTTTCTATAGACAAAATTCTTTGTGTAATCAGTGATCACAAGATTTTTTATAGAAAATTCTGTTTGTGATCAGTGATCAGAAGATTTTCTATAATAAATTCTGTGTGAGATATGTGATCAGAAGATTTTCTATAGAAAATTCTGTGTGAGTTCAGTGATCAGAAGATTTTCTATAGAAAATTCTGTGTGAGATCAGTGATCAGAAGATTTTCTATAGAAAATTCTGTGTGAGATCAGTGAAAATGGATCTGACATGATTTTCTCTAGACAATTGTGCATGATCTTGGATAGCACATGAGCATTTACTAGCGTATCCATTCGAATAATATTCGCTCGAATAATTGAATACTTTCTTACGCATAATTATTCGAAAAATTTCAAAATTACCATTTTCGAGTAACAAATAATTCGATTAATTTTATGTAGAATAATCGAATAAAAAGAATAAATATTTTTGTGTTAATTTATTGTTTCTTTTAAAAATTTTGTAATTAAAAATAGTAATAATTTAACATTTCGTTTCAATTTTATTTAGAATACATATAAGACATGTTTAATAAACAGATATTTGTGTATATAAATTTAAGTTATTATTTATTAATTAAACTTTATTTTTGAATTTCTAATATATTAATTTTGTTTAGTATAAATAAAAGTTAAATAATGTTATTCAATCACTATAAATGAATGTTTTGAAATTTTCTTGTACAAATACATTTATTAATGTACTGCAATAAGTGTTAAGCCTAAAAAGAAATATTTGATATTTAGTACAATAAATTAACGAGTTTTGAAATTATGGAGTCAACATATGATGACATAATATGGCAAAATCTAAATTATTTAATAATTACGCTATTATATTTGCCCTTATTGATAGCTTAAAGGAAAGTATTAAAAGTAATTGCAAGCAAAATGGGATAAAACAAATTTCAGATATAGTAAAGAAATTTTTGAAAACACGGTGATATTACTAAAACATATAAATTCATTGAATTGAAATATATGGTGTTTTTTATATGTATAGAACTTTAAGTTGGCAACACTTTTTTAACTAGCGGCCATTTTGTCAGCTGTCAAGTGCTTTTGTTTAGTTTGGTTTGACATTTCAACATGAATAGACCGATGACTGAACAACGCTTTTGTTCAAATTTATTTTTAAAATCATGGTTCTGTCAACTTAAAATTCTATGCATCTAAAAAAAACACCCTTTACCTAAAATATACAGGAAAACACAATAAATAATAAAAAAAGGAATCATAATGGACCGCTTTGGTTTCTATACACACCGGTTCTTAATATAACCAGTATCAAATCTGATACTGGTAGCTTTACATTGATGATAATAACGTTGACATAGACAAAGAACATAATTATTAAAATATATCTAAAGGTTATTATTATAGATGGCTTTACTTTATATACGACTTGATAAAAGAAAAACTTTTTCATTTTATATAATTCAAAATTTTTAATGATTAAGTTATTCCAAAAAGTTAAAATCTCTTATACGAATTATTCGTTTTATTCAAACAATATAAACTTTTAATAATTTGGAAAACCTAGTTTTTACTATAGTTGATTTCATTAATAACTTTAAATAAATATTTGTCAATTTGTTAATTCAAAAATCAAAAACATTAAAAAAAAAGAAAAGAAAAAACTCTACCAAATTGAACTCAATCCCACTCTTAGAAATTTTTCGAAGAAAGTATTAAGTTTCATTGACCTTAATGGTTTAACAAACATTTTAAGAACTTAAAACAACAAACAAACAGATTATGTAGTCATGCATTTCCTATTTCCGTAACCGTTGTTCTCTCCAACAAGTCTTCCATAAGATTTCAAATAATTTTCCAAAACACTGCGTAACAGAAATTCTTTTAAACACACTTTGAAAACGCCTGTAAAAAAAGAAGAATTTCAACATCTCATGATCAAAATGATGTACGACTATGAATGACATTTACAGAAAGAAACCAACAAAATCTAAAAAAACGAAGAAAATTAATTTGTGTCATGCTCAGGTGATTTTGTAGCATGAACAAAGAAAGACGTAAAAAGTTATATATGTATAAAAAAACAAGCGTTCTAAACGCAGTCTCATCATTTGCAGCAAACGGAACAATGACAACAATAAATATACATAGTAGAAAATAATATTTGTTTTAAAACTCCAAAAAAAAATCAAACCAGAATATAATGACCAGAATTTGATGAATGTCTGACATTTATCCATTCTGTCAGTCAGTCAGCCAACCAGCCCGGCACCTTCGCGACATTTAACAATTGGGAAATTACTTTATTAATGTCGCACAATTCTTTCCACCATTTTACCACATACCACACAAATAGACAACAAAATAAACAAAGTTTATGACAAAAACACAACACTTTTAAATTAAATTAAAAACAAAATTTTAAAATTAATCTGCTCTAGAATGTGTCCCAAATGTGTGTTACCAGAATCAGATTCAGAAACAAACAGCCAGAGACAGACAAACGGACAGATATAAATATATACGTAGATTGAAAAAACAAAAAATTCCTATTGAGAAATAGGCACCAGATTGGAAGAATTTAAAAAATGTTTAAGTTATAACAAAATATACGCGCCATGCCAATGCAATATTGCAGTGTTATTAGTAGCCCACACAAATGATTGGAAAACTAAAGAGTGACTAAGAATAAAAGGGACTAGAACAAACTTTAAAAATAAATAATTGTTTATGTATCTCAACGATCGCGACGAGAATATATTTTCTTTAGAAAATCTTGTGATTTTCAGTGATCATACAGAAACTTTTCTGTAGAAAACCTTGTGATCCTCAGTGATCACACAAAGACTTTTCTATAAAAAACACTTGTGATCGTCAGTGATCACACAAAGAATTTACTATAAAAAAAAATTTGTGATCGTCAGTGATTACTCAGAGACTCTTCTATAAAATATCTTGTGATCCTTAGTGATCACACAGATACTTTTCTATAGAAAATCTTGTGATCCTCAGTGATCACACAATGACTTTTCTATAGAAAATCTTGTCATCCTCAGTGATCACACAAAGGCTTTTCTATAGAATATCTTGTGATCCTGAGTGATCACACAAAGAATTTTCTATAGAATATCTTGTGATCCTCAGTGATCACACAAAGACTTTTCTATAGAATATCTTGTGATCCTCAGTGATTACTCAGAGACTCTTCTATAAAATATCTTGTGATCCTTAGTGATCACACAGATACTTTTCTATAGAAAATCTTGTGATCCTCAGTGATCACACAATGACTTTTCTATAGAAAATCTTGTCATCCTCAGTGATCACACAAAGGCTTTTCTATAGAATATCTTGTGATCCTGAGTGATCACACAAAGAATTTTCTATAGAATATCTTGTGATCCTCAGTGATCACACAAAGACTTTTCTATAGAATATCTTGTGATCCTCAGTGATAACACAGAAACTTTTCTATAGAACATCTTGTGATCCTGAATGATCACACAAAGAATTTTCTATAGAATATCTTGTGATCCTCAGTGATCACACAAAGACTTTTCTATAGAATATCTTGTGATCCTCAGTGATAACACAGAAACTTTTCTATAGAACATCTTGTGATCCTGAATGATCACACAAAGAATTTTCTATAGAAAACCTTGTGATCCTCAGTGATCACACAAAGACTTTTCTATAGAATATCTTGTGATCCTCAGTGATCACACGGATACTTTTCTATAGAATATCTTGTGATCCTCAGCGATAACACAGAAACTTTTCTATAAAAAATCTTGTGATCCTGAGTGATCACACAATGACTTTTATATAGAAAATCTTGTGAATCTAAGCTTTTTTGCTTTTAGATAGACTTGTGAGACTAACGATCATACATATGTAGATTCGAATAATTCTAAACATTTTGTATTACACTGTAACCTGTATTTTCCAAAAATTCTTACAATAAATTTTAAACTAATGAAATTTATTTCTCATTAATCTAAGTGCACAAAGATTTGGTTGGCAACAGGCTGTAATTATTTAAAAATTTTGCAAATTTTATCCATTGAGTTGAAAACAAAATAAACATTTGCCTTCGAAATAGTTTTCAAGTCACATGTTTGGTTACACTTTGTAAACACATGTCTGAAATTAATGCATGCAACATTTAGCTAAATTTTGTATAAAGTAAATCACCAACAACAACAGCCTGACAATTGTTAACGTATAATCTGTCACAGTTTTCGAATTCATCCATTAATAAAAATATTTACGAAATTTTTAAATGTAAATACTCGTACGCGCCACGCCGCACCACATGTATTACATCTATTGTATCTGTGTGTTGATTGTTCTGTGTGCAGTTGTGTGTTCGTTTCCGTTCTGTTGTGATGTTTTTAAACCAGAATCTTTCGTAAAGTTCCAATCTGTTTGTTGCACCAATTCTGCATTTGCTGGTAACGCAATCACAATCAGAGGCAACAGCAGCAGCAACAGCAACATTTTACGGCCGCATAAAACTATGACATGATTTACAATTTTTAATTTTAGTATTTTGTTTATTTTTAGTACGACTACATATTTATTTGTGTATTTAATTATTTATACTCTGGTTGCAGTAATAGATTTTGTTTGTCTGCTTGTTGTTGGGTGCGCCATTTACTAATTTTCTACGTTTTCACAATTCAATCAACAAGTGGTGCACTGTGCATTTATTTGATTCTTTTTTACAATTTTTTTTTTTTTTGGGTGGGTGGACATTTTCAATTTAGTTCTTTTGTTTTTCAAACCATAGATATCGATAAAAAAAACAAAATCTCAATAATAAAACAACCTTTTTTAATGTTCACCTTTAATATTTGGACTTAGATGAATGAAACTGTATGTGAGCTCTCTGACAATACGTGGTTGCTGTATGACGAGTATAATGAGCAATAAATATCTATGTTTCGTTTCTGGGTCAAAACCTTAAAGTATTTTCGGATAAAATATTGCCGGCAAGAGGTTAATAAACATATTTTATTTTCAACTGTAATTGGATTTGTTTTGTTGGCAGTTCCTATGGGGAGAATAGATTAACAAATTGTTAAAGTTGTAGTTGGTTTCGATAATAAATTTATTATTTCATAGAGAAGCCTGTTGTGTAATCGCTGATGATCAAAAGATTTTTGTAAAAGAAAAGTCTTTGTGACGATCGTTGACGATCCGTAAGATTTGCTATAGAAAAGTTTTTTTTAGCTATCGTTTTGGATTTTTATAAGAGAAAAGTCTTTGTGACGATCGGTGACGATCTACAAAATTTTCTATAGAAAAATCTTTGTGACGATCATTGACGATACACAAGATTTTCTATGAAAAGACGATCCACAAGATTTTCTATATAGAAAATTCTTTATGACGATCGCTGACGATCTAAAAAATTTTCTATTGAGAAAATTCTTTGTGACGATCGCTGACTATCCACAAAAATTTCTATAGAGAAAATTCTTAGTGACGATCCACAAGATTTTCAACAGAAAAGTCTTTCCAACGATCGTTGACGATTCACAATATTTTTATTAGAAAAAAGTCTTTGTGACGATCACTGACGATCTACAAGATTTTTTATATATAAGTCTTGGATGATTTTCTATAGAAAAGTCATTGTGACGACCGTTAACGATCTTAAGATTTTCTATTGAAAAGTCCTTGTGACGATAATTGACGATTAACAAGATTTTCTATTAAAAAGTATTTGATGATTTTCTAAAGAAAAGTCTTTGATTATTTTTTTATAGAAAAGTCTTTTTAAAATACTTTGTGACGATCGTTGACGATCTACAAAATTTTCTACAGAAAAGTTTTTTCTAACGATCGTTGATGATCCACAATATTTTTATTAGAGAAAATTCTTTGTGACGATCGTTGACTATATACAAGATTTGTTTAGAAAAGTCTTTGATGATTTTGTATAAAAAAGACTTTCTAACGATAAATGGCGACCCACAAGATTTTCTATAGAAAAGCCTTTCTAACGATCGTTGACGATCCACAATATATTTATTGGAGAAAAGTCTTTGTGACGATCGTTGACGATGTACAAGATTTTCTATATAAAAGTCTTTGTGGCGATCGTAGACGATCCACAAGATTTTCTATATAAAATTCTTTGTGACGATCGTTGACGATCCGTAAGATTTGCTACAGAAAAGTTTTTTTAGCTATCGTTTTGGATTTTTATAAGAGAAAAGTCTTTGTGACGATCGGTGACGATCCACAAAATTTGCTATAGAAAAGTCTTTGTGACGATCGTTGACGATCTACAAAATTTTCTATAGAAAAATCTTTGTGACGATCATTGACGATACACAAGATTTTCTATGAAGTGAAGATCCACAAGATTTTCTATAGAGAACATTCTTTGTGACGATCGCCGACGATCCACAATATTTTCTATAGAGAAAATTCTTAGTGAGGATAAACAAGATTTTCAATAGAAAAGTCTTTCCAACGATCGTTGACGATTCACAATATTTTTATTAGAAAAAAGTCTTTGTGACGATCGCTGACGATCTACAAGATTTTTTATATACAAGTCTTGGATGATTTTCTATAGAAAAGTCATTGTGGCGACCGTTAACGATCTTAAGGTTTTCTATTGAAAAGTCCTTGTGACGATAATTGACGATTAACAAGATTTTCTATTGAAAAGTATTTGAAGATTTTCTTAAGAAAAGTCTTTGATTATTTTTTATAGAAAAGTCTTTTTAAAATACTTTGTGACGATCGTTGACGATCTACAAAATTTTCTACAGAAAAGTTTTTTCTAACGATCGTTGATGATCCACAATATTTTTATTAGAGAAAATTCTTTGTGACGATCGTTGACGATATACAAGATTTGTTTAGAAAAGTCTTTGATGATTTTGTATAGAAAAGACTTTCTAACGATAAATGGCGATCCACAAGATTTTCTATAAAGAGAATTCTGAGTTTCTATCTACAAGATTTTCTATAGAAAAGCCTTTCTAACGATCGTTGACGATCTACAATATTTTTATTAGAGAAAAGTCTTTGTGACGATCGTTAACGATGTACAAGATTTTCTATAGAAAAGTCTTTGTGGCGATCGTTGACGATCCACAATATTTTCTATCAAAAACTCACGTATAACTAGTCCTTTTGTATTGATCTTAAGGTGTTCAAGAGTGCTTTGTTAGTTATCGATTGTCTTCTGTAAATTACACAACATTTTACAACTTAACACCTTCTGTTAAATTCTATAGCAATCTTTTACACTTCTTCGGAACATTAAAACAATTTTGCTCTTTGAGAATGAAGCATAATTACCGGATCTGGTATTTTTGTAAAAGTTCTCAGCACAAATTAAAAAGATATTCTTAACAAAAACTCTAGTTTTTTTCTAGGTGGTCTTCTATTCTAATGTGTTTTTTGTCGTGATTTTCTTAATTTTCTTTTACATTGTAAAATAGAAGCTGGATTTTTCCCATGCAAAATTTCTCAAGATAAAGTATAAATGTTTTTCTGTTTACTTGCAACAAAGAAACCAAAGTTGTTTAGTTTTTCTGTTGCCCTGAGTAGCAGGCAGCAATACGAGTACTTGAATACCATTATACTTGTAGCAGTATGGAGGAACACAACACTCACTCTTTTCTAGAAACAGTTTTTTTTTCGGTTTTGTATATTTAATGCAAAATAAACGCAAACGAAGATTTATGGGTTTTTTTCTAAAGCAAAAAGCAACTTGTTGCAACATTGAAGAACAACAACAACAACAACAAAAATGCACAAAAACCAACAAATGGCAACATTACAGAATAGAAGCAAAGAAAACAAAGAAAGAGTAAGACAAACGCAAAATGGTAGTTTGCCAGTTTGGATGGTGCTCCAGGACATAAAAATCTGTAGAAATTAATGTATGTATGAGTACGGCAACGAGTACTATTCAAAATATATGTATGTATGTACGAGGTCTGATCAAAAAATAACCATTATTTTAAAATTTTTCAAAAAGTATTTATTTATTCATCAATAAATAAATCTTGTCCCCTTCAAAGTAATCCCACTCAGATTTAATACACTTATGCCAGCGTTTTTTCCACTCCTCGAAACAGTTCTGAAACGTGCTTTTTGGTATCGCCAACAGCTCCGGTTTCGATTTTTCTTTTATCTCCTCAATCGTAGCAAAACGCTTTCCTTTCATCGGTGTTTTCAGTTTTGGGAAAAGGAAAAAATTGGCGGCGACCAAGTCCGGTGAAAACGGTGGCTGAAGCATGATGTTGTTGGCCAAAAACTCACGCACAAGCATCGTTGTGTGAGCTGGTGCGTTATCATGGTGCAAAATCTATGATTGGGTTTTCCAGAATTCTGTGCGTTTCTGACGAATTGCTTCGCGCAAACGGCGCATAATTTCAAAGTAGTATTCCTTATTGACCGTACGACCTTGTGGCAAGAATTCATGATGCACCACGCCATTGCAGTCGAAGAAAACAGTGAGCAAAACCTTTACATTTGACCGAACTTGACGTGATTTTTTCGGTCTTGGCTCTTCTATACGTTTCCATTGTGATGATTGGGCTTCGGTTTCAATGTCATAGCCATACACCCATGATTCGTCACCAGTTATGACCTTTTTGACGATGTTCAACAGCTCCTGACCGATGTCCATGCGACGTTATTTTTGTTCAAAATTTATCAATTTTGGAACAATCTTCGCTGCCGCACGTTTCATGCCTAAAACATCCGTCAAAATTGCTTGGCATGAGCCGAACTATATGCCAACATCATCAGCAACCTCTCTGATAGTGATTCGACGATGATCCAAAATCATTTTCTTCACTGCTTCAATGTTTTCATCGGTTGTTGACGTGCGCGGGCGACCAGGACGAGCATCGTCATTGACATCTTCTCGGCCTTCCTTATACCGATTATACCACAATTGAACTTCTGTTCTGCTCATAGTAGACTCGCCAAACGCCACAGTCAACATTTCTAATGTCCTTGCGCATTTAATTTATTTTTTTTACACAAAACTTAATACAGTTTCTTTGAACCATAGTAAAAAATCAAAGAGCACACCAAAACACGACTAACCTTTTTATCTGTCAAAAACAAACTGACAATCCAAAATGACTGATATTACCAACATATGCATATAACAGACATGTGTAGCAACATAACAGAAAAAAAATGCGAAAATCGAACATACGTAACTCACGAAATTTGAAAATAACGGTTATTTTTTGATCAGACCTCGTATGTACATACGAGTAGAGTTTACTAATAGTACTACATAATACTTGAAATATTTATAGTAAAATACTAACTCAAATAGTGTTTTTTTTTTTGTTTTGCTTCTTTTCTATAGATTTTGATTTCAAAAGAAACCCACGTTAAAATGTGGGTCAAGCTTTATTTAAACAACAAATAAAAACATTTTTAGTTAAAATGTTTGGCGGTGGAAAATGTATGAAAAGAAAAAAAACAAACAAAATCGATAACAATTTTTTTTAGTACCAATACGAATAGAGTTTCCCACACCTTAGAAGCCAGTAAAATTTAATTCGACCATGTTAAGTTGAATTACTACCATTATTTGCAGGCACAAACTGCAACCACCACAACTGAGTAACACTTTTGTCTTAGTTGAAATCGATAGCCAAAATTAGCCAAAATGCTTGTTATAGTTTACAAGCAAATCATTGTTGGCAAATTAAACCTTAATTGCTAAAAGTTGTTTCAACTTTATGGTGCAAATTGGGGGGACAACGACAGCTAAAGTTGGCACAACTTAACTTTCTGTAATGAATGTCTTGAGCTTTCAGATATCTGTTATTGGGAAAGAGCTTGTACTGGTACAAATGCTTTACCACCTAAGATTACATTCTATTAATTCTCAATGATATTATATGTAAATGGGTCCTGAGCGCCAACTGAAATTATTGGGTGTACGAGTATAACTTAAAAATTCCAGATTTTTTCTGATTTTTACTTTTATTTTGAAACATTTATACAATATAAATTTATTCAAACTATTGGCCATTGTAAGCTATGGCTTTTCCCATCTTTCTGATAACATATGCATTCCGCGTCAAAATAACTGCACATCTTTTAAGGTCAAGAATGAATTAAGCCAATTTTGGTTACCCAGCTCGTAAGTGAAGCGTATCCCAGAAAGAGCTGTGCATCGAAACAAATAGTAGTCGGACGGGGCAAAGCCTGGTCTATAAGCAGGGTGGGGCCAAACTTACCAACCACTTCTTTATAAATAGTTTTTAACAAATATAGCAACATGACAACGCTAGGCCATATATTATGGGAGTTCTTCGGACAATGATCGCTTTAAACGAATCAGTTGCATTCGTTACAGGTTTCCTTTGATCTGGTCTGGCCAGTTTTTAGATTGAAACTTTGAATAAATTTTAGGTCCCAGTTAATATAAACCATTACCTAGTGCCATGAACATTTGGCTTTGGTGCCAATTCTGCTGGTTGGTCGGTCTTCACATACGATTTCTTACGCTACAGGTTATCGTAATGAATTAATTTTTCATCACAAGCAATAAAGGTTTCCCTTCATAGCGTTTATGCGGCATTTTGGATATTTAATATCGTTTTTCAAGCTGTCTCCGCTTCATTCATATCACATTCATTGATATTGTACCCAATTTCCCTGCTTTTGAATGATACCTGCTGCTTAAACATTTTTAAATTACTACAATTACAACAATCTTCATGGAGTCATGTCTCCTATTCATGGTCTTTAAACTTTTTTAGCTCGTTTGGGCGATCTTTGTCTTCCATGTCAAAATCACTAAACAACACAAACCATCTCTCGCACGTTGAAACCGATGGAACATTCACTATAAGCTTCGGTAAACAATAGTTGTGCTTCAGCCAATCACCAAAAAGACATCGAAATAGTGATCATAGAAACAAAAAGTCTTTTTATTCTGGTTACTTATAAAAACAAGTAACCAGAATAAAAATACTTACTTATAAAATTGCTCTCAGAGCCTTATCTTCATATGAAATAAGGTCTAGGGTAGTTCTGGACTGCTGGACATCATTGAATGAACTCGGCACGCATAATGAACTTACCTTGTGCTGGGTACTAGGTCATGAAGGCCATGCTGGTAATAAACGTGCTGATTGCTTGGCCAATAGAGGTGCTCGACGCCCATTCATAGGCCTGGAACCATTCTTTGGCATTCCACGTGGATACACTATGGAACGAATTAGTTCTTGGGTAGAATCGGAATTTTCCCGATTTTGGAACAACCTACCAGGACTTAGACAGTCCAAAAGGTTTATTACTCTGTCTAAACGAAGATCTCAATTGTTGCTATCGCTCGGAAAGGGTGAATTGACTTTACTTATTGGATTATTCACAGGTAATGTTGCGAATGAACAGTGTAGGTTTTGTGAACTTGAAGCCGAAACCTCTGAACATATTCTTTGCGACTGCCCAATGCTGGCAATACGCAGAACAAGATGGCTCGGAAGGGCCTTTATGGCCCCAGGGGATGTATTTGATCTCTCATCTAACAGAATAATTGGCTTTATACACAGCCTAAATCTAACATTATGAAACTTCAAGGCTTAGGACATTCCGTTTGTAACACATGGGTCCTTATAAGATAATAAGACGATCTAGCCATGCCCGTCCGTATGTTGTTGGCATGATAAAGCTTCGAAAAAAGTCACAGAACAATAAAATTTTTACCAAACATTCTCCCAGTAGGATCCCAGTTATAAATCAAAATTTCAGACTACCTCGATATTTTTCAGATATTTTTTGCTATTTTCCTCAAATACAATGCAGATAATATCATGGAATTTCGCACACTTTATTTTTATTATAGAAGGACAAGACCTGTTGAAAATGGTAGGAATCGATCTGTGATTTATCATAGCTTCCATATAGATGTCTTCCCGGAATATGGCTTTATGGTACATAAATGTCAATAGAAAAGCTCCCGTATAAGCTCCACTTCCGAGAATAATCAAAGAGTATAAAGAGGTGACAATTTTGACTTTTCAAAAAGCCAAAATCAGTTTCCTAGAGCTTTTTGGTACTAAATTTATTGTCTGTTAAAGTAAATCGCTTTATGTTACGCGCTGCAAAAATATAAACAAAGCGCAGTTCTGAAAGAAAGAGACAAAATATATGTCTTAGACCGCTAAAAATATATGTCTTAATTTCTCTGTGCATTGTAATCATGCAAAGCGAAGTGTCTTTTAAGAGCATTAAGATTAAGTTTCAGATGATGTTTTGGCAAAGATAACATTTGAACAACAGATTCTGTGAGTATAGGTGCATAGAACCTCTGTAACAACAATACACGACATTGGTTTTATTTCCGAAATGAGATCACGATATACCCTAACTTTTAAGTTATTTTCCAGATATAATAATAATAATAATATAATAAATGTCATTATTATAGTTACTATATTGTATTCACTGATATTATAAGGCTAAGGACAGGTTAACGAAGACTGTGTTTCATGTGACCTCCACACATTAAAAGTTCTGACGAAGATTCTACAGCTAAATACTTAAGCTAGATTTACACGATTGAAATTTTCTTCAAAATTGCTCTTCAAAATGCTTCAAACTCGTGTAAACAGCAAAATCTCTTCAAAATTTATATAAATTTAGTTATTAATAGTTATTAATAGTTATTAATAGTTATTAAATAAATAAATTTTGAAAAAATTTTGCTGTTTACACGAGTTTGAAGCATTTTGAAGAGCAATTTTGAAGAAAATTTCAATCGTGTAAATCTAGCTTTAGTTGCAGAGGGAAATTAGCAAAAAATTAATTGTGTCTTTAATTAACTCTAGATAGATAAACTAGATGTAATTGCGAAAATCGCAGTTTGTTTTTAAGTCCCAGTTTACACGAAGCAATTCTTTAAACTAAGCTGATTACCTTTTAGACATCGGGGTGAGGGGAAGAGAAGACGGGTACACACTAGATTGAACTAGCAATTCGTGTTACTCTCTTGTTCGTATTACATATGTGCGTGTATTCAAAATACGAGTGATTTAAGCAATAAGAATTATGCTGTGTGAACACCGAAAAAATTTCAAGAAAAAAATTGTATCAATCTTTTCAATAAAAATTGCTTCGTGTAAATTGGGACTAAGTCGTCGATAGATGAGATTAAAATCTTCTTCTGAAAATTTTCAAATAACGTTAAGGACAATATTTCCCAGAAAAACTTTTTTATCCAGAACAAGATTGTACTTAGGAAATTATTTCAATTATAACAAGCTATTTTTCATTCTATGTGCGAGTATATTGTACAAAACTAATTCCCCCTCCCACCAAAATGAAACAGGAGTCGAGGCAGGAAACAGGAAGTAGAATACAAGTCTCTGCATGTAGATGCAAATTTACTGTATTTGCTGCATCTTTCTCACGGTCATACTTATGACAGCAGTTTATTAAGTGTACATACAAGTAACTTTGTGTAATCTGCCTAATAATTAAAGAAAACAAGTTGTTTTCTTCTGCAATCAATTAATGAATAAAACGAACATCTTGTGTGTAATTTGGAGACTACAATTAATGCAGCGACACACATTTAAAAATGTAAAAACTTGGATAGGCACTAATGAATTGTGTTTAATAGACCACTGGAGGTGCCTACGAATCACACCCAGTTGGGGAAGTAGAGCTTTGAAAGAAAGTTTTCAACTCAATTTACAATTCGTACATAGCAATAGTTATAATGTTATAACTGATAGATGCATTCATCAATAGTTCCAGCGGAAGCAGGTGACTTGATGTTTAAGAAATCTTGTAATGTTGTTATTTCATTATCATGTTACTGTCGTTTAATTAGTGGAACCAAACAATACTAATGGAAGTATCAAATAATCAATTGTTTTAAAATAAATCCTTGGCCTGCAATACTTAAGCACCTTGTAAAGGATCTTTTCAAAAATGTGCGAATAATACTTAATACCTGTTTACATGCTCTATTCCTCCCCTTTAGAGACATTCTATAACCATAGAAATTTTTACTTTCATGCGAGTTCATGTGTTCTATGAAATGGTTTGAAGTTGCTATCAACCAACGCCAGAGAGCCTTCAATGTTTTACGCTCTAATCAGTCTTAAATATCTCTAGACATTAGACACATTTGTATTTTGTTAGATTTTCTTATGCTTGTTGCAGTTGCTGTTGTAAAACTGCATTAATACATATTTCATTATTGTTGTTATTATTATTATTATTCAATGGATCAGGTGAGTGGGTGGATTGGATTTGGATTTTGCTAGATAGCTGGGTGAAATAAACACATTTTGCTGGCTGATTGACTGCAGTTATTATTATTGTTGTGACGTGCAGTTTATTGTTTTTTCTTCTCTTGACTGTCACTTTGCCAAGCGTTAGAAATATTATGCAATTTTGTAAATATATTCAAGCAATTTTTTTATATCTTAGTCAGTTAGTTACATACATACAATATTTATTTTATTTCCATTTTATTTTAGTGCCTGATTTATGTAAAATCTTAGAAAAATATGTACGAGTTTAACAAATTAAACAAATAATAGAAAAAAAAAACAGTTCTGCCTGCTGCATTACATACAACATATTTCATTGTAAGACAAATATTTAACAACTGACAAAAAATGTGTCTGAATGTAGGTTAATAACATGTTGAGATTTTAAATGGATTTTGGAAAAGAACTTGACAAAATGTATTCCCATCTGGCTATACATATTTAAAATTCTGTAGATTTTTTTTCTGATTGTTTAAAATTGCATAATACGGACATGTTTTTTGTTCTGGTTATGTCTGGTTATGGCGGATGTGATGGCTGATCTTTAGTTATTATAATAGACTTTGAATTTATACAAAACTTGGCATGATTGTGTTTTAAATTTGTCTACAGCAGAAGTGATCCGATCATCCTAAAAGTAGTATTAAAATTTAATAATTAAATACTCATATACAGTGGCTCACAGCTTATTTAATGCAGTGCATTTTTTGTTTTCAAAGCTTCAAAAAAAAAAACAAAACTAAAAGAAACTTAAAAAAGAAGTTAAATTCATTTAAAAGAAAAAATGTTATACATAGTTTATAACAGGGATGCAAAATACGATTTAACAAATTGTACGAAATTTCAAGAAAAAGTGTACTTTTTTCAGCCCAATTTTACTAAATTCGAATTTAGTTAAACAAAAAAAAAAAAAAAGAAAAGATCTTTTCCTATTTTTTTTAATATTTTTTATTAAAATTGATAAAAAAAGCACATTAAAATTCATTCGTACTAAGTACTTACATATATGCAGATAAACTTAACAATTACTATTAATGTTTTAATTTCAAAAGGTACATAAAGACTATTTGTTGTTAAGATCTTAATATAAAAGTATTATTTATGACATATTACTTTTTGCTAACAAATTCTAACTCATTTCTAGATTGTAACAATTCACCTTAAATGTAGATAATAAATTCTTTCACACCAAATATTAAATCGTGTAATTGTCAGTTTTAATTTCATGTTTTCGAAACCCATACGTACCTGCATAAAATAAGCTGTGACGTGAAAAACATGCATTGTTTTGTTGTGTTTTTTTATTTTTAATATTAAAATGTACATTTTTGCAGTAAATTATTATTTTCTTATGTTAGACTTTAAAATGTTTAACCTGTGAGCCACTGTATATACATTTTTCCATTGTTCCTAGAAGAAGCTTAAGGTCGTAACACACTTCTATCACTTCGATTTGTCCATAGCCAAAGTTTTTATTTCCTGTCATGTCTAGCCTGTTTCCATGACCTCTCTGCATCCACTATTCGTCTGCAAAAGTTTGACGGTCAGTGTGACAATTATTACCATAATAAGAAAGTCAGCATTTCCGTCTCCTTTCGCTATATTTAGCTCATATTAAGAAATATATAGACCTCGACGTTTAGCACTTACCCTTGTATATACTCGACATATGTATATACAGACATTAAAGGAAACTGCAGAGCTGATGCATTCGAAGATACTGGCAACAGCCTTAACACAAATGAATTCGGTAAATGTAATTTTTCAATTAACTTTAAAGTCGAATACATATTACATAAATTGTTTGTCGGAACCCCATATACTTCTTATACTTCTTAGCTTCTGAACAACAAATCATTGGATTATGCGAGAATCATGATAAAATTTTAAATAATCTGTTAGTTAAAAACTGTCAGAAACTTGTTATGATCTATGGTTAATTTGCTACTAAGCATGTGTATCTTCGTATGAACTTCCAGTATTGTGTTGAAATTCTTCTCAGCTGGTAAAACTGTGGCAAAGTTTTGTAGTGTACGAGTATTTGCCGAATCTGTAATTAATATCTTGATGAGTTGAATGGTCGTGCCATTAACTTTGTACCATCCAGCAAATCAATACATGTTAAACTTTGACAGTCCTAGGACAAATTTTAGTCTCGAGTTTTTTGAATGTTGTTGTGGCAGGTATTTCGTGGAGCAGATCCTTCATCTGTAGAATTTGAGTATTTTGTAAAAACAACAGAGTTCATTAATTAAATGAACTAGCCATATCATGCTAAGTCAGTCTAAATCCACAGGTCTCAGTCAGCCTATAATGGACGGTAAACATAGAGGCAAGTAGGATATAGTTTTCTACCTCATTAGATAGAAAAAAAAATTTGATATAGATTTGAGATTGACAATTACTAGACGAGTAAAACGCGGATCTAGTTGCTGCCTTATATGATAGTTGATGAGACTCTCCAACGTAACACTCAGGCAATTAATATGCCTATATATAATTGTGTTACTTTCTTTGGAAAGGGGATAGATAGATTGAAGAAGTAAAGGTGGTAAAAGTAAAAGAAAGCTTTATATCACAACTCTGCAATTGCGCATTATGTTTGTTTTAATGCAGCATTGCAGCGCCTCTGCTGGTGAGTAGATGCATTAATGTTAAAGCTTGATTTTATAGCTGATTTTATTTAATTATTTTACTTCGGTGGCGTTTGAATGCTATACCACCGAAGGAGGGCGCTGTGATAAATATTAGTTATAATAAATAGAAGAAAACTAATAATTATCAGAAACTGATGTTGTTTGAGTGGCAGCGGTGAGGAATCGAACCCGCGCTAACTAATTAAGCTGCAGCACCCTTTTTACGTTGTATTTCAAAAGCTTTTGCTTTCGAATCGAAATATAATAATAACAATAATCCCCGGCGTTATGACTATATTATTTTCGGAAGATCTTTAATACGCACGTCCTTCTGATTGAAAATTATATGATGCATGTGTGATAGACCGAAGCAAGCTTTAATCTCGAGTTAATGAACGTAGTTGCATATGTATTTGAGTATAGCAGATCTGTCATCCACAAATACACCGAAATTCTATACTTAAATATCTATATCTGGATTGCATCCATTTAACACGAAGCAATTCTTTAATCTAAGCTTTTAGAAATCGGAATGTGGGGAAGATAAGACGAGCACACACTTGATTGTTCAAGGCATTTTTGTTACTCTCTTATTTGAATTACATATGTATGTATACTGTCAAATAAAAAGACGAGCGATTTAGCAATAAGAATTGTGCTGTGTGAACACCGAAGAAATTTCAAAGAAAAAATTCTATCAATCATTTCAATAGAAATTGTTTAGTGTAAATTGTTGCTAAATTAACTTGAATTCGATGGCCTCACATTCAGTAATCACAGGCCAACAATGCCGCTAACCAGAGATACAGATAAGATATCGTTTGCTATCCTCTTAGAGAGAAACTTATGATTGAAACGCTTTCCAGGAGTAGATATCGTAGCTTTCTCCAGCGATCAAATGTTTTATTGTGCTCGTCTGCTAATTGTTGTGCAGTAGATCTAAAATTCGTTCATCTAAACTAAATACTTTAAATGTTTTTTATAAATCCAATGTTAAAATGTTAATACCAAAAATTTTATTCAAATAACTTGCCATGTGACCCTCGTACATGCGACGTTTGATCTCATCTAAATTTCAACAGTTTTTCAACTTTCATTGCAACAATTTCCAACACCCCAAAATATTTAACAACAACAGCAGCAACATCAACAAATAAAATTATGTACTTACAAACGTACTACAACAAAAGAAAATTGTTATTATTGTATTTAATACCATGATCTGTATTGACCTTCTTTAATGTACATTTTGCCTAAAAACAGATTGCCACGACAAGAGCAACAAGAAAACAAATGTATTTACGCCCGTCCGTCCGTGCGTCTGTTTTTAGCTAAACATAATCATGATGTCGCTCACGATCATCATTATGATGCTCATTAATACCCAGCATACCATTCTAGGAGCGCTCCGAAAAAGGTGTCAGAAAAGAGTCCAACAAAAGAGCATTTTCGGAGCGCTCCGAAAAGGGTGTCAGAAAAGAGTCCAACAAAAGAGCATTTTCGGAGCGCTCCGAAAAAAGGAGTCAGAAAAGAGTCCAACAAAAGAGCATTTTCGGAGCGAAAGACCAGTATGACTCAGAAATCCCACTTAATTATGTGTGTATCAAAGCGTTGTTGTCTTGTTATTTGTGCTTCGAACAAAAGAAAAATCATAGCTGTACCACACAAGCATAATAAAAACAAGATTACACAGAGCTCAAGAAAAACCTCATAAAAGACTCTTCTGACATTATCTAAGAGCTCTTTAAGAGCCCAAACAAACCCTCATAAGACTCTTTTCTGACATTATCTAAGAGCTCTTTCTGACGGACCATTTTCGAATGTAATGACCCTCTTTTCTGAAGGTTTTCGGAGCAATTATGAAAGGTGTCAGAAAAGACTCTTCTCATACTCAAGCCATATGAGTCCGAGAAGAGCTGGGTAGCAAACAATAAAAACAACAACACCGAAATGTTCGCTAGTAAAACAAATGAATTTTGCTAAATAAAACATCCTCAAGATACAACATATTCCAGCAACAGCATCATCACCATTATCAACTACTCGTACATGTGAATAAGTGTGCGAGAGAGATGCAGAGGAAGAAAGTGAATTTGTTGTAGTTACAATTGATGCTGCTGTTGTTGCTGCAGCCGATGTTGGCTGCTGTGGCATAGTAAACCCACAATCATAACCAACAAACCAATACTTAATTGCAAGTTCAATGTGTCCAATAGTTTTTTGTGTGTCTTTCTTTTTGAAACAAAACGTATAAAAAAGTGAATAATTGCAAGTAAAAGTTATGGAGGAATTTAATACGATTATAGAATGCTCTACAGTGAGTTACAATCTTGGTATTTTAGTAAGAATTGTTTTTTTTTTAATCTATGCTACATTTTGAAGATCAATGATCTTCAGTTTTTAAGTTTCTGATAGGACCAACAATCTCCAAAAGGGTCCTTTAACAGGTCAGCATAGTTTTAGATTTAAAGTGCTGGACTCTCAACAAATGGCAACTTTGATGGTTTAAACTTCTGATTTTTGGATTAATTGAGTCAATATTCGGTTAATTGACAATATTATTTTAAGTATTCAGGCACACGCAATTTTCAGCTTACTCAATAATCATTTGACAGTTGGAAAACAATACAAAAAATACTCTCTATGGTTGCTGTGTTTCTATGTAAACAAACTTACCTTGACATTGATTTTTCAATGATTTCTTTAGTTTTCTTTTGTTGACATTTGCCATTTTATACAATTTTGTTCACTAAACACAGTTGTGAACAGTGTTGCATTCGAATTCTTACTCAATATTATAACAATTTCGTACTTATTGCCCAATAATTAATTGAGATTTTATATGGAATATTGAGCTCAATAATGGCGTTAATTGCGATTGTCGCAATTAAGGTTCATATATAAACACGCTATTATGTGGGAAAAAGTCTTCAAAATCAGTTTATCACCCAACCTAATGGACCAACTTAACAATTTCTCTCTGGTGCTTTAGCATGGCAGTAAATTAAAGAAACCTGTGTGCAAGTACACCAACTACTTTTATTTCTTTCATCTTCTTCTTCTTATTTTATTTCGGCGGTGAAATTGTGTTTCTCTTTTTCTGTCAAACAGGTTCAGTTCAGTACGGTGCAAATGAAGAATTTTTACAGTGCGGCCTTTGCCATCCTTTTAAGCAGCAATTGCAAACAAAAACAACACACACTATAATTGTGTGAACTTAAATGATATTTGAATTAAAGGTGCAGCCTACAGTCAGTCAGTCAGTCAACAGCAGTCAGGCAGTCAACAACAAAAAAAGAGAAGAAAAAAAAACAACCAAAAATGGTAGAAATTTTTTAGTCAATGCATTTTTCTTATAAGTTTTATTATCGCTGATGACCTAGAATATCTCATAAACAACAGTGAATGCAACGACAACAACCATAACAACAATTGCATGCACAACAAGTTATTGTTGTAGTTGTTGGTTGTTCTCTTTTGTTTGTTGGCTTATTTTAACCAATGATCCGGAGCCGGTATAAATAATAATGATCTTGTCACTTTTGCTTAATCACTATCACCAATACGCTGGTTCACTCATTTGATGTTAAATTCCATGGCACATTTGGCTGCGAGGGTTATGTGAGATTGCTTAGAGTTGAATTAATTGGTTTAAACGTCGGTAATTTTGTAAACAAGTCAATAGATTCCAATATAAATTAACCCAGTTCATCTTCTTTCCTAGTACAAATGTTACATGTTAAGTTTTAAGAACATTCATACGTTTTTTTAATCAACAATTTTGGCAATAAACTTGAAAAATACTTTCGAAATTCAAAAACAATTGTGTATTATTTTATTCAATAATTTAAACAAGCAATCTTTTCATTTCTAAAATTTAGAAATAATTGTGAAATTTACAAACATTTTTGAAATGCAGAAACAATCGTCTATCTTTTTGTTGTCTAGTGCCAATCCGGAATCTTTTAATTTTTGAAAATTAGAAACAATTCTGGATCTTTTTAGTGCCCAGTTCTAAAAACAATCCTGGATATTTTTTTTTTCAAAATTCAGAAACAATGTTTGTTTAATTTCTGGATCTTTTTATTTTTACAATTTAAAATTTTTGTTCAGATAAAATAAGGATCGTTGGATCTTTTTATTGTGCAGTTCTAAAAACAATCCTGGATATTTTTTTTCAAAATTCAGGAACAATGTTTGTTTAATTTCTGGATCTTTTTATTTTTACAATTTAAAATTTTTGTTCAGATGAAATAAGGATCGTTGGATCTTTTTATTGTCCAGCTTAAAAAACAAATTCAAATCTTATTATTGTAAGTTTAAGTTACCATCGTAGATCCCTTATTGTCCAGTCTAAGGATTAAGCGCTAATACAGTGTAAGTAACAATCGTGGCCCCTTTAATGTCAAGTTTAAGTAACAGTCCTAGAACTTTTCATTGTTCAATTTAAGGATCAATCGTTTCTATTTTAATGACCAGTTTCGGTAAAAATCCTGGATCCATTATTGTCCAGTTTAAGGAACAACCCTAGATCCTTATTGTTCAGTTTATGAATTAATCATGAATCCTTTAATGTTCAGTTTAAGGAGTATTTAGGTCCTGTAATTTTCAGTTTAAGGATTATTCCTGGATCCGTATTGTCCAGTTTAGGAAACAATCGTGGATCATTTAATGTTCAGTTTAAGGAGAATCCTGGAATATTTATTGTCCAGTATAACTAACAATTCTGGATCTTTTATTGTGCACTATAAGTAACCATTGTGGATTCTTTATTGTCCAGTTTAAAAAACAAACCGGGATCCTTTATGATCCAGCCTAAGTAACAATACTGGATCCTTTATTGTCCAGTATAAGGTAGAATTGTGGATTCTCTAATGTCCAGTTTAATTAACAATTGTGGGTTTTTTATTATCCAATCGTGGATTATTTATTGTGCAGTTTAAGAAATAACTCTGGATCCTTTATAGTCCAGTCTAAGAAACACTCCTGGATCCTTTATGGTCCAGCCAAAGCAACAATTCTAGATTCTAGAACAATTGTTTGGTCTAAGGTACAATCCTGGAATAATCCTAGTTTAGTTTAATGAAGGATCCTGGATCCTTTATAGTCCTTTATTGTGCAGTCTAAATAGCAATCATGGATGCTTATTTGTCTAGTTTGTCTAGGATATTCAGAAATTCAAATCATTAGTAAAACTTCCTTCGCACACAACTCACGCTTGTTGCATGGCTGATGTTGTGTAAAGTTTGGTAGGTCGTCTTGGTTTTATTATTTCTTCTTTTTTTTTTTTGTTTGTAATATTTTCTTAATTTTTTTTCATGTAGCTTTTTTGGTTGATTGGATACACGGGGCGTTTTTGTATTGGCACTTGGTTTCACTCTCTTTGGGATGTCGTTGTCTTTCACTTTTGTTTTCTGCTTCATCTTTCTTTTATTTTGTTGCTGTTGTTGGCTTTCAATTAGGCAATAAATCACCTGAATTTTTTAGCTCGAATGCTGAGACTAATCACAGTGATTGTGTGTATGAGGCTGTATGTATGTCCGTCCGATATATGAGGAGTATTGTGCGTGTACACATGCAACAAGTCAAGATCAATGGAAAAGAAATGTATAAGTACGTTCGTTCATAAAGTCGACATAAGCATCTATTAGCATGTTTTAATATTTGTTGGTAAATTTCTCATTTGCACAAGTAACTGTAACAATAACTTCCGCAATTGTTTTTGTTGAATTTTTACAAAAAAAAATCTCATTAAGGGAAACTATTGCACTTGCTTAACTTCCAGGAAAGGGTTTTTTTAAGCGCCACATACTAACTTAAATTTATTAGCAAAAACTAAAACTCTGTTTATGTAAACATGGACAACTCATTTATTTATTTATATGTACATATATTTTAGGTCATAATTTAAACAACATTTTATACTGCTGGTGGACCCTCCAATTCTACTTCTTTGCGTCCTTTACCCAGATTTTGATGTTTAATAGACCATGACGGTAGGCTTAGCAAACCCCAAATTGGTATGACCATCATTAACAGCATGCTGCCACCACCGATAAGAATTTTACGGGCCATTGTCATGGGAAATCTAGGTGGTCCACATACTGGACCAATATTGCGTGAAGGAATTTTGCTAATCACATGATTATTCGGTTTTAACCAGGATTTCTTTTGTATTAAGGAAAACATTTTTTTTGTGCTGGAAATTGTTTGAAGTTTATTTTGAAATTTAATGATTGTGTTTTGACGTTTTTACAATGAAATATAAATGTTTGACAAATTTAGGTACATATGTACTCGTATAGGGTTTTCGAAGCACTAAAATCACATTTGTTGTGTGAGACAATGTATGCATAACATTTTTATTGACAAGTTTCACAAACAATCGTGGATCTTTATTGTCAAGTTTAAGAAACAACCGTAAATCCAGTATAAGGAATAATAGTGGACCTTTTTATTGTGTCCAGTTTAAGGAACAATGGTGTATTTTTGTTGTTGTCTAGTTTAAGAAACAATCATTGATCCTGTTTATTGTTCAGCCTTTATTCTCAATTTTAAGGAACAATCATGTATCCTTTATTATCCAGTATAAGTAACAATCGAGGAGCCTTTCTTATCGAATTAAAGAAACAATTATTAATTCTGTTTTATTATGCAATGCAACGAACAATCGTGGAGTTTGAGGAACAGTTGTGGATCTATTATTATTGAATTTAAGCAACAACCTTTGGTTCAGTTTAAGGAACAACCGTGTATCCGGTCGTAGGCCGGCAATACAGGGAATCTGTACTATGCGAAGCCAGTGGTACGCCGTACGCCCTATAACCATACGAAGCCATTGCGGCTTGTCTGTAGGTAAATTAACAAAAAATGTATATTATTCTCTAGAATTTAAGTTTATGAAAATTATTAAAATATTAAAGATAAAATTATAATATTAAAAACAAAATACAAATTAATTGCTAGTTTGATATAAAATGGCATCTATTGGCAGAGTGTTGAAAATAGTAGGCAAAGTTGTTGCTAGTGTTCTTCTCCCATATGCGTTGTGAAATTTTTTGATTTTGTATCTTCCTTCCGTATTTTTTCTTGTTTGATAGGTATGTTCGATTTTTTTTAAGAATCTCCTGTCTTTAAAGAATTCAATCGCTAACGTAGTTTTATATATATATAGTTGACATTAATAGCCTGTTCAGCGATCTCGAACGATAACGTTCGCTTAGATTAGACTTAACACAAACTTTTTATCGTATCTATTTTTTACTCAATCAAGTTTGTTTATTCCACAATCAAGTGTGTGTCTTAAGTCTTATCTAATGCCATGTTCACACTTGAGTTTTTAAACGCGTTTAAGCAAAATGTTGATTAAGTTAATCAAAGCCGTTCACATTACATTTGAGATGATTAAGTTGGCAGTTCTAGACAGGTTATAAATAAACAACACACAAATTTTGTTTTAAATATTAAAAATGGAAACAAATTCTTTAATAAAGTTTTCATCAGATTATTTTAAAGTAATTAATGATGGAATGGTGAACATCCATTTTTTTAATTTTTTTAAATATTCACGTTCTGTCAAAAATTATTTATCGGTAGTACACCTATAAGGTATGTTCACTATGGCCGATGCTACATCCTAATCAGTTTGAGGTATGTTCAGATGATTCTATGTGATTAATGAAATGATTAAAATGTAATCATGTCAATATGAAGTGATTATCAAATCACTTCAATGTATGGTTAATCATCTCAATTTTGAAGTGATTAGAGCTTAATCACGTTTGAGGTGCTTAAACGCGTTTAAAAACTCAAGTGTGAACATGATATAAGCGAACGTTATCGTTCGAGATCGCTGAACATGCTATAAGTACGTGTAGATATTTAGCTATGTTGTTGAAACTTTCCGATTATTTGATTATTTATTCTGTTGCTTTGAGGTTTTAGAATTTTTAGAAGTTGGTATTGGGTTTGTTGAAGTTTATTACAATATACTGAGTAGTTAAAAGAAAAAAACCTGTATTATTTTATTGTTCAGGTAAAGCAGTCGTGGATGCTTTATTATCCAGTTTATGGCACAATCCTACATCTTTGTAATCATGGGTCTTTGTATTACTCAGTTGCAATCGAGGCTCTTTTGAGTTTTCCAGTCTTAGAAACAATCATGATTTTTTTTGATTCCTAAGTTTAAAGAATAATCGAAAATTTTATAGATAATGATTTTAAGTTTATAACTGATTTTTGGCAGATCAGCAGATTTCATGTAACATGTTACTGTTAAACATGACCATTTTGGTTTATAATTTACCCCTGAATTGACTTGAAGAGCAGCCAGAAGCTTGGAAAAAACAACTAATGCATACCGAAAATTTTGCGCTGCGAATAATGACCCCAGGCAAAATGGTCCCAAAGAAAAATAACGAAAAAAGGCCCCAATTTTGGGATAACATTTTAATAAGTCCTATTTTTAAGTCCTAATTTTTTATGAAAAATCATTCTAAGATTAAAATGAAAAGTGACCCAAATGTTGGGGCAATTTTTCGCTATGTTACAATTTAATGAATTTTCATCCCAAATTTTGAAATTTTTATAAAATATTTCTAAATAGTAAAGGTAAAGGTTTTTTCCGAACAAGACAAAGTTTTTTTTTCATATAAATATTTTCCCTCTGTTAAAATGAGAGGCGTCCAACTTCATATGGAAAAAAACTTTGTCCGAACAAATATTTAGTTCGGAAAAAATGGGTGAATCCACCTTAATAATGAAAACCCCGAAATGTTTTTTTTTTTGGTCAATTTTTAATTTTTAATATACGAGAGCGGTTTGAAAACTTCTTAGTCTAGCACAGAAATGGTTTTCAAAAACATTTTTATTTTTTTTATTAAGATTTTGGTAATTATTAAAGCTTTAGGTTTTTTTTTATAAAATATTTAAATTTTCAGGATAAAAATTGTTCAATATAATCTCCTGAAACTTCAATACACTTAGCTTCCAACGCTTATCTAGCAATTCTATCCCTTGATTAAAATAGTTTTCCTCAAGGCCTTCTAAATAGTGGTTTACAACTGTAATTGAGTCTTTAATTGAGTTAAAACGCTAGGATTTTTTAGATTTGGGAGCAGGTAAAAGTAATTGGGAGATAAATCAGGAGAATAAGGTGGGTGGTCAAACAACACGTACTTTAATTCGTTGATTTTAGTCATTGTTAAAATACTCTTAAAATACTAATTGATCCAAAATGTTGCAATAGTACTCTGAATTTATTGTTTTACCCTTTTGCATAAAATATCTTCGAAGTTCAAAAAAACCGTTGCCATACCTTACCTGCCAACTGAATTATTTTTGCCTTCTTTGGGACACTTCCTCCAGCTTCAGCCCATTGCTTGGATTGTACTTTTGTATCTGGAGTATCTGGTGTGGTGGATTCATGACTGATCCACAGTTATGAAACGAGGCTAAAAATCCATTTTATTTTTCTTAAAGCGATCCAAACAAGCTTAAGAAATTTTTGTTCTTATTCGTTTTTGGTCGACTGTTAACAAAAGCGGCACCCATCTTGCAGAAATCTTTTTCATCTGTAGTTCTTCATGCAAAATTAAATGGACTCGATCATTTGAGATGCCCTTGATATTGGCTATTTCACGCAATTTTATTCGTCTGTCATTTAATACCATATCATGCAATTTGGCTGCAATTTCTGTTGTTTCGTGGGTATTTTTGTGATTAAAACCTGTTTCCAAAGCCATGTTTTAAAAGCAATCGTGTATCTCTTTATGGTCCAACAATCGCGAATCTTTGCAAAGACCTTTTTTAGAAACGGTCATGTATCTCTTCCGATTCCTGATGGCAGTGAAATAATTTTGAATAAACATTTTCAATTGCCATCTTTGTTATTTGATTAAAGTTTTTTGTGAATTTGATTTCCAGCGAAAAACTATTCGTAGAAATTTAAAACAAACAAAAAACCCACTTGCTAATTAACAGTTAACTGAATAATGAATTATTGGAAAATAAAGACATTAGCAGAGAAAAGCATGACGTTTTAACTATTTTTCTTTTATATTTATTTATTTTGGTTTTTTTTTTGCGTATTCATGATAATTAAATGAAAACAGTAGCCGATGGCTAGCAGCCAATAAAGCTGGTGATCGACCCATCAGATTATGACTTTCAATTACCACATGAAGATGTAACAAAATTTTATTTTATTTTTGCAATTTGTAAAAAAACCACCAAAAAGCGAAAACCTCTTACATACTGCAGACGCAAACAACAATATTATTAAACAATTAATGATGAAAAATAATAAAAAAAAAACCAGCACCTCTCACTACAATGAAAATTAATGATGGACTTTTGTAGTGTTTTTTATTTCTATTTTTGGTGCTTTGAATGTATTTTACCCCACGCAGGAATGAAATTATGGCACATGCGTTCGAAGCAATTAACCGTGGCACAGTTGGATATTGTAAATTATTGCGTAAGTTGGACAAAACTTAATTAATTTAAGTATTTGGCGTCATATGGACAAAATTATGTCACCCTTTTCAGTTGTTTGTGAGAAATAAATTAAGTTACAATTTAAGGAAGGTCTGTGGTAAATGTCGGTTTTGAAGATAAAATTGTTGAAAATTGAAAACTTATTCTTAACTTTACTCCACGTCTTCATGAGCCTTCAGCTTGTGCGCATAAAAACTAAACATCGACAGAATTGAGAACATATATTTCTTTTTCTGTTCTTTTATGTGGGGAAAGCATGCCAATGTTCATGTTAATAGTTTTCTTTGTAACTTTTATACCCACCACCAAAAAAGATATTAAGTTTGTCATTCCGTGTGTAACACATCGAAATATTGATCATAGAAACAAAAATTCTATATATTTTGGGTTTTGGGTTTTTTGCACAATTAACCGTCTCATTTTTGGAGTAAATGACTTGTTGTTGCCCATTTTCGAAACCGAAACCGTATTAAAATTATTAGAAGTTAATCTATTGTTTAGCAAATTACACACACTTTGTCAATTATATTTAGAAAAGTTTAAAAGTTAAAGCAAAAAAATGTGCGTTTCTAATTATGTGGCCAACAAAAAAAAAAAATAAAACTAATATTTTTATATTTTTTTTAATTTAACTTGGAACTCAACGTGTTGTGCATCAACCAAGAATGATAAAATACAGATTACGCCAACGCGCGTAAAATTTTAAAATGTTCTGCGCATTTAGGCCCTGTGACGTCACACATTTTGTGTTTCTATTGGCTAATTTTTTCTCACTTGTTTTTTTTACTCATGTTTTGCTTGCATTTGCTCACTGCACTCTTCATGTTTATATTTTTTGTTGTTTTTTTTTTTGTTTGTTTTTCTTTTTTAAACAGATTTTATTTTAGCTTGCCAACTATCACATAAAACATAAATTTTTCGCAAGATATTTTAACTCTAACATATGTAACATTATTGGTAACCCTTAGAATGGCCCTTCTACGTAACATAACGGGAAATCATGCGCATGGCGTAATCTTTATTTTATCATTCTTGGCATCAACAACAACGTTGATTGTTTACTCATTGAATAACGGTAAAAACAATTTTCAGTGTAGGTCTTTAAACAAGCTACACAGCGATCTTATTTGGCCCAATCATGAATAAAAAAATCCGCGAGACTTGTTTCCCCTTTTATTTTTTTTTAAATTGCACTTGAATAGGAAAAATGGAAAGAGGAAAAAACTTCCGCGGAACTTTTATTAATTTTTTTTTTATTGCCTTTAATTATTTATTGAATCTTCATATATGAAATGACAATAAGTATTCGAATCTTAATACTAAAAAGAAAATAATAAGCCTAGCCAATGCTAGACACAAATTTTTATGATACTAAAAAAATTTCACATCAACTGATCCAGTCATCTGTTTTGCGCTTGAGTTAAAGCAAGGGTATCCCTCCTTCTCAACCGATTGTGGCCACTAAAGTTAAGGATGTCTCGTGCAAGTGGGTTTGGATGGTGTTCGAGTTTGCTGACATACTTTGACGCATATTTTGTAAATTCGACTTTTACTAATGGCACGCCTAGATCTTTGTGGATTCGAGAATTTTTAACATACCATGGTGCTGCAGTAATTATACGTAGAATTTTATTTTGACCCCTTTGAATTTTTTCAATGTTTGATGCTGAGGCAGTACCCCATAATTGAATTCCATAACACCAGATTGGCTTTAGAATTGCATTGTACAACAAAAGTTTGCAATCCAATTTCAATGTAGAGTTTCTGCCGATTAACCAATTAAGTTACACTGCTTTTAATCTCATTTGTGTAAGTTTCGCTTCAATATGAGACTTCCAAGTTAAACGGCGGTCGAGGTGAATGCCGAGGTATTTGACGTCATTGTGTTGCGGGATAATTTGATTATTTATTCTGATGAACGAGCAGGTATCTTTCCGCAATGTGAAAGTGATATGAATACATTTTTGTTCATTTATCCTGATTTTCCTTATATTCCTTATATTAGCCAATTCTCTACCTTATAAACATAATTCTGCAAATTCTGTGATGCAACTTGGTGGTCCTTATGGACGCTGATAAAGGCTGTATCGTCTGCAAAAGTTGACGTGTGGATTTTGGGGTCTGACGGCATGTCGGAGGCATAAATCAAATATAATACTATGTTTCCACGATACATGCTTCACTCTCTATTCATGCTTCACACCCCAATCATAAGCGAAACAACTTGCTTCACCATACAAAATTTTAAGAGCGAATCAAGTAGATTCATATTGAATCTACTTGCGAAGCACGAAAAATTGCACTCTTCTCTAATTTTTATCGCAAGTTTATCTGCACTAGCTTTAAAAATTTAATATTATTGTAAACAAAGCAAATTATTTTCTTGTTGCTTCAAGTAAAGAAAGTAAATACGTACGAATGTATGTTTTTTTTCAAATAAGCTAACTAATTTCCACTCACTTTTGTTTGTCCATTAAGAAAAATTATTTTCCACAAATTGTAAATTCTATTTTTTTTTTATTCTGTTTGTTTATTAAAAACAACTGTCAAATCGAATCAAGTATTTTGGTCATGTAAATAGCATGTTTCATAAACATGATTCAGAGAGCGAAGCAGGTGATTCAAGTCGTCGTGGAAACATAGTATAAAGTAGGGCTCAGTATGCTACCCTGTGGCACACCTGATTCAATTGGCTGAGCGGTACTTACAAAATTGATTTTAAATTTGCGACCGTATAAATAACTTTCCATGAGTTTATGGGTGTTAGCAGGCAGAGTTAATTTTATTTTGTGCATTAAACCGTCATGCCAAACTTTGTCGAACGCTTGGGACACATCAATGAAAAGGGCGGAGCAGTATTTTTTATCTTCAAACGACCCTCTTATCACATTTACCAATCTGTGTGTTTGTTCGATGGTGCTGTGTTTAGCTCTGAAGCCGAATTGATGATTAGAAATACATTCAGTGTCATTCAGAATTGGAGTCAACTTAGTCATTAACAATTTTTCA
This sequence comes from Bellardia pandia, assembly GCA_916048285.2. Taxonomy (NCBI): domain Eukaryota; kingdom Metazoa; phylum Arthropoda; class Insecta; order Diptera; family Calliphoridae; genus Bellardia; species Bellardia pandia. The sequence continues at coordinate 46,914,361 of OU696530.1, forward strand.
AACAGTTTTGAAATTGTCGGCAGTAGACTAATTGGCCTATATGACTCCATTTTGGTGTGGTCCTTCCCTGACTTAGGAATCATAGTGATCATAGACACCTTCCAATCTGCAGGATAGTATTCTAGGCGTAAAATAGCGTTGAAGATAAAGAGGATAATTCTTCTTGCTACACGAGGTAACTCCACAAGCATTTTATTGCTGATTTTATCCATACCTGGAGCCTTTCTAAGGTTCAGAGTACCAATAGCGTTTTGGACATCACGAAAGTTTAGTCTTAGAGGTACAGGAGGCCTTATAACAAGTGGTGGCAAATCAGATTCGTTATTATTTGAGTTGTTTATAGTAAACACATTTCTCAAATGGTTAACAAATAATGTCCCTTTCTCGGAATCATTTCTAGCCCAGTCACGAGTAGTCAGATTGTGGGGTACTATCAAGACCTTCCAAGTAAGATCTAAGTGAGGCCGTTCTTTGGGTTTCTAAGAAATGTCTTAGTATATCTCTGCATTCCCGTAGCCTAGCTTTCAGTTCAGGAGACCTGTGAATTTGCCACTCTCTTCTCATTCTTCTTTTTTCTGATAGGAGATGTTCGAGTTCAGAGAAATAAGTTCTGTTTCTACATTCAACGTGATAAGTGGAAGCGTGATGCACAGCTCGTCGAAGGTCCTCGGTAAAGTTGCCAATCGACTCATCAATATCGTCGGTAGTTCTCAACACAACATTTTCCGTGCAATGAGAACTTAAATATTTTTTGTATTTTATCCAACTTACTCGGGTCTTAGTCATGTTCATAAATGGAGAACCACACACTTGAAGGAAATGCATTGAAATGATAGTAGGAGAGTGATCTGAGGACAAGTCCAGTGAAGGATCCATTTGCATCCATTCTACAGGGATATTTTTCACTACTCCAAAGTCAATAACATCGGGAATTTTCCGTCGGTCCGTCGGCCAATAGGTGGGATGTCCACTTGAGAGTACATCTAAGCCCATTTTAGCAATGGTGTTGAAGAGTACGCGACCCTTTGGAGTTACCAGACGTGAACCCCAAAATGTGTGTTTGGCGTTAAAGTCGCCAGCAACTAAAAATCTAGCTCCAAGGGATTTAAAGAAGTTATGGTATTGGTGTTCTTTTATTGAAAATCGAGGCGGAGAATAAATCGATGATAAAACAAATTTGTATTGACAGAATTCAATGCAAATGTTTGTTGCTTGGAGGTAATCCTCACTTATGTTATTCATTAAATAATGTTTTATTCTGTTCTTTATAAGAATTGCTGAACCTCCATAAGCTCTTCCGCGGGGGCCTTTAGTATCATAGAACACATAGCCATTCATTTTGAAGTACCCTGTGGACGTCAAGTAAGTTTCAGCAATCATCATAACATCAATCTGCTTATCCATCAGGAAGTATTCCAGTTAATTTTTATGTTGGCGGAGGCCGTTCGCGTTCCAGAAACAAATTTTTAAATAAATTATTTCTTTAAAATGGCTTGCAAGATAGTGGATTGCATTTTCAGCATTTCCTGCATCATGGATGTCATGGTGGTCGTAAGTGTTCATAGTTTGGACAAGTGTCTGCAATGTTGTCTCTAGATTGTTGATATGCGGCTCAGAATATTGGGGTTTAGGTTCCTGCTCCAGACCTGGCATATTAGATTTAACCACGTTTGCGTAAGAAACTTGTCTAGAACTAGGAGCGTTTACATGACTAGTGGACTTTTATTCATGATTGGGCTGATTATATCACAGCATCGTTTCTAATTATATGTCCACCACTGTACATAGTTCAAACAAGAACATAATGAGACAAATTCATGTGCGGTCAAGAAATTATTCGCTGAGTAAACAAATTGGTGACTTGTTAAGACGAGTAGTTAAATCTAAAAATGTTTCCATGTGATTTCATCAAGTTGTTCAAAGAAACTTTTTTACAAAACCTACAAGAATTAATTTCATTTATTGGTTTCCAATAATAAAAGAAATAATAACCAAGTTTTCAATATGAACACTAATTAATTAATAATAATTAAGTTTATATACAATTATAAACTAATTTGTTTGTAGAAAATTAAATAAAAAAGTATATTACAAAATGAAATTAACTTGTTATAAACAATAACTGCTATATTATATAAAATATGTATGCACGAATATATACAAAAATCTAAAACAAATATTCAAAAAAAAAAATTCTTTAAACCGATTTGTGTTGTTTTTTAGTTTTAGAGTGGTTCTTCGCTTGGTCTGAAAGCCGAGTTAAAATCGCCTCTCGAAGCATTTGGCTCTTCGTCTTTAAACGAGGAGCTTTGTTCCGAAACACGACGCGCTGTGCGGCGTACATTTTCCAAACGTTCGGCAATCTAGTATGGCGAGAGGAAAACAATGTTGTTGATGTGGGTTTTTTGAATTTCGTCACTTTTGTGTTGGCACTTACCGATCTTTCAGATGCATTATGCAGTCTATTAAAGTTGGACAGGCTACAAAGAACAATAGAAAACTTAGGTTAGAATACATACTCGTATATAAAACAAATATGTTGGAAACAAAACCCACTTTAATGAAGACACTTTAAAACGATCCAATTCGTTTTGCAGCAAACTGTAATCTTTGTAGAGATCATGAAAGTTATCCATTAGTTTTTGTTTCTCTTGCAGCATTCCTTCGATATAATTTTGATAGGTTTTGAAATTCTCGCGTGTGGTGTGTTCCGCCTTCAGCTGTTGTTCTTTCCATTTGCGAAAGGTGTTCAGCAGTTGCAGGTGTTGTGTATTTATCTCCTTCTGTTTGCTGCAATGTTCAGGAATAACTGTCTATATTAGTTTGCATGTGTTGTTGCTTTTAAAAATTCTTTCTAATAATAAGGAAACTCACTCGTGTTCCACTTGCAATTTTTTGTAGTCTTGCACCAGATCCGTAAATTTTCTTTTCAGTTCGACATTGGCTTCTTGCAGTCTTCGTTGAGCTTCGTTTTGGACGCAATCATTTTGTTGCATGAAGGTTTTTTGTTGCTTGATGACATCGTGAGCATTGTAAAGTTCTTTATCGGTCTTAAGTAGTTGTTCTTCTAGGCTCTTTTGACGACCCATGGCACAGGCATGATTTTCCTTGAGCGATAGTATCTCATTACGAAGTAATTCACGCTGGAATTTTTGAGAAAATGCGTTTATGTAAAGTGAAATAGCGAATAGAGTTTTCTTTTCAGATCTTTTTAAAATTGTAGTTACAATTTTTCAATATAGTCTGAATTTTCGAAATTTAGTTCTTGATTCTTATAATTTTTGATAAAGACTTGGAATATGACGCTTGACAATTCTTATTTCATGTACCGATATTTATAAAATATATATAATAATAAATGACTTTTTCGGGTGTGGTTCTTATATGGGAGCTATTACCAATTATGGACCGACCATAATAAAATTTACTACAACAATTTAAAAATTCATAAGAATTATTTGTGCCGAATTTTAGCCTGGTAACTATATTTGTACAGGATTTATATGTATTTAAGTAAATTTTAGATATGGACCTTAATTAGGGTCTATGGTCAAATAAACAAAACAAAATTTTACATGAGACTTATTTTTGCCGAATTTTATATTGATATTCCAATTTTATAGGCATTTATATATCATTGAGTCATATTTGGAGAAGATATTTGTACGGGGGCTATGAGAAATCTTGGACAGATTCTTACCATTTTCCTCCCACTTTATATTTAAAAAAATTGCAAGAAAAATGTTTAAAAATATCAAATTTTTACGAAGGTTGTCTCACGTTTTGATCCATAACTCTGGTTCTACTTAGGAGAATTATAAATGGTTTTTTGAAAACTCTGTTCATTTTACAGAGACAGACAGACGGACAAAGCTCAATCGACTTAGTATTCAATAAAGATCAATAATATGCATAAATACTTTGTTGGGTCTCAGATGAATATTTCTCAGTGTTACACACGGAATGACAAACTTATATATAAACAAGTAAGGCTGTGCCGAATCTTATAGCGTAGACAGACGACACAGTTAATTTGCATTAACAGTCTTAATTCAAATTAACTCGTGAACAGGGCTGCCAGATGAATTTCGGAAAAAATCGTCAAAATCCCGATAAAAAAGAAAAAAATCGTCATTTCGAATTTTAAAAATCGTCAAAAAAATCGGAAAAATAAAAAGTCACTATTTCTAATAGTATTTTGAAATCTTTATTAAAACGAAAACATAAAAATTCAATTTTATATAGTCTCTTGTACAATACATATCAAAATACGTAAATTTTAACTTTTTACATAACAAATCACAAAAAATTTTATGTTAAACACAACTTGTGTAATATTTAATATCTTAGTCCGTTTTCACTTCTATAATTCTCACTCGGCAAGGCAAGTATTTTTGGAAGAGAAGGGAAATAAGAACACCCCGTACCCCTTACAAACTTGACGGTACTGTCAATTTTCTTATTTCCTTTTGTTTTTTTTTCATGCATGTTGATTTACATTAAAAAGTACGAAAATTGAATTGACATGTTTGATGAAATGGCAAGTTCAAAAGAGAATTGAACAAAAACTGGTCTGCTAAAACTGAATAGTGTGAAACAGTATTTTATAACTAAATTGCTGAATTCAGCATATTTTATTAATTCAGGTTAAATTACAATGTCAAAACAATTTATTTTATTAATTTATTATTTTATTAATAACATTTTGAGTATAGAATTCAACATATTTTTAAAGAATTCCGTATTTTTGTTATTTAAATTTATTCGGCTGAATATGCTTTCGACGTTTTGTTAAAATAGGAGAAGTTTTTGTAGAAGAATTTCCCCGTGGAAATTCAGAAATTGTTTCCTCTTAAAATTTTAGTTCATGGAATTCAGTATTTAAAATTGATTTTTATGTTTACACATAAATAAGTAATTTCGACTATCCTGTCTCAATATTATTTGCAATTATTTTACTTGAACTTAACAACAATAATTAAGAAAACACTACTATCACTTAGTTTTGTTTTTGAAATAGTTGTTGTCTCAAAAAAAGAGAGAATTTGGTAACAAAAACATTAATAAAACTAACAATTTATAGAAAATTTTAATAATTCAGGAAATCGTCATTCTCAATGAAAAAATCGTCAAATCGTCATTTTGCTATTTTTGAAACCAAAAATCGTCAAAATGACGATAAATCGTCAAATCTGGCAGCTATGCTCGTGAATTATCCTATCTTAATGCGCATTAAGTTAGACGTAAATACACAAAATCAAACTGAATTTATACTACATTTAGTTATTTCAATATGGCAACATCATCGAAAATCAATAATATGTTATCAAATTCTTTACTATTCTAAAATAAGAAGAAGACAATTGTAAAATTAAAATAATAAAAATAGATTTCCACAATTGCCTTTCTCTTATTTCAGAGTGTCCCACTGCGGTCCCCACATGTAGCAACACGTTCAGGTTGATGGTTGGTAGTGCATGAACAAGTTTTGCATTATGAAACAGTTTCAGCAAAAGTAATTTCAGCTTTTTTTTCAAAGAAATACTGTTTTTTCAGCAAATGCCAAACAAATTTTTTCATAATTAAATAGTTGTTTACAAACCAACAGCTGTTACCTAAATGCAGTTTAAATGCAGAAACTGTCGTCTGTCACGGTAAAATCTTAATTCAAATTAGTGAGATTTTAATGCGCATTAACTCTGTCGTCTGTCTACGGTATTAAATACCCTTCATCTAAACGTAATAAGAAATACAGAAACTACACTAGACTAGAATATCCTAATTCTGTGTTTTCTATTCAGTCTTAGTGCAAATTTTATTAGTATTTGATATATTGTTTGAAAGACAATTTTACGACCAACATAATTTATGTTAAATATTTTGAAATTTTGTCTAATTTTCACCATTTTTAATTGATTTAATTAACAATTCTTACCATAATTTACAGAGTTTGTCTGATGTTCATAATAATCTTGAGTGTAATTTAACAAACAGAGTATAAAAAAGGGGTACAATTCGGTTTTAGTGATTTTGCTAAAAAAAAAAAAAACAAAATGAAATAGGGCGTTTAGAGGAGATACCAGCAAAAAAAAAAATTGTTGGCGGTCACGCCTATTTTCGAGGGGGCGGGCTCGTAAAGTTGAAAATGTATAGGCCTATATCTCGGGAACTACTGGGTGCTTGATAATTTGTAATACACTAAGTAAAAGGTATTAAAAATACCTTTCCAACGATATATATCATGATTATATGATGAAATATGGGTTAAATCCGAAAAGAATATTTTTTGACCCGAATTTATTTGTTTTTTGGAAATGGTTCTTATATGGCAGCGATGACAAATTATGGGCCGATCTTCTTAAATTTTGGAACAGTTATTTTCATGCATATGAGGATACTTCACGAAGAATTTCAACATAATAACGCTATATATACGATATATATCAGGGACCGTAACTCTTATGACTTTTATCAAAAAAATCAAGAAATAAGAGTTATTTTTGATTTTTATATTTTTAAATGAAAAATAAAAGTTATTTTTGATTTTTATATTTTTAAATGAAAAATAAAAGTTATTTTTGATTTTTATATTTTTAAATGAAAAATAAAAGTTTTTTTTGATTTTTATATTTTTATATCAATAATAGAAATCAATTCAAAATTCGTGACATAGGTACGCGGTACGCCACCTGTTGAAGAAAACTTATTTGTAATAGATGAAAGCTCCGTTGCAAGCTGTCGATCTGTTTTAGCAGACGGTTTAAGGTCAATGGAGCTGAATTATTCGTCTTCGGACGACGATGATACTCCTACGACAATAAATGACAGCGTCCGCAAAGCTTATTTTGAAATAGACAATTACAATGAAAAGCGTTTCGATACTTCTGCTAATTTATTGGAATATTGGGAGAACAAAAAATTTGTGTTTCCATGGCTTCGAAAATTAGCTTTAATTGTTCATTCTGTACCTGCCACTCAAGTCAGTGTAGAAAGGTCATTTTCAGCATTCAAATTAATATTGGGAGATTTGAGATATAATTTATCTGAGGAACATTTAAAATCAATTATGATGGTAAAATTGAACACCTGAAAACGACCTCTTAACACTGACTCGAATGGCAGCCAAAACTTATAAGCTACTAGCTGACCGCCCCGGCTTCGCTCGGTATTTACTATTGATTTGTATTTCAGAGAATAAGATGTATTCACAACCTGCCTGCTCTTATTTATTTGCAAATTTGTACAGCATACTTTAGGGGACTTTTTTTTTCAAATGTTGAATTTTTTCAGGAAAAAAATCATAACTGGAGAATGGCTAGACCGATTTTGGATTTCAAAATCAACTAACCATCATCACTCCTCCCTGTACCTTCCCTAAAAATTGTATGGCAATCGGTCGAGCCGTTCTCGAGTTATGGAGTGACAATCAAAATGTACACTTATTTTTATATATATAGATTCTATGCATTCATGTTTTTATAGCTGATAATGGATAAGTCACACAATAAATTATATTCATACAGAAATTTGAATGAAGCAGCATATTATAATACATACGGCATCAACAAATAAATAAGAGGTTTGAATTGATTTTTATTTGATATAAAAATATAAAAATCAAAAATAACTTTTATTTTTCATTTAAAAATATAAAAATCAAAAATAACTTTTATTTTTCATTTAAAAATATAAAAATCAAAAATAACTTTTATTTTTCATTTAAAAATATAAAAATCACAAATAACTCTTATTTTTGATTGTTAAAATAAAAATCAAAAATTTAAAAATCATGCAATATGTTGGATGCATTTCGCCTAAGAATCATGATGGTGTAATTAAAAGTTTTCTACGATGTTCATTTATGTATGATTTATTTCTTCAAAAATTGAAAAATAACTCTTATTTCCGGTCTCTGATATATATTAGTATTAACGTGGATTTCGAGAGTGGACCTTATGTGGGGGATATAGTCAAATATGGACCGATATTCTCAAAATCCAGCAGTTAGATTTAGGCATGTATGTAAATGATCCGTGTAAAGTTTTGGATTGGTACCCTTATTTATAAGCGATTTATGAGTATTAAAGTGATTTTCGGAAGAGGGCTTTATATGGGGCATACGGTTAAAAATAGACCGAAATTCACAAAATTTTGTGGGATAATTTTTGTATATATTTAAATGATCTGCGCAAAGTTTTGAGTCGATACCGATATTTATACAATATATATAGGGATAAATGTCTTTTTCAGATGTGGTCCTTGTATGGGAGCTATGACCAATTTTGGGCCGACCACCATAAAATTTAGTACAACAATTTATTTGCCTATAAAGAGTATTTATTTCAAATTTTAGCCGTTTAACAGTATTTATATCTGTTTTATACGTATTTAAGTAAATTTTGGAAGTGGACTTTATATGGGGTCTATGGTCAAACATGGACCGAACTAAAAAAAATTTCGTTTTGCGATTTATTTTTGTATAAGACTTATTTTTGCTTAATTTTGTCTAGATATTCCAATTTTATAGGCATTTATTTATCATTAAGCCATATTTCTGAAATATATATATTTGTATGGGGGCTATAAGAAATCATGGACCGATTCTTACTATTTTCCGCACACTTTCCTCTTTTATCATAAAAGCTACGTATACAAAATTTTTTGGTATTATCTGCAATATATTTCAAAATATTGCAAAAAATGGACGAAAAATATCAAATTTTTATGGAGGTGGTCTCACATATTGGTTTATAACTCTGGTTGACCTGAACCGATTTTGCTGATTTTAAATAGAAAACTTCTCGAAAGCACTTCTGACAGAATTATTGAAGGTTTGGATCCCGAGTATATCTGGGGACTTCAAAAAACTGATTTCAACAGACAGGCAGACAGACAGACGGACATGGCTTAATCGACTTCGCTATCTATAAGGATCCAGAATATATATACTTTATAGGGTCGGAAAATTTTTTTGTGGAAATTACACACGGAATGACAAACTTATATATACCCTTCTCACGATGGTGAAGGGTATAAAAATAGCAGGTTATCAGGCATGTTCTGAAAATCACTTTTTCGTAAAGTGATTTGAAATCACTGAAAAGGTGTTCTGTGCACAAAAATTATTGAAATCTCGTGATTTAAAACCGGTCATCTAACAGTCTAATGGTTTCAAATCACTTAGAGGTTTTTCATTGAACTCTTGTAATAAAATTATCACATACTCTTAAAATCATTTGTTCTTTATTTGTTTTTGAAATAAAACTAACTATTTTGCACAGAAAAAATTTAAAATTTGCAAATTTAGTAAAATGTTGTATTTTTTGCGGACCATTTTTTTTTAGATTTGTGTACATTTTTCGTGATTTACTTTTTTACACTTTAGTACTCAACACAAAGAAAATCAGCTGTTAGCTCGTGATTTAGAACAAACAAAATCATTACTAAAAATTAAAAATCTCATGATTTTCAGAACATTCCTCCCGTAATTTCGAAATCGTTCGTGATTTAAAAACACCGTGATTTCAGAACATGCCAGTATAAATCTAAAACAACAAGAGTTTATATTCGGCTGTGCCGAATCTTATATACCCACCACCAAATCACCTGTTATGGGGCGAACTTCATAAAATATTGTACCGTATTCTTTTTATTTTAGGTTTATTTTGGTTGAAATTCATCTCAATAACGATATTTACAAGAATTTTATACATACTCCAGTTATAATCAATAATTTACACTTTGTTTATATTTGTGCAGCGTTTAAATAAATATATTTACTTTAGCAAACTATAAATTAAGTACCCTAGGCAACTGATTGTGGCTTCAAAGAATGTCAGAATTGTCACCTCTTTATTCTCTGTGGTTCTTCTCGAAAGTGGAGCATGTACGGAAAGTTATGCTCAATTATGGACTCACTTCCACAAAAGTCAATAGTATAATTTTTACATGCTTATTTATAACTAATCTGTGTAAAATTTCGCTTCGAAATGGATGTTTATGTAGGTTAATGTGTTTTCGGAAATAGTCCTGATAAGGGAACCTATTACAAGCCGATCGTCATGAAATTCTATACGACAATTTATATGTGCATGCGAAATATTTATGTTGAATTTCAACATAGTAATGAATGTTATAAGAGATTTATGCGTATTTAAGTGATTTCCGGAAGTGAACTTTATATGGGGGTTATGGTAAAAAATGGACGGATCATAATGAAATTTAGTACGACAATTTGGAAGTGTCTACGGATTACTTGTGTTAAATTTCGACTTGTTAGTGATTTTTATAAAAGATTTGTGCGCATTTAAGTAATTTTCGGAAATGGTCTTTGTATGGCGCTATGGTAAAAATATGGACCGATGTAAACAAAATATCGTTTTGAGATTTCACTTTGCATGAAACTTATTATTGCAGAAATTTGCATGAATACGGCTTTTCTATTGACATTTATGTACCATGAGAAATCGTGAACCGATTATTACCATTTTCAACAGAACTTGTCGTTCTATAATAAAAATAAAGTGTTTAGAATTTCATGGTATTATCGCCATTATATTTGAAATAATAACAAAAAATATCTGAAAAAAATATCGAGGTAGTCTGAAATTTTGATCTCGGATCCTACTGGACCGATTTTGCCCATTTTCAAAAAGAATTTCATTGTTTTGTGTCTTTTTTACGAAGCTCTATTGTGATTTCAACAGACGGACGGGCATGGCTAGATCGTCTTAGAATCTCATAAGGACCCAGAATATATAGACTTTTTGGCTCTACGACCATTATTACGATGTGTTACAAACGGAATGACAAACGTAATATACCTCCCATCTTTTTGGTGGTGGGTATAAAAACTATATGTGCCAAGAAATGAATAGAATATCATATTTCCCGTTTCAATTTCATAGGAAAATACTTTGTTTGTTTCTATATTTAACATTATAGCAATTCTGTCTAATACGGAAATACTTTTCGTTAACAATTCAAAAGCATTTTAGCACTTCATCCATTTTCATTAACTAAATTAAATTCTCTGTATTCTTACCTCCATATTGTGTTCATTTTGTCTCTTTTCCATATTTTGAAAACGTTCAGACAACATGTACAGCTGATTGTTGGCAATACACAATTTCTTCGCCTGATCTTCATAGTTTTGCTCCAGAGTTTCGTATTTGGCAGCCAATTCCACGCGATGCGCCTCTTGACTTTTCAAAAGATTGCCCAAACGATGAGCTTGGTTTAGGAGATCTCCTATAATGAGAAAAATTTATCAGTTTAAAATAATACTAAAGAGAACATACTCGTATTAGCCTTAATTTCTTACCATTTTTCCGTTTGCTCTCATTCAACTCTTCATTAAGTTTCCTAGTTTCTCGGTGTAAAAAATGCTCCTGTTTCGTTGACCTATCCAACTTTTCCGTAAGCCCATCAATTTTCTTTTCCAACTCAGCTGTAAAGTTATTGCGCGAAGTGACATATTCTAGGGCAGCCTGATGAGGTTCCAATGATTGGATTTGTGAGATATTTTTGAGCATACTGGAGAGCTGCATTATATGTTGGTCTCGTTCGTAGAGGGTACTTTGCAAGTGAGCTATTTGGCATTTGAGAGTTTCATTCTAAGCATATGATAAAATGAGTTTTAATTAAACAAAAAAAAACATATTATTTAGAAATGAGTGTGAGTGTTTTTATATGGGTATTTCCATGGTTGCGCACGTGACAGTAGCACATATTCAACATGAAGAAAATCAAACAAGACACAAATATTTTTTTCTTAATTTAGGTTTTTAGGAAGCAATTTTAGAGCTCTTTATTTAGTGGAAAGCATGGGTGCTGTAAAAGTCCTGGTCCTGATATATTGATCAACAAAAGCAGTTGCGTGATGTGACAAAAAATAGAAGTGTTTTTTTTTCTACATTTACTAAAGTGCAAAAACCAGCGAAATAAGCTAAAAACTTTTATTAAAATTATTTGGTTATTATTAAGGAATAGTTTAGCTTTATTAGTTTTCTTGATACAAGCCATAATATGAAGCGTGACGTGACATTGTGTTACGTGACATTTTTTCCCTTATAATAAACTCGAATAATTTTTGATGTAGTTTGGTTTTAAAGTTTTAATTGAACGAAAATAAATGAAAATTTAACTTTAGGTCAATGTTTGAAAAGGTACATAAGAATAAAAAAAAAAATAGTAAAACAAGGTTATTTATTAAATCACCTCTATCGTGAATAAAAATTTAACATGAAATTTGTTCCCTTTTATTTTTTTAACATTGAATTTAAATAGGTATATGTAAAAAGGGAACAAATTTCATGTGGAATTTATATTCACGATAGGGGTGAATATTTCTCTTTGACGAAATTGCGGTTCGAGCTATTATTTTTAAATCTTCCTCGCATGATAAGTAGTAAAGTTTATGAATGCCTGAGATTCTCTTCACTTCTTTCCATTTTTCCGTTAACGGTGGGGAAAGTCTTTCAATTTCGTCTGCACTTATAAAAGTTAAATGAATTCCATTTATGTGGTCTCGTGCGCATTCGAATAAAGCGAAGGCATCGTGCAAAATAATATTCTTTGCTTTCGTTATCTGCCAAACTTTTCTTTTAATTACAGCTCCTACTCCATCGACTGCTCCTTTGCCATGAGAAGTGACAAAGAAGTTCCATTCAATATATTTGCAGCCGAATTCCACTAAAAAAATTGGGTAAACTCCTAGCTATAAACTTGTTTTTGAATTGGCTTTATTGTTGTTGTAAGCAAACTATTTTGTAATTAGTGCAATCATAAAAAATGCGTTTTAAAAAATTACCATTAAAGAGAAAATTGTATTAAAAGTAAGCGAAAGCTAGTAGCATTTTATTTTGAATTTAACTAACATTTTTCTCATAATGAGTGTTAACATACGGTATAAATTCTTTAAAATAACAAAATTTGAATATTTATCTCTCATAATATTGGATAAAAATAAATGTTTAATAAGTTATAATTTTTTGGCCACGGTAGACCTTTCTGTGGAAATACCCATATTTTTTATGATTGTAGGATTATTAACACACATTTGTTTGTAGCTCCGTAAAGGCAGCCTCTTTGCTTTGTGTTTCTAGTTTCAGGGCCTGCTCTAGACGGTCGTTTTGCGTCTCTAGCTGTTTAAGTGAGAGTTCCAAACCCACATCTTCGGTCTCATGGCATTGGTCCTGATCACTGCATTCCTTTTGTACCATTATCACCTCGCATGATATCTGGTCTAGATCATTTTTTAAATCGTCAATAATCTTTAAATACGATTCATGGGTGCTGGGCATTAGAGATGTCTCATCGTGACACTGCTTTAGCGTTGTCTCCAAGAGCTTACTATGAGGACAGTCACCAGCCTTGTAAAATTACAATTTAACTAAGCATGTTTTGTAGATGATGTCAATCCTAAGTATTTCTTACCATTTTGGTGTAGCTCTAGTCTTCTAGGCTTCTGTTTCAACTAATTCTAAATACTTCCTTTCATTAGCATTGTTTGGCTATTAACTATTGTTGTTGTATTTTTTAAATGTTAAAAAATTTATTTCTATTTTATTTTTTTTTCGCTGTATTCGTGTTTATTTGCAAGTATCAAAAATTATTTACAAGTATTTGCCATCAATACTATTTTCGAATTCAATAATTTTGCAATAAAAACTTTGTCACGAAAAGTTTGAAACACAAAATTTATATGTAGTATGTATATGTATGTATGTATAGTATATTTATATGTATGTGAAAATAATTTACAATTTGAACTAACGCCAAAACAACCTGTGATACATTCATACATGACATACAAACACACTCAATTACATGGAGACACTAAAGGAAATTTTAATAAAGGCGCATTCAAACGATTTTTATGTAAGGCGAGAGTAATTGAAGCATGACATCAAACTTAAATATGCTCACATTATTTTTTATTCATATGTTATATTGGTGGTTGGGAAAAAATTTACAATGAAAAAGGTCATCTGTTAATCATTGGAAAAAAGTATTTATCCCAAACATATCAATTGACTTGCCACCAGTTATATACCATTTTTGAGCTACTGTATCCCCAGTTTTTGAGATTCAAGATCTCGATTATTGCTATTGTTGATTTAAATTTTTAGAAAGCACCTGGCATTGACAAAATCAATAACAAGATACTTATGGAGTTACCGCGGTTAACCTTTAATATTATTCTCCAGAATGGAAAGTTTCACTGGTTACTATGATGCCTAAGCCGGTAAAAAATCACACAAATGTAGAATCATATAGACCCATTAGTCTATTGTCAAATATATCGAGGCTATTCAATAAGATACTCATGAACAAGTTGTACCCGATTTTAATTGAAAACAATTCTATGCCCAATCCTCAATGTTCAGTCGTAATTCAGCTCTGGGTGGAGGAAGAACTCGCGCGTCATTGTCGTTATCGCTTAAGGGCAATCCGGCCGTCCTTTTTTCGCTGACTTCGCAAGAGTTGCCTCTCACTCTCACATTGCATTGGTTAATGCTTGGCGTCGTCTAACTGTGCCGCGTTGCGGTTTTTCAAAGTTGCGTATTAGTCACATGCTAAAGATTTTTTAATACAAGATTTAAGCGCTCCAGCCTCCTATACATAGGTCGACTTGGGACTTACCTAAATCGAACTTGAGACAACCAGGCAATTCGAGGGATTAATTCTCCGCCAACCTAGTTTATATTCTAATATTCTAAAATCCTCAATTTGGATGTAGAAGAAAACACAGTATTATCGAACACACAATAGACTGGTTAATATCGTAAGGAAAAAGGAAATTTGAAGAAAAAAATATTGTTCTGCTCTTTTTATCAAAATTTCTCAAGCGTTTGATAAAGTGTAGCATGATGGTTTTCTATCCATAAAAATGAAACTAATTTTACTTGCAAACACACATAATCTATTGGTAAGCTACTTAACTGGTAAGCTTTAAGAAGCAGACATTTTAAGTTCCTCACAACCTATTGAAGCTGTAGTACCCCAAGGAAATATCTTGGAACTCTACTTATACATACATATGATATGCCACATTTACATGAAAACTTTCCAGAAATATCTCGCTACCTACAAAATCATATATTTGAATTAGAACAAATTTGAGTGCTATATTCGACTGTGCGGGATCTTAAATATCCTTCACCTCAATATAATAAGAAATACAAAAACTACACTGATTGCAGGACTAGAATGAATATCCTTATTATTAGTATTTTACATACATACGAGTATTGTTTGAAAAGCAATTTTGCGAACAACATAATTTATTTCAAATGTTTTGAAATTTTACCTAATTTTGACCATTTATAATTGTAATTACCATAATTTACAATGTTTACCATAATTTACAGAGTTTGTTTAACTTGCATAACAATCTTGAATGTAATTTAACAATTTATAAAATTAAAACAAGTAAGAAAGTATAGTCGGTCAAGCCCGACCTACACCCAGTATATGTATAAAACAGTTTTTCAAAAACGAGCGCTATATGAGAGATATAACCTATTATGAACCAGTCATACAAAAATTTAGTGTCATGATTTCTGTGAATATATATATTATATGTATGTGTTAAACTTTATCTCGATATAAATACTTTTAAAAGATTTATGGAGGTTAAAGTGAATTACGTAGAGGGTCCTATATGGGAGTTTCGACTAATTATGGACCGACCATTGTAAAATTAGGTGTCATCATTTCTGTATATATGAAACTTATTTGGGTTCTATATTATTTGGATACCAACATTTTTAAGAAATGTATGGCCGCTAAAGTGATTTTCGCAAGTAGGGCTTATATGGAAACTACGACTAATTATGGAGCGCTCATAATAAAATTGTACCGTACTATTCGTATATGGTGAATTTCACGTCAAGTGACCCAATTTTAAAAATCGATATCTTCCGATTTGGATGAAATTTGCACCAAGGTTAGTACTATTGGATAGTAGGCCAGAGACAAATGTTCAGATATATCAGTCAAGAACTGCCGGAGTTAGAGGAGGTCAAAATTGGACATTTTGGTCCATTTTGGTCATACAGGGGTTTTTTTTTAAATGAGTGTAACTTTTCATCTATTGTTCCTAGCAAAAATTGTCCAAAGGACTTTAGATAGCTATTTCTTCAATCATTCCAAAAACATTTTATTTAAAAAAAATTGTTTTTTTTAAATTTTTTTTTTTAGTTTTTTTTCAATTTGGGCCCTTTTTTTCTCAAAAGAAAGCTTATACAATTTATTTTAATACCTTTTTAATCGCTTAATGGTATATCTATCAAAAAAATTATTTTTTAACTCAAAAATAGGATTTTTCAATATTTGACACATGTATCATTTTCATTTCTCTGGCCTACTATCCAATAGTACTAAACTTGGTGCAAATTTCATCCATATCGGAAGACATCGATTTTTAAAATTGGGTCACTTGACGTGAAATTCAGCATATACATATGTATATAATATATATATGGCTTAACATGTAAAGGCTCTAAGTCCATATTTTACAATATTACAGGAGAGACAAAAAAAAATGAAACTTTTTTTTGAATAAACATTTTTGAAATCTGTAAATGCAATTTGCTTTTGTATTTTTCTTTGCTTTTTATTTGCGTAAAAGCAAAATGAAAAAATAAGTATTTGCCGAGATGAAAGCTTTTTTTGGACTTAGAGCCTTTTCTGTTGCTTAGTTTGTATGTATGTTTTCATGAACTTAGACCTTTTTCTTAAAACTTGTCTCTACTTATATTTCTTACTTACTACAATGAAAGTGTACTTTTGTTGCTTTTTTATTGTTGTTATATAAAAAGCTAAAGTTTGTTTTGATTATTGTAAAAAAAGAAACAGAATTTATTCAAAAATATGAATAACATTATTATTGTAATTTCAATTTCAATATTTGTATATACTTGTACATAATGAAAACAAAAATTATTCAGTCTTATTTCACTGCTGTTGTAAAAAAGTAATATTGATTTGAATTTTTAATGAATTTAAAAGTAAGATAACCGGCGACGACTATTTTTATTCGTATGGCAAATCGTCTTAAATTTTAAGGTATTTTGAAGGATGTTGGTATAAATTCGACCACTCTAGTACGACTACATTTTCATTTATTTTTTTGGTGGAGATTTTTCCATTCATCAGGAAATCTAAGTTTGAAATTAATTTCACCATTTGGAGTGTATTGTATTCCTCGAATGTCCGTCACTTTGGAATTGCCTTTTCCACGACCAGGGCGAATATTTTTACAAAATTGTACATTGTTAAATTTTTTAAAAAAATTAATGATCCAAATAAGTAACATCATGACGATTAATATCATGACTTTCCATGGTGTTGATACTCAAAACAACGAGAGTGTAGCCCATGGTGCAATTATACAAGGTGAGTGCAAATCGACAACAAATACAACACAAAACAAAAACAACAGGCATTTTTTTTGTGTAAAATAATGTACAAAAACACTTGAAAAAGTATTACTTCTGACATAAGTAAATTGTAAACAAAATCAGTCAGCCAGCTGTGCTACTGCACTCACCTTGTATAGTTGCACCATGGTGTAGCCAATGAGAAATAATATTATGTCAGTTGGTTAGACTTTCAGACTATTCCGCGCGAAACAGTTAATATGACAACATTGGAAGTGAGATATTACACAAAGATGTGATAAATTGGACTTAGCGCCTTTACTCATTACTACAAAACAACAACAACAAAAGAGATAACTGTTTTTGTTTTTTGTAATCGAAGTATTTTTACTTATTGAACAAAACTGCATCAAAATCTCAATTTCTAAAAAAGTGGACTTAGAGCATTAACATGTAAAGTCAGCGATATTTGTGTTCAATATTATCTGGATACCGACAGTTTTAAAAAAGTTATGCTCTTTAAAGTAATTTTCGGAAGCAGGCCTTATATGAAGGCTACGACTAATTATGGACCGATCTTGACAAAATTTATAGATGTGATTTAGCTTCATTTATTACTCATTTGTGGTGAAATTTGATTGCATATTTGCATAATTCTAAGATTTATGATCGGTAAACCCAAATTTCGGGAGGACATTTGTATGGGGGCCAGGTGACATAATGTACCGATTTCCACCAGTTTCAATCCCATCCGTCCTTGGGCCGAAAAAGTATTATGTACCAAATTTTATCGAAATGTCTTCAAAACTGCGTACTGTAGTCTGCACACAAGCTTTACATGGACAGCCAGCCAGACGGACGGACGGACGTACGGACATCGTTAAATCGACTCAGGAAGTGATTCTGAGTCGATTGGTATACTTTAAGGTGGGTGTTGGACCAATATCTCTGGGCGTTACAAACTATGGTGGTGTATGGTGTAGAAACATTTTTCCATATTCACCACAAGTTAAGAAACATGGTATAAAAAAGGGTAAGAGTATAAGGTAGGATTTCTTAATAACGTTATTTACAGTATGCACGAAAGTGGTCACATCCATAAAAATGTAGGAGGGGAAATATAAGTGGGGGTCGGTCTCACATTTTAACCCTGTAAGTGCGACTCAGGGACAGTTATGAGGCTTTACGTGGATTTTTTCTCGCTTTCTTTCGTTCTCTTTGATATAAATATCATCATATATATATACTTCTACTTTTTGCCCCGATGAGGGGCCATGTACCCCCATCCTACCATCCTAATTTTTTGCCTCATGCATTTTTTTACCAAACCCCATAGAATAAGGAGTTCTTGCATATCGAAATCAAAAAGTCGTGCACTATCCCACTCCAAATGGATATCAGTTCCAAAATGTTCATGAAATTTTCATCTGGAATAACATTTCTTAAGGCAGTAATATTTTAAAATTGTACCAAAGGACCTGTGGTAATACTGAGTCTAAAATGGATCAAAAAAAAAAAACTACAATTCCCAGTAAAAAATATATGGATTAATCCATAATCGAGCAATAAAGGAGTAATGACTTGTTCATCCATTTGGAGTAATAAGCGAGCTATCAAAACTTTTTTTGTTTTGTTGTCTATGGCTCGCTTAATACTCCAAATGGATCAATGACGGATGTATCAGTTCGTTTTGGTTTTTTTTTTTCTTTGACAAAACTGTAAAATATTTTCGTTTTGTTTTTCTATTTAGAGCTAGTTTCTGGGATAAAGATAAAAATCAGACAATTTTTTGCACGGAAAACTTTCTATATTCAGTGGGATTCGTTGCTATTTTTCGTTGCTGTTAAAAAATCTCCTCAATTCCCTCAATTCATTTCCGGTGATGCCACTCAAATTCAAGAAAACGGGATTGCAAATTTCATTTCCGCCGTTGCTATTTTTCGAGGCTTTCTTGGTTTTGTAAAAAATAACCAAATTTGTATTTATGCTCTTTTAGGAAACAAAAATGATTACTCCCTTTATGTTCTTTTAGGAGACAAAAACGATTACTCCCGCTATGCTCTTTAAGTAGACAAAAACGATTACTCCCTCTGTCGTCATTTTCAAGATCAAAGGGAGTACTCCATAAGGAGCTCAAAAGGAGTACTCGTGTCTGCGGACATGCTGTGTTAAAAATCCTATGAGGTTCGAAGTTTTATGGAGTAATCCATTACTCACAAAGGAGCGCTCCAGGATTACTCTTTGGATGATCCTATTTTTTACTGGGTTGTAGCATGTTTACCAACCCTGGTATATATTGTATATTTTTAATTGGTGTATAGAGCCACAAAGTTGTGTTTGTCTATACATGCTTTCTTACTTCATTTACTAAAGCTTTGTTTCATTAAACATTGTTCTTATTGGCTCTCTAAACAAACGAGTCGCAAAGTAATCAACACTTTTGTGGCACAAAAACTTATAAAAACGACAGATAAGCAGACACACACAGTTAGTTAGACAAACACACACATGTCAATTTCTATCGCTGTTAAATACAAATCAAATTGCGTGGCAATTGTTGTTGCCTATTTTGCGTACAACAAAACAATTTGCGTGTGAAACGTATTTTTTTTCAAAGCAAAACAGCAGAAAAATGTAAACATTACATTAGTTACACTATACTACAGTATAGTACATATATTTGTAGTATAGTATAGTACTATATAGTAAAAAGTCGTTGATATTGTTGCTTGTTTATAATTTAATATAAAAGACGCCTTCAGGTGATAAATATGACACACTATCTGTGACTAACAGATGTTAATTCCAAACACAGAGTAACAGTTAGAATATTAGATACATATTAGATACACAACCTGTATCTATTATAAATAATAATAAACATAGAAATAAGTTGTCTGGGAGGTCCCCCCATTTCTTTTAATACAATGAAAAAAATCCCATTTCAATGTGTGGCAGGTCAAGTTCGTTGATTCGTGTTTGAATATTTACATATGTATTTTGTTTTCTTTTTCTATAATATTTTGTTTTTTTCGTTAAAAAAATTGCATGAATATATGTACACATAATTGGAATTTCTATTTGGCTTACAATTGATATGCGTCTGCTCCAAAGCCGTTGAATATAAACATATTTAACCCACATAAGTGTCTGCAGACAATATTTAGACACCCAAATGTATAATGCAAATAATCGCCAATGAGACAAAAACAATAACTAAATAAATAATAATAAACTGTTTACATGCTATAGATATAAGCAGCGTTGTCAACTTTGAAATTTCAAAACGCACCAAAATGGAGAAAAAAGCGCACCATTTACGAAAAGTTAAGAATTTCGTTTTTGTGTCAAATATTTATTGAATTAATTTGAAATTTTTTAATATCATAAATTATATAAAAAACTTTTTATCAACGAATATTAGTAAAAGTAAGCCCTTTTTTAATAAATGAGCAAATGAAGATAAAATAAGCATTTAACCACTCAAAATTTAACTCACAATATGATATTCGGAACTAAAGTACTAATTGGTAAAAAAGCTAATTTCAGTACATATTTGGTACTTTTTTATACTTTTTTTGTTTTCTAGTTAAAATACTTATATTTGATTTTTTCCAATAAAATTTGTTAGGATTCCACTGTTACTTTAACCCTGGTTGTTCGTCTACAGTTCAGTAGAACGAACCATTAGGTTATGCAAGTATTTTTATTTACATGTTTAAAATGTTAATTTGCTTTTCAAAGAAAGATTTTTAAAGAATTTGATTTCATTTATCATACATTCGTATTTAAAATACATTTTTTCATCGTATAGATTTCATGAGTTATGAATTATTAAAAAACTGCAATTAAAAATTAGTAAAAATAAAGATTTCATCACATTTTCAAAAAAATTAAAAACACGCACCGAAATACACAAAAAAAAATTTTGCAGTGTTGAATGAAATGGTACTCAAACAGGTGTATTTTATTGTAGAAAGATTTTTTCTTACACTGAAACAAAAAGTTGTGTTGAATTTGCTTTGGTGCCACCAAAAATTAAAAAGCGCACCAAAGTTTTAAAAAAGCGCACCGCGCACCAATTAAAGAATTTTTCGCACCAAAAATTAAAAAAAGCACCAAAAATGGTGCGAAATGCACCAAGTTGACAACGCTGGATATAAGCATGTCTAAGTTAACTCCACTGCCAGTGCTGCCGAACATTAAAAGAAATGCTGCATGTGCAGTTTTAGTTAAGTTATTCAGGTATGTGATGGAAAACGATAACGATAACGAGTGAGTTTTTGAAGTCCATTTTAAAGTATTTCTAATTAAATTTTTAAAATGTTTGTTTTAAGATTCTTTTAATAGTAAATTATCTTTATATTTTGTGGGATAAAACTATTTTAATACAGAAATATTACGAAAAAATAAACTTCAAAAACTCACTCGTTATCGTTATCGTTTTCCATCACATACCTGATTAATTTTAATTACACAGTGATACAAAATTGAATGAAATAGAAAAACCTGGGACCGGATATTAATTTTCTTGTAGGGCTTGTCGAGTAAAACAAGATACCAATAGTGAAATATGCCGGACACCTCCAAAATCCGGATTTACGGTTAAAAAACCGTTTTTTTTTGTACCTTTGCGCACTTATAAGCCTGTAATTTTGTTGATAATGATCCGATTTTCAATTTATTACTAGATTTGGAAAGAAGAAACTGAGATCTTTCGAATATAATATGATATATAATTTATCTAAGAAAACTTGAGAAATTTTAATGTTATTGTCGAGCAAACACAAATTTTGTAGATTTTTCAAAAAAATTTCAACTTTGGTGACGTTTTTATACATTATTTTATTAAGAAACTATAATACTATAGAATTTATTCAAAAAGTACGTTTATTTACGATTACAACGTAAGAAATTGAAAATCAGATCGTTATCAACAAAATTACAGGCTTATATTTCACTATTGGAATCTAGTTTTGCTCGACAAGCCCTACAAGAAAAATAATAACGGGTCCCAGGTTTTTTAGACTGTCGCACCGTGTTATTTATTTTTAGGCGCGTGCAACTTTAGGTTATTGAACTTGCAATATTGATTTTTTTTTTAGCTTTTAGCTTTTTATTAATTCGATTATTTTGCAATTTGATATTAACAAAATTTTGGTCATTCTGCCCAATCAATTTGAATACTTATTGTAAATTTCGTTAAGAAAGATCCAATAAAATGAAATATATATAAAAAAAATTCTGACAAATCAGAAATTAAACAAATGTGACATGTTAATTAATTGTAAAATTAAAATTAGTCTTTGCTACGCGCCTGTACGAATTAGTCGACGTGTTTTCCTTTCGAGCGCAGTTGTCGGCGCTTTAGTAAAAATATCTTTTTTAAAGAAGTCCAGCCAGGAAACTTAACTGGTGCCCGAACAGGGACCTTGTAAAACATAAGGTCCTTTATATTATATAGAAAATAAATTAAATAAATCACTCGGCGAATCCTACGGGACCCTCCAGAGCCCATAACAAATTTAAAAAAAAAACCTATAATATAATATATAAAAAAAAAAATGCAGCCTCCTTCACCAAACTGAAATTCCCGGTGATTTTAAATTAATACAAAATCATCAAGTGTTATCAGAGTGAAAGTTAAGATACCTATGCCCCAGTTGGCTCTCACGATAATCAAAGTGGGTTGCTAAAAAGGAAAAATACAGACCTTCCGCGAGAATAAAAGTTTTCTTGCTGGATCGAGTCGCGAGCTCTGGCAAAGACTCACAATAAGTAAAATAAAAATTATATCCTATTATAAAAGGAAAATATTATGAAATATATGATAAATACAAAAAAAATTTAAAAAATATCCAAAAATTGTGATAAATACGAAAAAGGAAAAATCCTTTGAAAATTATTTAAAATAAAAATTATATCACTGCGTTGAGCACATAATTTTACGTTTTGGGCCGATCGATTGGCCACCAAGATCGTGTGATATCACACCGTTAGACTTTTTCCTGTGGGGATATGTAAAATCTAAAGTTTATGCGGACAAACCCGCGTGTCATTCGCCAGTTACCAGTCGAAATGCTCGAACGAGTCATCGAAAATTGGACTCAACGGATATACCATCTGCGACGTAGCAACGGCCAACATTTGATAGACATAGGCCCGTTTTCTCAATGTGTTGACAAACTGCCTGTTACTAAAAGTCGACATAAATTTATTAGACTGATAATATGTCCGTTAATAATTTTGGTTTTCTCAATATACCGACAGAAACATTATTTTCATTTGGCAATATCTCTCAAAATGTATGTGAAAATTGGGAACTCTGTCTTCAAGTGACAAGTTGTTGACATAAATCAGCCGTTTTCCAAAAAATTAAATAAAAAAAAAACAAATATTTTAAAAAATAAATAATATGCATGTCTGCCAGGTAGTTAGGTCTGGCGTGATAAACTCTTTCAACATTCACTTGGAATTCATGTTCTTCGAGTTCATTCTCCATCAAATTAATGTTTATTCCTCTATTAAACATTTTTTATAAAATCTATTTAATTTTTTTTTTTACAAAAACTCAAGGTATTGCCACATAAAAAATATGAACAGCAGTCAGCTGATTGAATTTATCTGTACAACAAATAAATAATCGGCAGATGAGGGCTGGTTAGTTTTGCGACAGAATAGAAGCAAATGAGACATTGAGAAAACCAAATTTCTTTAATCGGCAGTTTTTCGTTGGAAAAAAAATAATCGCCTAATAAGAAAAAAGCTCATAATCTTCAAAAAATAAATGCCAAAGAATGTTCTTTCAAATGATAATGACCATTTCCCATTAAATTTAAATTTTCTGTGTTTTTTTTTTTTTTTTTCTTTAAAAAAGTTGGGAACCTCGAAATGGATCATGCTTTTAATTATAAATTTATGGTAAAATTAACTAATTTTTTTTTTGTTAAAACAAGTGGTTTTTAATTTCCCTAAAATGTTTAAAAGGCCTTTTATGCTGTAAGTCCCCACTACAGCCCTGTTGAAGTGTGTTTATATGCCTGCCTTTATGTTTAAGGAGTTCTGGTAGTCTTGAATAACTTAATTTTTGCCCCGTTACACAATTGTTTATTATAAGTATATATCAAAGAAAAACTATTTACAAATATTGATTTATTTTATACAGATATAAACATCAAGTTATTTTATTCATATGTATGTATAAGATATGTATGTATATGAATAAACTTGTTAGATTTTTTCAAACTTGTTATTTTTAATTGTTTTTATTTTCTTGTTAAAATTTACACTTGTAGTGCTGAACTTTAATTATGTTTCTGCATAAATTGTTAAATAATTGCTGGCATTTTAATTCGATATTCAACAAAACTTTTTACACTAATTTCTCACTATTAGGAAAATAAATTTTATACTTCAATACGTGTACACTAATTGTTTTATTGTGCCTGGTAAAAATAAAATAAAAGAAAACTTTTGCACTTTTGTTATCCTAGATTTTTTTTCGTTTTTTTTTTTCTTTCTTTATATTTATTTGATAATTTTGCACAATAGTTTTTCTTGTTCAAAAGAATAAGAAAAAACTTCCGAAAACTTCCGTTTTATTTTGTTCGCTGTCTTGTCACGAATGCAGGCAGTCAGGAAATGTTAGTTTTTGCTGTTTCCTGTCATTTGTATTCTAAATATTTAAATAAAAAACTGTTCGACATGTATTGATAAATGTTTTTTTTTTTCCTGCACACATTCAAATAGATATTGATGTATTTGTGTTAACAAATACTTTTACATTTAAAAAGGAGTCATTGTATTCCCATTTATTAAATGTTTTTTGTTTGGTTACTACAGGAATTTTGTTCGGCATGTTGTATCTCATTGCTTTTGCCAAAATAATGTTTGGTTTTTTTTTACCCATTGTGCTGTGAAAAGTTTTGAAGTTTTCTTTATTGTTGTTTTTACTTGTGGCAGTAACAATTTATTAAGTGTTGTATGTTAAGTCGAAGTGCGATTAGCTGGAAATTTATTAAACTAAAGTTATGGTTGAGTTGAAAATTATGAATAGTAATTTATTTAGGCAGAGTAATTATAACATTTGTTGATACATACAATTATTCAAACAGCCAAATATTGTTTTCAATAAAATATACAAGCAAATTGCTTTATAATGCAAACATTTAATACTTTCCATATTCATCAACTATTGACTATTCAAATATAACCCTTTTTATACAACCAACCAACCCCCCTTTCCCATCCACACCACTAGTGGTGAATTAGAGTATGAGTTCTGTGTGTAACATTGAGAAATATTCATCTGCCACCCTATAAAGTATATATCGATGGTCTCATGTAGAAAGGCCCTAACTCGCATATTTGAAACTTTACAGGAGAAGGTAAAAACATAAGAGAAACTGTAATATTCAACATGTAAATTTTTTTGTACAACTGCTTATAAAAGCGTTATTTTTTACACTATTGCAATAAATTTTTGTGAGGAGGTGTATTTACGTTAAATGCATTGGAATCGCAAAAAAAACAAATTTTGAAAAATAGCGAGTTAGGGCCTTTCTACATGAGACCGACGATATGTATATTCTTGACATTATGAAATTCTGTCTGTCCGTCCGTTTGTGTAAAACTTTCTCACGTTCAAACTACACAACCAGAAACAATAAAGTTTAGAAAGAATAATTTATAATTCTTCTAAGCAGTGAAGCCGATAGCCTAGTGCTAGCAAAATCCATCCAGTAGAACCAGAGTTATGAATCAAAACGTGAAATAACTTCCAAAAATAAAACAAGTAAGAAAGTATAGTCGGTCAAGTCCGACTATATAATACCCTACACCCAGTATATGTATAAAACAGTTTTTCAGAAATGGGCGCTATATGGTCATCCAAAAATCTCGTTATCAAGCTTTTATTGCTCTATTTGTGCATTTTTGTTTGACCTCTGAAGTGATTAACTTGATTTTTAAATAAAAATTTAAAAGATCCTTAAAAATGAGAAAAACGCCAACTGATATTGAAAACAATGTGTGTAATAAATTTGTTGTAAAATAATTATTCATGCCGTAAAATTGCTCAAAAATTAAATTTAAGTAAATCCACGGTAAATGATATAAAAAACGGTGTAATGCAAGAGCAATTACTGCTCTTACAACAACAACCAAGACTACTTTCTGATGGTGATGTCCGGCAGATTGAACGTTTGCTACATAAAAAGGAAATCAAGTCCCTAAAAATGCTGTAAAAAGTATTGGAACTGACACCCTTCAGTTTCTGGATGGTTAGACGCGCATTAAATGGAATTGACCATGTGAAAAAAACGCCTTAATTTCTGTAAAACCCGCAAAAATTGGACAGTAGATGACTGGCAACAGGTTACTTAGAACGACGAAACGAAAGTCAACCGATACCAGTCTGATGGAAAAGAATACTATTGGCATAGGTCGCATGAGCGCATTCAAAAGCACCATCCTTAATGCAAAACATCCGGACAGTATTGCTTCCCACTGTATGTATCCTATAAATATTGTAGCTTAATTGGTTAGCGTATTTGATCATTAAGCATGAATTGGTATTTGTAGCCCGGGTTTGATTCCCAACCGCTGCCACTCAAACAACATCAGTTTCTGATAATTGTTAGTTTTCTTCTATTTATTATAACTAATATTTATCACAGGGCCCTCCTTCGGTGGTATAGCATTCAAACGCCACCGAATTAAAATAATTAAATAAAGGCTATAAAACCAAGCTTTAACATTAATGCGCCTACTCACCACCAGAGGCGCTGCAATTCTGCATTAAAACAAACATAATGCGCAATTGCAGAGTTGTGATATAAAGCTTTCTTCTACTTTTACCACCTTTACTTCTTCAATCTATCTATCCCCTTTCAAAAGAAAGTAACGCAATTATATATAGGCATATTAATTGCCTGAGTGTTACTTCTCTTTAAAAAAAAATATGTATGAATTTGATACAAATAGCAACGAAGAATAAATAGCTCTAAGAGTTTATAGGTACATATGTATCTTAAAAGGTATTATAAAGTTGTCGAAACAACAAAGTTTTATCTTACGATTTCAGCAACTATTTCTGTTTAAAAGAATTTTATATCTTCTGTTCTTATATACAGAATTACATGAACCAAAACGAGATATTAAATGAGCGAGAAACATTTCGTAGAGCAGAAGAAACTAAAAGATTTTCTGTGTTCCAGAACAAGCTATCCTGCATTAGTTTTTCATAAATATCATTCAACCTTGGGAACACTAAACCTATTATTATAAATGGCACTACATGAACATGTCTGACACTTACCAAACATTTTGGATTTCTTTTCACAAATTTGCCAAATTATTGGATCTTACTGCCGTAATATTTAGCTCCACATCATTCCATAGGTTCTCAATTGGGTTGAGATTAGGGATGGACAAAAAACATCGATGTTTTAAAAACACTCGATGTATTGTGTCGAAACATCGATATAATCCGATGTTTTTGTTTTTGCTCCTAAACAATCGGAAAACATCGATGTGTTCTTTCGATGCATCGAAATGACAAATTGTATACAGAACGTGTATATTGGTATATAAACGTGTATACATACATATCTAACATTTTAGACCCTTGATTCAAAAAAATACACTTTAATGATGCAATAGCCGTTGCCAATGCTGTATCAAAGGTCAAGGAAAAATTGAAAAATACTCTTTTGCAAAATGAAGATATTGAATGTGACTCAGAAAAATCCGATAAAAGTGAGGATACTTTTTCATTATGGACTAGCCATTATAAACTGGTTCATAGAAATTGGAAAAGCAACAAGACTGCAGATATATTGTCTGATAAACTTTCAGTTTAGTTGAGGATTGAATATGTGGAAAGATTATAAATCACAGTTTTCCAAGCTTTACAACATCGCTTTTAAATACCTTACAATGGGGGGAACATCGGTTCCGGTGGGAACATTGGACTCAACAAAGAAACAGATTGAGTAATTAAAAACTTGGTAAACAGTATTGAAAAAAAGTATTAAGATTTTACGAAAATATAATAATAATAAATAATAAAAAAAAACAATCGATGTATACAGCCATGTCACAGAACTCAATTCCGATCGAATGTGGTTTTGATTCCGTAAATTAAATCTTTAGAAAACGAAAAACGAATTTTTTTTTTCGGAATGAAACCACTTTAGATTTCTAAAGTGAAATTGTTAGTTTTCATGATTTTACACTGAAAAAAACTCATACTACTAATTTCTAATGACAATTAAATAATTAATTTTAATATTTCATTGTTTTTTTAGTTCTCATTCATTGATTGGTGTCAGCAACAAGAAAACTTTTTTCAAAAAATTACAAAAATTAAAAATATTTACACAGCACTGGAATATGACAGAGGAATTTCTTCTTCGTAGCTTTTCAACTGCGTTTTAATGTTTTTGTTCATTTAAAACAGCAACAATTTAAATTCTGGGCATTTTTAGAAAATTTTGTTGACTTTTATTTAAAATTTCTTTGTTAGCGTTTTTTTTTTTTTTTTTTTTGTTCACTTTTGTTAAACATTTTATAACAAAAACTAATGTTTTTTTTTTTGTTTTTAGGTTAAAAGTCGAGATTTAAATTTTTTTTTGTAATAAACAAAATCGATCGGAATCTAGAGAACGCAAAGTAAAAGCGATCGATTTGCAAATACGGTATTGAAACCATTCCGATCGAATTATGTGACATGCCTGATAAAAAACACCGATGTATTTTATGAAATATCGATGCAACATCGATGTATGTTGTGTGATGCATCGCATCGAAAAAAACATCGATGTTTTTTTACAATGTCCATCCCTAGTTGAGATTCGAATATTGGGCTGGCAATTATTATTTTGCTTTAAGCATAAAACGCCACCTAAGTGGCATATTATCCACAACGTGTGCAATCATTATATTTAAAATTATATTTTAATAAGCATACTGATCCATTCGTGAATCGGCCTTCCGATATATTAAACCAAAACCATGCCCAGAAAATACTGCCCACATCATCACATACCCAATACCGAATTTTGTTGAATGATCTCTTTGAATTACGGTGGACATCTTTGACTCTGTGTAATATTTGTATATATCCCATAGGACCGAAAATGGCCTTATTATGGAAAGGTTACTCTCTTTAGAGACTATTGTTTAGCACTCACTGTTTAACCTAAAATTTATTACCTCAATTTGGCGGGAAATTAAAATTTTCGTATTTATTTATTCAAGCATTCAAGTATAACAAGTTAAATATGTACTACACAATATGAAATAAACTTTAGAAATACATATGTCTGTAGTTCATGTTTAAAGAATTCCAAATACATTTATATCAACAACCTTACAATATCATGTATATATGTATATGCATATGTATGTATATGCATACAAACTCACTTCTTATTTTATTTATAAAAGCTTGAGAATAAAATTAAAATTTAATTTCAAATCGATAACCTACATACTGTAAATTTCAAAAAAAAAAATATGCCACCTCTGCCTCCGACTCATTTTAGACTATTTATTACCTTTAAACATTTTCTGTAGTAGTTCCTTTCACCCATATGTTTTGTATATAAAATCTATTATTTAATATCCCAGCGGGGAAAAAATGTTGTAAAGAGGCCTTACAGAAATCCTTATTTTGCAGTCACAAGGACTTTCAGCCAAAGCAAAAAGATTGATACAATTTTTTCCTTGAAATTTCTCCGGTCTATATTTCCGACTTAAATTGTTTTTTGAATTTGAACTTTTTTTTCTTAAATTCTGAATTCCTTAAGTTAGTGTTTTTCAATAATAAAGATATAAATAAATAAAAAAAAAATAAAAAAAATTTTTAATAACTTTGTTTTCTTAAAAAAAATTATCATTTAAAAAAAAATGTTCTGAGGGGGTGCTTAGGTTTTGTCCGATACTGTATTTATTTAATAGCAGTTTTTTAATAATTCATTATCATGAAATATATATGATCTATACTAAATGTATTAAATTAAATGTCTGATAAATGCATACATCATCAAATTCGTCACATGAAGCTTATTGGTAAAACATGGAAATAAAAATTCTTGTATAGCCGAACAACCAGGGTTACAGTCCCAGTGGAGCCCTAACAAATTTTATTGAAGAAATTCAAATAGAAGTACTTAAAATAGAAAACAAAAATAATTTAAAAAAGTATCAAATATGTACTGTAATTATCCCGTATTTACCAATGAGTACTTCAGTTCCGAATAACATATTGTGAGTTAAATTTTGAGTGGTTAAATGATTATTTAATCTTTATTAACTCGTTTATTTAAAAAACTTTTACTATTAATCGTTGATCTCTTTTTAAAAAGTTTTATATAGAAATTATGAAATTAAAAAATGTAAAATTAATTCAATAAACATTTTGATCAAAAAAAAGACATTCTAAACTTGGTGTGTTTTTTTTTTAATCACGCGTTTGTTTTGCTCCATTTTGGTGTATTTTGAAATTTAAAATTTGACAACGCTGGTAGTGACGATATACAGGAATAATAGCAAATTATTTGCTATTGAAATCAGTATTTGTTGACATTCTTTAGAAATGCAATTTTTAAGCTGTATGAAACGCCTTCTAGAACACCTTCTGAGAGAAGGCATAGTGAGTATGAATGAGTATGAGATCTTCTATAAGGCCTACAAATGGAAGCACTTACAATTTTTCCCGCTGCGATATTACATGTCTATAAAATCATGATAAATGTTGTATGTCAGTACATACCTATATTTCTGACTTGTATGATTTTAAATACGTCTACGTTTATGTACCTTTATGTATGTAATACCTATATAGTATGTAATAGATATTTATTGCTGCTTTACATTGATTTTATTTTGTATTAAAATATGTTCCTAGGAACAAAATAAAACAAGTTAGAGTGCAATATTCGGCTGTGACGAATCTTAAATACCCTCCATATAAACATAATAAAAAAAATACAAAAACTACACGGGCTATGTATAGGACTAGAATAACCCAATAAACATATTGACAAGAGCTTTGTAAATTAAGATTGCAGCAAGCTTACATAAATAAGAGTTTTGCAAATGTCGTTGACAATGTCCTTGCTAATGCAAGTGTTTTGCGAATGTTTTTGGTAATTTGCTTGCAAATGCAAGCGTTTCATAAATTTAAGCAAAACGTGTTATTCTCGCTGTTAAAAATTGTGCTAATAAGTTGTATTAATAAATAGTGTTAAATTGTTGTTAAATTAAGTGTGTTTGATACTTTCGAGAAAATTTGTTACGAAAGCGTGGCAGATCATGACTGACAACGTTGCTGAGAGCTTTTCCTGGCGAAGAACTGCATATAAGAAGTGCATTAGGGCCTTCACTGTCACCACTGCCATTCGTTGTAAGTGAAATACGTTTAATAGGTTTCTAGTTACATTTTTATATTCATATTTGAATTCTATTGCAGAAACTTTTGCTGAAAATGGAAGCAAGGAAGAGGACTTTGTGTTTGCCCCTAAGTCATATTTCCAGTATGAAAAGTAAACTAAAATAATGAACGCTTTTAAAGTTGGGTGCTTTGATGTCTTTTGTAAATGTCACAGCAGCGTTTTATAAGTGTTTTGATTAGATTTGAACGCTTACAAAACGCCTATTTTTATATGTAAATGCTGGCTGGGATGCTTATTCTGTGTTTTATTAAAGTATTAGTGGATTTTTTTTTTAGTTTTTTATATATTGTTTGAAAGACAATTTTACTACAGAGTTTGTCTTATTTTCAAAACAATCTAACAATTAAAAAAACATTTTTCCATATTCAGCACAAGTTAAAAAACAGCGTCTAAAAAAACGTTAAGATTATAAGGTGAGGCTTCTTTTGGTTGAATTTGATCTCAAAAACATTATTTACAAATAATTTATGGGAAGCATAGTAGATGTGGACCAATTATGGATAGCTTCTAAATTCATTATCCACTAATGTTATTGCTATGTATTTTAGGTTTATTTTACTTGAATTTAATCTCAATAATATTATTTAAAAAAGTTATATGGTTGGTTGTTATACTCGCAAGTGTACTTAATTCGGATACTATTGTCAATTATTGACTGACAGCTATAAAATCCAGTAGCATATTTGCCGTATAACCGATATTACGATGATGTCTGGATTAAAATTTCTGATCTGTATAAAAGTTGGTTCGATATCAATATGTATTAAACATTTTTGTGGATTAAATTATTTTTCGGAAATGGTTCTTATATGTCAGCTATGGCAAATCATGGACCGATCTTCTTCAATTTCGGAACAGAGAATTTTATGTATATGAATTGAATTCCAACGTAATAACGATATATTTAAGATACATATTAGTATTAACGAGAATTTCGGAAGTGGACCTTATATAGGGGACATGATCAAATATGGCCAGATATTCTCAAAATCTATCAGGTTGATTTTGGCATGTATGTAAATGATCCGTGTAAAATTTTGGATCGGTACCGTTATATATAAGAGATTTATGAGTATAAAAGTGATTTTCGAAAGAGGGCTTTATATTGGGGATCTGGTCAAATATGGACCAAAATTCACAAAATTCTGCAGTATGATTTGTGTGTACATATATGCAAATTATTTATATAAAATTTTGGGTGGGTACCGATATTTATAAGATATATATAAAGATTAATCACTTTTTCGGTTGTGGTCCTTATATGGAAGCCATGACCAATTATAGGCCGACCACTATACAATTTAATACAACAATTTATTTACCTATAAGGATTACTTATGTCAAATTTTAACATTATTTATACCAGTTTTATATGTATTTACGTGAATTTTGGAAGTGGACTTTGTATGGGGTCTATGGTCAAACATGGACCGAACTAAAAAAAATCGTTTTGCGATTTCTGTTTGCATGAAACTTGTTTTTGCTGAATTTTGTATCAATCTTCCAATTTTATAGGCATTTATGTATAATTGAACAATATTTCGGGAAGATTTTTGTTGGGGGCTATGAGAAATCATGGGCCGATTCATACTATTTTCCTCACACTTTCTTCTTTTATCATAAAAAAAACGTATACAAAATTGCATGGCATTATCTGTAATATATTTAAAAAAAAATGTAAAAAAATCGATAAAAATATCAAATTTTTATCGAGGTTGACATTTGGTCCGTAACTCTGGTTCTACTTTACAGCTTTTGCTGATTTTCAATACCAAACTGCCTAAGAAAATACAAAAGTTTTCTAAAAATTCTGTGAAGTTAAGTTGTGTATTTTGGACGTGAGAGTGCTCATAGCTACTTTGTTGGGTCTCAGATGAATATTACACTCAAAATATTTCATAGGTAAAATAAACGAAAATCGTGGTTCATTTTACTAAATTTTTCGTTATTTTGACAAAACGAAATATTTCGTATAATATAAAAATGTTTTTCGTTTTTGTTGGGACTTTTTATTTTCCGCATTTCACGAAATATTTGTGTATTTACCAAGATTATTTTGTTAAATTACAAAATAAATGGTTATCTAACGAAAATTTTTCGTAAAAAAAGCTTTTAAATTTGGTCTGGTTTACAAAATTAAATAAAAATAAGAAATATATTTCGTAAAAATAATGATAAATTTCGTAAAAATACAAAATTATTTTGTTAATTTTAGAAATATTGCCTCCTGTTATACGAAATTTTCTAAACTTACGAAAAATATTTTGTAGGTATAAGAAAAATTTCATATTTATTTCGTTTATTTTACAAAATTTTGTAAAAAAAACGAAATATATTTTGTAAAATAACGAAAATATTTCCTAAATACACGAAAAGTTTCGTTAATACAAGAAAAGTTTCGTAAATTTCTGCTAAAAATTGGTAAATTTACAAAATTTTCTAAAAATATTTCGTAAAGTTACTAAAAATTGTGTAAAAATAAAAAAAAATTTTGTTTATTTTAGAAAAAGTTTCGTTAATTTCTCAAGAAATATTTTTTTATTAAACGAAAAGTTTTGTTTATTTTATAAATAATAGCAAAGGAAAAAATAATAGCATTTCTGCATTAAATTAAGTTTGATTTTGTCGATTGCTTTGGATTTCTACAAAGAAAATTTATATATTAGTAACTTTTAAACTTAGTTTATATAAAACACACTAACTTTGTATTTTTTTGTACAACATATGCGTAATTGGATTAACATGATGTCCATCTATTTTATAGAACTGAATATTTAAAAAATCCCACATATGGCTGGAAGCTTCAGAATATTTAATTGAAAATACGTGATACGCTTTAAATCATATGTTTATAGCTTTAGTGATACTGAAAACTTTGTATTTAATGTTGTCAAAGTCACAGAAAAATGATTGGGGCTTATATATGTCCCCTATAACAGTAATGTAAGGGGCAACTGAACCCTCTGCCACAATTTGTATATCCAACTTCTCTTTATATGACTCTTCAGTTGGTGAAAATGTTATAAAAGACCATATTGATTCCATAATATGTACTATAAAACTTGTTTCCTTTATTAGAACTTTTTGATTTAATTCTTGATGGTGGAAGTAAGGAATGTAAGAGTGCTAAGACTATGATAAATTTGGTATCTAAAAAGTTAAAAAAAATTGCATAACCATTATCCATCAGTAAATAAAATTTAAAAATTTGATTATATTTGTTTATAAAACCTTTCTACTTACTATAGTCAATGCAATTATTTTTTTGTACAAAATCCCAAAGCTTTTGGTCATCTTCACCTTTAAATTTCGATTCGTTTTCTGGAAATATCTTTTGAGTCATGTGCTAGTTTCTTTTTTACTGCGCATTAGTTTAAAATGCTTAGATATGAATGTTTCATTAGGTAAATATATTTTACACAAATAACTATTCATTTTCATACACTTATTTAAATTTATTTTAATAAATCAAACTATTTTTAACTATTTTTAACAAGGCACGACTAACGCTTCTATCTCTTTAATTGTCAGTAAAAGCATGACTTGTTTTGTTATTTTTAAGTTTCATTTAAAACGGTACATTTCATTTTACGAAATTATATGTGTGAAATGAACGAAATTTCTAAATTTACGAAATCTGTCTCTGTATTTAATACGAAAGTTTCGTATTTTTTGAGAAATTTTTGTAAAATAAACAAAAAAACATTAACGAAATTTAATTTGTAAAATTCAAAAAATTTCTAAATTTACAAAATTTTCTACAAGTTCTAAACACGAAAGATTTGTATTATAAACAAAATTTTTGTACAATATACAAAAATAATTCTACGAAAAAAATTTTGTAAATTAACGAATTTTGTAAATTTACGAAATAAAAAAATTATTATGTACAAAACTTTAGTAAAATGTACGAAAATAATTTTACGAAAAACCATTTCGTATTTTTATGCATGAAATATTTTGAGTGTAACAAAGTTTTACACGGAATGACAAACGTAATAAGTATACCCTCATTCACCACTTATGGCATTCGAAAAATATAGTAATCTGTATAAATATCGTTAACGATAAAAAATGTAATTCAAATGTTTATCAAGTACATACGAGGTCTGATCAAAAAATAACCGTTGTTTTAAAATTTCGTGAGTTACGTATGTTCGATTTTCGCAGTTTATTTTCTGTTATGTTGCTACACATGTCTGTTAAATATGTATGTTGGTAATATCAGCCATTTTGGATTGTCAGTTTGTTTTTGACAGATAAAAAGGTTAGTCGTGTTTTGGTGTGCTCTTCGATTTTTTACTATTCGAAAAAATGGATCAAAGAAACTGTATTAAGTTTTGTGTCAAAAAAATAAAATTAAATGCGCAAGGACATTTGAAATGTTGACTGTGGCGTTTGGTGAGTCTAATATGAGCAGAACACAAGTTCAATTGTGGTATAACCGGTATTAGGAAAGCCGAGAAGATGTCAATGACGATGTTCGTCCTGGTCGTCCGAGCACGTCAACAACCGGTAAAAAAAAACATTGAAGCAGTGAAGAAAATGATTTTGGATAATCGTTGCGGATGTTTTAGGCATGAAACGCACAGAATTGTGGAAGAACCAATCATGGGTTTTGCACCATGATAACGCACCAGCTCACACATCGATGCTTGTGCGTGAGTTTTTGGCCAAAAACAAAACCGATTTCATGCCTCAACCACCGTATTCACCGGACTTGGCCTCCTCTGACTTTTTCCTCTTCCCAAAACTGAAAAAACGCTGGCATAAGTGTATTTTATTTGAGGGGATTACTTTGAAGGGAACAAGATAGTTATTGATAAATAAATAAATACTTTTTGAAAAAATTAAAAATAACGGTTATTTGTTGATCAGACCTCGTATATATAAATCACACTACCGGATTGATAAGGAATTATAAATAAAGGGTTGGTTACTAGAATTTTAAGGGCCGATGTTGAATGTGAACACCTAAACGTCAAGTTTTTCCTGCATTTCATTGGACATTTCTCAATTTCAGACTAACTCAATTTGAACCATGGAAAGATACACAATCGAACAACGCGTTAAAGATATTCAGGCTTATTATGAAAATGGGCATTCAAATCGAAATGCATATCGTGCACTTCGTGATTATTTCGGAAAAATCGTGCAAAGATTTGAGCAAACCGGGTGATCATGTGATTTGACACCGTCGGATTTCTTTCTTTGGGGTTATTTGAAGGAAAATGTGTACGTCGATAAGCCAGCAACAATTCGAGACCTAAAGGATGAGATATTTCGGCACATTAACAGCATAAAACCTCAATTATGCTTTGGGTTCATCGAAAATTTATACCAGAGGATTGAGGTGGGCCGCCGAGGCGGTCATTTGGCCGATATTTTGTTCCATACAAAATTGAACCATATCATATTATCATAATAAAAATAAATGATAAAAATTTTCTAAATAATTTGTGTTTTATTCAAAATCAACATTGGCCCTTAAAATTTAAGCACCCTTTAGAAAAACCAGGGGCCAAATTACCGCATTCGTGATCGAATGAGCTATCGTATCGAAAAATGATTTCGATATCGAAATTATGATAAAATGTACTAAATTTGTTGCTCGATATCGAATGCCATAATCTCAAACAAGAATATTACGTTCAATTTTACTCGATATCGAATGCGGTAATTTGGCCCCAGTTTGCTTTCCTGTGATAAACATACTTAACCCTTTCAGTCCAATTGGGATAATACATCCCAAAGTCTTTAAATGTTACTATTTGTTTTCTAAGCTAAAGAAAATCATATTTTGAAAATGTCCGAGTCGTACTTTTGAGTGTTGGTTTATGAAAGAAATATCGGTACCTAGTTTTAAGTACGTTTTTATTGAGTTGGTGAGAGGCTCTCGTAGAGGTAGCATCATTTTTTAATTATACATATATTTAAAAATGACAGTTATAACAATATTATAACGAAACTTTGTATACTTATTTGTTTCGTTATTTGTGAATGAAAAACTATGCAGAACTTCAAGAGCTTTTAGAAACCGATTCAGATTAAAGTGAATCAAGTGATTCTGAATCGGAGGACGGCTCATCAGAGTTAAGTGAGAAAGATGAAGAAGACATTGACGATCGTATGGAAGAAGACAATACAAACGAAATTGATGTAAACCTAAATCTATGGTCACAACCAGACACAAATTTTCGATCAAGGATGCAGATTCAAAACGAAAAGGAACCAATAATTTTGATTGATATTAACCGTAGTTGAAAATATTAAATATTAAATTAAATATTTTCAAAAAATTGTTTTCGAAATCTCAACTAATATTTATTGCTGGGAGTACAAATAATAGGCTCGAAATGTTAGAAAGAGACAAGAAAATTGAAATCTCAAAAACAGATGAGTAAGAAATTATGATTGTTTATGATGTTGCCTTATCATGAGCTATAGCAAAATTCTAAGAATTCAAAATTACATCCACATCTTGGAAACTCAGTCATAAAAGATGCAATCTCAAAGGTTGGTTGAATTTAGCACCGATCCTAACTATCACTATTTTTTTATATAAGGAATTTTAACGAATTTACACAGAGTTTTGATACTAATGGGACATATTATCTCCGGTTGGGATAATAATAAATCTTAATGAGACAATATATCCCAGGATAACCAAAGAACTTACGAAAAAACTGACAATGCTCAACATCATAATTTTTTATATTTTGTTTACAAAATAAAATGCTGGACCGAGAGGGTTAAGTTATAAATTTCACTTTATTTTTATTTTTATTCCGTAATTTCGTTTAGCATTAAACTTTAGAATATTGTTTAATTTTATTATCTTCTTAATATTAACATTTATTTAAATTTCTTATTGTCATAACCTTCCCTCATTTTCCGTTTTCTGTATTTTATACAATTTAAGTTATTTAATCAAGAGTCCTTGTCATTGTTGTCGCTAATGCTAAAGCTCTCTCTCTCTCTCTGTCCCTCTATTCCTTATTTCATCGTTTTCATTTTGTTTGCTGCACTAAGGACAATGTCATAGTCCTTGTTGATTTATTGAATGTGGGTGTTATTGTACTCGTTTGTACGTATGTATACATATCTGTATGTACATATATAGTAAGTAGTATGTTTAATTTGTTGATTTTTCCATTTCCATTAGTATAAAAATGATTAGCAACTCATGATTATTTCTCTATAGAACCTTGTGGGGATGCCGCTGTTGTTGGGTCTAATTGTTGGCCAGTCATTGATGTAGTAGACAAGGTTGTGATTAGTGTTGATGATGTGCTAGTACTAGTACTAGTAACAGGCAGTGGTTGATGTGATGTTGTCGCTGATAGTGTTGTGTTAATGTCCTTTAAATCACACACATTCTAAGTATCAATATTGTGGTATTTTAAAATGAAAAAAATTGTTTTAAGTGTAAACAATTACTTTAAAAATATGTCTGTTTTATTTTGCAAACTTACCAAGTGTGTCAATGTTCCTTCTTGATTAAAATCCATGTCGTTTTCCACCAAAGATTGTGTCAATTTTTCAACCTGCATGATTTTTATTACAGAAATTTAAATATATTTTTTATTTTGTATGTACAATAGAATGCTTCGAAAAAAATGTTCACCCCTATCGTGAATAAAAATTCCACATGAAATTTGTTACCTTTTCACATTTTCCTATTAAAATTCAATGTTAAAAAAATAAAAGGGAACAAATTTCATGTGGAATTTTTATTCACGATAGGGGTGGTTGTGTCGGTCACCCCCTAGGATTAAAGATAATGTAAAAACAATGCAATAAATAATTTGTATATATTTTTGCCACGCCTACAAATACCGCCTTTTTAGTATTTTGTTCACTGTGTCGCTATTTTTAGTCCGATTATTTCTGTCCTTAATCATTTAAAAAAAGTTCCGCCAAATAACGCAGCCTTTTTTTCGTACAAAAATATTTATCAAAAAATTAAAAAAATTATTTCTGTAATTGTTTTTACATTATCTTTTATCCTAGGGGGCGACTGACACAACCACTCTAATGTACAATGTATTTTATCTTCGTACCTGTTTGTTTGTCATGGTTACTGCCTTCAATAGTTGGCATTCTCGTTCTTGAAAATCTTCCTTCATTTCCTCAATGGCTTCACAAAACGGATTCCTTTCGTTATTATAGATGTTGGTGTACGAGAATTTTTTACCATTCTGAAATTGCAATATAAAATAGTTTCTTTATTACGAAAATGGGAGTTTTTTTAAATTTAAAGGAATTTATAACCAGGTGAAACATTACTTCTAAGTTGCTAAAAATTAGCACAAATCACGTGTTTGTTACTTGAGATATTGCAGGTCAAGGGTCCATATAAAGTTTAAATTATAATGTACATTAGGGTGGCCCCGTTTGTATGGAGAAAAATTAAGGTATCGATGTTCCCGACTAATATGAAAATTTGATTCATTTAAAAACTACGTTTCTCAATTTTTTTGTCCTGTGGTCAATATTTGGTGAGCTGGATCAAAGGATAAAAACGTCCTTTTTAGAGGTTTTTTGATTTCTTTCACATTTCTTCCAAAGGAACTATACGTAAAATTGGCATCATATGAAAGGTCTTTGAGAGACGCATGCAAGGGTTTATCAAAAATTAAAAAACAATTTTTTTTAATTCAAAAATTTTGAAAATTTCAGACAAAATTTTAGTGTTTTTTTTTCATAGAATTTACTTAAATAAATAGTTGAAATTTCTTGATTATAAACATCATGCAATTTATCCCATATGGGTTTTCCCGTTTTTTTGCTTATAAAATTTACGTTATTTTAATAGCCATTACATTAACGAGTTGAGTTAACATAGATTGTCAGATAGGGAAGAATTAAGGTTTAAAAAAAAATTCATAAAAATTGAAATAGGTAGAATTTTAAAAAACGGGCAAAACCATTTGGGTTAAATTGCATGATGTTTATAATCAAGAAATTTCAACTATTTATTTAAGTAAATTCTATTAAAAAATAAAAAAAATTAAATTTTACCTTATTGTTTCTCCATACAAACGGGGCAACCCTAATGTACATATATCAGTTTAAATTTGTTAAAACCTGTTGTTAGAAACCGGTGCTTACAATTTTATTGACATCAAATAATGGCTAAAAATTATAAATGTAGTTATTTTGTAGGGCACATATCTCTGTCATTTATTCTCACTTAATCGTAGTTATTGAACATTATAGTTTAAACATCAAAGAGTGTTTTGCTTCAAAAATGTAGATTTGAAAACTAGTAAGAAAGCATAGTCGGTCAAGTCCGACCATATAATATCCAGTATATGTGTAAAAACAGTTTTCCAGATATGAGCGCTTTTATAAATCGATCATTCAAAAATTAATTGTACATATAAAACTTTTTTGTGTTAAATTTTATCTCGATATATGTAAATACTTTAAAAAGATTTAGACATGTTAAATCAAAGTGATTCTGAGTCGATCGATATACTTTAAGGTCGGTGTTAACACTAATATTTAATGGCGCCCATGCCAGCCAAAAATGTTTGAAGGCCCAGAATTAAAGATTGTTTTCAAACTCAACAAAGTGCTTGCAAAATCATTGCGAGTTACCCAAGCAGCAATTTCAACATCCTTGCGAACAACAAGATTCATCCAAAAACAAAACAGCAGCAAATTGGTTATCATATGAATTGAAGCCGAGAGACCTTTACAGTCAATTTGGCATGTTCAAACGTTATAAAAGGAAATCATTTTTGAAACGAATCATTACTTGCGATGAAAAATTGATTTAGTACATACGATCCATACGATAACCCAAAGCACTAGAGATCGTATGTAAAGTCCGAATCGACACCAAAGCCAAATATTCATGGCACTAAGCTAATACTCTGTTATTGGTGTAATACGAGTATAAACTGACCAGACCTTTACAAAGAACCTGGGAGGTTATTGTGTATTTCGATTCAAAGCGGACAATTTACGAATTCGTAAAAATTGTATGGTGTAGTACGATTTTCGTAAATTTGTTTACGAACGTTCGGAAATTTATTTACGAATACCATGGTGTAATTATACAAGGTGAGTGCAGTAGCACAGCTGGCTGACTGATTTTGTTTACAATTTACTTATGTCAAAAGTAATACTTTTTCAAGAGTTTTTGGCAGTAGTACATTATTTTACACAAACAAAATGCCTGTTGTTTCTGTATTATGTTGTATTTGTTGTCGATTTGCACTCACCTTGAAAGAACATACCATTCAGGTGGCGTTCTTAATTTGAGAAGAATTGGACAATTATTTATTTCACTTTCAAAAACCTTGCAAAAAAAATTCTAACCACCAGTTAATGGAATTGAAACAAAAAATTCGTTAAAAAAAAATCTGTATGAAAACTATCCAAACAGGACCTATATATGAAATTTTTAAAGGTGGTTTTAGATGGTATGTACTTTGTAGTGTGCTTGTCAAATTTACCACTGCAAAATGCTTCTGCAAATTTCAGCCTGCATTTATAGTGTAAAATTTTCAATTAGAGGAGCAAGTTCTATTTTCATCTGACAAAGCACCTGCAACCAGGAACATAGTGGTTGTGATTCAGCAAATTTATATTTAAAAAATATGGATTAAACAAAACAATAAATTTGTATTGAAATATTCATTGCAAAAACCGTATTTATACATAATAATTTTTATTTAACTTAAATACAAAAATTTTTGGCTCCATATGGCACATTTATCTTAAACTCTGGCTTAATTTATTTATTTTTATATTTTATAGAAGCTATTATTGCAATAATGCTGCTAGTTATTAATTTTTTAACCATTTTTTCAAACTATATTTACAAAAACACAAAACTCCCGTGAAAATAATCATAATAAAAACAGCTGTTATCTTGTATTGTAGATTATGTCACATGAAACTAAAAACCAACGTGTGAAAGCAAAAATTATAAACTATCTGTAAACTGCCAATTTGCCAAACTGCCAGACATGCATTATTACATATGTATCGTACAACTGACAAGTACACTGCAAAATACATACCGTCTAAAACCACCTTAAGCTAATAAAATTATCTAATTTAAATCTTAGTATTTTCATTAAATCAAATCTTTTGTTGTTCTACTTTACACAATCTATTTGTCTAGGAAAATTGTGCCCCGGCGAAAAGCTTCCGTTTTATACAAATGTATCCAATAGTCATGGAAACGATTCATATTTGTAAAAGTTACAAGCTTTAAAATAAGTTTTCTCTCGTCAACTTTTGGTTCGCTGTGTACAGCAAGTATTGAGGTTTCTTAATCTACTCTATGCTTTGTTTCCACATCGAACCCATATTGTGGAATTTCATAGTCTTGGAAGATATGAACAATAAATGTAAAAAAAAAACTTGAAAAGAAATTTCACTCCAAAAAACTCTAACCACAAAACATTCGATAAAAAAATCTGT
Source organism: Bellardia pandia (assembly GCA_916048285.2). Lineage (NCBI taxonomy): Eukaryota > Metazoa > Arthropoda > Insecta > Diptera > Calliphoridae > Bellardia > Bellardia pandia. The sequence continues at coordinate 46,957,652 of OU696530.1, forward strand.
AAACAAGTGATTTTGAAAACCATAAACCAGACCTACATGAAATTTTTGTTACCTTAAAAATATATGAAATTTAAAACTATCTAATTTAAATTTTAGTATTTTCAGTAAATCAGATCTTTTGTTAATCTACTTTACAGAATCTATTTGTCTAGGAAAATTGTTCCCCGGCGAAAAAACTTCCGTTTGATACAAATGCATTAAACTTTGGCTGGTCGTTCCGCAGCCAAGATCCAGTAGTAGTGGGAACGATTCAACATGGGAAAATAAGATTTCTCTCGTTATGGTCAAGAGAGCTAAACTCTCTCTTACTCGCTGTGTACAGCTAGTGCTTAAGTTCCTAAAATTTTAATGCCTACACTATGCTTAGTTGCCAGATCGAATCAATATTTCGAAATTCCATAGGCTTAGAAGATATGACCTTTTTAACAGTATTTTTAGTAACAATAAACGTTTAAGGTACAGTCACATTTGGCAAATATTTACTCAAAAAAGTGTAACCACTTGTTTTAGCACATATTTGACGTTGTTTACTCTTACAAGAGTTTTGCAAGATCAAACAGCATTAAATAACCCCCTGTTTCACGATGTCGAAAGATAACGTTCGCTTAGATAAGACTTAAGACACAAACTTGATTGTGGAATAAACAAACTTGATTGAGTAAAAAATAGATACGATAAAAAGTTTGTGTCTTAAGTCTTATCTAAGCGAACGTTATCTTTCGACATCGTGAAGCAGGGGGTTATTTAATGCTGTTTGATCTTAAAACTAAATATTTGTTGTGATTTGGCCTAAATAAGAAAAGGTTATTCCGCAAATATTTGTCAAGTGTGACCGTACCGTTAGTTTTAAAGAGAAATTTTAAATTTTTTTTATATTTCTGTGATATTTGCCTTTTTGGATATTATTATTGTTGAGTGATTTTAAATAATTTTTTTGCTTACTTACCATGTTACACAACAAGTCAGCTACTTCCTTTAAGGTTTCACTGTAACGCTGAGAAAAAGTTTTCTCCGAATGCAAACTGTTGGACAAGTCTGGCAAAAGAAAATAACCAAAAATTTCCATGTGAATAAACCATAAACACAATTTGTTCTATATATACAATCTTAATAAATAGCTTATAGTTACCACTATTCTCCAATTCCAATTTTTGTACTCTTTTCTTTAGCTCTGCGTTTGTGTCATTTAGTTTGCGCAAACGCTTGCGTACTGCCTCTAATAGTTTAGCATCTTGATCGTTTTCACTTTTCGAATGGAAACCAGAATCACAATCGTTATTGCCCTCTGCACAATCAGATTCCAAATCAATTAGTTGGTTGCGTATAAAATCCAGTTGACGGTAGGCAGCAGACTTTTCAGATTGCTGGAATCGGTAATCTTAAACATTTGATTTTCCATTTTCATAACATATTTATTTTTCAACCTACCAGCTTCGGTATAATAGCCATTACCCATTTACGTTGATCTTCCATTTTCTGTTTATTCTCTTCTGTTTGTTGTTTGTTTATTTCAAAGACCTCATTTATTGCCTCCCCCAAGTCTTTGAATTTCTGTTGTTCTTCCAGCTCTGTCTGGCTAAGGGAATCGAATTGGCAACCATTGTCTTCTAGATACTGAAAGGGAATATTAAAAAGTTGGAATTTAAGAATTTTAGAAGTTAGAACTTGAAACTATTTACCCTTGGGGTACTGCAATGCGTTAGTTGGGTATTGGCACTAAGAGAGGTTTGATCTTCAAAATTAATGGGCGGCATGATCAAACCTGTGTCCACGGAATGTTGGGCCGAGAACTGAGTAAAAGAAATAAAAAAAATAAAAACTAATATTAAAATATGGTTTTAAAAAAGAAACAAATGTTTTATAATATATTTTTTTTTTTATTTGAAAATGTTTGTTTACTCAAAAAATTTTAGACATTAATTGTAAATTTTGAAGTAAAACAAAAAGTAAATTAGTTTTAGACACCTTGTGATTGGCACACTTGAGATCATTTCTTAACTCCTTGATAACATCATCTTTTAGCTGGATTTTCTGTTGGGCCTTTTGTATTTCATCCTCCATAGAAATGACCTGTCTTTTCAGCTCTCTCACCTCATCATGCTTCTCGGCCACTTCGTGGGCCAAGGCTTTCATATTGGCATACAGCTGTGGAAAGAAAATTTTAATGTTATTAAACTATGTATTACGAGAAATTTTGTTATTTAAAATATCCCAAAAAAACCTACGATATCGCAATTATATCATGGCATCTTTTCAATAATAGTTAAATCTTAGAATCATGGTGTAACTATACAAGGTGAGTGCAAATCGGCAACAAATACAACACAATACAGAAACAACAGGCATTTTGTTTGTGTAAAATAATGTACTACTGTCAGAAACACTTGAAAAAGTATTACTTCTGACATAAGTAAATTGTAAACAAAGTCAGGCAGATGAGCTACTGCACTCACCTTGTATAGTTACACCATACTAAGAATGATTTATTTTTGATTGATGATTGTAAATCAAACAATTTGCAATTAAAAACAATAAATTCCAGTTTATTTTAACGAGGTTTAAGAGATATTTTATTATGATAAAGATATCATACATTCCGTTAGTTTCTCGATCTCGAAAGTCAAGTGAATCGAAAAGATATTGACGAAACCAACTCGCAAGAATTACTTTAGAATGGATTCCTTCGACATCGAGAATCTAACTGATAATATAATTAAAAATATGAAATATAAACTATGTATTTCCTATGATGCTAAACCATAAAAATACCTGGTCTGCTGCAGTACTAGACAGATTTATAGGCTTTAATCGGAAATTGTTTTAAATAATTAGGAAATTTTAAAATGCAGTAAGAATTTCCTAAAAATCTGGCTAGTTCTGACACAAACTTACTAAAACAATAACAATAACTTTTTTTATTTATAATAAATCATACAAAATAATGAGTATAATTAAGTGTTAAACATATTCAAAATACTCCCTTACGAACCTTGTTTTTTTGCATGACCTCCGTTTCGTTATTATTCTGAAATTATTAAGAACATCATTTCATTCTCATAGACGATTATATATTTATTAACTTTACTGAAAACCTACTTTCAATGCATCCGCTCCATTGCCCTCAATAGTTGAGATCTCAAAATCGCAGACATCCAACACTTGGGCGGGTGTTATGGTCTCGAATGTAAAGCCTTGCAGATTCCAGCTATTGTAGTTACGTGCATTTTTTATATACTTCAAGAGCGTATCAATGTCTTTGCGACATTTCATTAACTCATTGCCTTGACTGTGCCGACAATTGCTGTTGACCTTTCGCTGTATCAGCTCTACATGATCGGCCACATCCTTTTCCAGTTGGTTCATGTTGGTGATCAAGGATTCGCTGATTTTTGTCAACATCTCGACCCATTCTTGATAGGTGACAATTTTCAGCTTTAAATATAAAATATTTAAGTGTAATGTGTTTAATAATAATTCTATGTTTTTTGTTTTTTTGTTTTTTGTATTATATATGTTAAATGGAAATTCTTGTTTTTTAAAATGGCGCTTTAATGTAATAATATTTATAATATTTAAAAAATACGATCCCCAGAAGAAGTCGACAAAAAATTGACGAAACGTCGGGAAAAAATGTATTAAAAATTGTGTTTTTAATTACATAAAAGATTATAGGCCGTATTAGCTCAATAAGGAAATACAAACAGAGGGTATATTACGTTTGTCATTCCGTGTGGAACTTTCTTAATATTCATCTGAGATCCAACAAACTATATATTTTCTTGATTCTTAAGAAATTCTAAGTCGATTAAGCCTTGTCCGTCTGTCTGTCCATCCGAAATTTCAAGAAAAATATTTCTTATTTTGCAGGTAACTTTGGCATTGAAAATCAGCCAAATCGGTTATGAATCAAAATGTGAGTTTTTTTTTGTTCATTTTATTGTAATATTTTTATATATATTGCAGATAATACCATGACATTTTGTATACGTTATTTTTATGATAAAAGAAAAAAGCTTGAGAAAAATAGTGAGAATCGGTTCATGATTTCTTATAGCCTCCATACAAAAATCTTTCCCAAATATGACTCAATGATATATAAATGCCTATAAAATTGGAATATTGATACAAAATTCAACAAAAATAAGTTTCATACAAAAAGAAATCGCAAAACGAAATTTTTTTTAGTTCGGTCCATGTTTGACCATAGACCCCATATAAAGTCCACTTCCAAAATGCACTTAAATACGTATAAAACTGTGTATAAATAATGCTAAAATTTGACATAAACAATCCTTATAGGTAAATAAATTGTTGTATTAAATTTTATAGTGGTCGGCCTATAATTGGTCAGAGCTCCCTAATAAGAAGCACATATATATCTTATAAATATCTATACCGACTCGAAACTTTGTACAGAACATTTACTTATACACAAAAAAACATTCTGCAGAATTTTGTAAATTTCGGTCCATATTTGAGCGTATCCTCCATAAAAGGCCCTCTTCCGAAAATCACTTTAATACTCATAAATATCTTATAAATAACGGTACCGATCGAAAATTTTGTACGGATCTTTTACATACATGACAAAATCAAATTTGTGAGAATATCGGTCCATATTTTACTATATTCTCCTTATAAGGTCCCCTTAGGAAATTCACTTTAATAATAATATATATCATATATATACCGTTATTATGTTGAAATTCGACGTGAGATATCCTCAAATGCATAAAAATCACTGTTCGAAAATTTAAGAAGATCGGCCAATAAGTTGTCATGGTTGTCATATAAGGACCATTTTCGAAAAATAAATGAACCCACAAAAATGTCTAATAAATATTGATATTGAAACAACTTTTATATAGATCAGAAATTTTAATTCAGAAATCATACTAATATCGGTTATACCGCAATTAACCTACTGGATTTTGTAGCTGTCAGTTAATAATTGGCAATAGCTTCCAAATTAAGTCCACTTCCGAGGACACCAACCAACCATATAACTCTTGTAAATAACGTTATTGAGATGGATGTCAACCAAATCACATTGTTGGATACTGGATTTAGAAGCTATCTGTCCATAATTGGTCCACTTCTCCTATGCCACCCATAAATCTTTTGTAAATAATATTATTGAGATCATATGCAAACAAAAAAGCCCCACTCTATATCTTATCCTTTTTTATACTCTGTTTTTATATTTTAATTTTTTGTGTTCTTTTAATTTCATAAATTGTTAAATTACACTCAAGATTATTATGAAAATCAGACAAACTCTGTAAATTACAGTAAGAATCGGTAATTACCTCAATTATAAATGGTCAAAATTAGATAAAATTTAAAAACATTTAAAATTGTCTTTCAAACTATATATAAAATGCTAATAAAATTTGCACTAAGACTGATTAGAAAACACAGAATAATGATATTCTAGTCCTATAAACAGTGTAATTTCTGTATTCTTATTACGTTTAGGTGGAGGGTATTTAAGACTCGGCACAGCCGAATATTGCACTCTAACTTGTTTTAAGTATAAAATCGTTTAAAGATCTATTCTATCAAAGAAAATGGATTTTAAGTGACAAATGGAAGATTTTAGAAAACTAATAATAAAAATAATTTAAGATTTATGAAAATAATCAACAGATATTATACGAATTTGATACGAAAGCGAACTCGTTAATCAGACTCTTAAGGTACGGTCACATTTGGCAAATATTTACTCAAAAAAGCGTAACCATTTGTTTCAGCACAAATTTGTTTCGTATTGTTTACTCTTACAAGAGTTTTGCAAGATCAAACAGCATCAAATAAATTAAAACTAAATATTTGTTGTGATTTATCCTAAATAAGAAAAGTTTATTTAAAATAAATAAACGAGTTTAAATATGTGTTATTAAGTGGTTACGTCTTTTGCGACAAATAATTGTCAAGTGTGAACTGTACCTCTAAGCTTTAACAAGCGGGAATTCTGAAACGATTTATTTCTATATGAAGTTATTAGTAGAAAATCTAAATATAAACTTACATCTTTATTTCCACAAACAGTTGCATCTATGTTCTCTATTCTCTTCGAATATAATTCATTTAATAGATTGTAATTTAATTTAGCCGAATCACCCGCACACACATCCGATCCCGATCTATATTTCTGGTAGTGATGGTGATCTTCATTGCCATGATTCAGGGCTATATCCGACATAGATGTAACATTTTGCACATATGAATAGGCGGCAGCATCGGGGGACTTTCGAGTACTAGACTGTGGATATTTAATATATGTGTGTGCTGATTGTTTAGGGCATAGAGAAGCCGAAGAAGTATAAATATTATTATGCTGCTCAACATACTCAGGCTTAATTGTATGATCGAAATTCCATTGTTGTGAAGAAGGTGTTTTGGGTGAAACATTTGGTGAGGGGGTTTTAATGGGATAACAACTTGTTGTTCTAATCGAACCATATGAATTCGTGGGCGTATTTGAGTGGGAACTGTGAAAGGAGGCATTTGATTCTGGTTTATAATCCGAGAGTAATCCCACTGTAGGATTTTTGTTGTGACGTTCATAATATGATTTCACATCCACTAAGGGCGCTTCATGTTGTATTTGTTCTCTAGTGGGTGTGGGAGTATCGGAGCGTAAATTCATACCCATAGTTTCAGGAGTTATAGCGAATCTGGGATTGTGGGATGTTCTTGTTGAAAATACAGCTGCTGAGTTTGTAATTGACGGCTGTGTGTTATTTTCGGGGGATCTGCTGGTTGGCGTAGCGCCTGTTTCTGTAGTATTGTGTTGCATTGTGCTGAGATTCCGATTTAGTTTAATTATTCACTTTGTGGTCCTTTAAATTGGTAATACAAAAATATATTAGAAAGTTTGATTTAGTTTTTTATAATTTTCTTGGATTTTCAATAATTTATTAATTGTCAATGAAAATTTAAAAAAAAAATTACCAAGTAAATGTCTTAAAATAGATAAAGATAGGGTTGATTTTATAATGTTTCCTAATAGAAATTTTATGATTTTGATAAAATATCGAGGAAATTAATTTAAAGAAATAAAACTATGAAAGTTTGTATCTTAAGTTCTTTAAATATCAAAAGGAAAAAAACGGCACGTTTTTCCGTACTTCAGTCGATGTTAATTATATGTTTACACAACGAAGGCACGTCAAGACGTGGTTTAACTGTAACATACTGTGAGCGTCAATATAAAATAAACACCTAATATTGTTTAAAAAATGTTTTAATATATTATATATTTTATAATAGCTACTTTTAATATGACCTTTCTTCAAATCTCAGGTAGGTAAGACTGTTCTAGGCATACAATTAAAATTTTCGTAAATAGTGTTCCAATTTGTATAATAAATTTCCTTCCGTCGCACATATCGCAATCGCACATACAGATTCTTCTAAACTATCGCTTGTAACTGTTCGTTCTGTCGTTGCAAGTCTAAAGATGATGTCGTCACCTAAAATGCCCAAAGACGTAACCCTAACATTATCATAATTTACAGGAGAAGCAAAAAACGTTATAAAATGAAAACTGTTTAATTGAAAATCGCGATTTATTCAAATCTTGTCTTAAGATAGACGACAAACTTCAGGTGACGATATATACATATCGCGATTTTCAATTAAACAGTTTTCATTTTATAAAATTTTTTGCTTCTCCTGTAAAATTATGATAATGAGGGTTACGTCTTTGGGCATTTTAGGTGACGATATATATGTATCTAAATATAATTTAATAATTTTCCAATCTAATAATATTTATGTTTTTATACCCTTCACCTTCATGAGAAGGGTATATATAAGTTTGTCATTCCGTTTGTAATTTCCACAATATAAATTTCCGACCCTATATATATATATTCTGGATCCTTATAGATAGCGGAGTCTATTAAGCCAAATCCGTCTGTCCGTCTGTCTCTTGAAATCAATTTTCTGAAGTCCCCATATATCTTCGGGATCCAAATCTTCAATAATTCTGTCAGACATGCTTTCGAGAAGTTTGCTATTTAAAATCAGCAAAATCCGTACATAAAAAACGGAGATATGAGCAAAAATCCGAGACAACCTCTGAAAATTTCATCAAAAAAACTATCAAACAAAGTGTATTAATATCGTTACGAACAACTTTATCAACAGATGGCGTGTTTATCGACATACAACTTGTTTAGCATTTGTAGTAGTTTTGATTTATAAACATTTTTGTTATAGTAATTATGCATCCACAACAAAGGTGAAGGGTATATAAGATTCGGCATAGACGAATATAGCACTCTTACTTGTTTTTTTTTAATATAATTAAGACTTTGTTTTGACGCTAACAGTATTTGAAATTTCTTTCATAATAAAAAATTAAAAAAAACTCCGTTTTTATGGTTAGAGTGACTATAAGAGACCGCTTTGTAATGCTTAATCAAAAAAAAGCGAAAGTGTTATGCCGGAATCATCGTGGAGTTTGATGAATCACCTGGAGTATCTACGTGACCATATCCAACCAAGAAAGTAAGTCAACATTTTTTCATATTTACATGAACATTTCCATAGTTGAAAAGCATGTATATAATAATGTACTCATACATTTTTTAATTTATAGAAAAATACTCCTTAAACTCATTGTCCATTTTTTAATAGTTTTAAAAAAACACTAAACAAACGTTTATTTAAGAATTTATTTATGTACTAAAAAAAATCAATTTAATTTTTAGCATTTACCACTTTAAATATGCCGCGCTCATTTGCCTACCTACAAAAAGTATAGCATGATCCATTTCGAGGTTCCCTAAATTTTTAAAGAACAAGTAAGAAAGTATAGTCGGCCAAGTCCGACCATATAATACCCTACACCCAGTATCTATATGTATAAAACAGTTTTTCAGAAATGGGCGTTATATACATAGGAGATATAACCTATTGTGGACCGATCATCCAAAAATTTATTGTCATGATGTCTGTGAATATAAATTTTATGCATGTTGAACTTTATCTCGATATAAATACTTTTAAACGATTTATGGAGCTTAAAGTGAATTACGGAGAGGGACTTATATGGGACCTACGACTAATTATGGACCGATCATAATCAAATTGTACCGTATTATTTTTAGACATATGAAATATATTTTCGTTCAATATTATTTGGATACCAACATTTTTGAGAGAGTTATTCTCTTTAAAGTGGTTTTCGGAAGTAGGCCTTATATGGGAGCTACGAGTAATTATGGACCGATCTGCAAAAAATTTGTTGACGTGATTTGGCTTTATTTACCACTAATTTGTGATAAAATCTGTTTGGATACTTGCATAATTCAAACATTTATGATCAGTAAACCCCAATTTCGGGAGGACATTTGTATGGAGGCCAGGTGAAATAATGGACCGATTTCCACCAGTTTCAATCCCATCCATCATTGGGCTGAAAAAATATCACGTACCAAATTTTATCGAAATATCTTCAAAATTGCGACCTGTACTCTGCGCACAAGCTTTACATGGACAGCCAGCCAGCCAGTCGGACGGACATCGTTAAATCGATTAAGGAAGTGATTCTAAGTCGATCGGTATACTTTAAGGTGGGTGATAGACCAATAATTCTGGGCATTACAAACATCAGCACAAATCCAATATATCCTCCCCACTATGGTGGTGTAGGGTATAATAACATGACAGCATGACACGACTCACACGTAATCTGTCAAAAAAGGCTATTGAAAAAAGTATCTCTCGTTGAATCTCCCCTTATAAGTAGTAAAAAGAACACATGATTGCCGCCCATGGCCGCAATGATGTTGACTTTATTTTGGTAAATGGCACAACAAAAATGTTTTTTATTCTAGTCGATAGCAAACATTTCTCATTACTTAAGGTGTGTTCACATTGTGTGTATTTGTCATATGGAATGACACTTTTTCGCATGTCAAATTTGTACATATAGTCTGAACACCTTCAAACAATAGCATGTGTTATTTCTATGTGTGCAATACACATGACATTTTTTATTTAGAACGAGTTCTATTTTCTTGTGACAAACCATCTGACATCAGCTGTTTTTTATAACAAAAATTTTGTGGCGGCAAAAATTAATTGAAATTTTAATAAATATAATTTATAGTAAAACAAAAATCTCATTCCATTTTAAAATACAGTTTTATTTAATTATAAATTTAATTTTTTATTATACACATACAGAAATCAGCTGTTTTAAGATTTTTTTTTATAGGTTATGTCAAATGTACTTAACATACCAACATTTGAACATGTAAATTATAAACCGTATGTGAAACTCAAATTTTGACATACACAAGAAAACACATGTGGATAGAAAAGTGACATTCCATATGACAAATACACACAATGTGAACACACCTTTAGTTACCCATCAACTTATCTCCGAGTTAATTAAGATCTTCCAATAATATTTTTTCCAAATATAACCTGATCACGTTTACGATATGAAATTATTCTCGTAAAACAGTAATTCTGAACGTGTCTTAATCAAGATTAAAGAAAGCACGTTCTCTAAATTCGTCACCTAGAAATACTCTTAAAACATTCTCTGTGTTTATTTTACCCGTTAGCCGTAAACAATTTATGTACATACATATGTACATATGTATGTACCTATATATATATATTTTCTATTTCCAGCTGAATTAGAAATGCAACATTTATTTATAAAGTTGCGTTATTTTGACATATTTTTATTTTGTTTTGTTTTTTTTATATACCTATGTAAGTATGTATGTACATATTTTTTCTGTTAAAGGTCAAGCAATCTTTTCAAGCATAATTTTGTTTTTTTTTTTTTTTTTTAAAGAAAATGTTGCATTTTTCTACACGTTTCATTTAATTTTTTTTTTCATACAAGTATCAGAATCAAATTCGCAATAAGAACAAATAGTACATAGAATTCAAGTTGTATCTGTTTGTTTTCTAAAACAAATAGGAGAAAAAAAGCAGCGGAAAAAACGGGTACAAGCTCAATAGAATTTACTGAAGAGTGCACAGAGACTTAAAGGAATTGATTGTATACTAGAACATAAAAACATCTTAGGCCAATTGAACAATACTTGGGCTATGGTTAGAGATTTGAAATATGTACATACGTATGTATGTAGTAATTCGAAATAGACTGTGTTGCATTACTATATTTACATTTGATGTTTGCTATTTGTTGTACAGTTACAAACACTTTTTTTAAACATGTAACATTTTTTCAGAGTATGCTTAATGATCTCTTTTTAACCAAAACTTGGGAGACCATTTCATTACTTTAGTTAGTGTTAATTTTGTTAGAGTTTCATAACTATAATTACATTTTATATTAAACAAAGAAGAATATAAGAAAAACAAAAGTATAACTGTTACTTTTTAATTCTAAGAGTTCAAAATTGCGGGTTGGTCTAACAGGAACATTGAAGTTTAGTTGACTGAGCAGGAACTCCGAATCGACATCACCACGAATTATGCCCAGAACAAATAAAGCGCTCAGCATCAATCGTCGACTATTTAGAGTTGGCAATTTTATCAAAGCAAGTCTACTTTGATACGATGGCAAGACATTCATTCCAACCAATACCACGGAGACAGAAAATTAAAAATTGTTTTTGTACCGATTCAATACAATTGATATGAATTGAATAACAAGGATCCCAAACAATTGATCCATACTCAAAAATTAAACGAACAAGAGAAGTACATACAAGGTGGCGCAAAAGTAATCCTCCTATCAGATAATGCTATAAATTTTGCGAGGCCCCTAAGTCAGTTCTGTTTTGACATTTGTGTCAAATTAAATTTTTTTTTTAATCTCCACAAAATACTAAAAATATTTATCACAATGCCAGTTAGTAACGCTACAGCAGAAAGGTCATTTTCAACACTTCGCCGCATAAAAACATATTTAAGATCAACAATGTCGGAAGAAAGACTTAACGGGTTAACAATGATAAATATTCATCACGAAGAAGAAATATGCCCTAATAAAGTTATTGAAACATTTGCAGCTAAAGGAAACCATAAAATGCTTCTTTAAAACTACAATATGTTGTACATTACTATTAAACCTTTAAGTACAAATTTTAAATTAATAATATTTATGTTAATTTTTTTAAGTAGAATTTTTAAAGAATTTTAAACTATGGATTTTTTGTTTTTTAAAAACTGTATACAAATGTTAATAAAATAATTTGTAAAAGATTTGTTGAGATAATTTTGGTTTTAAATAATTTAAACTTAATTTAAGAGGTTAATAGTAGGACATATCTAAATTAAGGTTTCAATACAAAAAATGTTTATATTTAAACAAAATTTGTAAAATTTCCCCCTCCCAAAACCATTGGTTGGATCCGCGCCTGGTGTATGAGCTATATCACTATCAATGTATAAACTTTTTTTTTTGGTTCAACTGATTGAAGTGCTGGCAAAGTATTGAGTAATGGGTATCGAGTATTTGCCCTTTTTTTGGATACTCAATACTCAAAAGTAGTTGCTCGATACTTTCTGAGTTGTATTTTTAGGCAAGTTTTCCAATTCTGTAATCAAAACAAAACATTAATTTTCCAACGAATTTATTTTAATTATTTCTTAAGTTGAATTAAAAGTTAGCTTTACATTTATTTTTGGTTTAATAATAAAAGACATACAAAACCAATAATAGTTGAAGATCTATTTTTATTTCTTAAAGAAACTACTTCAATTTGCAGATAAAAACTATGCGTTACAATTTTAAAAAAATCCGTTAAAAGTATCGAGTAATATTGAGTACCCAAATGAAAAGTATTGAATATTATTGAGTAATGGAAAGTAGTAAAATTTGCCAGCAAGATGAAACAAATTTGAGTATTAGAAGCAAGCAACTCAAGATTAAATTAATCTCAAATTAAAAATTAAATTAAATTAAATTAATGTCATGGCCTTTTGTATTCCATTAGTTTGTAATTTATAATTATCTCCTAATGTTTAAAATAAATAAATAAATAAATAAATAAATAAATTAAATTAAAAACTACTTCTCAAACAAATGATTTTTTACATTTAAGTATCTGGCTAAACGTGTATATTATTGAGCTTCACTTACGCATTTGCCAACGAGACACGAGTATCATTCACCAAATTTAAACAACAACTTTAACTGAAATAATATAATATTGGTAGGTCGTCCGTCTACTGTTGTTTGCAATTGTAGTTGTTTTTGTTGTTGCTGTTGTCGGCATAAAAAATACAAAATATACCTACAATGAAAATAAAAAACAGCAGCAACAAAAACAAACAAACAAATAATGTGTGTATCTGCAGCTGTTTAAGTTTTCATTCAATATTTATTTACAGAATATTCGATTGTTGCTTTTTTTGGGGTTTTCGTTGTTCTTGTTATTGTTATATTATTATATTGTTTGTTGTTATTTTTGAACTTTTACTTATAAAATTTGCTTTGTTTTGACGTCACTTATTTACAATTTATTTATTTATTTATTTGTTTGTTTGTTAATTGTTATTGTTATTTTTATAGGTCTTCGATGTTGCTGTTTGTTTAATAATTTTATTTTATTGTATTTATGTATTGTTGTTGTTATTTTTGTTCTTGTAGCTGGTTTAAAGAGAGATCTTTCGTATTTATCTTTTTCTTCTATTTTTTAATACTTATATTTTCAAAGCAAATGTTTGATTTTTGCGGAACCACGACACGTTCGTTCGTCTTTCAAGCTAAAGTGAGACTGTTGTCTCACAAAACTAAAACAAAGTGGCCCCAATGTTGAGGTAAAACAAATACTTTTATTCTCTTACAGTCTTATTCAGAAAAAATTAAAGTAGAATTCAATACTTTAAGAAAATTTTGTCTAAAAGCACACTTCAAATCTACTTTATTTTTTCTGAATACGGCAGTTAATCTCCACAAAATAAATATGCATTCGGAATTCGTATCTTTTTTTTTTTGTATTAATTCTTTAAGAAATCTATACAGAACTTGTTGTTTTTGTTGTTTTTGTTGTTTTGTTGTAATAATCGTGCCATGTGTTGTATGAGTAATGAATACTCAGTACTCAATTTGTAAAATTAATTGTAAGAGTGCATTTATTTATACAGATCTCTTAAAATATTGATCACTTCATTATCCGTGGTTTACACATGCAAGTGCAAGTTCGAAAAAGTCAATACATTCACACTTTTTTACTAACATAATCACACATGCAGGCACTTGCAGCTCACTTGCAAGTGAATTTAGCTGGCCAGTGATTTTTTGATGTCATTTTAGAGCATTAAATAATAATTAAAATAATAATAATAAATTGTAATAATTATTTCCCTACAATTATACTCATGTGAAGGCCATGGCAACTCTTGGTAAACAAATACAAACTTTGTGCGCCATTTGTTAATTTTTAAAATTATTTTTTAAGAAATCTGACTTTTTAGAAAAAAGTAGTAAAAAAATTTTTCAGCTGCGTAAAAAATTTATAGAAAATATTTTTACATACAATTTATAGTTTTTGCTGGAAAAAAATGTGAGTAGAAATGGTAAAAAAATTTGGTTATGGAATTTATGATTTTTTTCTTTTTTTTTATAGTTTTACAGGAACTACAACGTTCAAAATGGATCCAAAATTAAATCTGCAAAATACAATTAAACCTTTTTCATACATTTTTCTTTTTCATTTTCATTTAATAACTCTTTTAATTTTAACAAAAAACTAATTTTTTGAAGTTTACGCTTTGACAACATTTTGAAAATGAACTGTCACTGTCCTGTGTAAACAGTAATGCTACTTGCAAATGATTCGAGTTTTTCGAATAAGTTTTCGTATATAATACGTACACAACACTCGCATGCAAATACTTGCATGTGTAAAGGCAGGGTTAATAGAACTCATACTTAAAACAAGTAAGAAAACATAGTCGCTCAAGACCGACCATACGAGGTATAATCAAAAGATAACCGTTATTATCAAATTTCGTTAGTTACGTAGTATGTATGTTCGATTTTCGCATTTGTTTTTCTATTATGTTGCTACACATGTCTGTTATATGCATAAGTATGTTGGTAATATTTTGCTATTTTGGATTTTCAGTTTGTTTTTGACAGATAAAAAGGTTAGTCGTGTTTTGGTAAGCTCTTCGATTTTTTACTATTCGAAAAAATGGATCAAAGAAACTGTATTAAGTTTTGTATAAAAAATAAAATTAAATGCGCAAGGACATTTGAAATGTTGTCTGTGGCGTTTGGCGAGTCTACTATAAGCAGAACAAGCCGAGAAGATGTCAATGACGATGATCGTCCTGGTCGCCCGAGCATGTCGACAACCGATGAAAACATTGAAGCAGTGAAGAAAATGATTTTGGATAATCGTCGAATCACTATCAGAGAGGTTGCTGATGATGTTAGCATATCGTTCGGCTCATGCCAAGCAATTTTTACGGATGTTTTAGGCATGAAACGTGCGGCAGTGAAGATTGTTCCAAAATTGCTCAATTTTGAACAAATATAACGTCGCATGGACATCGCTCAGGAGCTATTGAACATCGTCAAAAAGGTCATAACTGGTGACGAATCATGGGTGTATGGCTATGACATTGAAACCGAAGCCCAATCATCACAATGGAAACGTATAGAAGAGCCAAGACCGAAAAAATCACGTCAAGTTCGGTCAAATGTAAAGGTTTTGCTCACTGTTTTCTTCGACTGCAATGTTGTGGTGCATCATGAATTCTTGCCACAAGGTCGTACGGTCAATAAGGAATACTATCTTGAAGTCATGCGCCGTTTGCACAAAGCAATTCGTCAGAAACGCACAGAATTGTGAAAAACTAATCATGGATTTTGCAGCATGATAACGCACCAGCTCACACAACGATGCTTGTGCGTGAGTTTTTGGCCAAAAACAAAACCGTTATCATGCCACAACCACCGTTTTCACCGGACTTGGCCCTCGCGGACTTTTTTCTCTTCCCAAAACTGAAGACACCGATGAAAGGAAAGGGTTTTGCTACGATCAAGGAGATAAAAGAAAAATCGAAACAAGAGCTGTTAGCGATACCAAAAAGCGCGTTTCAGAAGTGTTTCGAGGATTGAAAAAAACGAGTCTATTATATCTGAGGGGGAAAACTTTGAAGGGGACAAGATAGTTATTGATGAATAAATAAATACTTTTTTAAAAAGTTTAAAATAACGGTTATTTTTTGATCAGACCTCGTATAATACCCTACACCCAGTATACATATGCGTAAAAAGTTTTCTAAGGGAGCTGTAACCTATGGACCAATTGTCAAAACATATAAATATTTATTGTGTCAAATATAAACACTTTTAAAAGATTTATACATGTTAAAGTGATTTTCGAAGGGGGTCTTATATGACAGTTTTGACTAATTATGGACCGAACGTTATAAACTTAGGTATCATGATTTCTGTATACATGTATGAAACTATTAATGTTGAATTTTATTTGGATACCAAGCTTTTTAAAAGATTTATGGTCGTTAAAGTGTTTTGCGGTAGTGCGCCTTATATGACTTATATGACTAATTATGTATCGATCACCAAAAAAAATTAAGCCAAATAATTATCGTATACATAAAACATATTTATGTTAAATATTATTTGATTAGATTTTGATTTAAGCTTAATGCAATATTTATTTAATACCTTATTGGTATGTTTCATGTAATGTATTGTAATGTATACACGTCATGCCATGAATTATGACTCAAACTCATAAACACAATCAAAACACATAGTAGATTTAGGTTAAAAGAATAACCCAAAAATCCACTTATGAGTTTGAAGAAATATGAGTTTGGTTGACAAACAAAAATGCAATTAAAAATGCATTCTCAATAACATTCTAGAGTACAAAACATGTAGAAAGAATATGGAAAACATGTGTGAAAATAGTAATAAGAAAATAGTTTGCAATTAGTATATAAGCAAGAGAAATTAGAAAATAAAATTAGAAACTAGACTTGAACTCAGCTATACGCTGATTTTTATTTCTCGAAGCATTCTCATCACATCGGCTTTTTAGCCATAAATGTAAATCGGCGTGCTCGCCTTATAAGCAAACTTGACAGACTCACCACAAAAATTTATTTGACTTATTACATTCATATGTATGATAATATGTATATAATTACCAGCTGACCCGATCCGCGTTGCGGGCCCTAAGCAAGCATTACTGTTGTATTACCACACGATTTAAATTGTGCACAAACAAATCAAATGCAATCAATTTTAAAATTTTGATATTGGATCATTATTAACATAGGTTTTTTTTTGTAAATATCTTCGGAACTACATAACCGATTTAAGAGTTTGATATCTCGTTTTGAAACACCTGACAATGGATAAAAATAAGATAATAAAAAGCAAAAAAAAAAAGCCCCTCCGCCCTCAGACCGAAAATCAAAAATCAGACTTCACAGTGTCACCCGCCTGCACATTCTGAAGATTCCCTGAAAATTTCCTCAAATTTGGCCCTGCCGTTTTGGAGTCCATACGTTACATACATACACACATCCTATTTTATATATGGTGAATTTCACGTCAAGTGACCAAATTTTAAAAATCGATGTCTTCCGATTTCGATTACATTTGCACCAAGGTTAGTACTATTGGATAGTAGGCCAGAGACAAATTTTCCGCTCTATCAGTCCAGAAGTGCCGGAGTTAGAGGGGGCCAAAGTAGGACATTTTGGTAAATTTTGGTCATACAGGGTTTTTTTAAAATGAGTGTAACTTTGCACCTAATGGTCGTAGCAAAAAATGTCCAAAAGACTTTATATAGCTATTTCTTCAATCATTCCAAAAATATTTTTTTTTAATTTTTAAAATTTTTTTTTTTAATTTTTTTTTTTTAAATAATTTTTTTTAATTTGGGCCCTTTTTTTCAAAAAAAAACTTATACAATTTACTTTAAGGCCTTTATAATCGCTTAATGGGATGCGAGTGGGATATCTATCAAAAAAATTTATTTTTTAACTCAAGAATAGGATTTTTCAATATTTGGCACATGTATCATATCATTTTCATTTTCCCCCATTTTTAATTTTTTTTTTTCAAAATGGAGTTTTTTTTATTTTTCCTCAAAAGAAACTTTAGACAATTTCCTTTAATAGCTTTGTGGGGTATCTATAAAAAAAAATTCCAACTGAAAGAAGAAAGTGTTTCAATTTTTACCATATGCACTATTTTCATTTTTTTCCTATTTATTAATTATAATACTAAATAAGAATAATAATATTTAAATAATATTAATATAAAAATGTTATCTGTTCGGCTCAAGGATGGATGGGATTGAAACTGGTGGAAATCGGTCCATTATTTCACCTGGCCCCCATACAAATGTCCTCCCGAAATTGGGGTTTACTGATCATAAATGTTTGAATTATGCAAGTATCCAAACAAATTTATCACAAATGAGTGGTAAAGAAAGCCAAATCACGTTAATAATTATCTCCATTGATTAGAAATTGTACGATTATTCGAAAGATAATTATAATTATTCGAATGGATTGCCTAATAAATATACATAAATGGATATATTTGGTAAGAAACAGAAATGATTTGAAGTTGTAGTCTGAAGAGCAATCCTTTTTGTCTCCTCGTCAGCTGTGACTTCCGATATTAACGGGAGCTAATGCAATAACAAGAAATTTATTACATTTTACTTGTTGACATGTCAGTAGAAATTCGCCGAATTTGGGAAGAACCTCTTTTTTTACACAAAGTCAATTTTCATACGGTTTCTGAAAATTCAAGAACAATTGTTAAGAAGCATTTGTATGCTGAACATGTCACTGCATTATGTGTTATATGGTCTGGAGGCATAATTGGACGATTTTTTTCTAAAATTCGTTTGTAAAGTAGTAACTTTGAGTGGATCACTCTATCGAGAAAAGTTAATAACTAAATTTTGTTCTTTTATTGTAGATATGGATATCACTGGCATCTAGTTTCAAAAGGACCTAAACAATTCATTTATTGCTAAGTAAATTTCACAATGTGGTGATTTTGAAATGCAGGTTTCGACATTGAAGATAAATTTCGCCCAGACCGGCTAAAAATGTATTAGAACCAAGAACTGAAGGCATCATGAAGATCGTTTTGAAACTCAACAAAGGCTTGCAAAATCATTGGCGGCCACTCAAGCAACGTTTGCGTGCAACAGGATTGATCAAAAATCAAGGAAATTAGGTAGCATATAAAATGAAGCCGAAATGCTGCTTAAAAGCTATTAAAGAAAATAATTTTCGCAACGAATCATTACTAAAATGGAAAATGGGTCCATTAGGATCACTCAAAACATAAGTTATCGTATATGAAGTTTTTAAAACAAATTTCTTGTTATAAAACGTTACCTTTCAAATGTAGTTTGTCCTTTGTATGATTTAGGTCGCTATTAAAATTTAGTATCGGGTAAATGAGTACAACATAATATAAGAAAATATATAACGAACCTTGATTTCGTTGGTTATTCGATAGATCGTGAACGATTAGAGATATCTATATAAATAGATAACAGCCCAATCATGAATAAAACATCCGCGGGAGTTTTTTTCCTTTTTACTTTTTTAACATTGAATTTGAATAGGAAAAATGGGAAAAGGGAAAAAAACTCCTGCGAAATTTTTATTCATGATTGGGCTGATAATGAAGTTAAAAACAGTCTGAGCTGATGTGTTTCTAAATTGATTTGATACATTGATTAATATTTGAAATGGGGCTAGTGGGAGCACCAAAAATGTATTTATTAACAAACAATTTTTTATTTAGATAGTTCTTAAAATAACTACAAAAATCACATGTAGTTCAAGAGATATCTACACCTTTTGTAGTGGAAATTGAGAAATTCCAAATTTATATTGAGAAATGACAAATTGAAAATGAGAAATACAAATTGATAATGAGAAAAAACAAATTGCAAATCAGAAATTTTAATTTATATTGAGAATATGCAAATTTAAATTGAGAAATTGAAATTGATATTGAGAAAATAAAAATTGTAGTTGGGAAATTTGTTAATTCTCAATTTCAACTTGTCATCAATTTCGTTTTCTTAATTTCAATTTGTATATTCTCGATGTTAATTTACATTTCTTAATTTCAGTTTGTTTTTTCTCATTTTCAATTTGTTTTTGCTTTCTAATTTTCAACATTAATTTAGATTTTCTAATTTTTCAATTTCAATTTTTCCCAATTTCAACTTGAAAAGGTGTAGACACATTTAGTATACAGCACGTTTTTTCATCTATGAAGCAAAATATTTCCTCTAGTCACCGTTTCATGGAATTTACGTTGTCTTCAAGGCCTAAATTTTCAAAATTTTTTATTCCAATTGTCCTTAAAAATTTGTATGTAGTCTCGGTAATTCATTGTACGAGTACTTTCAATGAATACAAGACTACATGGTCCTGTAGCTTACATATAACCTCAAACCTTCGATGTGGTTTTTCTGAAGCACTAAGGTTTTGTGGAAGCAGCTCACTATTTCCTATTCTCCAGACCTTTCCTCTTTATTTTGACCCAAAAATTTTAAATTTATTACATTAAATATTACATTATTCCCGAAAGATTGCGTTGAGGTTAAGTAAGCTTTTGCAAAGTCTTTACGTTTACTGCATAAATATATGATTTTTTCTATTTTTTATTGACCTCTGTGACTGTTTTGCGCACCTCATTATCAGTTACAGAGCGTGGTCGACCGATATATTTTGCAGTTTTGGTGTTTCGTCGAGATTTACTTCTTTCAATAACTTTTTGAACAGTTGATGGGGTTTTGTTTACAATTTTAGCAATATCTGTAAGAGATTTTCCGTTGCTTCGATGAACCACTATTAAATCTCTAACCTCCAGTGGTAAACCTTTGCCACGTGCCATTCGGTTCCTTTTAATTACTAAAAAATTAATTACAATTTAATTTAATTATAATTTAATTACTCTGTACTTATAAAATTATTACTAATTTCATTTATAATTGCATTAAAAAAATTGCTTATTGTACGTACGATCTACTCACTGAACGGACGAGTACTAGCAATTCAAGTTACTCTCTTATTCGTATTACATTGTATGTATGTGTAAACAAATGTGTGTATACTCTCAAATAAAACAACGAGCGATTTAAGCAATAAGAATTGTGATGTGTGAACACCGAAGAAATGTCAAGGAAAAAATTGTATCAATCTTTTCAATAAAAATTGCTTTCTGTAAATTGGGACTAAGCAAACATAAGTTTATTAAAATCAAAATTTCTGTAATATTCAACTTTCAACAAACAAATAGATAGTAGTAGTAGTAGGGGCAAGATCCGGACTATAAGTCGGGCGAGGAAAAACATCACAGCCACTTGTTTTTAAAAGATATTGCAACATGTTGCCGAGCGTTGTCCTTTATGTCTGGCCGCATATTTTGAGCGTTTTTTGTTCGGTACAGGTAAACTATGATGGTCTAGTAAATTTCAGCAGCTCATAACAGATACTTTTTATCCCATCAAATCCCACCACCCCAGAGGATTACCCTAGCACTATAGATATTTGGCTTTGGTGTCGATTCGGCTCGTTTTCCGGGCTTCACATTCAATCTCTTACGCTACGGGTTAACGTAATGAATTCATTTATCGAACTTGAAATTTACTTGCTTTTGAATGAATTCTGCTGTTCGCACACATTTTGAAATTGCTGCTTAAGTAGCTCCCAATAATTTTGGAAGCTGTTGTTGGGTTCAAGCACAACCAAACTGACGGTACACATTCACCATTAACTTTGGTCAGCAATCCAACCCCTCAAAATTACATACAAGTTAAAGACAAAAAATATTTATAGTCTTTGGTATAACATTTTAAAATAGTGGAAATTTATCCTTTTATTTGTTCTTTTAGGTAAATTAAGTGTTTCTAATTCAATTAAAAATAAATTCTTTTATTTTAAAAATATACAAGAAATAAATTTATATACGTACTAGCTAAACCCGGTGTGCTTTGCTACCCCCCCCCCTCGTCATAAAATAAAATAAAACGTATTTATATATTTACAAACATTTATTTATTTAATTTTAATGTATTTATTGCAATGCTTTAGGCGAGACCATGCCCCTTTGTCCACTTACATAGTCAAGAATTTATTATTTCGTAAGAATATCCTATTGTGAAAATTTAATGACGATCGGTCCAGTAGTTAAGACTATATTACGATTTTTAATTTTCCTAAAAAGGGGCGTGGTCCCACCCACTTTTCTCCTGGTACGTATTCCTAATTATGCCAATTCCATATGTACCACACATCATTGACATAGGTCAAAAACTGCCCAAAATATGGCGATTTAAATTTGTGGATTATATGGACGGTGCCACCCCCGTTTGTACAATCAAAACTTCATATAGCCTATTATTTCTTTCAGAGTCACAGTAACATGCTGTGAAAATTTCATCAAAATCGGTTCAGCGGTTTTGGAGTCCATACGTTACATACATACATACATTGAATTTTATATATATAGATATATATATAGATTAAAAGCAATATAATTTAAGGTGAAATGGGGATTTGGTAATAAAAAATGTATGTAGTTAAAAAGTATATAAAACTTTATGTAAATACATATTACAAAAAAGTATTTTGTAAAAAAAGGGGGCGATGAAGTAGGCGTGGTTCATAGTTATATGGCGACGTTAACAGTATTAAGAGCAATATACTACCAAATAAAAAAAATACGTTGGAATGAACAAATTTGTATAGAGAACAAAAAGTATAAAACTTTCAAAAATTTGGCGTGAAAAGGGGCGTGAAAGAGGCGTGGCTTAAGAAATCTTTATTTTTACCTCGCCTGGAGTATATAATGTGTATACAAATTGAAGTAAATCTGTTAAAAACTATATGGGAGCAATTACATAATTTTTAAAAAGTGGGCGTAAAAATGGGCGTGGTCAAAAAAGTACCCTATTAAACATACCAGAGTCCCAGTTAAATGCTGTGAAAATTTCAAAAATATCGGTCCAGAGGTTTGGTCTCCAATTACAATAATTTAAAAAAGTGGGCGTAAAAGTGGGCGTGGTAAAAAAAAAGTACCCTATTATTCCTTCCAGAGTCACAGTAACATGCTGTGAAAATTTCATCAAAATCGGTTCAGCCGTTTTGGAGTCCATACGTTACATACATACATACATACATACATTGAATTTTATATATATAGATTAAAAGCGGTTGAATCTTAATTAATATAGTGTAACTAATAATTTGGCCACCCACTGTAAGAGACCGTAATTTACTTTAACTTCCATAAATCTTTTAATAATGACAATAAATTTTGTTGATGATCAGTCCATAATTAGTCGAAACTCCCATATAAGACCCTCTCCGTAATTAACTTTAAGCTCCATAAATCGTTTAAATGTACTTATATCGAGATAATGTATAACATACATAATATTTATATTCACAGACATCATGACACTAAATTTTTGGATGATCGGTCCACAATAGGTTATATCTCCCATATAACGCCCATTTCTGAAAAAAAATTATACATATACTGGGTGTGGATATTATATGGTCGGGCTTGACCGACTATATTTTTTTACTTGTTTACACTTTTCAAATTGCGTGATATATTTTCCAAATCTTTAAAAATCTTAGCCAACAAAATCAACATGAGTTTTTTTGCCCTTGAATGCGTTTTTGTGTATTTTTTTCTGCTTTAATGAGAACATAAGTACGATTTACTTTAAGCTGTTATTTACTGTCAGCAAATGTAAAGTAGACGCTGTTCAATGTTAAAAGTGTTGTATAACTAATCGGCATTATGAAAAGCATATTGGAGTTAAACTTGAACTTGATTGTATTTGAGAATGAAATTAGAAAGGGGCATTTAAATTAATAAGTTGGCGCCAACAATAAATACTCTTATGTTAGGCGCTAACTTATTTGATTAAAGTCAATGAGATTTTATTAAAAACTTACAGTTAAGGAAAAAACTCTACAAACACCCCTTATTTTGTGTGTTTTAAGACATTCGTAGAGCGAATCAGTCAAGTGGTTGCACCAATGTTTAAAGCACCAAAACATTATTTATTTATAAAACAAAAAACTTATTCCGAAGCATAACAATAACAGAAATAACAAAAACAATAAAAATTCATAAGAAAAAAGTCTACATACAGTCTTAAAATTCTAATAAAAAATTAAATTTTTCTACGCGTATAAAGGAAATAAATATTTTTAATATTTTGTAGGACCACCTTGAGCTTCAATAACACCCTGAAGTCGAGGTGGTATAGACATCACCAAATTTTCTGTAATACTGGGCATGTCCATGACCATGTCCGAGTTAAATCAGTTTTCAGGTTTTCACGGTTTGTGATATTATATTTTCGCACGGATTTTTCCAATAAGTCCCAAATATGCTCAATTGGATTGATGTCCGGTGACTGGGGAGGTATATTGAGCTGTCTTGGTGTATGGTAAAGAAGCCAATCTCAATGTTGATTTCCAACGCCCAAGCTTTCCACAGATGGCTTCAAATTTTGATCTAATAAGGTCTTATATTGATATCTGTCCATAACGCCTTCAACAAAACCCAATCGACCAACCCCAGATGCTGCCATAGCTCCCCACACCATAACACTGCCCCCACCATGTTTCGCGGGATCAAGTGCAGTGTTCGGTTTTCTACAAACCTTGTTTCGACCGTCGTTTCCGAAAATATTGTACTTACTATTATCGGTAAATATAGCGTGCTTCCAAAAATGTATTCTTTTCTGCAGATGTGCCTTAGCAAAGTCCAAACGAAGTTGCCGATTCTTGGCTGAAATAAATAACTTTTTGCGTGCTGTTCTACTTTTAAAGCCGCTATCATGTAAAACGTTTATTACTGTTATTGATGAAACAGTTATATTCGAGCATCTTGCAAGATGTTCGGCTAATTTTGGGGCACTTATTTATGGATCCTTCGGGATTTCCTTAAGGACACTACTTACATCACGTCTTGAAAGATTTTTCGGTCTTCCAGATCGTGGCTTGTTTTCGGTACTGTTGGTATTTTTATGGTTTTTGCAATAGTTTGCACAGTAGAGCGACTTAATTTTACTATTTTAGCAATTTCACCATAAGATTTCTTTTCTTTTCGAAGGGTTACCGCCAAATTTCGAACTGACTGTTCTATTTCTTTTCTGTTTGTCATTTTTAAAGTCAAACCATGCTTTACAAATTGCTCTTTGAATTTAAATGATTGGAGTGTTTGGGAAATAAAGCAAATCAAGAAAATTAACGGGGTTTTCTCCGTTATCTTCTTCATTTTCTTATTCATTTAAAGAGTTGCTATTGCTGTATGTAGACTTTTTTCCCACCGATTTCTATATTAATCGCCAATAAATCTTAAATTATCAATATTTTTAAGCTTTTTTTTCCTTAGACATTCTTAACTATTAATGTCTTAACCATTAACATAAAAATTATCTTTAACATTGTCAGTATATCTCCAGAAGGTCAAAATAGTAGGGTGTATGTAGAGTTTTTTCCTTAACTGTATTAAGATTCAAATTTAAATGAAATATAACTGTACTCGTATAAGAAATTTCTAAAGAAAAGACCGTATAATGAATAGTATAAGGCGAGGATGTATTCAAAAAGCTATGGAGAATAAGTAAATATTTTACTATGGGTCGAATTACAGTGGTTCCCCGGTTTAACGTATACGCATTCGCGATTTAACGAACAGTCATATTCTTTACATTAAGTACCTTATAATACGAACAAATGAAAATGTCATGTACTCGGTTTAACGAATTTTTGCAAAAAGTTTAAAAAATAAATGAAATCAAAAGAAATGACTCTCATTTGTACAATGTTATAAGAGACGCTTACGAAAAAAATGAATTAAGAGAAAATTTATTTGTATGTAAAGAAATTTTTCGTTCACCAAAATCAAAATTTATACGTTACAAAGTCATTTTTTAGGTTTGTTTACCAAAAATATTTTGTCTTCTATTTGGAATATGTGATATGAACTAATTATTATTATACCCTTCACCATCGTGAGAAGGGTATATGTAAGTTTGTCATTCCGTGTGAAATTTCCACAATATAATTTTCCGACCCTATAAAGTATATATATTCTGGATCCTTATAGATAGCGAAGTCGATTAAGCCATGTCCGTCTGTCTGTCTGTCTGTCTGGATGTTGAAATCAGTTTTGTGAAGTCCCAAGATATGTTCGGGATCCAAACCTTCAATAATTCTGTCAGAAGTGCTTTCGAGAAGTTTGCTATTTAAAATCAGCAAAATCGGTTTAGGTCAACCAGAGTTATGAACCAATATGTGAGACCACCTCCATAAAAATTTGATATTTTTCGTCCATTTTATTGCAATATTTTGAAATATATTGCAGATAATACCATGAAATTTTGTATACGTTGTTTGTACTATAAAAGAAGAAAGTGTGCGGAAAATAGTAAAAATCGGTCCATGATTTCTCATAGCCCCCATACAAATATATATATTCCCGAAATATGGCTTAATGATAAATAAATGCCTATAAAATTGGAATATCAAGACAAAATTCACCAAAAATAAGTTTTATACAAAAAGAAATCACAAACCGAAATTTTTTTTTAGTTCGGTCCATATTTGACCATAGACCCCATATAAAGTCCACTTACAAAATTCACTTAAATACATATAAAACAGATATAAATAATGTTAAACGGCTAAAATTTGACAAAAATACTCTTTATAGGCAAATAAATTGTTGTACGAAATTTTATGGTGGTCGGCCCACAACTGGTCATAGCTCCCATACAAGGACCACATCTGAAAAAGACATTTTTCCCTATATATATTGTATAAATATCGTTACCGACTCAAAACTTTGTACAGATCATGTACATATATACAAAAATCATTCCACACAATTTTGTTAATTTCGGTCTATTTTTAACCGTATGCCCCATATAAAGCCCTCTTCGGAAAATCCCTTTAATACTCATAAATCGCTTATAAATAAGGGCACCAATCCAAAATTTTACACGGGTCATTTACATACATGCCTAAATCTAACTGCTGGATTTTGAGAATATCGGTCCATATTTGACTATATCCCCCACATAAGGTCCACTCTCGAAATCCACGTTAATACTAATATATATCTTAAATATACCGTTATTACGTTGAAATTCTACGTGAAATATCCCCATATGCATGAAAATAACTGTTCCAAAATTTAAGAAGATCGGCCCATAATTTGTCATACCTGCCATATAGAATCATTTCCAAAAAACAAATAAATTCGGGTCAAAAAATATTCTTTTCGGATTTAACCCATATTCGGTCCATATTTTATAATCATGATATATATCGTTGGAAAGGTATTTTTAATACCTTTTATTTAATGTATTACAAATTATCAGACACCCAGTAGTTCCCGAGATATAGGCCTATGTATTTTCAACTTTAAGGGCCCGCCCCCTCGAAAATAGGCGTGGCCGCCAAAAAAAATTTTTTTTGCTGGTATCTCTTCTAAAATCCCTATTTGTTTTTTTTTTTAACAAAATCACTAAAACCGAATTGTACCCCTTTTTTATACTGTTTGTTTTTTATACTCTGTTTGTTAAATTACACTGAAGATTATTATGAACATCAGACAGACTCTGTAAGTTATGGTAAGAATTGGTAATTAAATCAATTAAAAATGGTAAAAATTAGACACCATTTGAAAATATTTTACATAAATTATGTTGGTCGTAAAATTGTCTTTCAAACAATATATCAAATACTAATAAAATTTGCACTAGGACTGAATAGAAAACACAGAATTAGGATATTCTAGTCTAGTGTAGTTTCTGTATTTCTTACTACGCTTAGGTGAAGGGTATTTAAGATTCGGCACAGCCGAATATAGCACTCTTACTTGTTTTTTTTTGTTTTTGTTATGAATTAGAATAAATAAACATGATTTTTTATTTAATAAAACATATTTAAAAAACTGCCGGATTTAACGAATTTTTCGATATAACGAATGGGCCTGACAATATATAATTCGTTAAACCAGGAAACCACTGTATTCATAATTTGAAATTATTCATTCCGTTGTTGCGGTATTTTTTCTTTTTGCGGTATCACCTCTACACAGACAGTATTGCGGCATGCCGCAGGAATAAAATGAAGTGGAAGTGAAATTTTCATTAAATTTGTGTTCTAAATTTTGTGAAAATGTTTTGAAAATTAAAATATCATTTTCAGTTTGGTTCATTGTAGAATAAAAGTTTCTGGAACGCTGTGAAATTGTCTATATGGAAAAGGAGTTCAGTTTCACTTCAGAGTGGAATATAGAACCTAGGCGAATATCTTTTAATATATTACCAAAAAATAGCGTAAACCGAATCTAATTAGGATTTAAATGTTCAAAAACCTGCTATTTGGACTTGTAAACCATTATTTATAGTTTTAAGTTTCTTAAATTTAGACTGCTAGACACGTTAAACTATTAACAATTGCTGAAATCACTAGTGATATCGTATGTTGTACATTGTATATTACAACTAATTGATTATGAATACATTTTTTAGCAAAGTCGTATGTTTATGTTTGACAACCTTTAAAATGACAAAAGAAAAATATTTTAAATATTTTTCAAAATTAAAATCCATTATTAAAAATTAAAATTTTTTTATTATTAATTATGATTTGAGTGTTACCGTTTGGTTATTTTTTTTTTAATTGGAATGAATAATTTTTATGTAGCGATACATATTTTTACTTTGGGCAACACTTAAACTTTAATAAAACATTTGGAAAACATACATATGTAAAAATATCGTAGGTCTTGTACAAAATATTTATATAAAAATTACCCACAACATTTGTACAACTATTGTAAATTCAGACGACATACAACTCCTACGACACTACAACACCCACCACTTGTGAATTGAACAAATATGTTTGTTACTAATTTGTTTGCCTTTTTTATTATAGTTGTTCATTTGTTTATTAATATTATTATTTCTTTTATTAATAATTATTAAATTTGTTAATTAATGTTATACTTAAATATTATGAAAAACAAAAGGTTAGTAAATAAAACAAATTAAAATTAGAATTCATGCACAAACAGTTTTTGTTAAGAAAACTTCAGCTTTTCAATTTGAAATTAAGAAAATCCAAATCTTCTATAATCAGAAAAAACTATTTCCTTTCTGAAATTCGTCATTTTGACATTACTCAGCAATAATTTGGATTTCCGGATTTTCATTTCAATTTGAAATGAAAAATTAAAATATGAAATACACTTTTGAAATTTAAGCATTTGTTTTGTCTGTTTTATATAATTTCTTAAAAATTATTATTTATTAAAGTTTGTTTTAATATAGTTTAATTAATAATTATTACAATTGAGTAAAACCTTAAATATCTTTTTTGTATAATCTGTTTAAACGATTTAAAAACCAGTGTAAAAATTACAAATTAATTTATTCGTTAGTTGTGGTTAAATGGTCGGGGGATTGAGGGAGTAGTAGTTAAAAGGAAAACAATAAGATCGGTTGAAAGTGGAAAAATTATAGGAAATCTCCTCTACTCAAATGTAAAATGTTTGGGTGTTTGAAATCATAAAGAGTTTATTAAGTTTTCTAAATATTTCTTTGAAATAACTTGTGATTTTTAAAGCTCTTGTTGGGAAAGTGTTGAAAGGAAAGCCAAGGAGTTTTTCAAGCAATTTAAAAATAATTATTACTTAAATGAATTAGCAAGAATTATAAATAAAAAATTTTGAGAATTAAGATGAATTGTATCAATAAAAAGTAATATCCCGAAAACCGGAATTTCTAAGTTAAAGATAGTATGAATCTGGGTTCCTAAAATAGTGTCATTCTTAGAATTCATAATTCTCGCTCTAAAGCCAGTCAAACCTTTAATTAACTTATTAAATGTTTTGTAAAACAAACAAAAACTACATATACACTGGCGTGCAAAACCGAGTCCATGTTCAACATAATTTTACCTAAAGTTTCATAAAATGATAAATAACGATACATACGGCGAAAATTTTTCAAAATTGGTTGTCTGGTCAAGAATTTCAACTGATGAAATGGCCTGCACCAGTCCAGATCTCAATCCTATAGAGAATTTGTGGTCTATATTGAAAAGACGATTGGGACAACACAGAAAAAAGCTTTGGAGCTGTGTTAAGGTAGAATGAGAAAATATTCCAAGTGAATTTAAGAAAAACTTGCTTAAAGGATGCCGAGGCGCATTAAAAACGTCATTAAAAACAAGACGTTATGGATACCATACTAGAAAAACACTTTTCAATGGATTCTGGAAAACGTCAAAACTGAGTTAATTGCGTTGCTTTATGTTTTTATATTCAGGCATGTGATTGAAATTGAAAACGAAAACGAATGAGTTTTAGAAGTCAATTTTTTCGTAATATTTCTGTATTGAAAAATTTTTATCACATAAAATACATGTAAAGATATTGAGCTACTAAAGAGAATCTTAAAACAAAAATTTTAAAAATTAGATTAGAAATGCATTTCCAAAACTCTTTCGTTTTCGATTTCCATCACATGCCTGATTGAATTTTTTTTGTTTTTGTTGCTTTATCATTACTTTCAATATTATATTTTATTTCTAATACAATAAAAACTTTTTTCGTTATTTATCATTTTACGACCCTTTAAATAAAACACATTAAGCATGCAATCGGTTTTGCACGCCAGTGTACATATAGAATTCTGAATCTGAAATGAAAAACAAGCCAGGCAAAACTTTCAAAGACTGGAACCTAAATAAGTTTAACAATCAAAAATGTACGAAGCATTAATAAAAATGTTTTCTATCATGTACTCGTACACACACATAATTCTTTATCAAGTAAATTCAACGATACGAATATTAACGTTTTATACCATATTAAAAACTTTAACATATCCAAAAATTTTGAATAGTTTTCAGATCGCAGCATAATTTGGTTTGCTCGTTTGGTATTAGCAAACAAAATATTACTAAGTTGTAATAAGTGCCGCTGACCAGTTCAGAAATTTAAAGGAAACTTAAAGTAACAAAATTTGAGTCACATTTAAATTTGAAGGTACTCGTATTATAAAAACTTAAAATATAAACCTTTTCAGGGGGGTTACTCTCTATTGCGATGCGCAAGCAAATTCGATGCGTAAGAGTATTAATATGTACGCTTATCGCATCGAATTTGCTTTCGCATCGCAATAGAGAGTAACCCCCCAGTTCAGTAATTTTAAATAATGAGTGGACCGTTTGATTCGTAATTTGATTATTTTCTTTTTCGAATCGTGTTACTCTGAAACTCGTACAATTTAAAGAAATTTAATTTGTCAATTATTTGTTTTTATACAAACCACCAAAAAAAATAGGCGGTATATTGAAATTTGTCATTCATGTTTGCAACATTTCGAAATCGTAAAACCAAGAAGAATATATTATTCACCCCTATCGTGAATAAAAATTCCCCATGAACTTTGTTCCCTTTTATTTTTTTAACATTGAATTTTAATAGGCAAAATGTGAAAAGGGAAAAGGTGATTATGTGTCCTTATAAAATTCCAACACGATCTAGCCATGTCCGTCCGGCTATCTGTCTGTTGAAAGCACAATGGAGCTTCGAAAAGTCTTAGAACAATTAAATTTTTCTCAAACATTCTTTATTACACCGAAATGTTCGGTATATGAAAATGGACAAAATCGTCCAGTAGAATCCAAGTTATAGACCAAAGTTTCAGAAAACGTCGAAATTTTTCAGATATAAATCAACGTACCTAATTTTATAACGGTCTATATTTCATCATAGTCCCCATAGAAATTCCATTTCCGAAAATAACCTAAATCTATTATAAACATCATTATCAAGTTTAAATTCCATACAAATAATCCGCATATATACATATCGTCACCTAAAATGCAAAAGGCCGTAACTAACAAAAAGTTCAAAATTTACTTTTTTTTATTGATTATGATGTAGCAAACCAAAATACACCTATCCACAACATTTTGCACGAATTTGTCAAAGAATAACAATTTTATTAACGAAAAACAGAAGGCCGTAACTGCACTTAAATTAAAAAAAAAAACAAAATTGCGTATGATTTTTCGTTAAATATGTGTTAAGGCTTCATTAGTCTTTACTTTCTGTTGATGTTCTGTTCCGTGTCGTTCTGTTGTTAAATTTTTGTAGTTAGTTTTTCCGTATAAACGTATCAGCTGTTTTAGGTAAACAGACAACACACCGAAAATAAATCTAAAAATACAAATCAAAGTTTTTTTTATTGTACAATATGTCATTACTTTCGACTAAAGTAATGAGTTTTTCGTCATCCAGCGTTTAATTTTTATAACTTTTATACAAAAACTTAATTAAATTCAAAGAAATTGAAAATTTTTGTAATAAACCCAAATTTTTTTTAAGAGAAAAGTTTTTATTGTATTGTAAAGCGAGTTAAATAGATGATATTTACAGAGTGATAGTGGACAATGAATATTGGAAGCCCTTGGCCGGGTAGAAAATGCATTCTAGTTTGCCAATTGTTCCAGTACTTTACAATAGTATTCTTGATTATTTGAACTATTAGCCTGAATAAAAACTTTTCTCTTAAAATTAAAAATATTAGTTCATTTCCTTCTCTAAAATTTTTTTGTGCAGATGTTAGCTGTTTTGTGCTGTCACTTACAATTACTTAGCAAATTTTTGGTTTCAACAGGTTCTTCCGCAACGGCACGGAAAGTAACAAAACAACTAACGACTTCTACACATTTTCTATTTAACAGAATCAAGTCAGCTGGTTCGGAACGAAACAGAAAGTAGAGACTAATTCTGCCTTTATTGTTTTCTTAGTTTAAATGAGTTGTTGGTTGAACCCAGGTTCGAATTCTAAGCCAAAAAATTATCAATAAATTTTAATAATAATTTTCATGTAACAATTCCTACCTTCAGTAAAAATAATTTAATGAACTCGAGCCAAAATAAAAGAAATATCAATGATTTTGTGCAAATGTTTTGAAAAATAAAATATCATTTTTAGTTTGGTACATCGTAGTAAAAAGTTTCATTCGTTTTCTAGAGCGCCGTGAAATTGTTCATGTGGAATTGAAAACCGAATTCAGTTTCATTTCGTTGAATAGAATATATACAGCCCAATCATGAATAAAAATTCCGCGAGAGTTTTTTCCCTTTTTATTTTTTTAACATTGAATTTAAATAGGAAAAATGAGAAAAGGGAAAAAAACTCGCGCGGAATTTTTATTCATGATTGGGCTGATAATTATTTGATAATTATTAAGAACTTCGTTGACATTAATGTTGTAATCATTTAGCTAAAACTCTTAAGTACCACTGATTTATAATCACAATACAACACAAAACCACTAGTTCAAAGGAAGTTCTTTAATCTGAGTGCTTTTGATTATTCTAAAACCAGTGACTTGGCAACAAGTTCTTGGCTCTGTATTATTTAATATTAAACAACCTGATAAAACGTTCATATTTTGCAAATTATAAGCAAATATTTGGATATAGCGGGAGTGGAGATGAAAAATTATGAAAACAATTATAACCATGTTGGTGTTTTTTTTTTCAAAACTTTTTGTTTAATTTGTGTTTATTACTTTATTATTTGTTTTAATTTTTAAAGAAATATTTATTTAAGTTTCAATTGTTTGTTTATTTTTTTGTTTTTGCGGGAGTAAAGTTATTTTTGCATGTGAGGATCAAATGGGGACAGGGTAGAGAGGCTGGTGGGCTGGGAATATTGTTGTTGTTTAACATGATATTTGCAGGGTAGAGTGTTGTTATTTTTTGCAATGCTGTGTCAATTGATAATTCAAGTCAAGTAGTATTTGAAAGGCATGCAAACAAAAAAAAATAAAAACTTAAATAAAAAAAATAGTTGAGTTCAATGTAACAAATTTATTTTAAAATTACACAATTTTGTTGTTTTTTCAAGGTCTGTGAATTTGCAGGGAGAATGAATGAAAATGTAAAGTGGATAATATATGAATGTTTAATTTAAAAAAAGTATTTCTCTTAAAGGCTAAAACTTCTATAAAGAATAGACACATTTGTTTATTAAAGTCATTTTCAGTTCAAGGTGTAGATTATTATTATTTTATTAGTTTACAGGAAGACTAATAAACCCAAACAGTAGAGAAATCGAAAAAACATTAAAATTATTATAATGAAAGAAAATATTTCAAACATTTTTAAAATTTTATAAAAAAAAATAATAATTAAACCAAAAAAATTATAATCCAAGTTTGTCTTTATATTTTTTTCTTTTCTTTCGTTTTCAAAATCAAAAATCGTTTAAGATTTGAAATATGTAATTTAAAAAAATACTAACTATAAAACTTGACATTGTTGTTGTCTTTGCTTTTTGTTTATAACAAACACACTCCAACTCAATTAACTTTCCAATACACAGAGAAAGAGAGATCGAGAAACAATTGCAAATTCCTTTAAAAAAAATAGTTCAATAATTTGGTTTTTTTTTTTTTTTTTTTTTTTTTGTTTAGTTTGAAAATATAATTTTTGGATTGTTATTTTCCTATTCCACGTTTAGAGTTCACATTTGAAAATATATTTATATATAGGATTTTTATATGACTGTAGGTTTCTGTGAGTGTTTGCGTATATGTATATAGTAGTGTAGGGTGTGTAGGAGATATAAGATGTTTTCGAGGGATTGTGTGTTTTTCCTTATTTATGATAATGCATGTTTGGAGAATTGGTTCTGGTTTCCTTTTTAAAATGTTTTTCTTTTTCTTAAAAAAAAAATACAACACAAAAATCTATCAAAGCGTGTTTGTGTGTTTTCTGTTTGTTTGTTTGTTTGTTTGTATATCTGTCTCTGCGCGGTTGGATTTTTGTTTCTGACATTTAAGCTAAATAAACATAAACTTTACGATCCTCTGGCGTTCTGGCTAAATATTCTCTTTCGATCAGACCCTCTATTCGTTTTTTAATCAAGACGGGTGATGGTAGGAATCTGGATTTTAATTGAGATGTTACATCTGACACCAGTAAATTGTGCTGTAAAGTAGAAAAAGTATTATTAAATTAATATTGAAACCATTTATAGTTGTGTAGTTGTAAACTTACCGGCATACGCTTTCGTGCTTTCATTATACGCACAATTGCTGCTTCAATTTCATGCTTACGATCCTCATCAACTTTTCCTCTGGTTTCTTTACGTTCTGGTTCCGTATCTGCTTTGGCAGCCACAGTTTGAATTTTAACTCTGCAAAGTCATTAAAAAACCATAAACTTCATTATTTTTTTTTTTTTTTTTGAAATCTTTAAATGAATATAAATTTTCTATATCGATGCGATGGTTTGTAAAAGATAAACTCAAAAACTAATGCACTAAATTCGATAACAATTTACGTTTTAGTTATATGGAATGTGTGTATGTTGACTCCAAACATCTGAGACTCGTTATATATATTTTTTACGTGGCACTCTATCATGATGCAAATATCTTCTAATCGTACTCGCTCTTACAGCTATTCCAGAAGTTTTCGTAATATTTTTACCTATTTTTACAGCACTAGATGTTGGGTTGGCTCTTACATCTCTTACTAAAGCACCAGGCAAATTAACTACGGTATTGTGCTTGGTATACTTGTCTATAAGTTGTTTAATTGTACAGCAATGCTTTCCAAGAATTTTACCTATTTGATGAAAAGATTTGCCTTTTCTTTGTAAGTCTATTTTGATTTGCCGAGTCTCAATATTTTCATTGTAAATTTTTCACTACTTAACGTCAGAACTTAATCTCTTTTAATGATAAATTATGAAACTTGCAATTATTTTGAACGGCATTTTAGCGTTATACTTTCAAACAAAGAAAAATTAAATGAATTGCCACTAGTTTTGGAATGACAGGAGTTTTTTTCTCATAAGAATGATGCCACTGTTTACTTGGTATTTTTTTTTAAACAATAAATCAATTAAATTTGTATACGCTTTAGTTTTTGTTTCTTGTTTTGTGAATTCAATTCTAATTAAAAAACTATATAAAATGTAATTTTCTTTTAATAATACAGGTATCCCTCGATTTATGCGGTACGTTAGGACCGAATACAAATCGCGCAATTCAAAACCGCGTAAATAAAGATTATTTATCAATACAAAATTCTGTTTTGGGACCAGAAATATAATAAACCGCGCAAATTGAAACACTAGCTATATACAAAATTTAAATTTGGGACCGAAAATCCGTATTATAAAAATGCTTATTAGTATCATACATGGGCATACTGCATTACTTTTTTACTGCATTACGTGTTTCAGTAATCAGTACTTTTTACTGATTTCAGTATTCAGTAAATTTTACTGATTACTGAAAAGAGAAATCAGTATTCAGTAAATTTTACTGATTTGTGTAAAAAAAATGCAATAATCAAATATATGTATATCATTTTTTTATATTAAACGCTTTTACACAATTCTTAAAACCGAAAAGCTTTTATAAATAAAGAATTGAAAAATTATTTTCTTTTACATTTTTCTGTATAATATTTTTTGAATTTGAAGTCTCAGCTACATACATATACACAGTTTTTATCTACCCAATAACACATTTCGTTTTTAAATAATTAAAAAAAAGTAAAAACACACAAAAAAGCCATTTTTCTCGAAATGCAGTTTTTCAGTTATGCCACTATTTATGTAAGTGAGCAATGTGTACATATCATTTTTAAAACGCACGGAATCTAATATCAGTCATTTACTGATTACTGCATTTTTTTACACAAATCAGTAAACTTTACTGAATACTGATTTCTCTTTTCAGTACTTTTTACTGAATACTGATTTCTCTTTGCAGTAATCAGTAAAATTTACTGAATACTGATTTTTTTCAGTAATCAGTAAAAAAAATGAAAATACTGAAAAGTACTGGTACTGAAAAATGCTCATCTATGATTAGTATACATAATATAATTTGAATTAAATTTATTTTATTTATACTTTTCAGTACATATAACAAAATATTATTTGTAAAAATAATATTTGAAAAAAAAAAATTAAAAATTTTGTTTTAAATAATGGTGAAATACACGCAATTTGAGGGTTGCCACTATTTTTAAATCGCTTTATACTAAAAACGCGTTATACAGAAAAACAGTCACTATTATTAAATCGCGTTATATCGAAACCGCGCAAATAAAGTAACGCGTAAATCGAGGGATACCTGTATATGGTGTTGACTTTATTTTGACGCTCACAGTAAGCAACAAATTGTGTTTTTCAAAATATTAAAAAGCAGAAAAAGTTTACAGATTACACTGTACTAGTTGGAAAAAAAACGACAAGCGGGGCACCTAGTGGTTAAAGGTAAATCGACAGTGCTAACCGTTTTCTAGGTTCTAGTTTTCGAGATATAGCGTTATTTAAAAATGAAGTTGGCGAAATAAATATTCGCGTTTAGTTTATTGAATTGAATAAAAGAATCTAAATTCGATAAAATTATCTAAATAATGAAAAAATGGAGTATTACACGATAGAAGAACGAGTTTTAATTGTTGAAATAATATTTAAAAAAAAATTATACATTTAATATTCAGAAAAACCTCATGTGTGGGACTAAAAACAAATACATCTACAATTTTTCTCTCGTTGTTGCGGATAAACTTCAGCTATAACTTTGGATATTTATATAAAAGAACGCCTGCAGAAACGATTGCTGCATCTTATTAAACATCACTGTAAAGTTAAATTAAACAATATTGGGCTATTGTCAGAGGAAATTTAAAGCTAAGTAGCACTATAGCTCTTGACAATAAAAAATATGCGATTTGAAGTAAGTAGTCAGTCCTGATCAATCTAAATGATGCGATCCCAAAACAAAAACACGAATTTTTATAAGAGGAAAATAATTATAGGTTGATATTTTTAGGGCATTTTTAATTCAGTTAGCCATCGTAAAATTATTATGAAACACTGGAGTGGACCCGTAAACTTATATTTTCATATTTTGTTGGTAGATCTCAATATGTTACTATGTTCACAATTCCATGTATAAAAGTAATTCAGAGTTTTACCGGGACCTTTTGTCTACGAAATACGGATTGATACTTTCATTGTAGAAAGCTAAGTGCATCACAGACCTTTTACACCTTTTTCACAGCCGGATCTACGCACCGGAATGACCCGAAATCTCTCGGCCAAGGGCTGTCAACTCAGCAATTACTGCTGTTACAACAACAACAACAACAGACCTTTTATTGCTCAATGTCTAGAAGCAATTTGAACAATTAACAAATAAGTGCTTCAAATACCATAATTCTAAAAGGAAATAATTAATATATTTGAGTCTCGTTCGTTATTGAATTAAACCAGACAAATCACTCCACGAACTAAGAAAAGAAATGCACCACCGTCCATAGATTCGGGAAAGAATATGTCTTACTACTTATGAAATCCTATTAGCTTCCGTTTTGGACTTGTTTTATATTTATTGTAACTCAATTTGAATTTAAACTGTCGGAGATATGAATTAAAAAAGTTCACTTTCAGAATTTTAAGGATAACACTCCTAGCAGCTTCTTTTAGAGCAGCAAATTAGTGACATTTACTATGAGCTCGATCGTAGTAAATTGTTTCGATCGAAACTATTCCTCGCCTTATATGCCAATGCCCAGCATTGTATGTAATTTTTTAGGGGAAATCGTTACTATTATAGGCTCTCTGAACTATTGAAGTTGGAGAGTATTGATGCCTTTATTAGAAATATCAACTGGCAACCGTGATCGGCCATTATTTGATCGATAATTAACTCGGAGATTATTTATTTTGTCTAGCTTTCATATCTATCTTTCATCGCTATCTTATCTTATCTTTTCAGGAAACACAAAGGGATCAGCTGAAAGTAAGCTGTGCGTTTAGACCGCCGCCTGCAGAATATGAATATACTAGGGAAGCGAAGGTTGACGAGACCAAATTTGAAAATCTGATATGATGAATGCCAAAGTAGTTTGGCAAGACGCCTTTCCTGGATACCAAAAAATTTCGCTACTCACAAAAGTAGAAAAAGGCCCGCAGACTTTAGACTTCACATCAGAACGAATTATGAAGGCAGTACGTCACTATCATTGCATTGAGCACTATGAAGATTGTATCAAAATCTCCATTTGGGCCACATCGATTCAAATAAAGAAATTAACATTCAAGCGACAATCATAGATCGAAATTATCCGATAATCAAGAACTGGTAGCATTGGAAACAATAACACAAAATCATCCTCTTAAGATCACTGCTAGCAATTGCGTTAAACATTTTCTATCATTAAGGATGTCATTGACATTATAAAATCGACCAACTGCAATAAAACTCCTAATAAAATTTCTATATGTGGTTTAAAAAACTTATCTACAAGTTCAAAAATGTTTGTTCTCTTTTTCTTTTTTTTTTTTTTTGAATACCTCTCCTTTTTTTCTCTCTGCTTCCTTAGCATACCCAGCAGAGGAGAAATATTCTCATTTTTAAATATTTGTAATCAGTTTTAACTCTTAACATACCTGTGGAATTTTGAAATAAACGCATCGTTCACCAGGAACTCATCCGATGGATCAATGTCCTTAGTTTTGGTTTTCGAATTTCGCACTAGTAGACGTTGTGATGGTTTGCCCATTGACAACGATTGTATAGCTCTTTGTAATTCACGTTCGGGTATATCGGTCTCTTGTTGAATTTCCTCATAGGTCATGACCTCACGATTATTGAACAGCATCAGTATACACATCTAATCACAATACAAGATAACAAATCAATTCAAACAAAATGCAAGAGATAGAGAAGATAAGGAGAAAATACCTGATACGTAGATACGGTTAAAATATGTTTACGCGTTGTAGCAGGTATAGTACAACCACTGGAGCTGGACGAGGACATACTAGAACTGGGTGCATCTTTGTCCTTTTCGGCAGCAACCGCCGCGGCATCGACAACTTTGCGGCCATAAAAGACGGCATTGAGGCAAGCATTACCTACATATTAAAAATTAATTTATTGCAGTTTTTTATATGGAAATGAAGAATTTATTTATTACCCAGTTGTGGCTGTAAAGTCAATTGACGTCCAGAATGTTTATCCAGATAGAATTTTTTAAATATTTCATAGGCTTCTCTGGGCGCCGCTGGTATATTACAATTGGGTGTGGAAGTCTGTCAACAGAAAAAAAAGATATTTAAAATTGTTGTTTTTTATGTGCTATGTAGACCTTTTATATTATTAAAAATCTTAATATTTTTAATAAAAGAGACCTCAAGCCGAATTAATAAAGTAAAAAGATATTTAAAATTATTGTTTCTTAAGGAATAGATAGAAGAGGGTTATCTTACTTGTGTAGGCCAAAAACCGGTAGTGAGTATTCGACAAGTAAATTCCACAGTTAAATTAATATTATGATTATTTATATAAATTTTGAACTCCTCATTGGTGGTATTCGATATAGACATATCCTTGAACATTCCCTCTAATTTTGAAGTGAATTGACAGCCACATTCAGTCTTTAAAAACAAAATAAATACGATTTAATCAACATCTATAAATAAAATATTTTGTTTTAATGATCTCTTACCTTTAATTTCGAAATCATATTCTTTTCAAAATCATCCGAGACTGATTTATTGAGCAGTAAACGCTTGGCTAAATGAGTTTTATAGTAACGTTCAAATACATCTTTTTCCAATAAGAATCTAAACAACACCATAGTCTTGTCCAATATGACCTCAATTTCTTGTTCAGTCATCTGAAAATAAAGAAATAATGACAATTTTCATTTCAAATTCATGTCGGATTTTAAAACTTACGCCCTTGCCACCCTTTTTTAATTTGTCATCGATAAACAGCGACAAATATTCCGGTGATTTTGAATTCAGATTAAGGAAATGCTCAAAATCTGACGAGATGACATTTTTGAAGAGCCGATCGTTATTAAACGAGTGATGAAGAAACTGATCGAAACGATCTTTAAGATCAAGTAAATTCTGTACAAATGTTATGGGATTTGTTGTGCCATTCTCCTCCTCTTTGACCAACATGCGTCCCTGTTCTCTTAAATAGGCCGACATAGTGTCGGCAATAACTTTCAGGCCCTCCTCCTTAAGCCTAGAAAACAATTTATAGGTACAGGCCAGATCCTCAGTTTTAGAGTTTTTAATCATATAAACCACGCCTGAATTTTCCATTTCCACAATGGTGCGCATGTGTTTTTTGATGAGTTCATCTTCGACAACTTTAACAATGCGCGGTTCAGTGTCTTTATCTAAATAGAGAGCTGCCCGAGCCGATTCTTCTTGTATGCGAGCCTTTAAGGCGAGAATAAATTTCAAATTAACTTAACATTGTGCATAAATTAAGTTTAACAAACTCACCTCCACTTTCTTTAAATAAACACTAGCATTATTTTCGGCCAAAAACTTTTGCGATTCGAATTTATAAAAAGAAGCCGATTGAGCTAAGAAGGGCTTCTCAAAATCATCCTCATATACAGAGCGTGAGTTAATGCCCAATGCCATTAACATTTGGCAAGCATTTTTTATAGCTAAATGATTTATAGCTTCGCCGCTACGTTCATCCATTACCATGCCTAAAAGGGTTTCACGCAAAGCCTTTTGGATTTCCGAATAGCGTACAATCTTTAAGAGCCAAAAAAAAAAACACAAATTAAAGAAATAAATTTCATTTCGTTTTACATTTAAACTTACCTCATCTCTAAATAGTATTAGACCTAAGTTATAGACATTTTCTACTTCACGATTTTGCACATATACACGATCCATATACATTAGAATATCGCGTATCATAACCATCGATGTCTGATGATCAGTCCAGGCCTGATTGAGTTTTGGCAGAAAATTATTGTGCAAACTTTCGAGCACATCCTTGCGCACTTTCTCCTCTAGATGCTCTTTAACCACTTCCCTCAAACCGAAGTACAAACGATGTCCATATTTGTGTAGTACCATGTTATAAGCATTGCGATAGAGCTGTTCGAATGATAGACCCGAATTGTTTTTCTTTTGGATCTCTTGTATAGCGTTTTTTAAACTGGCCCATATTGTTTCGACATATTTCTCATCCATAGAGGCCTGGGAGAGAAAAAGAAAATTTTTGTATTATTGATTGAATGAAATAAATAAAATAAAATAAAAATTGCAATGGTTTTTATAGAGTATTTCTTAATTGCAAATATGCAATTTATAAGTGATAATAAAATACTACAGTTTTCAGGGGTTTTCAGAACTCGGAACAAATTGCATAAATGGAAATAGGTAAATATGAATAGGTAATATGAATGAGGTCAAAACAGTAGATTAGATCAGTTGGTGTTTAGCAAGGACCATAGCTGCCAGATTTGACGATTTTTTCATTGAAAGTGACGATTTTCTGAATTATTAAAAATTTCTATCATTTGTTAGTTTTATTAATGTTTTTGTTACCAAATTCTCTCTTTTTTTGAGACAACAACTATTGTTCTCATTTAATCACATAAATATTAAGAAGAACATGACATATTTCAAAAACAAAACTAAGTGATAGTAGTGTTTTCTTAATTATTGTTGTTAAGTTCAAGTAAAATAATTCCAAATAATATTGAGACAGGATAGTCGAAATTACTTATTTATCTGTAAACATAAAAATCAATTTTAAATACTGAATTCCACGAACTAATATTTTAAGAGGAAAGAATTTCTGAATTTCCACGAGGAAATTCTTCTACAAAAACTTCTCCTATTTTAACAAAACGTCGAAAGCATATTCAGCCAAATAAATTTAAATAAAAATACGGAATTCTTTGAAAATAAGTACATGTTCTCGTATATGATGGATGAATTGAATTCTAAACGCAAAATGATATTTAAAACTTAATAAAATAAATTGTCCTGACATACGTTAAATCAATTTTCGTACTTTTTAATGTAAATCAACATGCATGAAAAAACAAAACAAAAGGAAATAAGAAAATTGACAGTACCGTCAATATTGTACCCCTTTTGTTCTTATTTCCCTTCTCATCCAAAAATACTTGCCTTGACGAGTCAGAAGTGAAAACGGACTAAGATATTATAAAAATATTACACAAGTTGTTTATTATATGTTTTGTGATTTGTTATGTAAAAAGTTAAAATTTATGTATTTTGATATGTATTGTACAAGAGACTATATAAAATTGAATTTTTATGTTTTCGTTTAAATAAAAATTTCAAAATACTATTAGAAATAGTGACTTTTTATTTTTCCGATTTTTTTTGACGATTTTTAAAATTCGAAATGACGATTTTTTTCTTTTTTATCGGGATTTTGACGATTTTTTCCGAAATTCATCTGGCAGCCCTGGCAAGGACTCTCTAAGCAATTTTTTAAATGTTGCTCTCTGCTTAACCAACACAAATTAGTGCTGGCAAAGTATTGAGTAATGGGTACCGAGTTCGAGTATTTGCCCTCGATACTTTCTGAGTTGTATTTTTAATCAAGTTGAGTGGGTACAATAGTGCATAAAAATACATCACTGTAAATCCAACCGCCGAAATAAAGCTGTCTATTATTTCTTAAGTTGTTGTTGAATTAAAAGTTAGCTTTACATTTATTTTTGATTTAATTATAAGAGACATACAAAACCAATAATAGTTGAAGATCTATTTTTATTTTTTGAAGAAACTACTTCAATTTGCAGATAAAAACTATTCGTTACAATTTCAAAAAATCTGTTAAAAGTATCGAGTAGTATTGAGTACCCAAATGAAAAGTATTGAATATTATTGAGTAATGGTAAGTAGTAAAATTTGCCAGCACTAACACAAATATGAAATTGATAGTATATGTTTGCTCATCACTGCTTTAAACTGGATGATGAACGATTGGTTTAGGTTTTTCGATATCTTTGATAAATTCGATGAGTCCAGGTAAGATCTTTCACACGGTTTATATTGGTTCAAACATTATGAAACTTGAGTGGCTATGACAATAAATGAAGTGGTGATCTTGTGCATTTTTAGAATTGTTGCGACTGATGCACTACTATAACGTGTTGAGTCAATGTGGAGAGTATCTCGGCAGTTATGGAAGTAACAGAGTGACAGACCTGCACGGCACTCAATGTCTCACGATTTCTCAGGTTTTAGCAGTGGTATCACTTGATCTATTATCAAGACATCGAGTATGATTAGGTGTTTGAAGGAAAGATTCAAGATCTTTGTCATAAACTCCATCCCAGCTCATCTACGTTCATGACATCTGCAACTTCAATAGGCACAACGCTTTGTTCC
This sequence comes from Bellardia pandia, assembly GCA_916048285.2. Taxonomy (NCBI): domain Eukaryota; kingdom Metazoa; phylum Arthropoda; class Insecta; order Diptera; family Calliphoridae; genus Bellardia; species Bellardia pandia. The sequence goes on from OU696530.1 coordinate 47,001,951, forward strand.
GCCTTATCTTTCTCTCTCTTTGAGTGCTTAATAATGCCCGACTAATCCCCTAAGAATATTGTAGTCGAGACAACACAACATTTTAGTGTTGTGAACGATAATCGGGCCCTAAATCTCTCAAACTCAAGTTGATTTAATTCTGACCCAAGTCGACCTATACCTTCATATAAGAGGCAGGTTATAAAACCAAAATAAACGGATGTGGCCAATTCAAATCCTCGAAAACTCGTATCGCGGTGCAGTTAGGCATTAAATAATGCTAGAGTGAGCCGCAAAACTCTTGAAGGCAGCGAAAAAAGGACGTCCTGAGTACCCTTAAGCGATATTGGCAAAGTCGCGCGAGTTCTTTCTCCACCCAAAGCTGAATTACGACTGCTAATCAGTTTTATGAAAACACTTTTCTATAGAAGCCTTTTTCAAATACATATAAGCCTTTTGTTGGCAAGAAGAATTGGAAAAATTCGTTTTCAGATTGGGCCAAAAAATACATATACAAATTATTATTATTTTCGGCGGTTACAGATGAAAAACTAGATTAATAGAGTCCAAAAGTGAATGCTGCAGGGCAACTAAAAATGAGCACGGTTTCGGTCGGAATTTAATAATTTCTGTAAAATTTTTTTAATTTCTAATGTTTGAAACTGATTTGAGAATAACAATTGATAATAAATAAAGAAATGGATGAAAACTTCAAATTGAATTAAAAAGTTTCGGCATGAAAACCCATTGAAAATAATGTGTGTCATCCTTTAGTAATTTCTACCTTTTTTTGTTATTAGTATTTAGGTTTGAGAATGATTTGAGATTAACTTAATATATTTCATAAATTTAATAGAAAATTAAGTAAAAAAAACATTTTTAAAGCATTTGTTATTCTCAAATCAATATAAAATGGAATTCAAGTGTAGAATCCAACTGTTTGTTTAAATGTTAAGGAAATTTATACTAACTGTAAAAGCATTTGTTTTATATTCCGGCAACCACAAAGGAAACTTTCGACCAATTTCAATTAAGTTATTGATTGTAAACAGAAGGCTAGCTACTGTAGTTTGTTTGTTAATATCAGCAATATTTTTTGATTTCAACAATGCCTTTGAGGTAGAGGGTTGTTCATTATCATTATTAATTGAACGTTTGTTTACGAAAATTTTGCGATAGCGGCTAGTAACAGAACCATATCCACTTGAAGTTGTAGGTTGGCGGCTGAGGTCGCCATTGAAACGACTGAAATTGTTAGTGCCCGTATAACTTGAGCCGCTATTATTATTATTTCGATTATTATTACTGTTACTGCCACTGGCACCGTAGGAATTTGTATTCGAATAATTCGAGTTTCTGTTGCGGTTGTTAGCACCAGGTCGGTATTCCCTGGGCATTGGAAGCTTAGAGTTTATTAATAGTTTTAGAGAACTTCACTAGTATCTCCAGAAAGTGAGCGTAGTTTAAAGGGAGATTTCTTGTTCGTTACTTTTACTTTACAAAATTTGGTATTGAAAAAAATCAAAGTTTGACACAATTAAATTTTTTATAAAATGTAAGTAACACTTTAAATTTTCTTTTTATGTTGCAAATTTTATGAATATTGCTGTTGAGTTTGCAAATCTTTGTAATATGTTTTTAGATTTTCAATTTTATTGTATCACTTTTGTTAGATCTTCTCCTCTCAAAACGACGTCGCTTTCTTTTAAAGTTGTGCTTCACAATCATTGGTTTATTTGGCCTTTAAAACATTTCTATTGGCGAATTACATAAAACGGATATATTTTTTTTTTAAAACAGCTTGATTTTGTTTTTATCTTCTTTGTAATTTCTTCTACAAGCTTTTAAGCTCACTACTGCTGCCACCAAATGGTTTACTTTTATTATTCACTTATATTTTTTTTATATAAAATATTGCTTGTTATACAATAATGTTTTTAAGTTCAAATCTCTTTTAACACAAACTAATTTTTTTCTGCAGTTTTTATTAGAAATTATAAAAATTATAAAATAATTTCCTTTTTTATTTAACTTAAAATTTTGTTATTTGATAAGAAAGTCAAAGATGACGTTTTAGAAAAAAAGTCATAATTAGTGTATAGTAGGAAAAATTCATAGAAAATGGGACATAATTAGATACAGAATATTTTATTTATACTTCACTTTAACTGTGTCACATTATATCAATGTTTTTAGATACAATTCAGAAATATGTTGCATATAAAATTATTTATATACACTGTCAGACAAAATAAAGTGCGGTTGAAATATTTCCTGTTTTTTGATTAAAACATGTATTTATTGTTTAGTAATATTTATAATTTATAGTATTATTTTTACTTCCGTTGCTATTTTATCTAAAGGCAAATATTTACTCAAAAAAGCGTAACCGCTTATTTTAGCACAAATTTGTTTGACGATGTTTACTCTTACAAGAAGAGTTTTGCAAGATCAAACACCATCAAATAAAATAAAACTAAATATTTGTTATATCTTGTCCTGAATAAATAAAGTTTTTTAAATAAATAAACGAGTTTAAAAATATTTCATTTAGTGGTTACGTCTTTTTCGGCAAATATTTGTCAAGTGTGGCCGTACCTTAACATTTATGTACTTCTTTGCAAAGTCTAACCGCTTTTTTATATTTGCAGCTCGTAGAAGAGGCTTTTTCTTAGCGAACGAACTTTTTAGACCACTCCTTTGGACAGTTCGAGTCGAAATATATAATTCTAGTTCGTTCTTTATATCTCTGGCTGTCATAAAAGTATTTTTTTTCTAGAATTGCAATATATTCATCGTGTACCTTCGTGGTCTTACGTTTTCAGCGACATAAGTTGGATATGAAACTGTGTTTTCTATAGAATTTTTTTTTAGCACAAAGCTATGCTTAAATTGTCAATTTTAATACTGAGGGATGTATAACTCCAAAGTGGTAGAGGATGTTTTGAACTTTAGAATAAAAATAAGGCGTGAAACCGATTAAATATATCCGGAAGATTGTGAGGTTTTTCATTTCTACTCTACTTTATATCATCGGGCTGTCATCAGTTCAAAAAACATTAAAATTTAAAATGTGATACTGGGTGGAAAGATATATACAAAAAAATGAATGATTTTTGACCTGATGAAAGCACCGTAGTGGAAAGAGTTTCCCTCGTTTGTGCTGATCTTTGCAACAATAAAACATATCTAAAACCCACCATAAAGTAAATCAAATTTCCTAATGATGTCTATTAGTCCGTCTGTCTATGGTTGTACAGTTTGCAATTTTGAACCAAAAAAAAAAATTGGTTCAAGCGTTTTACCAAAAACGCAAGAAGAACAGTATTGAAATCATATCATTTAAACAAATTCCCCCTTAAATAAATCTTATATAAAAAGAATTACCGTTAAACATTGTATGCTAATCGATTAAAAATAAACCCTAGGTACCATTCCAAAAATCACTTTAACGATCATTAAAGCAGAAGTTTTTCTCCGGAAAAAAAAACTGCTACGGCAGAAGTTTTTCTCCGGAAAAAAACTGCTACGGCAAATAGACCCTTAACTGATTGAGAATTATGGTTAATCAATTTAAGTTTGTATAGTTTATGTACTACATTTCATTTGGACTTTTTACTCTCTATAGGCCATACCATTTATTCCGCCAGCTGCTGATGTTAGAATAATAATCACAAATCTTTACAATCTCGGATTACAAGATCTGGCGTGGCAGTTATAGGTACATATCTGGGTTTTTATTATCAAAAACTTCTGACAAAGAAAATGCAATTTACAGATTTATTATTACTTTGTTCCAAAGGAGCTTTGGGAACCATTTATTTTTTGGTTATTTTTGCGTGAACAACTTTTTACAGATTTGACTTTAGAGTAATTTTTTTTAATTTATCATCTATAATAGTAGATTAACAAATTTCGAAAACTCAAGGACAGCAATCGTAATATCTACTTTTCTTAATATAAAGATCCATAATATACATACATACATATGTATGTTTGTATATAGTTTGTCGCAGAATATTGTAAAAATCACAAATATTTTCTGTTCTCGGTTGAAATTTTAAAGGATAAAATATAGATTATGGAATTTTAAAGTCGAATCTGCTAAGAATATTACAAATCTAACTCGATGAATCATATGTTATAGCAAAATGTAAAAAAAAGCAATTCAATTCACCATATTTATCCATTGCGATATTACGAACATTCGCACAAACACAACAACACTTAAAATATCTAATTGTTGTGTTTACGAAAAATTTCGCATATTCGCAAGGGTAATAAACAATGGCGAGAATTACTCCAATATATTTGAGTCCTACAAATATTTGTTGAAAAACAAGAATAGGGCCCCTATTATGAGCTGCATTCGACAATCGATATGTAAAATTTGTATTATGTATTGGCTTCACTGTCGAAATTTTCGTTATTCAACGAATTTTTTATCGAACACAAATTTGCTGTCGACGCTGTATAAAACTGTGCCAAACACTACTTGTAAAATACTTTTGTTAATATCCTGCAGGTCTAAGGTCGTAAGTACAAAACAGCAATTGGAGGAGCTCGTTTCTCTCATGGAAGAAGATCTACTGTTGGCAAAAGGTAGTTGCTCTAAGGTAGAATCCATTTCCAAAATATTAGACTTTTTCTGCTTCTGGCCAGTTCTAGTAAGGATTCATCATTATCAGACGAATCATCAAACCATAATTCCGTGGTGGTCATTTCAAATTTAATTTATTTTTCTTTAAGAATTTGTAAACAAATATAGCGCCAGCTGATAGATGTGTACTATTGTGAATAACCCAAAAATAGTGATTTTCACAATAGCGTTTTTTTTTTATCGAATGTGCGACCACAGTCGAAAATCGAATTTTGCTCATAATAGGCACCTAGGTTTAGCGTAACAGATGTCGGATTTGAGCAAAAGTCTTAATTTATTTATTTATTAGGTCAAGGGATTAAATCCATACAGATTTGTATGGTAGAATATGAATAATTTATTTACAAATAGTATACAAGATTAATTATTTAATAATCTAATTACATTTGTTGTTAGAGAAAAATCATTTGTTAAATTCACAATTCTGTTTTTACACGGTAATTGGTTTTTACACGGTAATTGGTTCCAGGAAAACCCGTGTAAAAAAGACACTGATCGTATGCAAAATAGGTGATTGGTTCCTTATTTCTAAAACCTATTGAAATTAGTGAAAAACAAGGATTTTTTATGAACAACTATTCAGGTTTATAATATTAAAGCACATATTTATGTATACAGTGTGTTTTTACACAAAGATAGCTATTAAAGAAAAAAAAGATATATACTCTAAGCTTAAAAGTAATATAAAAAATGTACCTATAACAAATTCATTTGATTGTATGCACTAAAAGGGAATTCCCCTAAATTTGTTATATGAACACATTTCCCAAATATTAAATTTAACCAAAAAAAAGTAAGCCCAAAAGATTTTGAATCGTGCTAAATGGAATAAAACCGTGTAAAAACAGAATTAGGTGTATTCATCTTAATGGGTCAGCTTGGGCTTGAGTAGTTCTAACATGTTTCATTGTATATACATATATATGATAATAAATGTTGATAATAAATGTTAAATTAAGCATAGTAGTACATAGAACTATATAAAGTGGCAATTTCATTAATTTAAGGCTATCAACGAATGATGAAAGGTTAATATCAGGATTCCAAAGTAAACCACGTAGACAAAGGAGTAAAAACTGTTTTTGTACACTATAAAAAAAAGTTTAATTTGTTGTCTAGTAAAATTCCTAGATCAAGAAACTTTTCAACAGATTAAAGCCGATACTCTCTAACAGAGCATTAATTTATTATTGGCTGTTAAGCTCTGCGAAGCCTCGACTCCGTCTGGCTCTGAGCTAGAATTCTAGCAAGCGGATTCGGGTGGGTTTGTAGCTGTTTGATGTAGTTCTCGCCAAACGTACTGATTTCCATCTGACCCATGAAGGTTAAATTTACTCTCGTCAGTGAAGAATAATCAATTTAAACAAGTTTTCTCAATCTGGCCCATGAAGGTTAAATTTACTCTCGACAGTGAAGAATAATCAGTTTAAACAAGTTTTCTTCACTAACGAGAAGATGGAGAGCAGTACGTTTGGCGTAAGCCAAAAACTGAATTTATGCCTAATAACACTCGTGCTACAATGAAGCACGGGGCAGGGTCTGTAATGGTGTGGGGATGTGTTTCCAGTGCAAGAGAAAGGAATATTCATTATATAGAGGGTAAAATGAACCGATTCCAATATTTGGACATATTGAAACAAAATGTGACACAGAGTGTTGAAAAATTAAACATATTGGACACATTTGCTTTTTATCAGGATAACGATCCGAAGCACATTTCACACGTTGCGAAGATGTGGCTAATTCATAATTGCCCAAAATTACTGCAAACACCCGCACAGTCCCCAGATCTCAACTTTATTGAGCATGTGTGGGAAGAACTTGCCCGAAAGCTCTATAAATCTACTTTCAACACATTAGACCAGAGTCCACCACAAAGAGAAACACAATTTAAATGAGAATATTGCACTGAAAAAAATCATAACTTTTCCTATTTTTGAAGATACAAACATATTTTTTAGTACCTGATTACATACAAGGCATTCTGCTTCCTTAAATGTGTTCAACGATAATGAAAAAAGCGTTTCCCATTTAACTTCCCACATACCTATACGTTAAATATTTCCTTTTAATATGCTGTATAAAAAACATTCATTAATTTCAAAATGTAGCTTGTTATCAACAATTCTCAGTGTAGCAAAAGTTCTCTTCAAATTTTAAATTTCTCTCACACATGCATTTTGTGTTGTAAACATGGTTGCCGTTCGACATACTGAAAACAACACACATGGATTGTTTTGCTTAAGATTTTGTAGTGTGGTTAATTTATTAAAAATGTTTAAGATTATAACAGGAAAATAAAACAAAATTGAACTCTTATTATAATGGTAATAATTAGAATAACAAATCAACGAATTCAGTGCGATATTTAAGTTAAAAGATAAATGTTTTAAAGATGATAGGTACTTTTGATTTTGGTAAATTAAAAGAATAATTGTGGTAGTAGTTTTCTGTATGGGTAATCCTTTAAAGAATTCACGAAAAGAATAAATAAATACCCGAACAACTTCATTAGCTCAGTAATACTAGTGGTGGACTCTGCATTAGACCAGTTGAGAGAGAGAATACGACGTGAATGGCACAATATAAGTCCGCTAATCTCGTGCAGTCGATGCCCCGACGTTTAGAAGCAGTAATAAAAACAAATGGTTTTGTTTCCTAGACTAAAACTGTATATTTCATTTGATTGTCCAATTATGCGTTTGACGTGAAATTTGTTATTTTAGTTTTCTTTTCTTATTTTAAAAATCGTTTTGAATAAAACATGCTAAGTATTATACCTACACCTACATTGTTTTAAAGTTTTTTTTAATAATCTACAACATAGCATCAATTTGCTTAGAATTATTTTTATTAAAGTGAAAAAATCGGAATTTGAATATTATCATGCCAAGTGTCCAATTATGCGTTTGAACCACTGTATATACCAGGCGAAAAGATTTGTCGACTGTTAAATATCTGCGCTATACTTAGCCGACCGTATGAAGAATTTGCAAAGTGATAAATTAAATATTTTTTTTATCCCATTTTGATAATTTAATAACAATGATATAAATTATTTAAACAATTTTTGATACAAGCTCCACATCTTGTAAATTAAAAAACGCAAAACCTTATACTATGTTTCCACGACGACTTGAATCACCTGCTTCGCCTTCTGAATCATGTTTATGAATCATGCTGTTTACATGACTAAAAAACTTGATTCGATTTGACAGTTGTTTTTAATAAACAAACAGAATAAAAAAAACAGAATTTACAATTTGTGGAAAATAATTTTTTTTTAATGGACAAACAAAAGTGAGTGGAAATTAGTTAGCTTATTTGAAAAAAAAACATACATTCGTACGTATTTACTTTCTTTACTTCCAGCAACAAGAAAATAATTTGCTTTGTTTACAATAATATTAAATTTTTACAGCTAGTGCAGATAAACTTGCGATAAAAATTAGAGAAGAGTGCAATTTTTCGTGCTTCGCAAGTAGATTCAATATGAATCTACTTGATTCGCTCTTAAAATTTTGTATGGTGAAGCAAGTTGTTTCGCACATGATTGAGGTGTGAAGCATGAATAGAGAGCGAAGCATGTACCGTGGAAACATAGTATTATATCAATATTTTTGACGCCGGTAGTTAAGTGACGCTACCAAAAATGTTTAAGCGTATCAGCTGTTGTAAATAATTATGGCGATGTCACGTGTAATTGTACATACAAGTTGGTGACCAAAAATTAAAACCCATATGTAAAATAACCAATTTTGACAGACATAAAGAAAAACATGTGTTGTAAATTTAAAAATACATAAGCAAAAACACGTAGTGTATATGCAACGTATTCAGTTTGTTTGTAGCAAATTTTAGTATCAGTAAATATAACAACATATATATGCTTTAAGAAAATTATTATTTCCAATATGTATTAGTTTTTTTTTTATCAAATTTTAGTACTTTTTTCAAACTACTCTTTCTAAAACTATTTTAAACTTTTTTAGTAATTTTTTTTTTTGTAAAGATAACCGTAAGTTCGCCACATTACATACCTAAGTATGTATGTATATCAAAACTACAAACTTCATAAAAATAAAGGCAAGGTTCTTACCCATTTAAAGTTTGAATATATTATGTTAAGATCCTTTCGACCCTAAGGCCTCTAATCATATTAGCTTTACCAGATAATATTTCACATAATTTTTAAATGCCCCAGTTATCCCGAGATATCTTAAATGTAAAAATTACAAAGTTTTCAAACTACTTACCGGAAAGGCACGTATGCGCATCTTTCCCTCCTTCTTGGGAGCGGTGCCCCTGATATTCATGGTCTGTAGACGGCGACAATTTTCCTCCACTTTATGAACTTAACAAACAAAATTGTGGTTTGTCTCGCGATCGTGCTGATCCGCCGGCAAAAACCACAAAACTTTAAAACAATATATTTTGCCTTTAATATTTTCTTTCTATTTTACTTGGTTGTTTTGTAAACGAATTACAACAATGCAGGCCCAAAAACAAAGACGCAGGTAAACAAGTATAAAAGGAAAATCAAGCAGAAAATGACAAAATAGACTTGCTGAAATAGTATTTTTGCGGAGCGGCGGTAAATACACGCTATGGAGACAGCAGGTCAATAAAAGAAAACAAATGTGCGGCAATTATTTTTCTTTATATGTATATAGGTGTACATACATATATTGTTTTGTTGTTTCACTGTGTCGCTCGCTAGCCTGTGTTATCGGTACAATTACAAAGCAGAAATTTCTTCTGGCCTTAATGTTGAACGAGATTTCCAACTATTTTTACTTAATTCCGTTTATTGTTGTTGCTGTTGTTTAAGTTGATGTATTACACACGGTGCAGTTGCTGGTTGATGCGTCTACCTCTTCGGACTGTCACTTCTCTAATGAATGTGATCCTGCGTTATAAAAAAAAGTAAAGAAAACAAAATTATTAAATGACTTTTTTGTTGTATGTATTACTGTTTTTGTTTTTAGTATTATTGTGGCTGTGTAATTTTTCCTTCTTTTATAGGTATAAAAGAAAAGGGAATTTTTAATTTTCACTGTCATCATTCCAAATTTTATTTCATTTTGTTTTTTATTTTCCTTTCCTATGTGTCGCCTTTTTTCTTTTCACTGTGATTTCAATAGTTTTTTAACCTTTTTTTTAATAATTCATTATGATTTTTCACTTGAATTTTAGTAATTTATTATGGTAGTTATTAGTCAGGTTGTTCTATAATTTGTTAGATTTGCACAAATATTAAAAATTATTGAAAAAAATTGTAATTTATTTTTAATAGAAAATATTTACGTGAAAAATTTCTCATTTTTTGCAGCCTCAAAAGAAGAATAAAAGAAAATACTGACTAAAATATAAATTGAAAACAGAGATGCCAGATGTGATTGGAAGATAAATGAATTACAAATAGCTTAAGTACATTTTATGTCAACTTGTTAATAAGTCCCCGTTTACACAGTCGAACATTTGGAAGAAAAACATCTGGAATTCTCTTTTGTTTCATTCGCGGTCACACTGTCGAAAAATGTTGTCAGATACATTTCATTATATATTTGCTTTTTTTACATTTCTCTTACTCATGCTGTGTAATAATTTGTAGTAAATTCCAGCAAAGAAAATGTCAACAAAGCATGTTCACCGAGTACCGAACACAAAATTGATTCTCTCTTCCCCACCCGTAATTTTCTTTTAAGCTAAATGTTTTTCTTCCAAATGTTAGACTGTGTAAACGGGGACTAAGAAGAATAATTAGTAATAAAAAGGTAGGAGGATTGGACACCTCTTCTTGGTATAAATGAAAAACTAACTCGAAAACTGGAATACTAATATATTTTCAATAATTGAATTTTTGGCGCCAAATTATTCTTGTGCATTTCTTATGTGTTTGATAAAATATTGTCGTTGAATTTCCACATTGAGAATTTGACGGCAAACGTTCAAATACTTATTATTTTGTGTTGCCATTCCAATATGGGAAATTTCACAATATAAAACCAAAACAGAGATGCCACATAGAATTCAATTAAATATGAACTGAGAATAAATGTGAATGAGTTACAAATATGGATGAAATAATAGCAGTCATGGAATGTCAATGCATTTAAAAAAAAGGCCAAATTAAAAACTATTTAGTAGGCTGGTTACGAATGTAGCAAATAAATATTTATTAAAAAATTTAATTAGATTTGGTGCAAAAATAAAATTAACTCGTTTAAAACCGACCGGTTGTGAATATTTTATTGTATATTTTCGACAAATTCTTCAGATCGGTTTTTACTATTTGCTAAACGATTTTTAATTATAAATTTTTTGCTTTTTGCTAAAAAAAAATAACAAAATTTTTTATTTTTTGTTATATATGTGACGATAAGCGCTTCAGCTAGTTTCTATATTCCTATATTCAGCTATAAATGGTAAAAAAAAATTTTACGATCGGTAACATATACCAACGCAAATTTAAGTCCCAAAATCAATAGTGGTTCTAAGATTGGAAAGGGTAAAATACATTTATGATATAGAATTTTTACAGTAAAACATGTTACAAAGATCTTGATTTCTTCTTCTTTAAAGTTATAACCACGATTAAGAGTCTAAACTTCATAACGTAATTTGTTTAAATAAAACTCTTCTAAAATGTATTAAAACAAAAATTGCCAGGAACATTGAACACAACTTTTAAGAAAATAATTTCCTCTCATGCACCCTGTTAACTGACAGTCTACATTTTTAGTACCTCCAACATTCGTACTTTTATTTTGACTTTTTTCTACACATTTTCGTCATTAAGAGATTAATTTTTTTGTGTTTATAATTTACTCTTTCTTACCTGTTCCTTTTGGCACCAAATTCTTACTGTTTCACAAAAAAAAAACTTTTTGTAAATTGTTTTTTTTTTGTAATTATTTACTACACCAACAAACATATGAATTGTTTTCTGTTCTTTTTTGTGGTCTCCTTTTGAACGAATAAAAAATTAAAAAAGAACTGCAACATAAAACTAATTTTCACCAATTAAATAAATTCTATTGTTGCACTAATAAACAACTTATGCCTTTTATATATTTGTTTAATTGGTTGCTAAGAGTTTAAAGATTTCTTTGTTTATGTTTTATTTAATAATTTCTTTGTAATATATAAATTTTTCACTAGTTTCAACGTTTATATTTCTTTATGCTGTGTGAGATTTTTTACAACAATGATGAAACTATCAGCGTTGTCAACTTTGAAATTTCAAAACGCACCAAAATGGAGAAAAAAGCGCACCATTTACAAAAAAACGCACCAAATTTAGATTTTCTTATTTAATAAAAGTTTATTGAAAAATTTCACATAAAAAATATAATATTAAGTCTTCAACAGTTCATTCAGTGTTTTTATAAAAAATAAAAAACTTAACAAAAATAAACTAAACAAATTTGTTTTTTGTACCAGATGTAATTAATCTATTTTTTACCCGGGGTTACACATGCAAGTAACAGTTCGAAAAACTCAATACACTCACATTTATTACCAATACACTCAAATTTTTTCACTTGCAGAGCTAGTTGAGTCTTTCGAATAAGTTTTCGTATATAATACGTACACAGCACTCGCATGCAAGTACTTGCATGTGTAAAGAAAGGCAGGTTAACTTTTTAAAAAAGTACTCTGTTCAAATTTGGGAAAATGTTGAGCAACATTAATTATTTCATACGGAAAATTTGACGTGTAGCTAATGTACTTTTGTAAACAAAACACATATTATGTTTTGCTTTTTTGTGAATTTGAATCGAAAATAAATAAAAGTTAAAAATATTTAAAAATCTGTGTTGAATCGAAATCGTTAAATAAAAATGAATAAACAAATATTACTGGCCGCATGTGCAGCAGCACAACAAGTAATAGATATTGTTGCGACAGAAGAGCTTTTAGATGACAGACAGACAACTGTTATTGAAAATTCCACGTGAAAAAATTGCCACTTTAATTATTTCGCTGTGAAAAAATAATATTGCCAGATACATTTCATATGTTTTTCACAAAATGAACTTCTGCAACATCTTTTCATGAAAATTTCATGTGATTTTTTGTTAACATGTATTTTGACAGCATTCCACTCGAAATTTTAACAGATAGTAAAAATATATGCTATTCAGAATTGATAACACTGGTAACAAGCATAATATTACTTGGATCACCTTGTTTGATTTTTTGGCTACAGGTTGACTCAAATATTTTTTTGGCATCCTTAAGTTTTTTTTTTCGAATGGGCGGGCTCCACAGTTATATATGAATTTAGTAGTAATCGATTTTCGGTCATTCGATCAACCATTTTCAACTCGATTATTATAATCGATTAATCGAACATAAAAGTCGATTTTTTTGTCGACTGCGATTTTTTTTCTTAAACTAAAAAAAATCAAAAATGATACAACTTATTTTTGTTGAAAAAATAAATTCAATTGTTTTATTTTAAAAAGGCGCACTTAAAAAAATATGTTTTACATATTTATGTTTAATAAATTTTATTTTTTAAATCTTATGAGATTTTTTCAGATGCGCTGATAAGGTAGTTAGTTGTACTGCCACAAAAAGCTCTAACTCCTTGCAAATGCAGCACTTTGCCCTTTTTCCATTATACATTTTTTTAAAATATTGCCGTGGGTTGATGTGGCTTGGTGCCATTTTTTCACTTTTAATCACTTTTAACTAAATTATAATTTTTTGCACACCGACTTCCAAAAAAACCGCGCTTTTAGTTTTAAAGGTTGATTAATCGACAACAAAAATCGATTTCAGTATAAAGTTGGAGTATTAATCGATTTTTGAAGGCAATAATCGATTAACGACCACAATCGAAGTGGATTTACTATTCAATAGTATTTAGCTATATCTTGAAAGCTACATTTCTATATTACTTATATCAAATTATAGGTATTTTAAAGACCTTTCCGACGATATATAACATAACCTATTTTATAGACCACCTACAGGTCAATTTCGGAAAATTATTTTTTGATCCGATATTTTTTTAAAAAATCTAAGAAATCTGGGTAAAAAGGCCTATAAGAGTAGGTATATTTATTACAAAATTTTAAAGTCAAGAATTTAATTTTCAATTTAAGGTATAATATAACCATGTAGGTAATATATGTAGATCCCAATATATTAAAGAATGATTATGACATTTCACCATGAAAAATACAAACTGTACTATGCGAAGCCGGTGTTCTGTATACCATAAAGGAAAATAATCCTATCTTGTATACAAAATTTTGAAAAAATGTGTTTTTCAGATCTTATAATTCTGTGATTATAGTACCTACTGACATATACATATATGTACCTCAAATTAAAGCTAAATGTCTTGGCTATTTATATTAATAAACTAAAATAACACAAAAATAACATAATAAAATCGGGTCAAAAAATATTCTTTTCGGATTTAATCCATAGTCGGTCCATATTTTATAATATATCCTTGAAAATGTATGTTTAATGCTTTTAATTTGATGTAGGTACTATAAATGATCATACATCCAGTAGTACCCGAGATATAGGCTTATATATTTTGAACTTTGATTTTTTTTACAATACCACTAAAATTTAGTGGTAGTGGAATTTTTTTTTCACTACTACTAAAATGGTTAACATAACGATTTAAATATTAAATTCTACTACCATTAATTAGATGCACGCAGCTGTAATTAAGCTTTTATTTTAATAATAGTGGTGTTGACTTTATTTTGATGCTCACAGTACATGTACATATGTATGTATGTAGGTATTTCAGATAATACGAATAAACAAAAAAACCTACATTCAAACGCGGCAATAATTAAAACAATTGAAAAACTTGTTTAACCTTGTTTAGTGCCAAAAATATTCCTTTGTTAAAAATCTTTGTAGTTCAAGCATAAACTCAACCTTTTAAAATATTTAGCATAGTTTTAGTAATCGAATGGCACAAACATAAAGCAACACGCAGGTTTAATTTTCATTAAAGAAATTTAAAAATTCCTACCAATTACTTCTCTTGCAAATACTCTACAATAAACAAAGTTAAAAACACAAAGAAATTTTGTTGTTTTTTTAAGAATCTTGGAATTTCCTCAAAGAATTTCAAGTTTTATGTTAAACTGTTTTTATACCCTCCACCACCATAAGTGGTGAATGAGGGTATATATAAGTTTGTCATTCTGTGTGTTACACTGAGAAATACTCATCAGAGACCCAACAAAGTATATACCTGTCTGTCTGTGTAAAACACTCTAACGTCCACAGGACACAACCAAAATCAACAAAGTTTACAAAAAACCGTTTATAGTTCTTCTAAGAAGTTTGGTATTGAAAATCAGCCAAATCGGTATAGTAGGACAAGAGTTATGGAACAAAATGTAAGACAACCTCCATAAAAAATAATATTTTTAAACATTTTTCTTCCAATTTTTTTAAATATATTGCAGATATTCCCATGAAATTTTGTATACGTTGTTTTTATGATAAAAGAAGAAAGTGTGAGGAAAATAGTAAAAATAGGTCCATGATTTATCATAGCCCCCATACAAAGTTCGGTCCATTTTTAACCATAGACCCCATATAAAGTCCACTTCCAAAATTCAAAATTAACTTAAATACGTATAAAACTGGTATAAATAATCCTTATAGGTAAATAAATTGTTGGACTAAATTTTATGGTGGTCGGCCCATAATTGGTCAGAGCTCCCATATAAGGACCACCTTCGAAAAAGCCAATACCGATCCAAAATTTTGCACGGATCATTTACATACATGCCAAAATCAAACTGCTGGTTTTAGAGAATATCGGTCCATATTTGACTATATCCCTCATATAAGGTCCACTTCCGAAATAATAAATATATATTATTATGTTGTTATTATTACGTTATTATAATGAAATTCGATGTGGGATATGCTCATATACATTAAATTTACTTTTCCAAAATTTAAGAAGATCGGCCCATAATTTGTCATAGCTGCCATATAAGAATCATTTCCAAAAAACAAATAAACCCACAAAAATGTCTAATAAATATCGATATCGAAACAACTTTTATATGGATCAGAAATTTTAATCCAGAAATCATATTAGTGTCGGCAATTAAGCTACTGGCTTTCGCAGCTGTCAGTCAATAATTAGCAATAGCTCCCGAACTAGGTCCACTTCCGAGCATACTAAACAACCATACAACTCTTGTAAATAAATTTATTGAGATGAAATTCATCTAAAATAAGAATCAAATACGTAGAAACCACATTACTGGATATTGGATTTAGAAGCTATCTGTCCATAATTGGTCCACTTCTACTATGGCACCCATAAATCTTTTCTAAATAATATTATTGAGATCAAATTCAATCAAAAAATCCTCACCTTATATCTTATCTGTTCTTTTAATTTTATAAATTGTTAAATTACACTCAAGATTATTATGAAAATCAGACAAACTCTGTAAATTACAGTAAGAATCGGTAATTACATCAATTATAAATGGTCAAAATTAGATAAAATTTCAAAATATTTAACATAATTTGGTCGTAAAATTGTCTTTCAAACAATATATAAAATAACTAGCTGACCCGAAGCTAGTAAATATAGGAGCAGAAATAATAGATTTTTAATTTGTGGTTTGCATGGCAGGTACCACGCTACTTTGTACAATGAGACCGAATTGTAAATCTAAACCACCCGGGGCGCCACCCAAATGCACACAAAAAAATTTATGAAAATCGGCCCAGCCGTTTAGGAGGAGTTCAGTCACAACACACGTACAGTAGAATTATACTATATATTTAAAGATAATAAAATTTGCACTAAGACTTAATAGAAAACATAGACTAAGGATATTCTAGTCCTATCACCAGTATAGTTTCTGTATTCTTATTACGTTTTGGTGGAGGGTATAAAAGATTCGGCACAGCCGAATATTGCACTCTAACTTGTTTTTAAATGATTTTATATAATTTCCAACAGCTATACAGACGCACGTTTATATACAATACTCATCACGATGACGAATATGTCATGATTAGAATAATTTGATTTGACTTCTGAAAAAGATGAGACAATGAAGATATGTATGTATATACATACATTCACTCTAAGCATCATTAAGCAGAGGGGTGATTTATGTATGTATGTACTGATCAAAAAATAACCGTTATTTTAAATTTTTTCAAAAAGTATTTATTTATTCATCAATAACTATCTTGTCTCCTTCAAAGTAATCTCCCTCAGACATAATACACTTATTTTCAATTTTTTCCAATTCTCGAAACACTTCTGAAACGTGCTTTTTGGTATCGCCAGCAGCTGCTGTTTCGATTTTTCTTTTATCTCCTCAATCGTAGCAAAATGCTTTCCTTTCATCGGTGTCTTCAGTTTTGGGAAAAGGAAAAAGTTAGCGGGGGCCAATTCCGGTGAAAACGGTGGCTGAAGCATGATAACGGTTTTGTTGTTGGCCAAAAACTCACGCACAAGCATCGATGTGTGACCTGGTGCGTTATTATGGTGCAAAATCCATGATTGGTTCTTCCACAATTCTGTGCGTTTCTGACGAATTGCTTTGTGCAAACGGCGCATAACTTCAAGGTAGTATTCCTTATTGACCGTACGAGCTTGTGGCAAGAATTCATGATGCACCACGCCATTGCAGTCGAAGGAAACAGTCAGCAAAACCTTCACATTTGACCGAACTTGACGTGCTTTTTTCGGTCTTGGCTCTTCTGGACGTTTCCATTAAGATGATTGGGCTTTGGTTTGGTTATTTCTTTATAAATTTTTATATGTTTTACTATTAAATTTATTAAAACCCATTGTTTTGTACATATTACTTTATATATACTTTATTTTGTGATTTTGATTAATTAATTTTTCTTTTATATTGTTAATTATACATATGTATGTAGCATTCTTATCGTTTTTCAACTTTTTACGTACAATAAAGCTATTATTGTTTTTGTTGTATCGTTAGGATACGTTACGGCAGCATGAGAGCGTGTTTATGATCAATTATTGATGGTTTAATCCTTATTAATAAATTTAAATAATGGTCTTGTCAGTGTTACAAAAACAATAATAAATTTGTGAAAAAATGCAAATGAAAAACAATTTATGACTCTCGTTTTGCCAATTGTTTTTCATTTCATGATATTTTTAAATTCATTCCCATTTTAATACTTGCTTAAATTCTTTTAAATTATTTGTTATCTATCACCTGATATAACGGGTCCGCCATCTAACGTTTTTTTTCAACTAGTGCTTATTTCGTGAATGGTAACACTTAGGTAGCTCATGTCTGATTTGACAGATAATTAGTTTTATCTTTCCGCTGAACGAATATTATTGTGTATACGCTTGAACAACGCTGGGAAATATTGCGACATTACTTTGAAAATCATGGTAAGGTACAAAAATTGCGTACGGATTTTGGAAGAAGAGAAGCACCGTCAGCTCCGTATGTTCGTTATCTTGTGAAAAAGTAGAAGAAACTGGCATCCTCATCGATAAACCAAAGCGTGAAAAGCCAAAAACAGTGCGTACACCCGAGAATATTGCTGCTGTGGCAGAAAGTGTGCGTGAAGCACCACCAACATCAATTCACCGTCGTTCTCAACAATTGAACATTTCGGAGACATCCTCATCTTTTCAGATGAAGCTCATTTTAATCTTGGCGGGTATGTAAACAAGCAAAATTGTCGCATTTGGGGCACAGAAAACCCGCACGCATTGAAAAGCCGATGCACCCAAGAGACAATCGACGCTTTAAAGGACAATATTCGTGAAGAATTTGACCGATTTGTTAAATGAAATCCAAAATGCTATTCCTAAAGAGGACATACAGTTCTTTGGTGGAGAGAAAGCCCAGAAGATGTGCAGCTCTTATTAAAAACAAAGAATATCATACTTAATATTAGAATTTAAATTAAGTTTTTTGGTTTTGTTATGGTTAGTTTATCTAATGAGAATAAAAATTAAAAATTTGTATTTAGTGCTAAATGACAGTCCAGAGTTTTTTGCGGTAGTTTAGTTGGATGCTGGAGAGAAAACCACCGAAATGCAACAAATTTATAACAAAAAAAAGTACAGTGGAGTGATCCTAGGGTGAAATGTAACACATTTTAACACATTTGCTTTAATTGGCAAGTGTGCTCACCTTGTGTCCACCACTGTATGGCCATCAACTCAGCGCATACTGGTATCGCTTCTTTTATCAAAACTTTCAATCACATTTTGGCAACATTTTGATTTTAGTTTTAAAGCTGTAAACAATTCAATTGTCTCTGTATACACTCTATCTTCAACATAATTAGTAAAATTTCATTGTTTTGGAGGCTTTGTGACATGTGACACTGTCATGATGAAATCACATATCAGATACATCCATATTACCAGTAATAAGTCAACATTTAATTGTTAATATCAGTCGATAGCGAGATTCACTGTAACCTTGTCAGTCGAATTTTCCAAAAAAAAAAAAAATCCAAGTCACTTAGCGCAACATACAATAAGTCTTTCAGCATACAAACGTTTCCAATCAATATTTCTTGAATTTTATGAAGCCCAAATGATTAATATCGTTCTTAGAAGGGCGAGTATGTTGAATACAGATCCACCATAATTCCAATAGGACACTGTTGGAAAACAAAATTCCTGTTTTACTTTAAGTTCTATATATGTATGCATTTGAATTTTCTCAATTACAAAAACCAATAATGGGAATTTTCATAATTTAGAATTATTGAACGGTGTTTTAAAGGTTACGTCAATTTAATTTGTTTCTGTAACGTTATCTTAGGTGCAACGGCAGCTTAGCATTAATCTTATTTGATATCCTCAATATGTGTGTGTAATTATCCTCAAATTTTATTTAAATAAAAAACCCCCCTTGTTATTAATCGAACGCACGTTTCACCTTTTGTAACAAACTGTAACAAACAAATTAAATTTAAATTACATTTTCAATAAATTACCTTCGTAATACTTTTGTAAATAAGCATTCATCTAGGTATTAAAATTCCTACTGCAAGAAGAAAAAAAAAAACATCATGCAACAATAAATAATTGTCACTCATTCGCCCCAGCAATCGATGTAAAACACAGTAAATTAAAATTCAATCGGAATGAAAATTGTCACTCTAACTGGAAGTTTTGTCAAAGCAAAATATAATGTTAAATCATCTATACCGTCAACTACAACTAGAGTTAATGATGTTAAGGTGAATGCACTTCGACTGGTGTAAGTATACAGTGGTTTGGCTGACAAAGCAAATCTTATAAGGTATTGGGAAAAAGTGTTATGTATTTCCTTATTGGTGGCAAATACATATGTATGTATGTACAATTTTCAACTTAAACAATATTTTCTAATTTTATGTTTAAGTTTCTATCACTGCTTTTTATAATAATGAATTATAAATAATATAAATTGTCAGGGCTACGGTTTTTTTTTAACAAGGATCTCATTTTCCTAACAAGCTTTCTTTTTTTAAACTTTTATTCTTTCTCTCCTGGTCTTGTGTTTTCATTTAATAAACAAATAAACCGTTGCTTTGAGTAAATTATATTACAATTAAGTGCAACACAAACACTATATGTTGTTGTTGTTGTAACTACAAGGTGGCGCAAAAGTAAACTTCCGATGTTTTTTGGCTGTAATTAAAAAAAAAAAAAAAATTAAAAACTTTGATTCTTTTTGTGGATTATTTTTATTTGGTCTTTAAATTTTTTACATCAAGTCGAGAATATGATGTCATGTAAATGGCCGCCGCACAGTTGATTGTCATTTGAGCCCTTTTTATGGCATTTTCCATCACTTTGGCCAAAACTTCCGGCGATAGGTCCTCACATTCTTGACGGATATAACGCGATAAACCCGCGACTTCAAAAAGCCCCACAAAAATAGTCTGGAGCGGTCAAATCAGGCGATCTTGCTGGCCAGTGCAAATCGCCAAAACGGGAGATTAGGCGCCCGGAAAATGCATCCTTCAGCATATCGGTTGTGGCACGTGCAGTTTGTGCCGTTGTACCGTCCTGTTGGAACCACATGTTTTCCAATCCCAATTCATCAAGTTGCGGCAAAAAGAACTCATTGATCATTGCTCTGTAGCGCTCACCATTCACAGTAACCGTTTGGCCCGCGACGTCTTCGAAGAAAAAAGGTCCGATGACTCCTCCAGCGAAAACAGCACACCATACAGTAACTTTGAGCGGGTGTAATGGCTCTTCGTGGGTTACACGCGGATTTTCAGTGCCCCAGAAGCGTAAATTTTGCTAATTTACGTCCCCGCTATGATGGAAATGGGCCTCATTACTCATGATTATTTTTGATGAAAAAAACCGACCGATTATTGGTCAAATAAATAGTCAGCAATATTCCGCGTTCAGAAGCAGTGTAGCGTAACATTGTTTATTAACGTGTATTTCGCATGTGTTTACTACACAAATGTCAAAACAGAACTGAGATTAGGGGCCAATCGTTACAAAAAAAGTCTTTCAGCATACAAGTCATGTCTAGGGTCAAACAATTTAGAAATTAAACAAAATTAACCAAAAGTTTTTTAATCACAACAAAAACCCAACGACCTGAAAAACAACAACACAAACATTAAACATTTTCTGATAGGAAGATTACTTTTGCGCCACCTTGTAGTTAATAAACATATACAAAATGCTCTCCCACCATTTACTGTTCTGTTTACTTTTTATCTTTCTCTTGTTTAGTATTGCCATTGTTATGCATAGTGTTGTTGTTGCTGTGCCAACTCCATTTATCCTTTCATCTGTGCTTCAGAGCGAGTGTATTAGTTTAGTTGTTGGTCTATTCGTTCATTGCACTTATAAATGCGGGTATGTGTGTGTTTTTTTTGCATTTCCTTTAGTTTTTTCTATTTCTATGAGCTTTTTTTAGTCGTTTGTCACAATTTTTTTGCAACTTCTTTTTATTTGTTTCCGCAATAAATTAAGGACGCAATAAATCATTTTATTTAATGTGACAGTTCCTGCTGCAAAACAAACAGACAGTAACAGCCATCCTAGTGGAACATTTGTGTTAGTGGGTTTGTATTTAGTTACTGCTGTTGGCCTAACACACGCTTTTAGGAAAAGTGGAAGAGAATAAAAGTGGTAAAGTAAGTGACCACATGCACTAAATGAAATGAAGTGAAAAAATCATATTAAAATAAATAAAATTAAAAAGTGACAGAATAATGAAATGAAAAAATGTAAAATAAGGACATTTCATGCAATTAATGTTAAACTTACCAAGCTAGTTATCGTTTGGTAACATCATAAAAGGAATACAGGAAATAAAATAAACACAATATAACAGGTGCTAAATAGTAATTGTCGGTTTGAAATATCTAACCTAAAATACGAGGTAAGTCTTTAAAGTCATTGCAGAACAGTAAGAAAACTCATTATATATTATCCACTGATGCAATTAGGGATTCCTTCCACTTTTTATTATAATTAATAATGACTCTTTTAATACTTTGTATGTATATAAATTTATAAATGACTATATAACTCTTGATACTTTGCCCAAAATTCAAAACCATTTATTGAAGTTAACAGTTAACTAGAGATACTTTTTTCAATAGCCTTTTTTGACAGATCACGTGTGAGTCGTGTCACGCTGTTATTTTTGTTTAGTATTGTTTGGCATTTCATAATGGAAAGACTTATAACTTACAAAGCCTGAACAACGTTTACAAATCCTTCAACTTTATTACGAAAATTCACGTTCTGTGAGGAATTTGTTTTGTGAACTTCGCTCAACTTATGATCAACATAATTGACCCATTTCTGGCTCAATGGGTATGTAAACAAACAAAATTGCCACATTTGGGACGAAGAGCAACATGAAGAGATTCAAGAGCTGCTGTTTGATCCAGAAAAAACAACAGTTTGGTGTGGTTTGTGGACCGGTGGAATCATCGGTCCATATTTCTTTAAAAATTATGCCGGTGCGAACGTAACCGTCAACGGCGACCGTTATCGTGCCATGATAACCGACTATTTGAGTCCTATAATTGAAGCTCGTGATCTCGGCGGTATTTGGTTTTAGCAAGACGGCGCCACTTCCCACACATCGCATCAATCAATGGATTTATTGAGAGAATACTTCGGTGAACACATAATTTCACGTTTTGGCCCGGTCGATTGGCCACAAAGATCGTGTGATATAACTCCGTTAGACTTTTTCCTGTGGGGATATGTAAAGTCTAAAGTTTATGCGGACAAACCCGCTTCGATTCGAAATGCTCGAACGAGTCATCGATAATTGAACTCAGCGGATAGACCATCTGCAACGTAGCAAAGGCCAACATTTGATAGACATATTCTTCAAAAAATAAATGCCAAAGAATGTTCTTTCAAACGATAATTAACATTCCCCATTAAATTTTCTGTTTTTTTTTTTCTTGAAAAAGTAGGGAATCTCGAAATGGATCACGCTTTATAATAAGCTGTTTTTAATAAAAAATACCTGTTTTAAATTAGAAATTAATTAGATTTTTATCAAAATTTTTATACATAAAGGATTTTTAAACAATAACTTTGTTTTTCAACAGGGGATTAACTTGAAAGTTTTGACATATTAATTGTTGACATGCCAGTACATGAAGTTTTGCTCGAAAATTCACTACGAAAATGGTGGATCTGTAAAAGTTGTATTTCGTAAAATTTTGAGACCGCTATTATAAATTTGGTTAGTAAAATTTGGGCTTCTGAAAGTCCAAGAGAAATTGTTTAGGATTGCATCGCCCCGGTCATGCGATTTAACAGCACTGGATTATTTTTTGTAGAGTTACGGTATAGATAGAGACTATACAGAGCTAATTGAATCAAACTTTAAATCCGTATATCATAAACATTTTAATTAATTGTTTCATTTCTACTTTGTGGCAATCATTGCCAGTATTTTCTAATGTTATAAATAATAGTGGTTTTAAAACAAACTATAAATAACTAGAATTTTATCGAACACGGTTTATGAACAATATTTAACACAGAGCCCAATACATTAGTACCCAGTAGTAGAATAATGCAAATGCAACACTTTTTTTTGTTTGCATTTTAGTTATTTGTTGTTTTCAATACGCGTTGGAGGTTATTCGTGGTTGCTCGTCAATTTTAAATTATTTTCGTGGTAAAAAGTTCAAAGTTTTTTAATAAAAGTGTATATTCGTATAATTAATTGTGTCTAGTTTACGGGGAACTAGAAGGTTTCTTCGAAAAAATGAAAATAATGATAATAAGAAGAAAGTAAAGTTGGGGTGCTGTAAGTTGTAAAAAAGCTGGCCGAATTTAGTTGTTGTAGTTAGTGGTGGGAGTTTTATGTTTATGTTTGTTGATGTTCAGAAATAAGTGTAATCGATTTAATTAGCCAAGTGAGCATTTATAAACAGTAGATAGAGTGTATAATAAAAACAAGTTTAAACAAATGAATAAAAAATAAAATATAATAAAAAATGTTTAGAAAAAAGCATAATGCAATTATTAAAAATGAGAAAAGGAAATATATCTAATATAGTAAATGAAATTAATGTGTAAATAAAAAAAAAATATATAAGGGTCCATAATCAAGATTATCAAAATTCATAGAGGTATGTCATAAAAGTTCATTATTAACATTATAAATAAAAAATTGTAAACCAAAATTTCATTAAAATCCTTACAAGTACAATAAATTTAGTTATTTTACGAAAAAAATTGTAAATACATAAAAAAAGTTAAAATTTTTTGAATTCTGAGCAAGAGATATGAAGCAAATAATGAGGCGAAGAATGATGAATAATGAAAAACATTTACTTTGCTCGGGCTCTTTTAACTTGTTGTGAATAGAAAAAAATTAATAAATAAATTTATCAACAAATTAATTTTTAATTTAAAAACGTCTATAACGGTCAAATACTGCATTTTTAATTTATATAATTTTAATTTAATAGTTTTACATAATTGTTTGAAAAAGTTAAAAAGAACTTAAAACGTAATTTTTATTTTTTTATTCATTATTCAATTACTGACATTATTCTAACACCCACACTAATAATGGTTGTAAAACAAACTTAATAATTTGTATTTATCGACCATGGTTCATGAAATAACTTTAGTTATCCCATACAACAATCAATTAGTACTTAGTAGTAGAAAAATGCAACACTGTCTACTTACTAAATGCATGTTTGTTTTTGTTTGCATTTTAGTTACTTGTTGTTTTCAATACGCGTTGGAGGTTATTAGTGTTTGCTCGTCAATTTTTAATTATTTTTGTGGTAAAAAGTTCAAAGTTTTTTAATAAAAGTGTATATTCGTATAATTAATTGTGTCTAGTTTACGGGGAACTAGAAGGTTTCTTCGAAAAAATGAAAAAAATGATAATAAAAAGAAAGTAAAGTTGGGGTGCTGCAAGTTATAAAAAAGCTGGCCGAATTTAGTTGTTGTAGTTAGTGGTGGGAGTTTTTTGTTTATATTTGTTGATGTGCAAAAATAAGTGTAATCGATTTAATTAGGCAAGTGAGCAGTTATAAATTGTAGATAGAGTTTGAAATGAAAACAAGTTTAAACAAATAAATAAAAAACAAATTATAATAAAAAATGTAAAAAAAGCATAATGCAATTATTAAAAATGAGAAAAGGAAATATATCTAATATAGTAAATGAAATTAATGTGTAAATAAAAAAAAATATATAAGGGTCCATAATCAAGATTATCAAAATTCATAGAGGTATGTCATAAAAGTTCATTATTAACATTATAAATAAAAAATTATAAACCAAAATTTCTTTAAAATCCTTACAAGTACAATAAATTTTGTTATATTACGACAAAAAAAATTCTAAATACATAAGAAAAGTTAACATTTTTTTAATTCTGTGCAAGAGATATGAGGCAAATAATGGCTACAGAAACCATAAAGTTTTCAAACGCCGTTTGTTTTTACATTTTTTTGTTTTATGTTTAGAAACTTTAGTATGGTTTAGCACGCGTTAATTATAACGCGAAGTATTTTTTCCGTCACATTTGTAATAACGATTAGTATGAATAATTTCAACTTGTAATTTCGATTTACAAAGTACTTTATAGTGCAACTCTTAAACTAATGCCACCGGTACTGAATTTCATGCTTTTTCCAATGTTTGCATGCTAAGACTCAGACTTTTTTCTTTAGCATAATTTGTTCTTGTATCGCCCAACTTTAACGGCCTTTTACAATATGTTTGATATTTGTTTGTAGTCAATTTCGATTGAGTTTTAGTGATTTATCAAAATATTTCTTTTTATGGTTTCCTAAGTATCTCATTAATGCTATCCTAACCGTTTTACCCATCTAAATGTGCAGGTTAAATTATTAAAAACATTGGTTTAAAAAAAAATAAAACACTTATGATAGCGAACGAGACAAATTTAGGAAATTAAAATAAAATGTTTAGTGAGACTGCTTATGCATCATTTTTTGTTAAAGTCACTAAATTTGGATTTGAATCAAAATGTTCACCCACTTGATTAGAACGTTCGCAGAATTATGATTTACATAGGTACCAGAATGCGACATATAAAGAAGGTGAAAAGAATTTAAAACGTCTAAAACTCTGCAAATATGCTAAGAAAATAAGCTAATTTTTATTTTTTCGCATAACCTAATTACTGCCACTAGTTTCTAACAACCAGACTAATGAAGGCTCTAAAACAAATTTAATAAAATTTTGACCCGAATTGGCTCAAACTTCTATTTTTCGTTAGCATAATTTGTACTTGTATCGCGTTGCTGTTTACTTTTTTTTTTTGGCTTTTTACAATATTTTAGCTATAAATTTTTAGCAAATTTAGATTGCGTTTTAGCTGATTTATTGAAATACTCTTTATATTTTAGTGGGCCTGTTTTATTGTTCCTTAGTACTTCATTGTTACTACCCTACCCACTTTAACCATCTAAATTGCACGTTAAAATAATAAAAACCCCACAAATATGTACCTATTTACGAGAGCGAACGGGATAAACTTTAAAAATAAAATGCTTACTGAGACTGTTGTATGTAATAGTTTTTTTTTTGTTACATTCACTAAATTTTGATTTGGATTCAAATGTTCGGTCTCTAGATTAGCACGTTCGAAGAATGATGAATAATGAAAAACATTTACTTTGCTCGGGCTCTTTTAATTTGTTGTCTATAGAAAAAAATTCATAAATAAATTTATCAACAAATTAATTTTTAATTGAAAAACGTCTATAACGGTCAAATACAGGGGGGTTATTCTCTATTGCGATGCGAAAGCAAATTCGATGCGATAAGAGTACAAATTAATACTCTTACGCATCGAATTTGCTTTCGCATCGCAATAGAGAGTAACCCCCCTGCATTTTTAATTTATATAATTTTAATTTAATAGTTTTACATAAATGTTTGAAAAAGTTAAAAAGAACTTAAAACGTAATTTTTATTTTTTTTTCATTATTCAATTACTGACAAATTTCTAACACCCACACTAATAATGGTTGTAAAACAAACTTAATAATTTGTATTTATCGAACATGGTTCATGAAATAACTTTAGTTATCCCATACAACAACCAATTAACACTCGTAGTAGAAAAATGCAACACTGTCTACTTACTAAATGCATGTTTGTTTTTGTTTGCATTTTAGTTATTTGTTGTTTTCAATACGCGTTGGAGGTTATTCGTGTTTGCTCGTCAATTTTTAATTATTTTCGTGGTAAAAAGTTCAAAGTTTTTTAATAAAAGTGTATATTCGTATAATTAATTGTGTCTAGTTTACGGGGAACTAGAAGGTTTCTTCGAAAAAATGAAAATAATGATAATAAGAAGAAAGTAAAGTTGGGGTGCTGCAAGTTGTAAAAAAAGCTGGCCGAATTTAGTTGTTGTAGTTAGTGGTGGGAGTATTTTGTTTATGTTTGTTGAAGTGCAGAAATAAGTGTAATCGATTTAATTAGCCAAGTGAGCATTTATAAACAGTAGATAGAGTGTGAAATGAAAACAAGTTTAAACAAATGAATAAAAAAACAAAATACATACATATAATAAAAAATGTAAAGAAAAAAGGTTAACTATAAAATAATCTATAAATAAAATATAAATCAAATATATCTAATATAAATTAAATTAATATGCAAATGAAAGAAAACAACTAATCATGATTATCAAAATTAAAAAAGGTATGTTGTCAAAATGCATTACAATTTAATTTAAGTTTCGGCTGTTTAACTAGTACATACATATTCTAAAAGCGTTTAAAAACATTTTCGTTCTTAAGAAACCCCATATGTTTGGTACTTTAAGATGACAAAACTATATTATGGTGCTTTATTGTATTTAAAGCAATAAACGTAAAAAAAAAATAAAATGTTTATTGTATTGAAAAGAGAACCGTGTGAACTTAACATTTTTGTCTTCCAACGTTGCAACGCGTTGTAAGAAAAAGCATGAACAATTTACCTTTTTCTAACAATGTCAGTACATTGCTAGCACATTGCTAGATCTGACAATATTGTATGATCTGACAACCGTTTATACCTACATAGCTTTAGGTTAGACAATTAGAAATAAAAAATGACATCGGACAGTTGTTTACCATTGTGGTTCTACTATTTGTTTAATCACATCATGGATATTCTGTTTTAAGTATAATCCATTCGATTAGCTATGACTGCCTTAAACGATACATATATGTATGTAGGTATGTACAGTAGTATTAAATCGCATGTTCGGAGCGGCCAATTAATAGCTGCATTTACTTTGCAATAAATTAATTGTTTCGGTGGCTGTGTGATATTTGACACCGTCTTGCAGAAACCTCATGTCATCATGTTATCATGTTGCATTGTTTTCGATTCGAGTCTTTAATTTTTTTTTTTGTGAAATTTTTCCAAAATCTGTAACATCATTAGATGCTAAAACGATGAGCCGTACAAGAATTGCTTTGATGATCGAAATGGAGTCCTTGCTTTCTATATGTATTAAAAATCAAGTTGCGCAAAAATTACCATTAAGTAAAATGGTATTTCAGACAAAAACAAAAAGCTTATTTGATGACATAAAAAGTAAAGCATTATCCAACGATAATGCTAATGGTAGTAATACCGACAATTGCTACAAGAAAATTTATTTTACCTGAAAAAAAACTGTTTAACAAATATTGGATCAACTTTTTGTATTTTCGTAGCCCTAGAAGCTATCTTCGATCTTTACATTGTTTGCTATAGAAAATCTTAATTTACTTTGCGTCATGTTTTTTTTTGAAATGTAACCCCACGCAAAGTGAGGTATTGGTGTATATTTACCGTTACCTCATTTCCAGCCGAATTGATAGCCCAATCACGCCTTTAAATCACATAGCGCACGTTTAGCATGCAAATGACTTTCAACAATGGCTCTTTGACAATTTTATCCACCAAATTTTTTAACTCTCAAAAAGACGATTATGTTAAGCGAAATTGAATTCATCGAAGCAATTTTCAAAGCTTCTACTACTGATATGTTAACAAGTAAAATGTCAAATCGTTCACGTTATTCCAAAATGCCCCTTTTGTAAAACAAAATTCTTGTTTAAAATTCCATTAATTTAAATTCATTTAGAGTAATTCACGTAAATGAATATTTCCTTTATTTATTTAAAATAATACAAACAGCTTTATTACTTTTCTTATTGCAAATTTAATATTAAACTCTCATTTCCTTAATATCTCAATTGTCATTCAAGGATTTAATTTAATTTAATAAAATAAAATGTTTACAAATTGTTTAATTCTTTAAACTTCCGGTGCTGGATAAATTTTAAATGTCTCTTTCAACTTTGCCACCGGCTCTGCCATTACAATGTCCCATTACAAGAATATTTCAAATTCATAAATATTACAATTGTACGAATATTAGATTTGTAAAAATACTACTAAATATTAAAAAAAAAAACACATTACATACATGTTATAACATTTTCAAATTTACATATGCATATATTTTTTTTGGTAATTTCATCAACTATTTGAAAATATGATTTATTTATATTTAGGGATTGTTTAGCCTTTTAAATATAAAATGTTTATCTACATACATTTACACACTTAAATACACTGATGACAAAAGTGATAATGTTGGTAGTGGTAGTAAATAGTACCCCTGCAAATAACGCGACTAGTCCATACATGCATGTAAAGACTAGTCCAAAGAGGAGTAGGAGTACTCCAAAACTACTCCAAATATATGAAAAAAAGGTGGTCCATTTAACATTGCAATGTCCTAGGACTGGACCATATAACCCATCGGAGTAGTCCCAAAACTACTCCATGGATTACTCACGAGGGTTAGTTTTAAACAACAACAACAACTCAATATGCAATCGTGTTAACACGAAACCATGTCGTTTAACTACAAACTCTTGTTTAACTATGACATGGTCCATGACTGCATTACATTGGACCATGTTGTGAGTAGTCCATTTCATCTAAAATGGATCACGTAGTCCAATATTATTTGCAGGGACGAGTATGTATGCATGCATGTATGTAATATGTAATTGTATTAGTAAAATGTAAACAAATTAGTCTGTAAACTTCTGTTGGCAAGTTTGTGTTTGTTTTTGTTGATTATACTAAATTTATGAGACTTTTTTTGTGCTAGCATTTTGACATTTGTGGGTTGTTGCTGAATATTTGGTTTTTGTGAAAATTTGTATGTAATTTGCGTCCGACTGGACATTAGAATTTATTATTATTATTCGTTATTGTTGTTTTTATATGTATTTTTGTAATCCCATATCCGCAAAAATTATTATGCAGATTTTCAAATTACTGCAAATGTATGAAAAATTATGTTGCTAATGTTTTGTGTGTATTTTTATGAATGTGTGTGCTGCACATATTTGTTAAATTTTATACATAATTTAAATTTATAAATTGTTTTAAGGTTTTAAATTACATACTATATTACTGGAAGTTAAGCGACTTGTTTGACTAACATGGCTTTAAAAGTGTTTTAGACTGTTGAGAAAACTGAGGGAAGTATGACTCAGTTGTATATTATTTTCCGCTAGTGATAATGCCAATTTCTGAAATAAGCTAAAAGAACGACCAGTGATTAATTGTATCCTCCACATATCGCATTTTCTTGTACATCTCACATATCTCGCCCCCAACTTTGTAACGCCAAAGTTTCAATGCCGCCTCCAATGGAATGCCTGAAGAAACTATTGCGTCAATATGACTTTGTGTTAGCTGATCGGTAGAAATTTTGTTTTTTAATGCACTCTAGAATGGTTATAATATGGGAGGTTTCAATATTTTGTTATTTTGTATTCTTTATCAGCTAACCTGATAACCTTTTAGACATCGCAACTGTTGACGCACTGGAAGCTAATATTGAAGTATATATTCGTGTGATACCGGCCGGTATGAAAGTGTGCCTAAATTGGACAACTTTCTGGATCATCTTTAAACATTGAATTATATACGAAGGCGGTTCGGAAACTTTTTAGCGCGTTATAAACAGACAAAAGTTAAGTCTTTTGAAAACTTCCATTTGTGCTATGAACACATGTTAAATTTCTTTTCGATCCGGTAACTCCTTCATATAGAAACAAATGTTCAAAAAAAAAATCATCCGAGATTTTTTACAATGGAAAAATTAGAAATTCGTGGTGTCATTAAATATTTAAATAAAAAAGGTTTATCGGGAAAAGAAATTCATAATGATATAGTGAATGTGTTAGTGAAAGTGCTCCTTCATATGCAACAGTAAACAATTGGGTTGCTGAATTTAAACGTGGTCGTACAAGCATTGAAGATGAACCACATAGTGGAGGTCCAAAAACAGCAACAACAACATAAATTGTAGCCAAAGTGCATGATATGGCATTAAATGGTCGACGAATAAAAGTGCGTGAAATCTATTAACATGGGCATCTCAAATGATCGAGTCCATTTCATTATGCATGAAGAACTACAGATGAAAAAGCTTTCTGCAAAATGGTTGCCGCATTTGTTAACAGTCGACCAAAAACGAATAAGAATGAAAATTTCTCAAGCTTGTTTGGATCGTTTTTAGAAAAATAAAATGCATTTTAAGCGTCGTTTCATAACATGGATCCAGCGTTATACTCCAGAGACAAAAGAACAATCCAAGCAATGGACTGAAGCTGCAGGAAGTGCCCCAAAGAAGGCAAAAACAATTCAATCGGCTGGTAAGGTTATTGCAATGGTTTTTTTGGACTTCAAAGGTATTTTATTGATTGACTATCTGCAAAAGGGTAAAACAATAAATTCATAGTACTATTGCAATATTTTGGATCAATTAAATGTAAAAATTCGAGAAAACGTCCTGACTTACAAACAAAAAAAGACAACGCACCAGCGCACAAGAGTGTTTTAACAATGGCTAAAATCAACGAATTAAAGTACGAGTAGCGTGACCATCCACCTTATTCTCCTGATTTAACTCCCGAATCTAAAAAATTTCCTAACTGGCAACCGGTTTACCTCAAATGAAGATGCAATTACAGTTGTAAACCAATATTTTGAAGGCCTTGAGGAAAACTAGTTTACTCAAGTGATAGAATTGCTAGATAAGCGTTGGACTAAGTGTATTGAAGTTTCAGGAGATTATATTGAAAAATGAAAATTTTTTTGAAAAACTAACTATTCTCTTTCTGTACTAGCCTAAGAAGTTTCCTCGTAGATCGTTCTATCGACTCAAAGATTTCATAAATTTCTGTGAAATTTATTTGTTTGCATGTTTTCTTAACTCAAATCCAAAAGCTTTTAAAAAATCACACTTTACAATAGTCCTTCCGTAATTTAACAAATGCCCAGCTGCATAGGAACTCTTAGTTCTATAGTCCGGGTATGTTGCTGTTTGTTTAAATGTAAAGAATTAAAAGTTTTTGCTAAGGAATTATCTACACATTGTATTGTCACAATGAAACTATTTCTTTTCGTAAAAGTAAAGTATTAAGATTTCCTAGATTTTTGTACAAATTAAACAAGTGAAATTCTATAAAAAAAAAACTTTTAAATCTTTATTTCAAAGTTATTAGATATTGTACAACAAATTTCTTTTAAATTTAACAAATTAAATACTTGTATAATTCTTTACCAAATTTTCTTGTTGTTTAATTTAAAAGTTCATTTAAATGCTTACAGTTTATGTTGTTTTTGTTGTTGTAACTTTCTTATTTTTGGTATTACATGTCAGTAGTAAAAATGACATAAACATTTCATTTATATGAAAATTATTTAATTTTTGTATGTAAATATGGCAACAACATAAAACCAAAATGCACACAAAACAACAACAGCAACAAAATATGAAACTTACACAAACCAAAAAGAAATACTAAAAGATGAACTTCCGTTTCCGTTACAGAAACTGTAAAAAAAGACACACAGCTTAAAAAATACCAGCAACAAACGAAGTACAATTCAAATTCAAATGACATTGTTCAGATGAAAATCTTGCTATGGGTTTTCTCTTGTTGTTTTTTTTTCATTTTTCATCTGCTTTTCTCTTCCTTTTTGTGAGTTATTGTTTTTTGCACACTCTCACTCACTCTTTTTTTCTGTTGTTTTTATGTGCCATGTGCATAAGTGTATGTACTAACTAATACTGTAAAGAACAAGAAATATTTTTATGATTTTACACACATACTCGTACATTCATACCCGTATGCGTTACAATTTTTGTTTCTTTAAAATATTCTCCCAAAAAAGGACTCTCTTACTTCAACAAAAACACTTACATGCATCCCAGCATACCATTCTAAAAGCGCTCCGAAAAAGGAGTCAGAAAAGAGTCCAACTAAAAAGCATTTTCGGAGCGAAAGAAAAGTTTGCTTAAAAATTAATTTTTTTCCATTTTTATATTGTATTTTTTTTAAATGAATGCCATTTTTTTTACTGCAAATACAATTTATTTAATTTTTTTCTAATTTAGTTTATTTGTAAATGAATTCCCTTTTTGTTTAAGTAAAAAAAAATTTAAAAAAAAATGTGAACTTTTAATTTTTTGTATTTAAAATTGCAATTACTCTTTTCTGACATGATGTAAGAGCTCTTTCTGAGCCTAAAAAACCCTCATAAAAGACTCTTTTCTGCCATTATCTAAGAGCTCTTTCTGACGGACCATTTTCGAATGTTGACCCTCTTTTCTGAAGGTTTTCAGAGCAATAATGATTGTTTTTGGGCTCATAAAGAGCATTAATGCTCCGGAAAAGTTGTCAAAAAATACTCTTTTCGGACTCATATGGCTTGCTGGGATATTTGCATTAACACATGGAGATTGTTTATAACTAACATTCACTAGCAACGGGTTTCTTTCTGTTTTACAACGACTGAGTGAAAAACCATAAAACAACAGCAACAAAAATGATTAAAAATTTATAAAAACACAACAACATTGGGAATGCATAAACGTATGCACGATTGAATGTAAGAGTGAACAGTGGGGCATAATCGAAATTGTTTGGTAATAAATCTGTCATTTCTAAACGGCTGGTCCAATCGGGATAATCTTTTACATATACGTGGTTAAGGAGCATTCGAGATTAAGTTTTCAAGATGGACTCCACAAAATTTCCAGGCGCGGATTTAGTGGGGGTGGACTCAAATTAGAGCACCTTTAAATGCGTGTAGCTGAAAAAGCTCAGCTAGATTTGTCATTTATTTTAGTTTTAATGCTAAAAACAAAATTATTTACAATGCAAAATACCTATTTTAAAGAAATAAACAATGAGTACAAAAAAACTAGCATATTTATTTCCAGAAAATTTCGATTCTGCTCCACTGTGGATTGTGTCGGTCTTTTTGTCCATGTGCACGATTACAAATGTGATGACTCTGTGCATGACAGTTTGGTATTTGATGTAAGTAGTACGGATGTATGAGTTCTATAATGTGTGTTTGGTCCGTCTGTTTGTTTGTCTGTCTTTCGATCTGCAGCATGTGTGACAGTGTTTGTGTATTCATGCGTGTCTCTGTTTATGTCACAGTTTAGGTTTTTTTTTGGTTTGGTATTTATTGTGCATAAGTGTGCATTTTGTTTAATTTTTTTTTGTACTAAAAACTCGTGTACGCTACAATACTTTCTTTTATGCCAGAAAACACTGTAGTTGTAGGGAAGTTCTTTTGATTTGTACGGATTGAATTCCTTGAATTCTTGTAGCTTTCATAATCTAAATTATCTTGTAGCTATCATATCGCTAAGAATCATGGAACAGTATCAGTGTTGTAGAAAGAAGTTCTAACATTTCAAAAGAGGACAGGCTAGCTTTATGCCTGATAGTTACATTATTTATTAAGACGGCCACTCACGTACAGTTTTAACTGAACAGTAATAATATACAGTTCAACTCAACTGTTCAGTTTAACTGAGAAATTTAAAATTTTTATATTTTTAACTGACAGTTTCAACTGAAGTGAACGTGTGTGGGGGTTTAACTGTACCGTTCTCAGTTCAGTCTGTTTCGAGCGATTGTGTCGCGTAAAGAGAACCAAGTGATAGTTGATTTTATTGTAATATATAGACCTATGGAAAGTTATATCTAGCGAGTATAATGCTGCCTACAACAAGCTGGGAAAAATTTACAAGAAGTAGAACCTGACGCGGAAAAGAAATCTGTTTTGTCAAAAATAAACAGCTTAAGATCCACTTTTCGCAAACAAAAAATTAAACTTGAGGCATCAAAAAAGTCTGGAGCATCTGCAGATAGCATTTACAAGCTGCTACTTTGGTACTACGACCTTTTTGATTTCCTATATAATATGAAGACACCCCAAGAACATCAAATTCAAATCTGGACAATGAGGAAATCGAATTAATTGTTCTTCACTTAATTCTCTAATAAACTAATGTGGGAAGATAAATTTCGTTGCACCACATGTTAAAAACTGAAGTATTGAACTGCATCTCAGTTCACAGTTAAGTTTGTCAGTTATAACTAAACAGCTGAAACTGACAGTTAAAACTGTACGTGAGTGGCCGGCTTAAAATATACAAAAATTCGTTGATATGAAATCCATTGGCAGTTCTACCAAATAACTTATGTTGGACATTGTATCTATGTTTGTATATTCAGTAAAGCCAGTTAACACTAAAGCTGTACTTCGGGTGTGCCGTTTTAACTTTAAGAATTTTGGTTATCGATGATGTCATGTAAATACATTGAAATATTTGAAGATCATACTTTCCCGAACTAAACACCCTTGGTTTGATTGATGTGATCAAGATCTATTTAAAACATTTATTTTACAATCAGCTTTACTGTATAGTGCATTATTAACCCTGTGTTGCACACTTCTAAAATTGTTTCTGCATTTCAGTTGCATAAAAAGCAATAAAACAAAAAGATATGAATAAAACTATGTATGTAATATGCATTTCAAGTATATATTTTTGTAAAGTTTTTAGTTACAAATATTTTTTTTGTAAAATATAGACCGCTTTTGAATGTTTGATTAGAGACAGGCAGTCTAGTGATATTTAAAAAAATGTATTGTGTATGTTAAAATCTAATTTAAGATTATATGAGATTTAAATCTGTTGACTATCATTGTTGCATACTTATGAAATCATATTTGATACAAATAATAAGACGGGATGTAGCGAAACTCCTCTTAAGGTACATAATTGCCAGTCCTTATATTTAAATCTGATTTTATATGTACCTATAATTATTCTTTAACTATGTAATCACAGTTAAAAGACTTTCTGTATAATTATCTTTCTAACTTTAAATACCTACATACGTTTATTTTTTTGATTTCGCATGTAAAAGTATTTACCAAACACCACATCCGACACTGACATTTGTCATAAAATTATGCTTTTTGTAATATATGTACATATGTATGTATGTATGTACATATGAAATTATAAGAATCTTGTGGTTTTAATTTTCAACAAATTTGGTTCATATTTTAAGCTTTAAATGAAATGTTTGTTTTTCTATTTATTCATTTTAAAATGTTTCTAAAACATAATTTAATGCTGTTTCATCGGTTTTTTGTTTTGCAATTTTGTTAGTTTTTGTTTGGTTTGTGCTTTTTTTTGCTGTTTAATAAATTGAAGACAGACATCAGAAAATTATTTTAAACAAAATATTAAGGTGTTTTTTCTTGTTGATCTTATATTGAATTATTTGGGATATTTGTATGAATTTACGAGGAATGTCAAAAAAATTTTTTGAGTAGTGAATGAATTTTCTATAGAAAATAATAGTTATCGATCAATTTCCTATAGAAGATAAAAGTTAATTTGTGTGAAAATAAATTTAAATTTAACTAGCACAGTCCAAAGGGTGTTAAATGAGACTATATATCGCACACTAAATACAAAAGGGTCACAACTCAAAATTTTCCAAAACTGACTTTTTTCCATAAATTAATTCAGAGTACACATCTCTAACTACTGAAAAAATTTCTTTCACATCACTATCTTCTTTAAATGGAAAAATACGGTTATGTCTATTTGTATGTTAAGTGTGTTGCTTGTGCACGATGAAGTTTTTTGTCTCTCCTGAAAATTTTAGTATTTTGAGTTGTTACCCTTTTGTATTTAGGGTGCGATATGCTAAACTTTTGAAATAATTTTTATTTTTTTTTTAAATAAAGCTATTTCGACTACTATCTCGATATAGTGTGGTGTGTGCAATTCCATTTTTGTCCAAATTCTTCTTCATCGTAAAAGTTACTTTCTCAAAAATACATTTTTTTCAAAATCGTTTTATTCAAAGTCCAAAATTATTTCAGAAAGTCGATTAAGTCATTTTCATTTAGAAGCATTTAGACATCCCTCTCTATGTAGTGTGATACATATGCAATTCCATATTTGTCCAAATTCTTCTAGAAAATTTCATCCATAAAGTTACATACTTTTTTTGAAAGATTCAAATAATATTACTGTTAAGTGCTTAACAGTGCTCTGTTGACTTTAACATTATCAATATAAAAAATTGTGTTTTGTTGCAGTTATAGATAAATTTTGTAAAGAAAAATTTTATTATCAATTATTTAAACATATATTATGCATAAGTAGTTCAATTTATGCCAAATGAGAGTAATCAGTTTATGTCTTCATAAATTGAATTATACCAATCCTAAGCACAAACGCAGCCGTCTCCTGATCCTTTACCTCATCATAGTATCATAGTTATTCATGTGACATTACGTTCTTAGTGCTTCAATAAGTCCTTAATAGTTATTATAATCGTTACATGTATTTAGTTATTTAAGTGATATCAAAGTAATGACATTAATTTCTCAATTTTTGTTTACTTATTCATTTAGCTACTCAACTTACAACAATTGAGTAACATGAGAAAAGAGTTCTTATGAAAACATAACTTTAAATATAAATTCCTTACCAATATTGGATTTCCGAGCAAAGGGGAATGAGCTGAATCCCACTCGGCCAAATATTATATGAATAGTATCAAACGCCAGTTTTTTTCCTGAAAATAATTCTTGCAACAACAACTTGGAGGCCCGTAGTCATAACTGAAATACGACCAATCACTATAAACTGTTTTGCATAACCATTAATACTGGATCTGATCAAAAAATAACCGTTATTTTCAAATTTCGTGTTCGATTTACACATTTTTTTTCTGTTATGTTGGTACACATGTCTGTTATATATGTTGGTAATATCAGCCATTTTGGATTGTCAGTTTGTTTTTGACCGATAAAAAGGTTAGTTAAATCATGAAAATCGATGAACGCGTTTCGCTTTTATTCACAATTAAGTAAAGGTATAAATTTCAAAAATTTGCTCGAGATATGCACAAAATTTTTTGGAAAAAAACATTGATGACTTTTTTATGATGACTTGCATATGAGTCATTCCATGTCAGACCGAACACCTTTTTTACAACACCTCTTCCGATTTACTTGCAGGCATATTCTTCATTAAAATATTTTACACATATTTCCAGAAAAAAATTTTTTTTTTTCAACAAGGTATGTGCATTTGAAAATCGTCAAAATCATGAAAAATCTTTCGACATGACAACTTTTGAACTAATATTTCGCAAAAACTTGTGGACGGATTTTAAAGACCAATGACCTATTTTAAAGGTATTTGAACCTCCTCTTTAAAAATTATTATTTAAATTTTTTTATATTTTTTTTATTATTTTAAATTTGTTTTTTTTATTTATTTTCTGTTTTCCGCCACCTTCGAACAAGTCAAAAAATCTAAAAAAAATATTTTCTTAAAGCTCAATATAACCTTAATATTCCCTGTAAATTTCAGAATGGAAGTCGAATGAATTCTATTTTTTCCGATTTTTTTCCATTGTAGTACGATTTGGGTTAAATTGCATGATGTTTATAATCAAGAAATTTCAACTATTTATTTAAGTAAATTCTATGAAAAAATAAAAAAACACTAAAATTTTGTCTGAAATTTTCAAAATTATTGAAATAAAAAAAATGTTTTTTTGATTTTTGAAATCCATTGTATGCGCCTCTCAAAGACCTTTCATATGATACCAAATTTATATATAGTTCCTTTGGAAGAAATATGAAAAAAATCAAAAAACCTCTAAAAAGGACCTTTTTATCCTTTGATCCAGCTCACCAAATATTGACCCCAGGACAAAAAAAAAATTGAGAAACGTAGTCTTAAAATGAATAAAATTTTCATATTAGTCGGGAACATCCGCAACTTTATTTTGGGGCCACCCTAGTTTACATATGTAAATATTTTGAAGAATTTGAGATATTTATGAAAATAATACAATTTTAATATGTATTTTGAAAATTACTTTTAAACCCGACTCTCGCTGTGCCATTTGTTACTATGTTTAATAAATATATTGACCACAATTTTACACACCTACACAGAAGGACATGTTGATGTTAAATACTATTTGTTCTCATCATGTGTTTCATAAGTTCATGTAAGTTTGGTTTTGTGTGTTTCCATGTCAATATATGTCAGTTGATAATCGGCTTTTAATGTAAATGTGTCAGCAGCAAACTAACCTAATACTGCCAACAACTCCACACCCACACTGGAGTCAAGCATTTCATTAAACCATCATATTCACTATGGGTGCAATGGATGTTGTTAATGTTGCGAATGTTTTGTGTTTTTTTTTTTTGGTAATAAAAATATTTCAACCAAAATGTTTGTACATTAGTCAAACCAAATAATTGCTTCATTAAATCATAAAGAATGAACACATTCATATTTAACAGGAAAAATATAATATTGAAATATACAATATGTATACGAGTATGTTTGTATGTAGACATATGTCGAAGTAAACAGAAATGGGCCTGCAAATTATGTTTAAAAGTTATTTGTTAGTTTAAGTAATTAGTGTATTTGGGAATATGTGCATTATTTTAACTAAATATTTAATACACGATGTTTGATCAAAAACAACCGTTATTTTAAAATTTCGTGAGTTAAATATGTTTGATATTCGCATTTTTTATTCTGTTATGTTGGTACACATGTATGTCATATCTATGTCAGTTTGTTTTTGACAGATAAAAAGGTTAGTCGTGTTTTGGTAAGCTCTTCGATTTTTTACTATTCGAAAAAATGGATCAAAGAAACTGTATTAAGTTTTGTGTAAAAAAATAAAATTAAATGCGCAAGGACATTTGAAATGTTGACTGTGGCGTTTGGCGAGTCTACTATAAGCAGAACAAGCCGAGAAGATGTCAATGACGATGCTCGTCCTGGTCGCCCGAGCACGTCAACAACCGATGAAAACATTGAAGCAGTGAATAAAATGATTTTGGATAATCGTCGAATCAGCATCAGGATGTTGGCAATTTTTACGGATGTTTTAGGCATGAAACGTGCGCCAGCGATGATTGTTCCAAAATTGCTAAATTTTGAGCAAAGACAACGTCGCATGAACATCGCTCAGGAGCTGTTGAACATCGTCAACGACGATCCAGATTTCCTCAAAAAGGTCATAACTGGTGACAAATCATGGGTGTATGGCTATGACATTTAAACCAAAGCCCAATCATCCCAATGGAAACGTCCAGAAGAGCCAAGACCGAAAAAAGCACGTCAAGTTCGGTCAAATGTGAAGGTTTTTCTCACTGTTTTTTTCGACTGCAATGGCGTGGTGCATCATGAACTCTTGCCACAAGGTCGTACGTTCAATAAGGAACTACCTTGAAGTTATACGCCGTTTGCGCGAAGCAATTCGTCAGAAACGCACAGAATTGTGGAAAACTAATCATGGATTTTGCTCCATGATAACGCACCAGCTCACACATCGATGCTTGTGCGTGAGTTTTTGGCCAAAAACAAAACCGTTATCATGCCACAACCACCGTATTTACCGGACTTGGCCCCGCTGACTTTTTCCTCTTCCCAAAATTGAAGACACCGATGAAAGGAAAGCGTTTTGCTACGATTGAGGAGATAAAAGAAAAATCGAAACCGGAGCTGTTGGCGATACCAAAAAGCGCGTGTCAGAAGTGTTTTGAGGATTGGAAAAAAACGATTGCATAAGTGTATTATATCTGAGGGGGATTACTTTGCAGGGGACAAAATAGTTATTGATGAATAAATAAATACTTTTTGAAAAAATTGAAAATAACGGTTATTTTTCTGATCAGACCTCGCATTTTGCCATAAACACAAATTGTTTGTTTAATAGATTTATACATATTTATTATTACAACAGATTAAGTTCGTTTGTTTTGTATTGCATTTTTAAATATTTAAATAATTTTAAATAATACAAATTTCAAAATTGTAATGCTGAAGGTCAGACTATTTAGATTGTAAAATATTTGTAGAGTTTTTTCAATAAATTAAAGTTTAAATTGAACACAAACAATTAAATTTAAATATATGTATATTAGGGCAAGCCAAATTTTTTGTCGATTAGAGCCGCCCCTTAGGATGATTCTATGGACAATTCTAAGCAACTTTGGTGAAGGAACCATGGGTCTATCTCGATTTTCGAGTCTCCCACTTTTCAAAAAATGAATGACTTGAAAGCAAGAAAGACTTTCAAAAATAATTTATTCCGCTTTTCTTCCACTAAATTAATTTTTTTTACACATGTTCTTATTTTTTAGGTTGAATTTCTGTT
This sequence comes from Bellardia pandia, assembly GCA_916048285.2. NCBI lineage: Eukaryota > Metazoa > Arthropoda > Insecta > Diptera > Calliphoridae > Bellardia > Bellardia pandia. The sequence continues at coordinate 47,043,691 of OU696530.1, forward strand.
GAAAAAAATAAAATAAATATCAATTTTACCGAACATTTTTTCTCGGAAAATAGACGAAAAATATTACAAATATGCATGAAACGCCCTCTGGTGGTGTTCATAGGTAAAAATTAAGATCAAAAATGAATTTCTCGACCCCAAAAACCCCCCATATACACATAAAAAAGATAATATAACGATGAATAAAAAATCGAATTTCGAATCAAAATGATGCTATAGGGGAAAAAATCATTTTTTGAAAAGTGGGAGACTCGAAAATCGAGATAGACCCATGGTTCCTTCACCAAAGTTGCTTAGAATTGTCCATAGAATCATCCTAGGGAGCGGCTCTAATCGATTTTTTCGGCTCCATACAAATTGGCCCGGCCTAATGTATATTGAGAAAAATATTGAGATTAATACATAATCCTTTTACAACTAGTTAATTGGTAATAATTATGAAGGTTTTATTTGATATGTTCGTTTGGTATTTTAAACTTTGCTAAATACCAAAATAAAATTGTAAAAAAATTATCACTGCAGGAAAATATTAAGCATATAAAATGTAATAAATAGTGATAAAACAAATTATACCCTTTGAAACACAGTAAAAAATCTTAGGGTAATTTTAATACCATGCTGGTGTGTGTATACATATGGGGAATTTCACGTCAAGTGACCCAATTTTAGAAATCGATGTCTTCCGATTTGGATGACATTTGCACCAAGGTTAGTACTATTGGATAGTGGGCCAGAGATAAAATTTCAGCGCTATCAGTCAAGAACTGCCGGAGTTAGAGGGGGTCAAAGTTGGACATTTTGGTCAATTTTGGTCATACAGGGTTTTTTAAATGAGTGTAACTTTGCACCTATTGGTTCTAGCAAAAATTGTCCAAAGGACTTTAGATAGCTATTTCTTCAATAATTTCAAAAATATATTTGTTTAGTTTTTAAATTTTTTTTTTAAATTAAATTTTTTTAAATATTTAAATATTTTTTTTAAATTTTTTTTTTCAATTTGGGCTCTTTTATTTTCTCATTTTTTTTATTTTTTTATATTAAAATGATCATTATACTCCACCATTTCTAGCAACAAAATACATGTTGTTTTTTGTATTGTTGTAAAACTGGGGCCACTTGGTTTAAAATTGGAAAATTAAAAAATTGCTAAATCTATTTTTTGATGAAAATATTTATTAAAATTTATATATATAAATTCATTGCACAATATTTATTTTGCCATAGGAGTGCTTAAGCTAAAAGAGTTTTTTCGATGGTAATAATACTTGTGGTATTATTACCATTCCAAGTATGTAGTTATTAAAAAAAGTTGCACAATTTTTTTCGGTTTTACATGTGTTGTGCTTAATTAAATTTAAAATTAATTCCAAAATAGTATATAATAAAAACCGCTGAGTTTTAAAATTAAACCAAAACTTTTGATGTTTCTTTATTTAGGCTCGAGTTCATTAAATTTCATTTACATTAAATTATTTTTACTGAAGGTAGGAATTGTTACATGAAAATTATTATTACCTTCACTAAAAATAATTTAATGTAAATTACATTTAATGAACTCGAGCCTAAATAAAGAAATATCAAAGATTTAAAATTAACAGTTCAAATAAATGAAAATAATAATTATTAAACCAAAACTTTTTACTGTGAACTAATCTACATAAGTTTAAATCAAATATAGGACTGAGTTTTATATATATAGATTTTGCATTAACTAATAAACCTTGAACGAACTAATCTTAGCATACAAAGTTTGTCAAAAGTCATCTTTAAATTTGACGTACTTTAAAATTTCTTTAAATTGTCTAAATTTGTCTGTCTCTAAGTAACATTTTACTTTACTAACACATTTGTTCCTTTATCTGTTTATTAAAGAACTGAAGGTAAAAACAGTTTTGGCAAAACATACCAAAAACAGGGCAACGTTAAAATTGAATTTACCAAGGAAATAGTAATAGGAAACTATGGCAAACATTTTATTAATATTACTTTTTATAAAGTAAAGAAAATCTGTACAATAATTCATTTATGTTATATAAACTCTTAAAGAAAGAATTCGTTGATAGAATTTAAAAAATATATTTTACTTAATTTTTAATTTAATTTGCTATCATAATTTTTATTTCTTACAGATTTGTTTGAACTATGTAGGTTTATTATTGGGGGTAAGTTAAAACAAAATTAATATTTATTTATTTTCTTTAATTTGTTATGCTATTGTTTAAAATTAAATGTTATGTTTTAGTCAAATATTTGTAGTTAAATATTTGTAAGTGACTTTCAGAAAGCTAAATGGTTGATTGAAATGATTACAAAAAGGAAAATTATATTGTCTTTTGCACAATATATTATTTTAGATTAAGATTTACTAAAGAACAAAAATACTTAATAATAAAATGACCAAAAAGTTTAGATTTTTTTAATACGGTTTAAAAACAGTCTGTGATGCGTATAAGTATTAATTTTAAATAGGTATTAATATTGCTCATACCACCATGTATCGATAACAAAATATGTACAGTGGGTGGCCAAATTATTAGTTACAGTGTGGAAATTTATCCTTTTAATTGTTGTTTGAGGTAAATTAAGTGTTTCTAATTCAATTAAAAATAAATTCTTTTGTTTTAAAAATATCTATTTGAGGAAAAGGAATATTACAAAATTTTTTGAAAAAAAATCTTAATATTTCGTATAACCTTCTTTGGCATCAATTACAGCTAGCACCCTTTTTGGCATGCTCTGAATGCATTTTTGAACATTTTCTTTTAGTTCTTCATCAAAATTGCATATTTCACACTTCAGAGCAGAATGACAGATAATGATCTACAACTGCACTCTAATGTCACCAATCATTGCTGACAGTGCACAAAATATTTAACAGTATTACCAGAATTAAAATACGAAAACGTCTGGTATAAGAAATAAATTTATATACGTATTAAAAGTGGTTGAATCTTAATTAATAAGTGTAACTAATAATTTGGCCACCCACTGTACATAGTAGTGTTTTTTTTTATCATATACGCCAGGACTATTTGGGTAGGGATCATTTAATATTTTTGATGAAATTTTTGAATATCTGAATAATAAAAAATATATTTAAAGCAGTGAAATAGGGCCACACATGGCAAATATTGAATCAAAAAAGCGTAACCAATATTTTTTGTACAAATTTGTTTGAAGATATTCAAACTTACGAGTGTCTTGTACAAACAAATAGTACCAAATAAAATAAAACTTAACTTCTATAGTGATGTTTTTTTTTAGTAAAATAAGTTTTCGAAATAAAAACCAAAATTAAAACAACTTTTATTTAGTGGTTACGTCATTTTTGTCAAATATTTGCCATTGTGACCGTACCTTAAGCCTTTACGTGCCAGGTAAATAGTGACTCCATTACGATTTAAAGTGAGACATATAAAAAGTGATTTTTTAAGAGCTTTCGGATTTAATTAAAAAAAATACATAAAGTTTAGAGAAATGTATGAAATCTTTATTTGTGTCGATAGAACGATCTACTCAATATCTAATTCAATGTTTAAAGATGATTTGATGTAAATGTTGACCTCCACTACCCCTCAAATGGTTCATACGCTGGGTGCAATTTCTGGCATACTTTCTCAATTACAGCTTCAGTCATAGCTTAATTTTTGCTTCAATAAGAGGTATTTCCGTGGTTCACTTGCAGTTTTAATTGCTGATCGTTACATAACTAAAGTTTGGCATCAATCATAGCTATATAGGTAGTTCCATGTTAGCTTCAATCGTAAAAATTTTTGTAATTAAGTTTTAGCTTATATCGCTGGTCTTTATGTAGACAATTTTTTTTTTTATTTTTTTTTAAAGAGAGGTAACACTCTGGCAATTAATATGCCTAAATAATAATTAATTAATTAATTAATTGTGTTACTTTCTTTTGAAAGGGATAGGTAGCAGAAGAATAGGTTTTGAAAGTAGAGAAAAGCTTTTCATATGACAACACTGTAATTGCGCGTTATGTTTGTTAATAGTACAGTATTGCAGCGCCTCTGGTGGTGAGTAGGGGCATTGATCAAAGCTTGATTTAAAACCATTATTTTAATTATTTTACTTCGGTGGCGTTTTTAAATGCTATGCCACCGAAGTTGGGTGCTGTGATAATTATTAGTTATGATGGATAGAAAGAAAACTAATAATTATCAGAAACTGATGTTGTTTTGAGTGGCAGCGGCTGGGAATCGAATCCAGGCCACAAATACCAACTCATGCTTAACGATCAAACGCGCTAATCAATTAAGCTACAGCACCCTTAATCATAGGTCTTTATCTACATAAATTAGAGCTTCTATCGTAGATCCTAATGTAGCTTAATTTCAGTTTCAATTAAAGGTTTTTGTGTAGTTAAATTTAATTTTCAGACAGCTTCAATAGGTAGAATTCTACAGCTTAACTACCTAAAGTTCAATTACATCTTCATATATTGATCTTTCTGTAGTTCAATATCAATTTCAATCATAGGTACAAGTCATGCTTCAGTCATAGAGCCGTACGTAATTTTAGTAATTTCTGAATTGCAGTTCTTTGTGTTGTTCAATGTTTGCTTGACTTTTAGGTCTATTTTCAGTTAAGTTTTAGCTTTGATCGTTGACCTTTATGTAGTTCAATTCTAGCTTCAATCACAAGTCATTCTATAATTTAATTTAAATTGTGCAATCAGTAATGTTCTATTTAGTTCATTTTATTTAGCTTCTATTGTAGGTCTGCATGTAAATGTTTTTGTTTATTATTTTTAATAACCTACCGACAATAATTGGTCAGATATTTTTACTTAAAGTTAATTTAAGTATGTCCATATGTAGCTTAATATTGGCTTTCAATCATAGATGTAGTTTCATTTTAGATTTCATGGTTAGTCTGTAGGAAATTCTGTAGGTTTTTTCATCAGAATTGTAAATTTTTATATTAGATAACAACTTGCTAGAGATGCGAGATTTTAATAAATCTTTACTCACATATTCAGTTTCACAATTTGTAGCATATAGAAAACTATATTTAAAAGCTTATATAGACATTGAAATTAGCTTATTAAATCAAAACCTTGCTTTACTAGTGCTCACCATGGCCCTGTGTTATGCCTTTAAATATTAGTTACAGCTACGAGGGCGGTTCGGAAATTTCTTAGCCTAGTACAGAAAGATAATAGTTTTTATTTTTCAATATAATCTCCGGAAACCTCAATACACTTAGGTTCCAACGCTTATCTAGCAATTCTATCACTTGAGTAAACTAGTTTTCCTCAAGGCCTTCAAAATATTAGTTTACAATTGTAATTGCATTTTCATTTGAGGTAAACCGCTTGCCAGTTAGGAAATTTTTTAGATTCGGGAGCTAAATCAGGAGAATAAGGTGGCTGGTCAAGCAACTCGTACTTTAATTCGTTGATTTTAGCCATTGTTAAAACACTCTTGTGCGCTGGTGCGTTGTCTTGATAAAAACTTATTTTTTGTGTTGTAAACCAGGACGTTTTTCTCGCATTTTTACATGTAATTGTTCCAAAATGTTGCAATATTACTTTGAATTTATTGTTTTACCCATTTGCAGATAGTCAATCAATAAAATACCTTTGAAGTCCCAAAAAACCGTTGTCAGCCGTTTGAATTGTTTTTGCCTTCTTTGGGGCACTTCCTTCATCTTCAGTCCATTGCTTGGATTGTTCTTTTGTCTCTGGAGTATAACGTTGGATCCATGTTATGAAACGACGCTTAAAATGCATTTTATTTTTCTGAAAACGATCCAAACAAGCTTGAGAAATTTTCATTCTTATTCCTTTTTGGTCGACTGCTAACAAATGCGGCACCCATCTTGCAGAAAGCCTTTTCATCTGTAGTTCTTCATGTAAAATTAAATGGACTCGATCATTTGAGATGCCCATGATATTAACACTTTTATTCGTCGATCATTTAATGCCATATCATACACTTTGGCTTCAATTTCTGGTGTTGTTACTGTTTTTGGACGTCATCCTCAATGCTTTTTACAACCACGTTTAAATTCAGCTGCCAAATTTTTTACAATTGCATTTGAAGGAGCACTTTCACCCAACACATTCATCATATCATTATGAATTTCTTGTCCCGATAAACCTTTTTTATTTAAATATTTAATGACACCACGAATTTCCAATTTTTCCATTGTACAAAAACTCGGATGCGTCTTTTTTGAACACCTATTTTTAAATGAAGGAGTTGTCAGTTCGAAATTCATAGCACAGATAGAAGTTTCCAAAACACTTAACCTTTTTCTGCTTATACCGCGCTTTCTGTTCTAGGCTAAAACTTTTGCGAACCGCTCTCGTACTCCAAATTCATATTACGTAACTGATAAGTGATCTTGATAAAACATTCATCAAAGAATCTGTGAGACCAGCCAAGTCTGACCTTGTTGCTACGAATTATAATTTATCTGTTTTTATTGATAGCTGCCTCCAAAAGTTCTTGCAATTAATTGGTTATTCTAGTCGTTACTTGTAGCTAGTTTTAATAATGAGTTATTTATAAGTGTTTGGGTTAGGTGCTTGACTCCATCACCGTTTTAAAATAATGAGTTAATATAGTATTACTTAAGTACTAAATAGTTAGAATATTAATATTCTATTTCCTTGCTTTTACCAGTAAAATTCTGGATCATTTTTGAATATACAATATAAATCCTTCAATTTATTCCAACACAAATAACCATCTGTTTTCATTATCAAAACTAAACAGCTATTATGAAATTCCTGCATTGTCCTAACAACTGAAAAACCAAGAATACTAAAAGTTGCCTTCTAAGTACAAGTATTAGTTAACAACTTTTTAAAAGCTTTTGTTTTGTTTAGTTTGGTAGGGTGGAAGTTATCAAATTCATTAATTTTATTAAATTTATTTGTTGGCAAAATATTGGCACACAAAAATTACACACACACAAAAACATTGTAAATTATTGCAAATACTTATTATTGCAGTAAAAGTTTGTTTTTAACACAAACAAAACAAATAAATTCTTTTTCTTTTTTACTTTTTGTGTAAAAGTGATGTTGTTTTGCTGGGAAATACAATACAAACATACACACATATAAAACACAGTCCCAATTGTAGGCAAGAGTTTAACAACAATTTATTTCCGTTTTAACCAAACACTTGTTGTATTGTGCTGTGTATTTGTGTGTGTAATATCCTGTGTATTTTTAATGTTCTGTGTCATGGCAGCAGTATTCGAACAACCAAGTACTAGGGTTCATTTGTATTTTCTGGTGTTGGATAATTTTGTGCAAAAAGAGCGATTGAGTGTGAGTTTGGTACACAGAGAGGAATAAATTACAAGAGTAATGAATCTAAAGAGCTTTGATTGATGCTAAAATTAAATCACACAAAGACCTTCGATTGCAGTTAAAATTGAACTTTATTATGACCTTCGATTGAAGCTAAAATTGAACTTCATAAAGACTTTCGGTTTAAGCTTCCTAAGGATCTTCGATTAAAGCTAAAATTGAACTTCATAAAGACCTTGGATTGAAGCTAAAATTGAGCTTCATAAAGAATTACGATTGAAGCTAAAATTGAACTTCATAAGTACCTTCGACTAAAGCTAAAATTAACCTTCATAAGGACCTTCGATTGAAGCTAAAATTAAACTTCAGGAGGACCTTCGGTTGAAGCTAAAATTGAACTTCATAAAGACCTTCGATTGAAGTAAAAATTGAACTTCATAAGGACCTTCCATTGAAGTTAAAATTGAACTTCATAAAGACTTTCGATTTAAGCTTCCTAAGGATCTTCGATTAAAGCTAAAATTGAACTTCATAAAGACCTTGGATTGAAGCTAAAATTGAGCTTCATAAGGACCTTCGATTGAAGCTAAAATTGAACTTCAGAAAGACCTTTGTTTCAAGCTAAAATTAACCTTCATAAGGACCTTCGACTAAAGCTAAAATTAACCTTCATAAGGACCTTCGATTGAAGTAAAAATTGAACTTCATAAGGACCTTCCATTGAAGTTAAAATTGAACTTCATAAAGACTTTCGATTTAAGCTTCCTAAGGATCTTCGATTAAAGCTAAAATTGAACTTCATAAAGACCTTGGATTGAAGCTAAAATTGAGCTTCATAAAGAATTACGATTGAAGCTAAAATTGAACTTCATAAGTACCTTCGACTAAAGCTAAAATTAACCTTCATAAGGACCTTCGATTGAAGCTAAAATTAAACTTCAGGAGGACCTTCGGTTGAAGCTAAAATTGAACTTCATAAAGACCTTCGATTGAAGTAAAAATTGAACTTCATAAGGACCTTCCATTGAAGTTAAAATTGAACTTCATAAAGACTTTCGATTTAAGCTTCCTAAGGATCTTCGATTAAAGCTAAAATTGAACTTCATAAAGACCTTGGATTGAAGCTAAAATTGAGCTTCATAAAGAATTACGATTGAAGCTAAAATTGAACTTCATAAGTACCTTCGACTAAAGCTAAAATTAACCTTCATAAGGACCTTCGATTGAAGCTAAAATTAAACTTCAGGAGGACCTTCGGTTGAAGCTAAAATTGAACTTCATAAAGACCTTCGATTGAAGTAAAAATTGAACTTCATAAGGACCTTCCATTGAAGTTAAAATTGAACTTCATAAAGACTTTCGATTTAAGCTTCCTAAGGATCTTCGATTAAAGCTAAAATTGAACTTCATAAAGACCTTGGATTGAAGCTAAAATTGAGCTTCATAAAGAATTACGATTGAAGCTAAAATTGAACTTCATAAGTACCTTCGACTAAAGCTAAAATTAACCTTCATAAGGACCTTCGATTGAAGCTAAAATTAAACTTCAGGAGGACCTTCGGTTGAAGCTAAAATTGAACTTCATAAAGACCTTCGATTGAAGTAAAAATTGAACTTCATAAGGACCTTCCATTGAAGTTAAAATTGAACTTCATAAGGACCTTCCATTGAAGTTAAAATTGAACTTCATAAAGACTTTCGATTTAAGCTTCCTAAGGATCTTCGATTACAACTAAAATTGAACTTCATAAGGACCTTCGGTTGAAGCTAAAATTGAACTTCATAAGAACCTTCCATTGAAGTTAAAATTGAACTTCATAAAGACTTTCGATTTAAGCTTCCTAAGGATCTTCGATTAAAGCTAAAATTGAACTTCATAAGGACCTTCGATTGAAGCTAAAATTGAATTTCATAACCTTCGATTGAAGCTAAAATTGAACGTCATAAATGCACAACATCTGAATAATTAAATAAACATCTTATCATATTAAGGAATTGTTTAATATTTTCTCTCAGTTTACTTCCTTTTGCCGTTTTGCCATTAGCTTGCCAGCTACAGTTTATGACATTTTAAACATCAAAAATAAAATATAAATACGAAAAAGTTTTATTACTATTGGTTGTTAGCAAAGAAGCAGTGATGAAAGCATAAAAAGAAAACAAACGCATTTTTCCAAGTTGTCCGTATATATATGCGTACGTCCGTACAACTGTCCTGCTGGCCGTCTGTTTATTGTAAGCAGAAAAGTTTTGTTGGTTAACTTGGTTAAATCTACTTTAAACTTGTGCAGTGTCTACAGAGTTCAAAATAAACTGACTTAAACTGAAGTTTTCTTCCTCACATAGTTGAAGCAAGTAAGAAATAAATAAAATTTTGCCTTGTGGATGACGACTAACAGACTTTGTAGGTCTGGCCTTTGTAGACTTTTAAAATAGTTGGCATTTTACTTTAACATTATTTTTAATAAAAGAAATAAATACTCAATTTGTTTAAGTCATACAAAAATTTGTTTGAGTTATTTTTATTTGTTTTAAATCAATTTATCCCCCTTTATTACTGGTGTTTTGTTTTAAAATCCTTTAAGTTGTATGGTTTTGCTATACAATTTACTCTGAGGACATATTGGTATAAAGTATTTAATCCCCGTATTACTGTACTTATTTGGTTGTATTTATAGATACGAGTATGTACTTTTTATTTCAGTTGGAGCAAATAAATGGAATACGTACATAAGTATAACTAAAAATATTTAGTTTTTTTTTAGACAACAGTTCAGTTCTATCGAATATTTCTGCCCTGTAAATTTTTGCATTCAAGTGTTGGCTTCTTTTTACAACAGAAACTGTGTTTGTTTGGGAACAAATATTTGTAGCAGTCAAAAATAATGATACCAATAACAAACCATTTACTTGTCTGTGAATACAAAAAAGAAATAAAAATAACACAGAGTAGAACAGAATACACTACAGAGATTAAGAGTGACTCTCTCTGCTAAGAATCTTATGAAGAGGAAACTCTATAAAAACTGCTGTTGAATAAACAAATTTTAAATGAAAACAACTTGAACTATAAAGAGGGATGTGCTGTGTAATACTAATGCAAAGTATTTGTATATAAACAAGTTTAAATAAAATAAAATACAAACTATGAAACCAATTTTTTTGAACAAAATTCTACTGAAATGCAATGATAGTAGAACAAAGATGATAGAGTGAGTTGAATGTTTCACTTGGAAAGATTTTTAAAGCAAATATGTCTAAAGTAAATAGAAACAACGTCCGAATTATGTCCACTAACGTTGTTGAGATGAAATTCAACCAAAATAAGCATCTAATACGTAGAAACCATATTAGTGGATACTGGATTTAGAAGCTATCAGTCCATAATTGGTCTACTTCTACTATGCCACCCATAAATCCCTTGTAAATAATACTATTGAGATCAAATTCAAACACAAAAGTCTCATCTTATATCTTATCCTTTTTTACACTGCGTTTTATACTCTGTTTCTTTGTTTGTTGTGAATATGGAAAAATGTTCTTTTAATTTTATAAATTGTTAAATTATACTCAAGATTATTATGAAAATCAGACAAACTCTTTAAATTATTTTAAGAATCGGTAATTACCTGAATTATAAATGGTCAAAATTAGATAAAATTTCAAAATATTTAACATAAATTATGTTGGTCGTAAAATTGTCTTTCAAGCAATATATAAAATAATGCTAAAATTTGCACTAATACTGAATGGAAAACACAGAATAAGGATATTCTAGACCTATAACCAGTGTAGTTTTGTATTTCTTATTAAAGGTGCTATCAGACAGGATGTGTGTGAAGATAAATTTAAATTTAACTAGCACAGACAAAAACCGCAATTTTTTTAGTCATTTTTCACTTAACAGAGCACTGTTATTCACTTAACAGCCATCATACTTATTATTTCAGAATAAGAAAAAAATAGATATTAAGAAATGGACATGGTATGAAAAAAGACCACTGAATGGAACTATGATAGTGGTATATCTGAAATAATTTTGGGATTCCAGTAAATTTGAGTTTTATGCAAAAATAAATCTGAAGAGGATTTTTGGCCATTGTGGAAATTAGGAAAAGGGCTCGGGTATGACACTATATGGAAATAGTGGTCCTATGGTCACTTTATACAACTGTAATAGTGGGATATCTGAAATAATTTTGGGATTCCAGTTAATTGAAGTTTTATGCAAAAATAAATCTGGAGAGTATTTTTTGATGTGTGTGAAGATAAATTCGAAATTAACTAGCACAGACAAAAACCATATTTCTTAACATTGATAATGTTACCGTCAACAGACCACTGTTAAGCACTTAACAGTCATATTTATTTGAATTTTGAAAAATGTAACTTTTAGGATAAAATTCTCTAGAAGAATTTGGACAAATATCGAGTTGCACACGTATCCCACTATATAGAAAGGGTAGTCCAAAGGGTCCTAAATGAGACTACATTAGTCGAATTTCTGAAATAATTTTGAAATTTAAATAAAACGAATTTGAAAACCCAATTTGAAAAAACCGTTGCCATAACCTTACCAACCGATTGAATTGTTTTTGCCTTCTTTGGGGCACTTCCAGCAGCTTCAGTCCATTGCTTCGAGTATAGTACTAGAACCATGTCTCATCAACAGTTATGGAAAGACGCTTAAAATCCATTTTATTTTTCTTAAAACGATCCAAACAAGCTTGAGAAAAATTCAGCAACCCAATTTTTTACTGCTGCATTTGAAGGAGCACTTTCACCTAACACATTCATCATATCATTATGAATTTCTGGTCCCGATAAACGTTTTTTCTTTAAATATTTAATGAAATGATGAATTTCTAATTTTTCCATTTAAAAAAAATCGTGGATGCGTCTTTTTTTAACACCTGTTTTTATATAAAGGAGTTGCCAGATCGAAAAGAAATTTAACATGTATTCATAACACAGATGGAAGTTTTCAAAACATCTAAATTGGTTTTGTTTATACCGAGCTTTCTGTTCTGGTCTAAGAAGTTTCTGAAGATTTCATATATTTTTCTAAATTTTATTTCTTTTGTTTTTTAACAAATCCAAAAGCTTTTAAAAAAACATGTCACATTTCAATAACTCGTGAGTGCGAATTTAATAGGTTCAAACTCTTTTTCCCCTAACACAATTTACAAGTGACTTGCACTGGCTCTTCTCTCATGCAAATCTAAACTAAGTTTATCTTTGATTACAGTATTAGCAACATATTTATACCAGTACACTACAAAACATGCGGCAATTGTTGAGTTCGTTGATACATTTGAAACATTCACTCTAGATATTCTTAGTACGTGTTATTTATACAACTCAATTGATCGAAATCGCATTTTAAAGACTGCCATTACCAAGTTGTCTTTGATAGCCTTAACCGATATTTTAAATCACACATCAGGTTTTATCCAGAAATAATAATTTTACCAGGTGGTTCGGACACTGCTATTTAAAAGCAATACTAGTTTTAGGAGCACTCAAGTTCGACAAAGATAAATCTCTTTTATGGTCCAACATAACCAAAATTTCTAAAATTTTAAAGTTGTTGTTTTGTGTTAAACAAATTTTAGAAACTCATTCGGATATTTTCCGATTTTTTTATGGCAACGTCAAATCAGACCCTTATGCAATCCAGCTTAATAGATATGGGTTTCATGATATCTTGGCTTATTGGAGAAATTAATATAAGTAATGACATTATGTTTGAATCGTTTGTGGCTGATGATGTTTAGCATGAACGGTATCTACTTTTCCACCTAAATCAAATTCATTTGAAACACAAATATGCATCCATATTAATATCCACCCTACATTTAGCAAACTTGTAGAAAAAGCAGCATGTAATACGACTGTAAATAGCAGCTCATAACCATTATAAAAATTAAATTCAAAATACTATACGACCATGTACAGCAAAACAACTATGTGCAACAAAAATTGTCAATTTACTGGTTTTAAAAAGGGTTTGGTTGGGGCTAAAGAACGAAACTCTTAGCTAAATATTCTATGCAACAATCCAAACAAAACATACAGCAAATAAATGCTAAATAAAATAGATTTTATTTTGCAAATTAAGCAAAAAACCAAATATTAAGTTTAAAAGAGACAAAACTGAACAAAAAAAAAAAAAACAATCTTGATTAAACTATGTTTTTATTATCTGCACGAAATTATAGAATATTTTAATGCTGAAGTTTTTGAAGATGCTGCTACTGCTGCCTGCCCTCTACAAAACACTTGAATTTCTATACAACCTACAAATCACTTGTGTGCGTTTTTTTTTTTTTTGGTTTTAGTTAAATGTCATCATTATGTTGCTTGTACTGAATGTAAGAGATGAACTATCCAGTTTTGGTTTATTGTGTAAATGTCACATTTCCCAAAAAATAAACAAAAAATAAATAAAAATTATTCATCATCATTCATGTCTTTTCGAAACTCACTGACATATAAAACGTTGTTCTGTATTGTCTGTGTTTCAAATGCCAACGGTTTGAGCGCCAGTACTTGTGTACTCAGGAGTTAGATGATGTACTATTTTATTTTCTAGATAATAGACGTTTGCGGGAGTATGACATAATTATCATTTCAAGTTATCTTTTATCAACTTAAAGCAGCAACAGAAGTATTTTATCAATATAATATTTAATATGTTTCAAAATATGCCAGAGATTTGTAAAGTTTTTAGGTCTATTAAAAAATGTCTATTATTACAACTTCTTAAGTCAACCAGAAATTTATTGTAAACTATTCAAGTTCCTCATTTTGGTACTATTTACACTGAAAATGTACTTTACTTTAATGTGAAATGTAGCGGAGAGGGGGCACGTTTATAACCGGGACACCTTTAAACTATGTTGATAAAATCACAGTTTAACATTTTTTCCGACCCTTAACCGAGTTTTTCACATAGCAACCTTGTTTTCTAGCAACGTTAACAACTTGTGCTAGTTTGTACAGTCGTCGACTGAATGTAGTTGGGTGAACAAGTTTTCGCAGTTTTCAAACAAAATTAAGTTAAGTTAGTTGATATTTATGTAAAAAAATATTTATTATAAATTTCCGTGGAATGGCATGCCAGTTCAGGTTTGAACAAAGAAAAAGGGGGCACCATTGAACATAATAAGTACCAAACATTGTTGATTCTCTCTTATTTTCTGAAAATGACGAATCCAATGCTGATCATGATGCAAGGCCTTTTCCCTCTGAATAATATAAAATTTATTTTTGATCTGAATTTTTTTATTTTTTAATTGTTAATGTTTTTATTTTTCTTAATAAATAAATCGAATTTATTATATACATACATATAAAATATAACTGTTTATGTTATTTTTGGACATAAGCGCTACAAGAAAAAATTGCTATTCAAAACTGCTCCAGCCTAGTTCAAAACTGCCCCGTATGGGGGGCACATTTGAACACAATGACTTCATCCATTATAAAAATAAAAAAAATATATAAATCGAACTAAAAATAAGTTAATTGTAGACTTAAGCTAAAGTTTATTTCCATATATATTAGTTAAATTATGTAAAAAGTCAATAATTCAAAAATATAAAATTGGTGCCCCCCTCTCCCCTACTTTGTGATTTAAAAACAACATACAACAAATTTATTAAGAGTGATTTTTTTTTGATTTAAAATCACATAGGTTAGGTTAGGTTCCATGGGCAGCCATTTTTATAAAACAGCTTACTTGAGTCCATCATATTGATTCCATTGTTCTTTCCCTATCAAACCATCCAGATTTCTTGGCGAAAGTGTAGATGCATTTTGGATTCATCCTCACCAAACACGATAGGTAGGGTGCCCCCAATATACGTTCCATTTTTGTTGATAGGGCTGGATATTGGCAAAGAAGTTGAGTGATTGTTTTTTCTTTCTCCTCTTTATGACAGCTTCTATAGTCATCATTGTACTGTAGACCTAGTCTTATGGCGTGTGATCCAAAAGTACAATGACCTGTATTTAAAGAGACAATAAGCCTAATTAGGTTACGACGAAAGCTAAGCAATCTTCCTTCCCACGTCAAATAGGGAACATATGGAGGACCTCACAATAGAGCAAGTGGTTTCATTCGACCACACTAAGATCCATTTCACTTTTCCTGAGCATGTCTAAACATTTCGTTTTGAACAGATATTTTTAGACTCGTAATGGTGATGCCAAAAAAGGGTCACTAAATATACACACAAATATTCGATAATACCTCAACCAGTTAGCAGCCCGTTTTACATTCGGGATACATATGGAAACTTGATTATCGAAAAATGGTTTCGGTGTGCAATAATCGACGTTGCTGTGAGCAACCTGATAGTGTCTCGTTATAGCAGAGTGACCATAGTCTCTTTGAAACCATAAGTTACCAGCCTTTAGTCTCACAGCTGAGTTGAGAGCCAATTAAGTTGCCAGCAAATCCACTGGTAGCACTCATAAAATCTAGAAAAATGTATGAAATCTTTGTTTGAGTCGTTAGTACGTTCTATTTACTTCAATGTTTAAAGATGATTTTATGTAAATGTTAATCGTGGCTACGCCTCAAATGAACGCAGGATCCAATTTTGGCATACTTTCTCCAACATATCGGCCGGTATCTGACGAATAAATTCTTTAATATTAGCTTTCAATGCGTCAAACGTTGCGTGCTTGTCCCTATATATGGGAGCTTTAAGATATCCCCACAAAAAAAAAAACTAAAGGAGTTAAATCGCATGATCTTGGCGGCCAATTGACCGGCCTCTAACGTGCAATAAACTGTTCACTGCACTCGTCTCTTAAATGGGTCATTGCTTCGCGTGCTGTGTGATATGTGGCACCGTCTTGTTGAAACCACATGTCAACCAAGTCCAGCTCTTACATTTGGGCGCACGTTAGCACCGCCATTCACAGCAACGTTCCTGGATTCATCGTCTTTGAAAAACTAGGATCCAATGATGCCACCGACCCATAATTCACACCAAACAGTGCTTATTTCGGGATGCGTTGGCAGTTCTTGCAATGCTTCTGGCTGCTTTTCACACCAAATACGATCCATTGCACCAGAAATGAGCTTCGTCGCTCAACACAATTTTCCGATAAAAAAAGCACGATGCTTTTTTTTAACCGAACATGAATTTTTATAATAAAAGTCAATAATCTGCAAGAGCTGTGCCAAACAATAAGGATCTTGTATTAAGTCCTGCTGATGGTATGATTTCAAAAATTGAAGAAGTTAATTATCCTTTATCAGCAGAAAACGGAGAGGAGAAGAAGTTTACGCTTGTTAGCATATTTTTAAGTGTTTTGAACTTCCATGTGAACCGTATACCAATATCTGGTACGATAAAGGAAATGAGTTATAAAAAAGGCAAGTTTGTATCCGCAATGAGCAATAGGTCTAGTAATGAAAATGAAAAGCAGGTTATTATAATTGAATACGAAAAGGGAAAAGAAATTATTGTGGAACAAATAGCTGGATTAATTGCACGTCGTATCGTTTGTAATTTAGGAGTATCCCAGAACGTAAAAGCAGGTGAAAGGTTTGGAAATATAAGATTTGGTTGTCTGTGTCTAAGTCGATTCATTGTTAAATTATAGACCAAACTAAACATGTTTAAAAGTAACATGTTACACGAAAACAGCTGAGCGGCCAAAAACAGTGTTAACAAAAAGAAAGTTGCTAAAAAAATTACCCTTTACTTTAGTTTTTTTTTTGTTCTAAACTTTGAAACGTTTCATCTGTTGCATTGAACTTTTCTTTTCGCAAAAATAGACTAGTGAATATATTTTATTTTATTGTACTTAAATAAATGTATTCGCACAAACAAACTTGGTTTGTCAAAATAAAAACTAAAATATTTTTGCATAATTGTCTTACTATCAAGCTACTTGGAAGTAAATAAAAGTATTTGAAAATATAAGAATATGATAATTTAATGTCTTAGTGTTTTTAAAAAGTTTCGTGGATAAAAAGTTTATGCATATGAATCACATTTATCTTAGTTAAAAGTTTTAAAACAGTAATAAAAGTTAATATTTTTATGAAATGCATTAGAAAAAGAGTGGAAATAATTTTAGTAAAACTTCTAGATTATTTATGGCCGAATTCTCGGTCATATTAGTTAACCATTGGTAAACTAATATATAAAGAATAATTAGTTAAGTTAAGCCATTGCCATTAGCTAAATAAAGACTGTGAATTTAGCCAATAGAGGATGCCCCGATAGACTAGGCGATAGTTTGCCGGACTAACATACAATTTAGATAAAAAAAAAAAAAAAAAAAAAAAAAAAATGCTATTGAACAGGGAAAAGTGCATCAAATTAATCACGTCCATTCATTATACTATAATAGTCTGATAAATAATTCTCTATAATTTTCATATATTTTCTTCCGAATTACTTTATTGGATCATGAAAAGGTCTACATAATAAGGATAATGATATTGCAATAGAATCTTAATGATTGTCTGTTTCTTAAAAAACTGAAATTCCCACATCCTGCCACAGATGAAGATTGTGAGTTAAAATTTTCAATTCAGAACAAGGCGCCACTGTTTGTTCGATTAAATTCTTTGCACACAAATGAAAAGTATTCTAATCTTAATGGGAATATTCAGTTTATTTGTTACTGCAACTGCAATGTATAACCAAAGATGTTCATGAGTAATATAATCTGCCTTTCTTTCCAATTTTTTATACTTCACTGGGGTTTATGAGCTTCAATTGAGAGTAATTCCCTTGCAATGGAATGAAGATGATCAATTGGATAAAATAAGTTTTATGGCCTAGTTATACACTTAACAAGTAAGAAAGTATAGTCGGTTAAGCCCGACCATATAATACCCTACACCCAGTATATGTATAAAACAGTTTTTCCTGAAATGTGCGCTATATGGGAGATATGACCTATTTTTGACCGATCATCCCAAAATTTAGTGTCATGATTTCTGTGAATATAAATATTGTGTATGTTAAACTTTATCTCGATATAAATACTTTTAAAATATTTATGAAGGTTAAAGTTGATTACGGGGAGGGTCATATTTGGGAGTTTCGACTAATTACGGACCGAATATTATAAAATTAGCTGTCATCATTTCTGTATATTATTTGTGTCAAATTTTATTTGATTACCAACATTCTTAAGAAATTTATGATCGTTAAAGTGATTTTCAGAAGTGGGCCTTCTATGGGAGCGACGACTAATTATGGATCGATTATAATAAAAAAACTCTGCCGTATTATTTCTATACATCTAAAATATATTTGCGTTCAATATTATGTGGACACCAATATTTTTGAGTGAGTTATGCTCTTTAACGTGATTTTGGGAAGTGGACCTTATATGGGAGCTATGAGTAATTATGGATCGATCTGCACGAAATTTGTAGATGTGATTTGGCTTCATTTATCACTCATTTGTGATGAAATTTGTTTGCTTCCTTGCATAATTCAAACATTTATGATCGGTAAACCCTAATTTTGGGAGGACAGTTGTATGGGGGCCAGGTAAAATAATGGACCGATTTTCGCCAGTTTCAATCCCATCCGTCCTTGGGCCGAAAAAATATCACTAACCAAATTTTATCAAAATATATTAAAAATTTCGACCTGCACTCTGCGTACAAGCTTTACATGGACAGTCAGTCAGACGGACGGACATCGTTAAATCGACCTCGAAAGTGATTCTGAGTCGATCGGTATACTTTAAGGTTCACTAGTTTGTCTGCGTGTCATCATCAGCACAAATCCAATATACCCTCCATACTATTTTGGTGTAGGGTATAAAAATACTTCATTAATCCTGTTGTGATAGCACACAAGAAAAGGTAATGTAAGGAATACTGAATCAACATACCATCAAACAAAATGAGTCTTTAATTAAACTATTTAGTTGCATTTATCAAGGTATCTGTCCTTTTGATCTCTATCATATCCGACTGTTTAGTCAAGTTATACAATAAGAAACCAGCCAGTATCACGAACCTATAATCTGTTAGGATCGAACAGTGTCAGAGATGGTGTATAATCTTGCCTTAACTTCATCAGTCTGACGAATTCTAAAGAAATCTTAATATAGGATACTTATTTAAATAGGGTGCATCAAAAACAAACATTAAACAAAGAATATAACTTCAAGATTATACAGTTCAGTTGGCGAAATGTTCGATAAAGCAATCGATCGATGACAATTAAATTCTGCCATTTGGACCATTTGATCTTTGTGAACTTACACGCAGAGAAAAACATGTTTTTTTTAAACATAATCTATTCAAAACCTATTATGATGAATATAAGTGCCATGAAATATCATATTATGATCAATTATGATCGTAATATTTCATCATAATATTTTTTTGTTAATCATAATTTGATACTAAAACATCATAATATAACCTAATATAATCATAAAATTGTCATACAGGTAAGCCAATGTAACCATATTGTAGTTTAAAGTAATCATACTACGATCTGAAGTTATCATATTATTATCTAAAGTAGTCATATTATGTTCTAAAGTAATCATAATATGGATTTTTGGCAACCTTGATGGAAATTTCTTATCGTAATATGACGATCAACTTGAAAATTACAACATAAATTTTAATGAAACAATATGATTAGTTATTAAACAATTATATGTATGACGTAAATCGCAATTATTTATACATTTTTTTAACACAAAACTTACAAGCACTTGTTAATATTTTTGTAAATACAAATAAATATTGGTGCACTTTTAACGTACATACAAAAATTTACATTTATTTTTAGTTATGTTTAATAGATTTATTTTGAGAAATTTAAGATTATTTATTTTGTGTACACTTTTTTAGTTCATTAACACTTCTTTGAAAATTTTGTAGTAATATTTAGTACATTTTAAATATGAATTGTTTTTTTTTTTCGATATTACGCAGACAAACTAGTGAACTGATGCAAAAGCATTACAAATGGTAAAAACAAAATATTATTAAAATTAAACATATTTTGCATTTTAAACATAATATTAGTACAAATATAGAAACTGATCATTTAATGGTTATTTGTAAGTTTAAGTAGTTGTAAATAACACGAAATGTTTGAATAGTTATCATTCAATAGTTGCGGTAAACATTTTTAAAAAATAATTATGTTTCAGTGAATATAAAATTATCGTTAAAATCAATTTACAATAACAATTATTTGAGCAGCAGACCAATACATTGTTACCAAAAACACAGTGTAGTTGTTGTAACCATGTCCAATGTTTTTCTCTGCGTATATGTCTTACTACTTCTAATACAAGTATATATCTGCCAGAGCTTAGTTATCACACAAACAACATCAGATAAGATAAAAACGTAACAATACTAGACATTGAGGAGGAAGGAACTATGGTTTATATGCTTGTTTTGAATAAATTACAATTAAAATTTGACAAATACATTCTGTAAATATCCATAATATTTTATTATCAGACTAATTAAAAATACTTAGCTATCTATCAATATTTAATTTATTATCTTTATTTATTTATTTATTTAATATATTAAACTATATGTGGACATCTTTTGGTAAATATTAATCCATACATCAAAAAATAAGTTTAACTTTATAATCTTTAGACACAGACACACACGCCAACAAATTATGGTTTTCTAAATTCTCAGAAAATAGATAAATTTAAACAAACATACCAACTCTCATGCTCATGCATACACAAAAATCCAATTTAAATATAATTCAATTGTTAAAATTCAATTTAAGATGACATCTTGCAACTCTCTCTATCCATCTCTCTTTATATATAAATAGAATAAAAAAAAACCAACAAATTTGTGTTAAGAAAACATTGTCACCATATTCATACGAGTATTAGAATGTATGTATGGAAATTCTTCTTGGGTCTGCTTTAAAGCATACCCTAAAGTTTAAGTGAAGAACAAGTAAAAAGGAAATTTACACCCATTGCTTCAAACACACAAAATTCAAACATACGATAACAACAACATAAAGTCAAACTAAAACTAAAACTTCTGGTCTAAATTGGTTTCATTTTGCAATAGAAAAAAGACAAGAAAACTTTGAGTTTTCAAACAAATAATTTACCTGTGAAACTACTCATACTAATACAATGACATGTGGATGTGAGTGTGTGCGTGTGTGTGTAGAAAATTGATAAGGTTTCATTTTGTAGGCCTTTTAAAAGACATATTCTAACAGATTCGATATTAATGTGAAATGCTGCATTCTCTTTTATAGAAAAGTAGTGATTCTATGAGGCATTACTTGGCAGTTGTCCTCACAGCAGAGTTGGTCAAACACATACTATGATGTTTATATTTGTGTTGGTTAAGCAGCACCCTGCAAATAACGCGACTAGTCCATACATGCATGTAAAGACTAGTCCAAAGAGGAGTAGGAGTACTCCAAGACTACTCCAAATATATGAAAAAAGGTGGTCCATTTAACATTGCGATGTCCTAGGATTGGACCATATAACTTATCGGAGTAGTCCCAAAACTACTCCATGGAGTACTCACGAGGGTTAGTTTTAAACAACAACAACAACTCAATATGAAATCGTGTTAACACGAAACCATGTCTTGTTTAACTACAAACTCTTGTTTAACTATGACATGGTCCATGACTG
Organism: Bellardia pandia; assembly: GCA_916048285.2. NCBI lineage: Eukaryota > Metazoa > Arthropoda > Insecta > Diptera > Calliphoridae > Bellardia > Bellardia pandia. The sequence continues at coordinate 47,065,640 of OU696530.1, forward strand.
CATAACATTGGACCATGTTGTGAGTAGTCCATTTCATCTAAAATGGATCACGTAGTCCAATATTATTTGCAGGGCAGAGAGCTTTGTGTATTAAGAGAGAAAATCATAAATATTTAAAAATTACAAAGCGAGACCTTGCTGGCTTAAATGCTAACCAGGTTTAAGTTTGATCTCCTAGATAGAGTTGTCAGATTTTTTTTTTTTGAACTACGTCGCCAAAACAGTTGCCAGAAAACGTTAATTAATAAAAAAAATCGCAAAAAATGTAGCCAGAGGTAAATTTATAAAATAAACAATATATTTTCCATTTATGTAGATTATAAATAAAATTTATTTTTACTTTTTGTCAGTTTATTAACATAGTAGCTAAACCCGGTGTGCTTCGCTACCCCCCCTCGTCATAAAATAAAATAAAACGTATTTATATATTAACAAGTTTTTAATACAAGATACAGGAAGTTTTTATGACGCAACTTCCAACTCAGTTGCAATTGAAAATATTCCATTTCCGCATCAGGCGATGGAGCATAGGTTAATTTTGGTATAATATAATATACAGATAGACATCATGACACTAAATTTTTGTATGATCGGTCCACAATAGGTTATATCTCCCATATAACGCCCATTACTGAACATTTTTTTATACATATACTGGGTGTAGGGTATTATATGGTCGGGCTTGATCGACTATACTTTCTTACTTGTTTTTATAATCAAAAATCGGCAAACCTGGCAAGACTGAGTGTTCGTGTGTCAACGTAGCGTAAGTGGAATTTTGTGGCCAAGCACATGTGCTTGGAAATTTAATTTCGCCCATGACTGCCGTATAGACATGTACAAAATAGCGTGTAGACAAAACCATGATTACAAAATATACGCTGTGTAAAATTGAAACGATTTTGTAATGTGGCTGAGGCCATTAGGAAGGCCTCTTGTTTGCATATTTTTCTCGCTCGGTAGCCATATTATAAAGCTTTATTATATGTATGACAAGTTGGTTATTTTAAGATACTTTTACTAGTGTGTTTTTGTGCTCAAACATGGTCGAAAATCTTTTAACTTGTATTGAGAATATTTCAACAATTCGTATTTTGTTGTTGCTTGCAAATTTCTTGCAGAGAAGGTATTCATGACAAGCAATATAGCTGTAATATTTAGAAGTTAAAGTTAAAACAAACGAGATTATTGTATTCAGCTAAACCGATTTTTATGTACCTTAGGGTAAATTTTAACATAACTGGACATTAAGTCATGTTTTAGACTGCATTTTATATAATTTTGTATCACAGGTTGTGGAAAAGGTGGCGTACACACCATCGAGGAGTGTTTTTTAATTTTTCAGTACCTATAATTCTATGATTATAGTACCTACAGACACATATGATACCTTAAATTAAAGCTTAATTTCTTGGCTATTTATATTAGTAAACTAAAATAACACTTATATAGAAATTATTAGATATTAAAACAAATTCGGGGCAAAAAATATTCTTTTCGGATTTAACCCATATTCAGTCCATTTTTTATAATCATGATATATATCGTTGGAAAGGTATTTTTAATACCTTTAATATAATGTATTACAAATTATCAGACACCCAGTAGTTCCCGCGATATAGGCCTAGGTTAGGTTAGGTTATATGGGTAGCCGTTTTCTGAAACAGCTCACTTGGGTCCATTATATTGGTCCCATTGTGATACCCATTGGTGGGCAACCTCTCAGTTTCAGACCACATCGGTTGCTTCCCTGTCAAACCATCCAGACTTCTTAGCAAAGGTGCCGATGCATTTTGGATTTATCCTGGATAGTGCACCCAAACATGAAAGAGAGGGTGCCCCGAGTATACGTTCCCTCTTCATCGATAGGCCTATATATTTTCAACTTTACGGGCCCGCCTCCTCGAAAATAGGCGTGACCGCCCATTGTTTTTTTTTTATTTCAATCAGAATTTAAAATTCTATCAGTGATAAAATTTTGATAGTGATTTGAAAAAAGTCACTAAAACCGACTTAAGCCAATTTTTGAAATTCATACCTTTACGTAATTGTGAATAAAAGGGAAACGCGTTCATCGATTTTCATGATTTATGTCTCATTTTGTTCATAGGTTATGCGACTTTACGTGAAAGTAATAGGACTTGACAGTTTTTTTTACCGTTTTGGATTTTTTATGAATTAAAAATAAAAAAATTAAATTTTTTACGCAAAAAATAGTTTTTTTTCTTCATACATTTATTTATAACTGCGAAACTGTTGCTTGTGTAAACGAAACGTTGTATGAACCGATTAAAGGAATTGTAATTCTTAATTTTTCTAAATTTGTTTCAACTTATTCGGACTAGTGGTTCTCGAGTTATTACAAACAAAAGAGCCTAAAGCGTAACAAATTCTCTATACGATACTTACTAACTTCAAATTAGTTTTGAAATTACTTCTTCATGTAAAATGACCAAACGAATGATGCAGAAGTTCTTCTTTTTGGTGCTACTTTCATAAACAATTATCAGAATTGAGTCCCGAATCAATCACCTGAAAAATGTTGTACAGTGTTATGATGAGATATTTGCATAACAGTTTTTCATCAAGGTTGCCAAAAATCCATATTATATTTACTTTAGAACATAATATGTTTACTTTAGATAATAATATGATTACTTTAGATCATATATGATTACTTTAGAACATATTATGATTATGATTAATATGATCATGTATGACAATTTTATTATTATATTAGGTTATAATATGATGTTATAATATCAAATTATGATTAACAAAAAAATATTATGATGAAATATTACGTTGATAATTGATCATAATATTTCATGACACTTATATTCATCATAATATGTTTTGACTACAACCATAAATCTTATCATAATACGTTGCTCTTAGATTATGTTTACCACAACCATGTTTTTTCTCTGCGTGTATACAGTGTCAATTGATCGATGACAGCCTTAAAACACAATATTCGCTACGTGATTAACGATATAGAAGTGGCAGTTTGCTAAAATGTGATTAAAATTTTTATTAAAATTATCGACGAATGTTATACTATAATATTATTTTACATGACAAAAATTTATTTTTGAAATTCCTGTTAGTTTTCTTTTTATGGAGTTTTGAAAACAAAAGAATTAGCTGCATAAGCTGTGAGCCACTGTATGCATAACGTGGTAGAGGCATCATTTTTTTTATTTAGAATTGTCAATCCTTACTCTTTAAATGATTTTTATAAAAATTCTTTGTTTTATTTTATTTTGAGAAACAAAGTTCTCATTGCAAAACCCATTTATATTAAACTGCTAACCTTCAGATTAATTACAATTATGATACTAGTATCTCTGAATACCCCTGCTGTTTATAGCTTAAGTAGTAGTATTCTTCTATCTGAGTGTAGGTGTCTTCCAAGTCTTTGAAAACTTTTGCCAACTCCCTTAAGTGCTGTTTGAAGAAAGTATTTTTAGTCATGTAATTTCTGCTGTTGCTGTAACACCTTCAAAACAATATGATTTTAGCTCTATTAGCAACGTTTTTTCTTTACATACTCTTTAGAGTATTTTTCCTTTAGCTCCAATATGCCTTCATTACAAATATTGCAACTTAAATATGTTATAGTTTTATAGTGTGGAAAGAATTTGTTGCACAAACTACACAAACACTGGCAAAACAAAAAGAAATAGAAAGCATTTAGTTGCATACACTCATACACTCTGATGAGAGTAAAATTGTTCAGCGAACTAACTAGTTTAAATAAGTTTGCATATTTATGACTATGAGAATTTGATGGGGAAAATTGAAAGTATATTAAACTATTAAATAAGCGAAATTTTTACCAAAATTAAAGGAAAGTTTGTGCTAAAACAATCTCATAAAAATTCTTTTATTTAATTAACTTGAGCATGAGAAAGAGAATGAAAATGTGTTGCTTTAATTTCCACTTAAGATTTTTTTTGTGAATATAAAACAATTTGAATTTAAATTGGTGTAAGGGGATACAAAAAGCCTGTGTATATGTATAAATATATTGTTAGAAGAAGGTAGTAGAAGTTTGTCAGTAAAAAAGTGATTTATACTCTTCTATTTAGATTCAATTTAGAAGCAGTTGAAGTGTCATGTAGCATGTAACAGCAAATATAATTTTAGTAATGGTCGCAATTATATGACATATTATCTAACCCAATTTAGCATTTTACAAATTGTTAGTCTATGTCTAGTCCCACAAAATAAGTATAAAACAAATAATTACTCACAAAAAAATGGAACTCAAATAACAGACTACTTTGCCATCTAACACTTTTCCCACAACTGTAACACACTGCAAATGAACAAGTTACCAATAACATTTGTTGACATGACATGACTGGCTAGAAAAACACACAAATAAACAATATAAAGAAAGGAATTTTCCCAACTAAAGTCAAAGCAGTTAAAGTGTCAAAAGAGCCAGTGAAGCGATATTCAATACGAACAATATAAGCTGTCAATATGACAGCTGATGAATGATGATGGCTTATGTCAAACTTGTACATGGATATAGTATTACGAAACTGTCAAGAAAATTATGTGTTTGTAGTTAAAAACGATTAATTAAATTGAATGACTCGTATTAAAATGAAGTTTATTAAAAGAGATTTATAGGTTTTTTTTTAACACAAATAAATTAGCTAAATTAATCTAAACAAATTTAAAACAAAAGTTTGGCAACTATTTCATCTTTAAAACTATAAACAGTTTAACAAATTAGTACAAATATAAATAAAAAATTTAAACATTTACATAAATAGTTTACAAAATGTTTTGAAAAATAGAAAAACACTTGTTTTGAAATTCTTTTACAAATACGCTTAATTAATGCGATGTAATTAAGTTTATTTAATATGTTAATTTATGTATGTTAACATTTTTTTATTTATAATGAAAATGTAATCTCATTGAATGTTTATCACTGGGGCGGACTTAAAAGTAATTTAAATAGAACCTTATCGCAAATATAATTGAACATTTTTCCAATTCTTTGTTTATCTTAGGATTCCAAATCTCTTGCTATGTCCAAGTTGCCTTGCATATTTAACCTGCACACAGTTTTTACATATTTTGGTAACTAGTATCATACGAGGGGGGGGGGGGGGGTTAGGAAACTTCTTAGCCTAGCACAGAAAGAGAATAGTTAGTTTTTCAAAAACATTTTTATTTTTCAATATAATCTCTTGAAACTTTTGTACACTTATGCTAGATTTACACGATTGAAATTTTCATCAAAATGCTTTAAACTCGTGTAAACAGCAAAATTTCTTCAAAATTTATTGATCAAAATTTATTGTACAAAACTTTTGAAGATTTTGTTGATGCCGTGTAAATAATTTGACAGCATGTTCATTCTTTTGATTCAAAACCATATCAATACATATACATGTGCTGGTGCTAAAATATTGATGTGTTTTCCATCTAATACCCCGATTGAATTGGGAAAATTCCACATTTTATTTATACTTTGGGAAATACTCTCCTGTTCTCCTCTTCTGTTGCTGGCATCTGTACCAATAGATATTATTTTTGATATGTTTATTTTATTTAATAAATTAGGTTTTGCCTTTAAAAATTCATCTTTTAATACTTTATATAATGCAGCGCAGACTTCAGGCACAATATTGCCTGATTGAATATCGATGATCTTGATCTTTTAAACAAGAACATCAGACCACAGTCGCTAAAAATCTTAAAGTAATTGCCAGGCGTTTTCCGGGGCATACAGATTCCTGCATATTAGTATTAGCCTTTTTTATTGATGGGGTGACGAGATTAAGCAAATAAACAAAATCGTCTGGTGACATTCGCACAAAGTTTTTGTATAAGTCACAATCATTCCTTATCAATCGCTCCCAAAAAGACACATACATTCCTTCCAAAAGAAAAGGAACCCTATGTTCCTTTTGATTTCTTTTTTTTTTTGCATTATTATCAGCTACTTCTTCCTCCAATAGTAGAAATGTTGATGCTATGATGATTGTGTCGTCGTCCATACTTATTAGTTGTTTTTTTTTTTTATAAAAATAAATTATTTCCCAAAATAAGCAATATAGCTGATCAAAGTCAATATTTTCAATATAAAAAGTTTACCAATAATGTAAATTAGCTTCAAAAAATTTTAATCAAATTTTTATCAAACGATTTTGAAATATATTGAAAGAATATTTTGATCAAATTTTTGAAACGTGTAAATAGAACATGAAAATAAATTTTCAAAATTTTGATAAGACTTCAAAATACCTTCAATCGTGTAAATCTAGCTTTAGTCCAACGCTTATGTAGCAGTTTTATTACTTGATTAAAATAGTTTTCCTCAAGGCCTTCAAAATAATGGTTTACAACTGTAATTGCATCTTCATTTGAGCTAAAACGTTTGCCAGTTAGGAATTGTGTTAGATTTGGAAACAGGTAAAAGTCACTGGCAGCTAAATCAGGAGAATAAGTTGGGTGGTCAAGCAACTCGTACTTTAATTCGTTGATTTTAGCCATTGTTTAAACACTCTTGTGGGCTGGTGTGTTGTCTTGATGAAAAATTCTTTTTTTGTGTTTTAAGCCAGGACGTTTTTCTCGCATTTTTACATTTAATTGATCCAAAATGTTGCAATAGTACTATGAATTTATTGTTTTACCCTTTTGCAGATAGTCAATCAATAAAATACCTTTGAAGTCCTAAAAAAACGTTGTCACAGCCTAACCAGCCGATTGAATTGTTTTTGCCTTCTTTGGGGCACTTCCTGCAGCTTCAGTCCATTGCTTGGATTGTTCTTTTGTCTCTGGAGTATAACGCTGGATCCATGTTATGATACGACGCTTAAAATCCATTTTATTTTTCTTAAAACGATCCAAACAAGCTTGAGAAATTTTCATTTTTAAGCGTTTTTGGTCGACTGTTAACAAATGCGGCAACCATCTTGCAGAAAGCTTTTTTATCTGTAGTTCTTCATGCAAAATGAAATGGACTCGATGATTTGAGATGTCCATGATATTAGCACTTTTATTCGTCGATCATTTAGTACCATATTATGCACTTTGGCTTCAATTTCTGGTGTTGTCACTGTTTTTGGACGTACACTACGTGGTTCATCCTCAATGCTTTAAATTCAACTGCCAAATTTTTTACTGTTGCATTTGAAGGAACACTTTCACCCAACACATTCACCATATCATTATGAATTTCTTGTCCCGATAAACGTTTTTTTATTTAAATATTTAATGACACCACGAATTTCCAATTTTTCCATTGTAAAACAAATCATGGATGCGTCTTTTTTTGAACACCTGTTTCTATATGAAGGAGTTGGCAGATCGAAAAGAAAGTTAACTTGTGTTCATAGCACAGATGGAAGTTTCCAAAACACTTAACTTTTTTCTGGTTATAACGCGCTTTTTGGTCTAGGCTAAAAAGTTTCCGAACCGCCCTCGTAGATATTGATAATTCTCAACCAGTACCTGTTTTCGCATCTTGTACTTAGTTTCGATCTGTCTTGGATATTAATACTTAACATTGCCAAACAACCAAACTTTAGAATTGTTTATGAGGGATTTTTTCCTAAGATGACATTCTACCCTTCTTATTTTAACCTCGTTGGTATATAGAACTTACAACCTCTTTCTATTGGTAGATCTCCTTTTGGGTTCTTCGTATTCGTTCGTAACACGAAATTATCATAGTATCCTCTATCGACATTTTGAACTGCCTATTGCCCTTCATATATAGTACATTTGTTAAAAACTCTATTTTCTAGCTCTAAAAGTGGAGTATTACTAATATATTGTAGAAGCATACAAGTTTATATGACTGATAGCCCTAAAGTTTACAGTAATGAGGCTATTAGTCCCTGCACTGTATCGCTCAGTTTTTCTTCCACCATCTGATCCTTAAGCAGCTAGATTTTCGAACGATAACTTTTCAGATCAAACTCATATTTTACATGTCCCTACGCTCCCACAAGTACTTGCAATTTCCATATAAAATAATGGAAAAAATTTAACAAACAAAATGTATCTGTTTAAAGTGGTCAAAGTCGACCAGTAAAAATCCTCTAGTAGCAACAGCATGTTCAGCTACTTCAACAACCATTTAACAATCTCTTGTTGCTGCAATTCTATAAAAACTAGCAGTGAAAAGAAATACTAAATGAGATGAGTTTAAAATTCAATTACAACGCTTGTACTTTTTCTGGTGCTTTTGTTTCAGTGTGGTTTTTCTAGCTTTTTTCACCTTTGCACTCAAGTGCTTGCCACAGCAGCATCAGCACCATCTCTATGTAGCATCAATTTAAATGGCAGCACAAATACAAATTATAAAAAAAAAAACTAAAAAAAAAAACAAACACAAGCCAATATTTTTCTCATTTAACTCATAAAACTCTAGCGTACAAGAAGTTGAAAAGAAGAATAATGTATGCAACAACAATGCAGCAATATAATGGAAAATTTATAGTGAACACCAACATAATGTTTGCAACAAAAAAAGTGAAAAAAAAAACAATCAACTACAACAAGAATCCATACGTCAAATATACAACACAACAGCAACATGCCATCATTAAAAAATACGAGCAACTTTTTTTGTTTTTGCTTTTCTGTGTAAACAATCAAACAACAACATCTCACATACACACTTATGCTAACATTACAATAAACACATGCGAATTTTAACACACACCGGTGTAAACTTAAATATTTTATATATAAAATACAGTGACAGAGAAAAGGTCTTTTTTTTTTAGCAGGGAATTCAATATCATAAGATTATAAGGCAATACAATAAATAACACACATAAAATTTGGACATACGGCAGAAGGTACCAGGGGGCTAATTCTCGCATTCGTATGCGAGTAAATTTTCATTCGAACGTTCGAATTTTTTAACATTTGGGATTCTCTCATTCGATAGCGTATAAAATGTATCGAAATTTCTAATGATGGCATTCGATAACGAATGATTATTCGAACGCAACCTTGCGAGTTTTTACTCGTAAGCAAAGAAGCGTTCGAAATAACGTTTTTTTTTTAGCAAACAGAAGAAAAAAAGAAAATGTTAGTAAAAAATTTGTTACTTACTTTAAAAAATAAAATAATATTAATAATTTTATTACTTTTAAGTCAAAAATTTCAAAATTGCTTTGTGAGCCTAAAACGTCTCTTGAGTCTAGAACAGAGGTCGGCAAAGCGTAAAATGAGGTTGTTTGTGTGAGCAAACTACCCAGCAAACATAAACATAATTATATAAATTATACAAAACAACTTAGATAGGAAACATACACTCACAATATATTTTCCGTAACATATAAGAAATTAACAACGAGATTGATATATAAACGGAACTTCTAATACTTCAAAAGCTGATTACATGTATGTTACCAAATGCATTATCAATCATAAAATATTTTTCGTAATTTATTATTAATTTGAAATGTTTGTTGGGAAATATTTCTGAAAAAAATATAGAAGCATCCGCCGCATGTGCACACATTGCTGTCTCAATAACGACTGAATGAAAGAGATTAAGCGTATGTGTGAAGTGCTCACTATTGTGCTATAGGATGCCGACCTCTGGTCTAGAAAAACACATGCATACATTAATACATACATATGTAGGTATGTATGTATGTACTTATTTATACTTACTCATTGTTTGTCAATCTTAATGGGACGAAGGTGTTTCTTATGTCATTCATATTTTGTAAGAATCAAAAGACGAAGAATAAAAAAACATAACTGGGTCCATTTTTAATTTAAAAGAACTTGTTTAAAAAATTTTGCTTTTACTTGAGTTATTTTTTGCAGAACCATATGTTTTTTGTTTATATTTTCTTTTATTTTATTCAGTGTTGTAATACGTACTTATTTAAATTTTTTACAACACTGAAGCAATGAATCGATTCGATTCGTATCGAGTACCATCATTAGAAAATTTTGCACTGTCGAAATAAATTTCGATTCGAAAACAATTTCGATCACGACTGCCAGAATTAGCCCCCAGGTTTGATCAAAAAATAACCGTTATTTTAAATTTTTTCAAAAAGTATTTATTTATTCATCAATAACTTCATAGTACTCCCCCTCAGATATAACACACTAATGCCATCGTTTTTTCTGAAACGCGCTTTTTGGTATCGTCAACAGCACCTGTTTCGATTTTTCTTATAGTAGCATTTCCGACATGCAAAATCGTGTTTCGAGATATTTCGGCTCTAATTGATATGGTAATCAATTTCAATGTGTAATTCAATTTCAATTTGTAAAGAAAATTAACCGGTGTAACTTAATTTACCAGAAATATTTTCGCAATAATTTAACATTTTTTTTATCCGCCACTGTTTTGTATTTGTTAATTTATTTGTTGTAGCTTATATTATGCCAACAAACACACTAAACTTATTGAGAAAACACAGAGGACAATAAAAAAAATATACGCCTGTTAAAAAAAAGTGTAGGAAAACTAAATTACGACAGCACGTTGTTCCAGGTATGAAAACAACAAAATTGGCTAAAAACAAAAGAAAAACTTATTAAAAGCCAAAGGAGTAGTAGTAGGGTTGAGAAAAATTAAAATACTAGCAAAGGTTTTGAGCAAAATAGTATTTAACTCAGGCAGACACACGTGTAAAAACACGGTCTCACTTATACAAACCCCAACAAAACAAAACACACGCACGAAACTTTTCTCTCTTTCAAACAGCAGCCAGCCATTTATCAAAAACAAGGGAGCGGAGCTATAACACATTTTTTTTATTGTACAACACAGAAGAGGGAATTAGTGGAATAACTATACCAGCTATGTACCCGTAAATAGGTGGCAAGCAGCAGCAGCATAAGCTGAAGGAGACACACATCCCAGCAAGCCATATGAGTCCGAAAAGAGTCTTTTCTGACACCTTTTTCGGAGCGTTAACGCTCTTTATGAGCCCACAAAACAATCATAATTGCTCCGAAAACCTTCAGAAAAGAGCGTCATTACGTTCGAAAATGGTCCGTCAGAAAGAGCTCTTAGATAATGTCAGAAAAGAGTCTTTTATGAGGGGTCTTTTGGGCTCTTAAAGAGCTCTTAGATAATGTCAGAAAAGAGTCTTTTATGAGGTTTTTCTTGAGCTCTGTGTAATCTTGTTTTTATTATGCTTGTGTGGTACAGCTATGTTTTTTTTTTTGTTCAAAACACAAATAACAAGACAACAACGCTTTGGTACACACATAATTAAGTGGAATTTCTGAGTCATACTGAGACTCTGGACAGTAACAAGCAAATTTTTCCTTCGCTCCGAAAATGCTCTTTTGTTGGACTCTTTTCTGACTCCTTTTTCGGAGCGCTCCGAAAATGGTATGCTGGGATTTTAACTTCCATTACTTAACTAGTGTGTGTGTTTGCGTGTGTTGCCCTGGCTGCTGATGACGTTGTTGTGGCTGTAGTTTTTCTTTTCTTCTACCATTTTTCAATTCTAATAAAAAAGTGCATAAAACATAATAAAACATGACAAAAGAAGTTATTTAACAACCATCAACACACATTTTTTCCCATTCAGTTTTTTTTTTTTATTTCGGTTTCCCAATCTTGCTTTTTAGTGGCTCTATTATTTACAACCTTTTGGTCACAGATACTTGGTTTTACAGCGTATAAAGAACAGCAAAAAATGCTTGTCATAAACAAATTAGCGTTTCGTCAAGAAACTAAAAAAAGCTGTTTATGTAATTGTCGTTGAAAGTTTTTTTTATTATGTTTTGTAAAAGATTTACGGGTAAAAATAAGTAGTTTAATTATAAATTAAGCTTGCAATTTAATGATACGAGAAATTCTTCAGCAACATATTTGAATTCATTCTTAAAATGCTGAAAGAACTAGTGAGAATAATATATTTTCTTTAGAATTATTTATAAGTCACTAGCAATTCAACGTTATGGGTGATATTTTTGATTCCGGAAAAAACATCCAAGCGGAAAGAAATATCAATCGATAGGCAAAAAGCCATTATTAATTTCTGCGGTATAGATTTTCCGTGAAGTATATTTAACATCTGTTTGTTTATAAATTTCATATGAATTTGGTGCGAAAAAGACATTTGGAAAAAAATTCAATGTCAAACGTAAAATAAAGGAGTAGTACTTTTTGTGTTTTTATTAAAATATATGTGCAATATCAAATCGCAGTTAATATAGCGTGATCCATTTCGAGGTTCCCTATTTTTTTTAAGCAAAAAAAAAAAAAAAAAAAAAACAGAAAATTCAAATTTATCTTTGGCATTTATTTTTTGAAGATTATGTCTATCAAATGTTGACCGTTGCTACGTCGCAGATGGTCTATTCGTTGAGTCCAATTTTCGATGACTCGTTCGAGTATTTCGACTGGTAACTGACGAATGACACGCATGATGTTTTCCTTCAAGTCCTGAATCGAAGCGGGTTTGTCCGCATGTACGTTAGACTTTATATATCCCCACAGGAAAAAGTCTAACGGTGTGATATCACACGATCTTGGAGGCCAATCGACCGGCCCAAAACATAAAGTTATATTCTCACCGAAGTGTTTTCTCAATATATGCATTGATTGATGCAATGTGTGGGAAGTGCGCCGTCTTGCTGAAACTAAATGTTGGCGAGATCACGAGCTGCAATTTCAGGCATCAAATAGTCGGTTATCATGGCACGATAACGATCGCCATTGACGGTTACGTTCGCACCGGCATGATTCCACCGGCCCAAAAACCACACCAAACCGTTGTTTTTTCTGGATGATGTGGCAGTTCTTGAATCTCGTCAGGTTGCTCTTCGTCCCAAATGCGGAATTTTTTTTGTTGTTGGGCATGTAACCCATTGAGCCAAAAATGGGTCTCATCGCTGAACAAAATTTGCCTCGAAAACGTCGGAAACAGATTAATCTCAGAATGTGGATTTTCGTAATAAAGTTGAACGATTTGTAAACGTTGTTCTTTCCATTATGAAATCCCAAACAATACTAAACCAAAATAACATGACAGCATGACAAATTATCTCTACTTGAATCACCCAATATATAATTAGATTAGAAAGAAGAATTTTGCGTTATAAATCCGAGAATGTGTTACAAATGAAAAATAGAGAGTAATTAAAAAAAAAATCGAGGCGGTCAATCGACTGGACCATTTCGTGAGATAACACGTTCTCCAAACTTGGTTTCCAATAAATTGAATGTGACATTCGCTGTGTGGCTTGTGGCGCCGTCCTGTTGGAACCACATGTCCTCCAAGTTCATATCATCCAATTGGGGCCAAAAATATTCTGTTAGCATTGAACGGTAGCGATTCCCTGTCACAGTAACGTGCCGTTCTTGATCATCACGGAAGAAGTACGGCCCAATGACGCCGCCGGCCCATAAACCGCACCAAACCGTAATTTGTTCGGGATGCAATGATGACTCATGGATTATGTGTGGATTGCTGTCTGACCAATAACGCATATTTTGCTTATTGACGAAGCCATTCAGCCAGAAATGAGCCTCATCGCTGAAAATGATTTTTCGATGAAAATCCGAATCATTTTCAAGTTGTTGCTCAGCCCAATTCACGAACACACAACGCTTCTGGTGGTCAAGCGGCTTCAGTTCTTGTGTCAATTTGATCTTGTAAGGATGTAGGACAAGATCTTTTCGCAAAATTTCCCACAACGACGTCACAGAGATGCCCAACGCTTGAGAACGACGTGTGACAGACACATTTGAGATTTCTTCAACTGAAGCCTCAGCGGCAGCAATATTCTCGACACTTCTTTGTCTCACTGGCACCGGCACATTTTGTACTGTGCCTGTGTATTAAAATTTTTCCACTAGACGCTCAATTGTTGATCTGGTAGGACGATTATGACGACCATAAATTTCGAATTTCGGTAGTAAATTTTAATAATTTCGACTCGTTGCTGGCTCGTATATCTTTCCATCATGAAATGGAGAAATGTCAAAAGAGCGGCAAAAATATGGCGTCATTTGCTATCCCTCTCGGTCTACTTCTGTAGCGTCCCTGTTGAAAAATGCTTTATATGCATATTCTCGTATTTATTATTAAAACTTTTATTAACATTACTGCTATATGACTTTGCCTTGTGCCAACCGTCTCAGTCACGAACTGCAGGTCGAAACGAATGAATGTTTTCTGTTATTTTTTTACAGACACCTTCGCAAATCAATGGTTTTATGCCCTTCCGAAAACCCTTGGCATATGCGGGGAATAAAACATTTTTTTTTCCATTTCGACAACTAAAATTTCAAATTGGCGTATAATTGTTATTTTCGTTTTTAATTTGTTTTGTTTAAGGTGTTTCAACTTCGATACTAATCAATGATTGTTTATTTGACGTTATATTTTCAATAAATGCCGATAACGTGAACGGTGATGCCAAACTTTATCTATTTCGTTTTCAGATGGCCGAATATTAATATTTAGTTGAAACTCTCTCTCTATTTTTTATACTTCTTCCTCCAAACGCTTATTAATAAGTCATTACTGCGCTGGCACTAAGACCAGTTAAAGGTGTCACTATACTTATACGTCTAAGTAATGCTTACGTTATGTATTAGTCACTGCAAAGTAAGATATTAAGTAATTGCAAACGTTACCAAGTTTATGCTGAGAAGCTAAACAAAATATTGATTTGCTTAAGAAAAGTTTCGTTTTTACCCTGTTTAAATTTACCCAAATCACTTTGTCTTTAGGCAAGTATTTTACAAAATACATTTCCTCTTTAAACTAATTTAATATTTTACTACCACCCACCTTAAAACCACCTGAAACATAATATAAAATTACTGTATCACAAATTAGTTTGCCATCTTTTTTTTTAACAATTTATTTTGTATTTTAAATCATTTTCATTTTCACTTTGACTTAATTTCCTGTAAAGCAGTAAAGTGTAATAGTAATCATTGCGACAAGAAATTGTAAATCTTAATTTGAAATTCTATATTTATATTTGCTGTTTAGGCGGTACAGTGGTTTGTTTAAGCTGCTCAAAAAAAAAAACTGTTGAAAAGTTTCATGTGAAACTTGGCGGTAAAATGTTTAGATAAGTACCTTATGGTGACAAGGCTTATTAGTTTGGTATGTTAGAAATAATAAAATCTCTTTTTGTACATAAGAAAACGAATGTCGTAACTAAATCGTTGTTCACTTAAAATCCGGAAGCGTAAATGTTATAATATCTATATAGCAGAAAAACGATGATATAATTGATACTAATTTATTTATTGGGTGTATAACTTAAAAATGAGGTTTCATTCATTAGTTATTCTGAAGGATATATATCTGACATTTATTCTCACTTAGTTATTGAAGACTATAGATGTTGGTTTGCTTCGGAAATATCGAAATTTGTGGCATCAAAGCGTCAATCGGGAAGTTTTGCTTTACATCTTTAACATAAGAAATAGCGCCGCCAATGCATAATGATTGCTCACCGAAGCTTATGGTGAATGTGTTCCATCAGGATCAACATGCGATAGATGGTTAGTGCTGGATAGTTCTGAAGTGCGGTATTCAAAAAAGCAGACAAAGATCGCCCCGGTCAGCCAAAAAAGTTTAAAGACCAAGATTTGCAGGCATTACATTACTCCATGAATATTGTTGTCAAACTCAATAGGAGCAGAGAGAGAAAATTTTTAGGAGCTTATCAAGCAGCAGTCCTAAAACCTTAGCGAGCTGCAGCATGATTCATTAAAAAGCTGGAAAATTGGATGCCATATGAATGTAAGCCGAGAGACATTGAAAGACGATTTTGCTTGTCCGAAATGCTGCCGAAACGCTGTAAACTTTCGATGAAATGTAGATCCATTACGATGACCCGCAGCATATGATATCAATCTAATTGACATCAAAGTCAAATACCCACGGCAATAAGGCAATGCTCTGTATTTGGTGGCTCTAAAAGGGTCATATCTATCATATGTTGCTAGAAAGATGGTCAACACTTTAAACAAATTTATATTGTACAAATCTTTCAAAATAAAAGCTACAAATTATAAAAAACCCATCGAACTCTATAATTATTCCAAATCACTATAAAAAAATTTAACCTTCATTCGACAATATTGTTCAATAGACCGAAAATTGCGAAATCATATAATATTCTATTTCATTGATCTTATTTCTTCGATACCAATCCATTGCAGCTTTTATATTATGACAGGGAGCTAAATCAGTGTGTTGATAGTGAAACATAGTGTTGATATTGAATAAGAGTCAGACACCATTACCTCTGGCAATAATTTACTCCGCTGCCACTCAAAAACAACATCAGTTTCTGATAATTATGAGTTTTTCTATTCTATCATAACTAATATTTAGCACAGCGCTCTCCTTCGGTGGTATAATATTTAAACGCCACCGAAGTAAAATAATTAAAATAATGGCTATAAATCAAGCTCTGATCAATGCGCCTACTCACCACCAGAGGCGCTGTAATACTGTACTATTAATAAACATAACGCGCAATCACAGTGTTGTCATATGAAAAGCTTTTCTCTACTTTCACCATCTATTCTTCTTCTACCTATCCCTTTCCAAAGAAAGTAACACAATTAATTAATTGATATATAGGCATATTAATTGCCTGACAGTTACTTCGCTTTAAAAAAAAACTGAAAATTGCTTGTCAAACCATTGATATTTTTTTTTTACCAAATTTATGCCCATAACATTACATTCTCTCCATCGTTCATATCACTTTGACAATGGAATCTTATTCATGTGCCTGAAGATAAATTCGAATTTGAGTAGCACAGACAAAAACCATATTTTCTAACATTGATAATGTTACAGTCAGCAGACCACTGTTAACCACTTAACAGTCAAATTTACTTGCATTTTGAAAAATTTAGCTTTTAGGATGAAATTCTCTAGAAGAATTTGGACAACTATCGAGTTGCGCACGTATTCCACTATATAGAAAGGGTAGTCCAAAGGGTCCTGAATGAGACTACATTTATTTATTTATTTATTTATTTATTTATTTATTGAATTTTTTCATTTCCTGTACAACAAGACTAAGTCTTATATTTATAGTACAGGAACGCATTACGTTATAAACAATTTTATTATGAGCATAAACAAATTAGATACAGAAAAACCTATATTGATAACATCTTACGTGAAAAAGTTATATAAAAAATTTCTGAAACTATTAGCATTACTATTTATTTGTTGATTTCGTGGAAGATTGTTCCAAAGACGAGCGGCATGTACATAAAAGTGCCATTCAGACACTAGGTATTGATGTCGAGGTATTATAATATTTCGATTTCGAGACGATTGGAAGAAACGTATTTTTTCAAATATATATTTGGGGGTTTGAGTATTTATTATTTTGTGCAAGAATACAAGAATACGAATTTTTAATAGGCTATCAAGTGAAACTCCGTAAAGTTTATTGGAAACAGCAGAAACATGATCAAGCCTTCTCAATCCATACACATATCTTATTATGTTGTTAAACAATATATTAAGCTTACTTTTACTACTTGAATCACAGCTTCCAAACAACTCGCACCCATAAATTCTTATTGGTGTAAAATATTGTGTAGACCAGAGAGCTCGTAACTTTATGTATGTTTGACCAACCAGTGAGTTTATATGATCAGTCCATGTCAGATTGCTATTGAAGATTATACCGAGATTTTTCGCTGAATTAACAATTTCAATTTTTTCGCCATTTAAAACAATATCTTCAGAAATGTAACGATTTAAGCTCCTTTTACATATCACAATGCATTTAGATTTGTGTGGATTCAAACAGAGTCCATTTGCACAAGCCCAGAGGTAAATTTTGTTTAAATCCTCATTTTAGAGATGATATTCCTGAAGCTATATTTTGAACAGAGCTACTTAGAGTAAGTTGCACGTCATCTGCGTATAAATGGATGTTGCATTTAGAGAGTTGGTTTGGCAAATCATTTATATATAATGAAAATAAGAGTGGTCCTAAAATAGAGCTTTGAGGTACTCCTCTATTAAGGGATACGCTATCTGACCATGTATTGTTCACAAACACCGATTGTGTGCGGTTCGTAAGATACGAATATATAAGTTTAGTAGAAGTGTCGCTAAACCGAAAAAAGTGGTACAGTTTTTTAATGAGTATGTCATGGTCTACCGTATCGAACGCCTTAGAATGGTCTAGAAGTACTAAAAAATTCATACTACCTTCATCTAATCCTTGACGTATATTTTCGCTAACCTCCACAAGAGCCGTAACGCAGCTGTGATTCTGACGAAACCCCGATTGCCTGCTGGAAAGTAAACTATGAGTATCAATATATTCCATCATTTATTTATACAAGAGCCTCTCTAAAACCTTCGATAGAAAACACAAGATAGCTATCGGTCTATATTCTCCATTCGATTTAGGTAATGGTATAATTTTTGCGTGTTTCCAGTTTAACGGATACGTACTTGACATTATAATAGTATTAAATAGATAAGTAACATACGGTAGAATCATAGGTAAAAGTAATCTTATAAACTTCGGGTGTATGTCGTCAATTCCTACTGCATTTGATTTAATCAAAGAGCTTGTTGAAATAACGTCATATTGAGTAACGCACGAAAATTGGAAATGTTCACTAATTATTCCAGTATTTGTATTTGGCGAGCATGAGGAAAAATTAAAAAAAGTGGGATTTGCCTGTACTACAGGTATGTCAGTGAAAGTTCTGTTAAGCATGTTTGCATCCACATTACAATCTGTACGATTATTAGTATTGCCAATTCCTATTTCGCGAATGATATTCCAAGTTTGTTGAGAATTGATTGCTGAGTCAAAGCGGTTGGAGTAATATTCAGTTTTTGCCTGTTTAATATGTTTATTTACATTTTTCCTGGCATTGGAATATTGTAATTTTAGTTCAGGAGTTTTAAATCTTTTCCACCTGGCATATGCTAAGTCCCTCAATTGTATTGCATTCTTAACAGAATTTGAAAACCATGGTTTTTGAGTATGTACTGTTTTTTTATATTTTAGTGGTACTGTTTGATCGAAAAGATATTGAATATTGTGTTCCAGAAATGAAGATTGTTCATCAACGGTGTACATAAAATAGATATCATTCCAGGCAATATGGGAACAATATTCATATAAAATATTAAAATCTAGATTCTTAAAGTCACGATAACTGAAACACTGTTCAATTTGTTGGATTTGAAAGTTATAAGTTAGGAATATTAGATCATGTTTAGAAAAACACGGAGCAGATATTTGATCATACAGAACTATATTCGTAGTATTGGACACAAAGAAAAGATCAATCAGCGTGCTTGCTGTGGATGTATGGTGCGTTGGATTAATTCTGAAATTTCTGAAATAATTGTTTAAGTCGTTGATATATATCTTAAAAAAGTAATGGTCGTATATACTATCACAGTAAAAACTTGACTTACAAAGTAATGGATTATACATTGACATTTAAACTCGTTTTTTTAACAAGGTCATTAGGAGCAAGTACATATTTCTATAAACAGTGTAAATCGTACATGACTTCCGTCTAAACTTTTGTTGAAGTTTGAATATTTGTTGGAGTATTTTTGCAGAAACACTTAAATACTGATTGAAAAACTTCCTTTAACTTTCGTTTGTATTAATTCTACAACATATTCATAACAGATGGCGTATAATTTGAACGCGTTTTTTGTCTTAGCAAATTATATGTAATTTTGAAGGGAACATGTCTGTCATTTATTCTCATTTAGTTATTGAACATTATAGTGTAAACAACAAACAAACAAAATACTTCATATGAGGGAGGGTTTGCTTTACTTCTATAATTTAAAAAAAAGAGCCGCAGTCAAACACCGATTGCTCAACGCCCAGCTAGAGGCTTTACTCCATGATGATTGATATTCAAAGAATATTAACGTTTAGAAGCTTTTACAATTGCTGCAATAAATTAAATTTCTCACCAAAATTCACTATGAAAACGGTGAATCTGTACAAGCTTTACTTTGTGATATTTTCAGTCAATACTATTGCCCTTATGTGGCCGCTTTTAAGACATCGGCCGATAAAATTGCCGCATTTGGGATTTTTAAAAACTTGAAAACAATAGTTGAGAATATTCTGACTGTTGTAGGTATCCATGTATCATGTATGTGCTTTCGAAAATGCGGCTGGAAATGCTGTTACGCTGAACTGATCACAATATCTAAATATTAACGAAATAGTCCCTCCTTTGTGGACCAGCACTTAGGGGACGACCCCTACACAATCAATGCATTGTGTTGGAACTAGGAAAATAGGTTATTGATTTGAATTTTCCTATATTGAGAGTGGCAGGGAATACTTCTGCTGGCAGTTTATTCTACATGCGGACAGTACGGCTAAAGACCGAATTTTCCCTGTAATGTGTTGTGCGATCCACTGTCCAGTCGAGCATGAATGGATGGGCCCGGACTGAAGAATGTGTATTACACAAAAAACTACGTGTTTCGGGAACAAGTTTTCTAATTTCGGCAGAACATATTCCATTATAGCAACGTCAGAACACAACACACATTGCGACGATGCTCCAATGAATCAATAGAGTTGGATACCCTACTGTCACCGATAAGCATCTTCGCCCTCTCCTGTACGCGGTCGAGTAACTCCAAAATAGACTTCGAAGCACCGGCCCATACACAACAGTTGTATTTCATTTTCGATCGAATATAGATGGTGTAAATAAATTCGAACGCTTCTTTTGACACTTGAAAAATGTGTTTCGTCCAGCGGACATCACACTGGATTCTCATGCCTAGAACGTCAACAGCATCTGATTCCTTAATATTTACACCGCCCATAAAAACAGATGAAGCAACATCATCTGTCGTGCGTTTGTGTGTTAACATACAACATTGAGTCTTACGTGCGTTAAAATAGACTGTGTATGCACAACCCCATTCTGAGATTGTCTGAAGATCTTGCGTATCATTCATGTTTTGTCTCATTTCCCCAATCTCTAAATGGTTTGGTATGGAATGGAAATGTTGCTATCATCTGCAAAAGCATAGATAGGATTGGAAGTTTGACATAGGAGGACATTTATAAAGATAAGGAATAAATTAGGAAAAAGAAGAGTTTTGCCAAAATATGATGGAAAAGTTTGATAAAAGAATCGACATCTGCATAAGCGGTCGTAACCATACCGAGCTCTTTCCAATACAATATTTATTTGAACAATTTTCTATTGAATTCTGTGTTTTAGTTTGTTTTGAAAAAGAAAGTTCTCATTGATCCTTGAATCCTTTATTAACATCATTGTTATCTTCTACATATATACCAAATCATACCACTGTGCCGTCCTTGTAATAGAAGATTTAATGAAATACGATTAAAAAAAACACAGAATTAACGACAACATCTTCCACCAGTTATTGAAGCACAAAACAAAATGTAGAAAATTGTAAATTTTCACAAGTGTAAATTCAACGTCTAATTGCATTTAAAATAAATTGTGTCAACGATAAATAATAAAACAAAAATCCAAAAGATTTTCAACTAACTCAATCTGAGTGTTATATATATGAAGAAAATCAAGGCAATTTAAGATTTAAGAAATCAATAATTATGACAATATTTGTTATAACTATGGGGTTACTCTCTCCACAGCATTGAATTGTATGCAGTAATAATTGATTGGTAAATTATGATTTGTGTATGTTTGTATTTCAATATGTGTATGAGAATTCCTTTATTTGTTTTTAAAAATCTTTACATTCTTCGTTTTTGTGTGTGTATCTATAAATTGTTTGTTCATTTTTCTTTTGCCAGAAATGATTATTACATTTTTAAATGTCTCTGGCATTTTAACTGCAGTATTTTAATTGACCGAATAATAAATATTGATTGGCCCATTGAAATTTTAAACATATTCAACAATATCATCATTAAATACAACAATATATTGATGTAATTCAGAACAAATTCGTCAAGTACGAATTGTGGATACGCTTTAGCAAGATTTCAAAGTAAACTGAATCCTGCTTATGATCAATAAGGCCGGGGCAAAATTTAAATTTTAACCAGTTAACGATATTAATCTTTAAGCTTTTTTAATCTAATTTTTAAAATCTACAATATTTTAGAAAAAGTAGCGATTTCAAATCGAAATATACAGCCATGTCACAGAATTTTGCTGCTTCTATAAAAAAGAACAAGAACAATTTTTTTCGGAATGAAACCACTATTAATTTGCTATGTGGAATTGTAATTTTAAGCATTTCTAGGTTTCATTCCAAAAAAAAAGTTTCCTTGTACTTTTACGAAATTAATTCCACTTCCGAACGGAATTCTGTGACATGACTGATAATATTTAATATGATTTAAATTAATTATCTATGGTCTAATTTTTATGTGCGTAAAGTTAGCTCCGTTTTTAACATTACCTATGCTAATGTATAACTTAACATACTTACTACTCATCGACTGTTAAGTTAACAGAGCTGCATTTTTTCATTTCAGTTATCATTTTATTATTAAAAACTAGAGCTATTAATAGACGATCGTCAGATATTACAACGTTGTCCGAAAAATGTTTAGAAAATGTCTAACAACAGTGTGAACTTAAAATTTTTATCTTCCAACGTTGTAACAAAAAGCATTTTCAGTACATTGGAAGACAAAAATATTTTCAGACATTTAACAATAGTGTAAACACACAATTTTGTCATTGTCATTGTTTTAAGACAATTGTTAAACACTTTTCATTGTCATATGTGCTAAGTTTATGCATCTGCCAATGGCAGCATTGTCAAAGAAATTATTTCTAAATGCAACTCTGTATATACATAAATAAACAAACAAGTGTGCATTAATAACATTTTGGAAAAACAATTTCGGTTGTCAGATAAATTCATTGTGTGACAATTGTGTGCCAATGAAATTGTTAGTTTTCTTACAGTCGTCTGAACTGACAATTTACCTTTAGCTAACAATTGTTCAATGTCAGTACATGTCTGACACATTGCTAGATCTGACAACGTTGTAATATCTGACGATCGTCTATACATAGCTTAACCAAAAACGCCAGTACCGATCATTCAGATAATCTATAGAAATTAATACACTTTGTAAATATTAAACAAAAATAAAATTTATTTATGAAGAATCGAGGTACAGAATTGTCATAGTAAAAAGTGGTACATGAAAATGTTCAAAAAACTACTAAACCTAAAATTTGCGCCATATAGGGTGGACAGCCATCACTTTAGAGATTTCAGAACTGTATAGCTTATGTTCAGAATGTGTATCAGATCGGAGATACATATGTGATTTTCAAAATGAAGAAATTTAACATTTTTCCAAAAGTGGTACATGAAAATGTCCAAAAAACTACCAAAACTAAAAATTGTGTACCACTTTTGGTAAAATGTTAAATTTCTCCATTTTGAAAGTCATATATCTTCGTTATGCTGAAAGTTTCTAGAGTATGCCGAAAGCTTTAGCTATTTACATTTTAATTATATCTCCAAAAGTCCTCTTAGTCCATGAGACATCTCCATGTAATGCCACGTTTTTGTAGTTTCCAGCAATTACAATAATTTAAAACGATAACAATCAACATCATTAATAAATTCTTAATGTCCTGGTCTGTATGTCCTGAAAACTACAAAAAGTTAATTATGATTTTAACCAAATTTAATTGTTGCTGTTGTAAAACTGTTTGTTTGTTTGTTTATTTATTCTTCGCCACTGCGCCGTTGACAATGTTTGTTAACGATATTTCATTTCCGCATTTAAGCACCAACCACCCAGCCACGAACCAACCACTACATGCCAGCCACATTGCTGGAATTTATGTAAAGAATTAAACTTTTTTTTATTAATAATTAAATAACTTTTCATTGCTACTTTATCCATAGCAGTTGTTGCTATAAATTGACATTTAAATGTGGAAAGCATGAAATACGAGATGATTTACAAAGAAACAAGAAAAACTGTAAAATAATATTGTATTTAAAAATTGATTAAAATGAAAACAAATGATATGAAATTGCTGGACTTACTTACAAATGGTCGTATTGGTTTATATACACATGATAGCGAAATGTGCTGGCTGCTATCCAGGAGACTAGATTGACGGAAAATTGCAATCTGTAAAGTTACAATGTAAATAACATTTTCCGAAAACACTGCATCAAAAGCTACGTAGAAGGGTTAGCATTCGCCATACTCAACATTGTATAGACAATAGGACTTTCAGTCGATCTAGAGACCAATATCCTGAGGTTCAAGATAAATGTTCCAATTCCCACAGTAGTCAGTTATTCAATTGGCTATGGTCCCAAAATTAGGAATAGGGAATTTAATGGGCTCTATTAGCTGTGACACTCCAGACACGGGGAAAAGAAACGGAACTATTTGACGTTTCCATTTCCTGCAGACTAAATGACGATCCATTATAATGGAATATATAACTAGCGCTTGTTTCCCTAATCTAACCATTGTGAGTGGTTTGAGTAACGGCTCAACCTGGTGGGTAATAGATACTCATACCACTTATCCATATCCTTGTTTGTTTGGAACATCATAACGACTGTATCGATTTTGAACATTACCCCAAATAAAGCAGATTGAAAAGGCTTTACAGAATGTATCAACCGCATCTTAATTGATCTTCAAAATCCCGTGAATGTGTCACGAAGTACCAACCCAAAGATCGTTATGCCGAAAGTTTGGAAAATGACGAAAATCCAAACAATTACTACTTGAAGAACAGAATCTTGAATTCAGCTGTTGGCAAGTCATGGTCAGCAATTCGGTCCCTTGGGTGCCCCGATAGACTAGGCGATAGAGTGCCGAACTATCACACAAATGGTTGCGGGTTCGATTCCCGCCAAAGACTCTGGGTGGACGAGTCAGACATATGGAAATAAGTCACATATTTGTAGACCAGTCAGACATATATAGACCAGTCAGACACATGTAAACTAGTCAAACATTTGGTAGAGAATCTAAGGCATCGCAATGGACCATATTGGTTTCTGGGTGATGGTGTGAGCTGACTCACACCAGCCTTCCTACCTAACCTAACCTAATTCGGTCCCTTAATGAGAAGGTTTTAATTAAGTTTGCTAATGCCGGCCTATACGATCTTAAATAGTTTTCACGTCACCAACACAGCCTGGTAATCGAAGGTCACGGCGGATTATCCAGGCTGATGTTTAAATATTTAGGAGAGCAGTAATTTCTGAAAAAACATGATTATACTCAGAGATTCTGAGTTCCGAGAGTAACGCGAGTAAAAGACGATCTTACAAGGTGCTTTTCCTATTGATAATCTTAGCCAAGGCACTAACTGTTGTTCTTCTCTCCCAACTGACCAGTGAACTTCCAGCATGGATAGTGTGAAGGACAATCTTACAAGCTGCTTTTACTTCTGTGAATTATAGCGAGTGCACTAAAAGATCTTCTGTTTCCCTAGATGACCTACAGATGTCATTAAACAATCTCCGAATACCATCATCATGAGGAAAGAAAATCTTCTTCTGCTCATCAAGGAACATAACATTATGCTAAAGCAACAGTCTATTCTGGTATACCATTAGAGGATTCATATACATACATAATCATTGATATTACTCAATTAAGAGAATGCAAAGGTTTGTGTTTGATGCATTTGATAGCAGTTCATATTGGAAAGTTTTAAAAGATATGCTATCAATAGCGATAATGTTGCACTTGGCTGCTTGCAGCAGATACCTTCTGCTGCATCAAATAACTATCCCATGCTATAGTCACCATATGGTGAGGGAACCCCATTACACTTCCACATGTTTAATTGTGCAAATAATCATTCAATTCGCTACATTGAGCTGATGTATGGATTCATCCTGTTGAAGTAGAACAATTCCTAGCAACCAAATTAATGGTGCCTGCTGTTGCAAGAACAACAACAATACTAGATTTTAAACATAAAACTAATAATCCTTTCAATCATTATGCCCCCAAAATAAAAACTTATTTAATAACATCAGCAGAATATATTCCATAATAAAATTCAAATGGAAAATTTCATTTGTCGTAACATTTTTCAACCATTTGATGATGACATGTGTTAAAAGTTACAGCACACCAGTAACATTATCTGCCAAAATCATAAAAAAAAACTTACACTAAAACTACAAATATTTTTCCATCTTGACACACTCACACACATACTCGTACATTGATATTTGCATAAATTATCTAAAAGTTTAATGTAAAAATATAAATTTGTCAAAAAAATCTGAAACATTATTCCACTTTGGTTTGTTCATTTTTAATGTTGAGGTATTTTAAGCAAAAATACTCTAAACGTCAGAGTAAAACATAAAACAGTTTTATTCCCATGCGGTTTTTTCTTTGCAATTAAGCATTTTGGAAATGTTTTACTCACATTTAATCTAAATAATTATGGCTTCTTGCTATAGCTGAATGCAGATACATAATTATGGAGCAGTTAACCAAAATGGAATAGTAAGTTATTCCAGAAAAATGTGTATAGAAAAACAAAAGTATTTTATATGGAAAATTATTCGTCATTGTTTCAAGCCAAAACAATAAATGACAAGAGTGATACTGAGCTGACAGCCCGGCATACGACCGAGTGAAACACAGTCAAGTAGACAGCCAGTCAACGCATGCCAGTTCAATCTAATAGACTATGAAGACTGACAGATAGATCTCCATATCCATACATAACTTGTGTACAAGTACATGTAACCCTTAACAGAGCAGCTCAGTACAGTTCACTAATGTTGGGAATTTTTAATAGATAATTTGCATATTTTTCTGCCAAACAATGGCTACAATATTTAAATGCGGCTTAAATATACACACTCACTCACTCTCATCAGTTATATGTACAGTAGATGCCACCGAAGAGAATATTTGTATACATAATGAACACATTTTTAATAAATTGTGACAAATAGTCTTTATGGTATATATCTGTATGAGCTCTTCTAAAGGGGAAGGTAAGCCTACTGCTAAATATACAATTCAAACATTTCAAGCAATTGTTTCATAGAAAACTTGGTGTATGCATTTAAGGACACCTTCTCTGATGCAGCTACATACATTAATAATATGACAATAGTTTTAACAGAATATTGTTCGTTTTGTCTATTATGCAAAGTGGTATTACAGCTTACTATTGTTAAATTACTCCAAGATATAATGTACGAGGTCTGATCAAAATATAATCGTTGTTTTCAAATTTCGTGAGTTAAATATGTTCGATTTTCGCATATTTTTTCTGTTATGTTGGTACACATGTCTGTTATATATGTTGGTAATATCAGCCATTTTGGATTGTCAGTTTGTTTTTGACATATCAAAAGGTTAGTCGCGTTTTGGTGTGCTCTTCGATTTTTTACTATTCGAAAAAATGGTTCAAAGAAACTGTATTAAGTTTTGTATAAAAAATTAAATTAAATGCGCAAGAACATTTGAAATGTTGACTGTGGCGTTTGGAGAGTCTACTATAAGCAGAACACAAGTTCAATTGTGGTATATCCGGTTTAAGAAAGGCCGAGAAGATGTCAATAACGATGCTCGTCCTGGTCGCCCGAGCACGTCAACAACTGATGAAAATATTGAACCAGTGATGAAAATGTTTTTGGATAATCGTCGAATCACTATCAGAAAGATTGCTGATGATGATGGCATATCGTTCGGCTCATGTGAAGCAATTTTTACGGATGTTGTAGGCATGAAACGTGCGCCAGCGATGATTGTTCCCAAATTGCTAAATTTTGAGCAAAAACAACGTCGCATGGACATCGCTCAGGTGCTGTTAAACATCGTCAACGACGATCCAGATTTCCTCAAAAAGGTCATAACTGGTGACGAATCATGGGTGTATGGCTATGACATTGAAACCAAAGCCCAATCATCCCTTTGAAAACGTCCAGAAGTGCCAAGATCGAAAAAAACACTTCAAGTTTGGACAAATGTGAAGGTTTTGCTCACTGTTTTCTTCGACTGCAATGACGTGTGCATCATGAATTCTAGCCACAAGGTCGTACGGTCAATAAGGAATACTACCTTGAAGTTATAAGGCGTTTGCGCGAAGCCAATCATGGATTTTGCACCATGTAACGCACCAGCTCACACATCGATGCTTGTGCGTGAGTTCTTGTTCAAAAACAAAACCGTTATCATGCCTCAACCACCGTATTCACCGGACTTGGCGCCCGCTGACTTTTTCCTCTTTCCAGAATTGAAGGCACCGATGAAAGGAAGGCGTTTTGCTACGATTGAGGAGATAAAAGAAAAATCGAAACCGGAGCTGTTGGCGATACCAAAAAGCGCG
Organism: Bellardia pandia; assembly: GCA_916048285.2. Classification (NCBI taxonomy): domain Eukaryota; kingdom Metazoa; phylum Arthropoda; class Insecta; order Diptera; family Calliphoridae; genus Bellardia; species Bellardia pandia. The sequence continues at coordinate 47,093,961 of OU696530.1, forward strand.
TGTCAGAAGTGTTTTGAGGATTGGAAAAAAACGCTTGCATAAGTGTATTATATCTGATTACTTGAAGGGGACAAGATAGTTATTGATGAATAAATACATACTTTTTGAAAAATATTTTAAATAACGGTTATTTTCCGATTAGACCTCGTATAAAATGTGTGTAAGAAATGTACCGCTGAATCTAATTTGTTTCAAACAATTGAATACGAGTACAAAATAAAAAATCCTGTTGTTTTTGATATGAATTTGGGTATAATTCATAGTATTTTCATGGGGTAAAGAGTTTATTCTAGGTCGAAAAAATCTATTTTTGGATTTAACTGCTTTGAATATTTCTGTGTGCGATTCAATGTTGGTGACCCACCAACTGTTTGGGTGGTTACCGTTTTTGTAAACAGTCATAAATATATTGCTTGTGAATTGGAAATCATTTTATCACATCTGTTGGCATTTAGTCGGACGAAGCAAGATCAGGACTATTAGCCGAATGAGGCAAAATTTTGTAACCACTTCTTTCTAAATAGTTTTTAACAATTTGCAACATTGTCATAATAGAGTATTACGCTTTCTTTTCGGGCGTTCGGTCAATACACGCTAATACACTTATTCAAACAAATCAGTTTCATACGATACAAGTTCTCTCTTCCCAGTTTTAAGCAGCTCGTAATATTTTTGATCGCTGTGAATATTTCTCCACTGATGATCACTCCATGAAGATGTCCACACTGGAGAAGTATTGGTATAATAGACCACTGACTCTAAATTAGTGAAGAAATTGTGAATATCTATCTCTTGGTATTATTTTACATTTTGGATTGAAGGAATGTGAAAGATTCAGGCGCGGCTGACTACGACGAAATCTTTAAAAACCTTCAACTACTGGCAGAATCTCTGTGAGATCTGATGCGATAAAACACTTGTGTATCTTCCGGATTACAGGTAACAGGTGGTACAATTAAGCATCTAAATGGTTGCCTATGCTTATGACAGCTTGATGTTCATCTCAGCTTGATGTTCAATAAAAAGTGACATGCGATCACCACTAAAGATCGTTTATAGTGGTACCTGTGGTATCTGCAAATTATACGCCATCTTATAATTCTTCTTCAGCGACATGGAGGAACTATAGACAACAATTCTCCAGAAATTGTCCAAAAAATAATTTGAAATTTTCAAAATTCTCAAAAATTTCTGAAAATTCATATAAATATAACTAAGTGCATAACAGTGCTCTGTTGACTGTAACATTATTTAACATTCATGTTAAAAATTGTGGTTTTTGTCTGTACTTGATAATAGCAGCTACTTAATAGCTATGAAAGTACTAAGACATTACAGCTTTAAATCTCTGTATAATTTAACACTACATATGGAAATTTCGAGACTGAAAGTCGGCTAAATAATTGCAAAGGATGTTACAATGTTTGTTTGATAAGTATATTTCTGTAAAGTGTTTGTTTTAGAGGCATCACACTTTAAAGTATGAAAAGTGAACAATTACATGTTCAAGTTTGAGATTAGTATTAGGAGTATTGAAAATCTCATGCAATTCCTAAAACTATTGTGTATATATAACTTGTTTTCCAAAGCTTAGGTAAACATCAAATGGCCATACCTGCAGCATTAGCTTTGGAGTTTACGAGTTTCAATTGTGAATGGTTTGAAACATGAAAAATCTTTGATACTTTCTTAGCCAACGGATGTCTTTGCAAGTCATAACTTTTAATCATCTATCCTATAATATAGCAGTTCTGCTGGCTAATCTGAGGATGGAGTCTTAAAAAGTCCCGCTTTGGTTTTAAAGGAGTCTATATGTATTGAAATGGGATTAAATTTCCACGACAATTGTATCTTCGCTTCTAAAACGACCCTAGTTTTTTGTCCCCAGGAAAGAACTTTCGACGATAGAAAACCTGTTACAACAGCAATAATCAATCCATAGCGGAATACGAATGAAATTGTTAACGAAGTAATTACTGTTTTTTGGGGCTCATATAGAGAAAGGAAAGGTGTCAGAAAATAATCTTTTCGGACTCATATGGCTTGCTGGGTTTAGAATGAAATTCTAAATTCATTATTATAATTCAAATTTGAAAATTATTTGAGAAATTCGACTATGTAGTCTCTTGTAGTGCTTAACAGTGGACTGTTGACTGTAACATTATCAATATTAAAAATGTGGTTTTTATCTATGCTAATTCAATTCAAATTTATCTACACAAATATGTTTAGGATTGTTTATAAATGGTAACATCGTGTGATTTTGTTAAGAAAGGCATTTTCATGTGAATCAAACAAGCATGATAAAATTAGTTTTGAGGACAAATATAACCGAAAACTGTAGAATAAGAAATGATATTTGTTCAGATGCAATAAGATGTATTGTTTTCACTTTATAATGACTATTCTGTTTAATAATCCACTTTGCAATCATTGCAATCTATAGAGCGAGCTAAAATTTATTCTAATTTTCATACACACTTAAGTACTTGCAACACTTATGACAACTATAAATAGTAAAGAACTTGCAGCAATGACCATTTATATCAACCAATCTCCTTAAAAATGAAATTTCCCCTAAAACTATGTCATATCCTGATGACATTCCCATAATGTAAAAAAAACTAGCTGCATTTCAAAGGTTACTGTCATTCATAACGACATACGCGTAAATAAAAACCTAATGACATTAAAGTCATGAAAGTACAACTGTGGATTCAAGGGGACCAACAAAAAGAGAAGCAAAGCATTTTAAAGTTTAAAATCCAAAATAATGGTTCATCTCAACCTTCATCAGTTGGGAACATATATACTATATATGTAAGTAAGAAGGCCAATTGTAAGGCACCCTCTGCACTCGCTCGTTACGAATGCTTTAGGGTTTACCAGGAAACAAACACAACAAGCAAGCTGCAAGCAAGGAAGACATTAAACTTGTTTATTATTGAGACTCCTTAAAAGAAAATTGTATGCACAAACAAATATACATACATACTCGTACGTCTTGCATATGTATGCATTTGTGTATAGCATAATAACAACATCATCATGGAGCAGCAAGGGAACAAAAATCCAACTAAATAAAAGGAGACCATTAAAAATTGACTATTATGGCGATTACATAAAGGAGCACAGAAGCATCCTTAAGTGCCAGTAGTAATGGTGGAAATGAAATGTCATGGCACTTGCATTAACTTTTATGGAAAAACAGAAGTGGACTTGGGTCTGCTTTTAGTGTGTTTTTTTTTTAATAAAAGGACATGCCTTTAAAATAAACATAGTTTTATGCAGAATAAAATTGATTTTAAAATACTTTCTATGGGCATCAGTAAACATATGAAAATTTGCGTATGTTGTGCACAGTTATTTCGTCTTCTTTTCTCACGCTCTGCATTCTAGCCGATAAATACGAATCAGATTGGCCTCCAACACTGTTACTACTTTAATAACTGGGTTTGAGTTGGCTTAAGTTCAGAATCTCTTTTGTAATCATTAGATTTGGGTTGATCGTTCTGTAGACTGTAGACTAGACAGTCTACTGGTTTTAAAATTTTCTGACATGCTCATTGTTTTCACATATCTTTAGCTAATTTACAAACTTTGTCCAGGGTGGGTGACGGTATACAAACGGTATACATACGATAGTTTTCCGATATTAAATACTATTGTTTCTTTGAGTTTTAATAACTCCATGACTATCTACTAATCCTCTTCAACCATTTAATACCCCCCGTTTTAGTCATGATCTCAGCCTAAAACACAATATTATGATGTATATTATCGTTTAGTTCATAGAAGGGTCACCTATTATTATTCCTAAAGCTTCTTATTATCACATTCTTCTTCGTCTGCTATGATTAGCTATTCTGCCATATATTTGTATATTCTTAATATACATATATAGATTGCTTCATCATTGCAACACAGCTGCCTATACATCACAATCTCGGTATCTTTTGAAGAGGTTTTATATTCACCTTCATCTACTATCGAGACATACTTTAGAATCTGTCGTGGGACACTGGTTTATAGCCGGTGTGCTCTTTTTATTTTTTATTTATTTTATTTTTTATTTTTATTTTGGACAGTCTTAGAAGTTGAAAATTGCGAGTTGTTCTAGCTGGAATATTAAAATTTATTTGGCCAAGCAGGAACTGGGGATTTACTTCACCACGAATTAATCCATGTAGAAATGTAATACCCAGCATTATACGGCGACTTTTTAAAGTTGGAAGCTTTATAAGGTTAAGTCTGTTCTCGTATGGTGGTAGCACAAAAGAGTTCCATCAGAGGCGACGTAAACAAAATATCAAAAACTGTTTTTGAACAGATTCAATGCTGTTAATATTAGGTTTACCAATTCGACCATTTCACTGTTGTTTTTCTTATTTGTAATAAATTTTTTCTTCCCACTATAGTCTCCATAAATTCATGGTAAATGAAGCTTTATGTCATTTGTCACTCGCAAGTTCTCGCAAGTTCGTCCAAAATGTTAAGATGAATTTTGCATTGGAAGAAAAGTAATTTAGATTAAGTTCAAAAATGTAGTAAATATAGTAAATGGTAGATGTAGTACTTTATTGTTGAGAGAAAGGCATTAAAGGAACATTAAAAACTTTGGTAGACAAACATTTACAGAACAGAACAGAACCAGCCTAATCATGAATAAAAATTCCGTGGGAGTTTTTCCCTTTTCCCATTTTTCCTATTCAAATTCAATGTTAAAAAACTAAAAAGGGTAAAAAACTCCCGCGGAATTTTTATTCATGATTGGGCTGAACATGAACTAATCTGAAGCTTTTATTATTAATTAAAAGTATTAATGCCTAGTTTCTAGGTTTGAATTTTCGAATGTCCTATGATTAGAGTTATAGCGGTAACTTGCGACATTTGTAATCACAGCCTCCTTTACAGAATGTGTCCTATTCATCCTTAACCAATTTATTTTGAGATCTATGTTTCCTCAAAGAGTTCAACACACAACTTGTAGATGCTCGGAAGTAAAAGCCGCAAATAGCCGGCCATCGGAACTATGGCTGACTTACTTCAACATTCTATGAATCTGAATTGCCAAAACTTTAAAAGAGCCACCCAATCACTTTGATTATGTCTCTCGTTTTTGAGTTAGAAGGCTCCTTTTTCTATCTCACTATCTCTTAAGTTGAACTTCTTGTATAAAGCCAATTTGCCTAGCTTGTAGCAGTATTATGACATGTGTTTAAAACCAGCCATATTTCCAGGCTGGAATGTGACAGGATTGTCTTTAGAAATCGCACGAAAAAAAAATGCTTAAAAACGTCCGCTTATTTTAAGAGATAACAGTATTTCTATAGAAAAACTTGTGTATAAAATAATGTTCTATAGAAAATCTTGTGTCTAACACAATTTTCTACAGAAAATTTTCTTTATAACAGTATTTTTCATGGAAAATCTTCTGTATGACATTATTTTATAAACAAAGTCTTCTGTAACAGTTTTTTTTGTAGAGAATCCTCTGTATAACAGTTTTTTTTATAGAAACACTTCTGTATCACAGAGTTTTCTATGGAAACTCTTTTTTATAACAAAATTTTTTATAGAAACTCTTCTGTATAACAGAATTAGCGACTGTATAACAGAATTAGAAACTAGCGTATTACTATGCAATATTTAATTCAAGACTTTTATTTTTGCCTTAAAAAATTAGAAGTTAAAAAATAACTTTTATATTTTGAGTAAAATAATAAAAGTCAAAAATAACTTTTAATTTTTGTCTTAAAAAATAAAAGTTAAAAAATAACTTTTTTTCTTGACTTTTTCGATAAAAGTCATACCAGTTACGGTCTTTATAACAAAATGTTCTATAGAAACACTTCTGTATAACAGAATAACAGAAACTCTTCTTTATAATAGAATTTTTTATATAAATTCTTCTGTATAACAGAATTTTCTATAGAAACTCTTCTGAATAACAGAATTTTTCATAAAAACTCTACTGTATAACAGTATGTTTTAAAGAAACTCTTCTGTATAATAGACTTTTCTATATATGTTCTTCTGTATAACAGAATTGTTTATAGAAACTCTACTGTGTAACAGAATTTTCTATAAAAATTATTCTGTATTACAGAATTCTCTATTGAAACTCCTCTTTATAACAGAACTTTCTAAAGAAACTCTTCTGAATAACAGAATTTTCCATAGATAATCTTTTGTATAACTGTATTTTCTAAAGAAAATCTTATGTATAACAGTGTTTTCAAAAGAAAATCTTCTGTATAACAGTTTTCTTTGTACAAACTCTTCTGCATAACTGAATTTCCTATAGAGAATCTTATGTACAACAGTATTTTCAATAGAAAATTATTTGTATAACAGTATTTTCAAAAGAAAATCTGCTGTATAGCAGTATTTTCTATAGAAAATCTTCTGTATAACAGTTTTTTTTTTTACAAACTCTCTGCATAACTGAATTTTCTATAGATAATCTTATGTACAACAGTATTTTCCATAGAAAATCTTTTGTATAACAGTATTTTCTAAAGAAAATCTGCTGTATAGCAGTATTTTCTATAAAAAATCTTCTGTATAACAGTTTTTTTTTTTTGTAAAAATTCTTCTGAATAAGTAAATTTCCTATAGAGAATCTTATGTATAACAGTATTTTCTATAGAAAATCTTCTGTATAACAGTTTTTTTTGTACAAACTCTCTGCATAACTGAATTTTCTATAGAGAATCTTATGTACAACAGTATTTTCCTTAGAAAATTTTTTGTATAACAGTATTTTCTAAAGAAAATCTGCTGTATAGCAGTATTTTCTATAGAAAATCTTCTGTATAACAGTTTTTTTTTGTAGAAATTCTTCTGAATAAGTAAATTTCCTATAGAGAATCTTATGTATAACAGTATTTTCTATTGAAAATCTTCTGTATACAAGTTTTTTTTTTGTAGAAATTCTTCTGTATAACTGAATTTCTTATAGAGAATCTTATGTATAACAGTATTTTCTATTGAAAATCTTTTGTATAACACAATTTTCTATTGTTTGTATAATAGTAAACCTTAAATAATCTGACATAATAATAATGTTTTCTATTTTATTGAAAGTCTGAAAGTTTACAAATAAAACACTTTGATTGCAATGAAATTTCAATTTATTTTTCATATACACAAAAAAATCCTTTCGCTAATTGTAAAACGTCATTGCAAGTTTTAAATATTCATTCAGTTTAAGATTTCTTTTGAAAATTGCCACATAAAAATAAAATTTCCGTTCCCCCTCCTTCCCTAACAGGTCATGCATAAGCGTCGTTAATCAATTGCTTTCTTAGCAAATTGTCTAAACCCCTCACGCACTCCTTTATTCTACTAACTCGTAGCAAATATGAATTTATGATACTTCATCAATTTATACTTTCCGAGTAAAGAGAAAAAGAGAGGGACTAAGACAAAGTAAGAGAAGTAGTGTTTATAGAAATATTTTCGTTTTATTATCCTGTGAGACTCGGCTGCTTTACAATTAGCTGACTTTTAAAAGGTAAAATGACATAGATTTACATACAGCAACAAAAAGTCACTGCTATTTGGTCCTTAAACAAATATGCATACACTTACACACACACACATATACGCACACATACATTTACATATATATTCCTAAACATATTAAGAGCTCATTGTTGATTGATGATGTAGATTTTCGGTATGAGAGTTAGAATGTGTTTTTCTGTATAGATGCATATGTATGTATGTATGTATGTACTCGTAAGTGTTTGACTTCCAGAATGTTTGCTAAATTTGCTTAATTTTCAAAATGTACTTTCACATAATTTATGACTTGATATTTGTTCAATTTACCAACCAAACAAACAAAAAAAAATCTACAAAATTTTGCATGTCTTTGTCTTTGTTTGAGGAATGATGAAGATGAAGATGATGACGCTGATGATGTTGTTAAAGATGAAAATAAAGTTGTTGTTGTTGTTTTTGTATTAAGTGAAGTTGTTGCACGTAAGAATCATTAAAAATGTTTAATAATGCATAAAGTTTGTTTTTAACAGATGGAAAATAATTTGTAACATCCAAATATACAGCACCATCACCAACTCCTCCGGCACTCATAATAACAACAATAACAAATACAACAACACATTATAATTGATTTCTGACATTTCATCATGAATCAAATAATGTCTTTGTAAAATTTATTATTTATTTACATTAATTGTATAAAGTATTTTTTTTTCTTTTTACTCTCTAAAATGTTTATAAATATTTAACAATTTTTGTAACGAGAACTGATGAGACAATTTATAATTTTAATTTTTAATTATGGTCGTACAAGTGGGAATACGGAATACAATGAATACGGTTATACAGAAGATTTTCTATAGATAATTGTGTTAGACTCAAGATTTTTTTTTTAAGAAAATTCAGTCGTACTCAAGATTTTATATAGAAATATTGTTATAAAGAAGATTTTCTACAAAAAAAAAAATAATGTTATACAGAAGATTTTAATAGAAAATACTCTTTTACACAAGATTTTTTTTAAAGAACATACTTTTTTAAACAAGATTTCTTATAAAGGATACCGTTATACGGAAGATTTGCTATAGAAAATTATTTTATATCGAAGATTTTGTATTGGAAATACTGCTATACAGAAGATTTTCCATAGAAAATTCAGTTATACAGAATATTTTTTATAGAACATATTGTTACACAGTAGATTTTTTTTATAGAAATTTCTTTCATAGCGAAGATATTCTATTGAAAATACTGTTATACACAAGATTTTTTAAAGAACATACATTTTGTATTGAAAATACTGTTATACACCAGAATTTATAGAGGGAATTTCGTTATACACAAGATTTGTTTTAAAGAACATACCTTTTACACAAGATTTTTTATAGAAAATACTGTTATACGAAAGATTTTCTATAGAAAACACTGTTATACACTCATCGTTTACCAAGATATTCCAAGAATTTAGTAGTTTAAGGTCGCCTTGTAAGTCTCAGAGATTTGAGTTTTGCCATACAAGAAATCCATTTTTGCTTTGATGGTTAGGCCTCTTTTGTCCCAATGTGCGTAAAGATAGATTTGAAATGTAACTCCCTAGACAGAAACCATTTATGTTAACACAATCAAGTTAACTATTTAACAGAGACAATGTTAAAGTTTCAAAATTCAATATACATATAACTTTACTAATGCTATTTGAACACAAAAACAGTACGAACAAAATTCAAAAAATCAGCATCTATGAAGAATGTCTCAGAAAATTGAAATAAGTAAAAATATTACACTAAAAACATTTTTGTATAAAGAATTTTTGGAAAAATCACTTTTGAATTCTTTGGTCCTTTGCTTACAATTCTTTGAGAGTGGGCGGAAAAGAAGTATTGGAAGCGATTCCTGGTATGGTCTAGATAAATTATTATTCAGAAGTTTTAACAGTTTGTTTTTTAGGAAATTATAAAGATTTTTCGAAAAAATCACTTTTGAAATTTAAAAAAGGACTTTGGTCCTTCTCTCACAATTCTTTGAGAGTGGGCAGAAAAGAAGTATTGGGAGCGCTTCCTGGTATTGTCTAAAAACTTAAAACTTCTGAGTATAAGGCATTTATCTAGACAATACCAAGAATCACTCGTAATACCTTTTTCCAGCCAAGAAATTTGATTTAAACATTATCGGCAATTGCCTCTCCGATGCAGTGTAAATGTATTATCAAAGTGCCCTTTTCAAACAGTGGCAGTTTTCTGAAAGCAAATAATGATATTTTTCCTTGGAAAAATTCGAAATGAATGCAGCTTTCAAACAGACAAGAACAAACGAAAAGACACTGAAATATCTTTGGTTTTTTTAGTACCATTATTTACCATGTGGTAAAATCTGTAAAATTTTGTTTGTTTTTTTTTTTCATTTTAGTTGAAGTAAAGCTATGTGTCGACGATGGTCAGATATTACAACGTTGTCATATCTACCAATGTGCTATCAATGTACTGACATTAAAAAATTTTTAGCAAAAGGTAAATTGTCAGTTTACACGACTGTAAGAAAACTAACAATTTCATTTGCACACAATTGTCACACAATGAATTTATCTGTCAACTGATATTGTGAGTTTAAACGGTTGTCAGATTGTTGTGTGGCATTGTTAAATTCGTTTTGCAGCTCTTTTGTGTGTTTAAAAATTTTAAATATTGTCATGGAGCAAAAAAGAGCAATTGAAACCATTTTATCTACTTATGTCCTAATGCACACTTTAATTTAATTCTTTAATTTTCTTCTAATTTTTCAAAAATTTTAACAATGCACACTTGTTTGTTTATTGATGTGAATACAGAGTTGCATTTAGAAATAATTTCTATGACAATGCTGCCATTGGCAGATGCATAAACTTTGCACATATGACAATGAAAAGTGTTTAACAATTGTCGTAAACCAATGACAATGACAACAATTTGTGTTTACACGATTGTTAGATGTCTGAAAATGTTTTTGTCTTCCAATGTACGAAAAGTGCTTTTTCTTACAACGTTGGAAGACAAAAATTTTAAGTTTACACGGTTGTTAGACATTTTCTGCACATTTTTCGGACAACGTTGTAATATCTGACCATCGTCGACATATAGCTTAATTTTGTATAATGACCTCACAATAACATGTCTTAAACTTTTAACATAAAATGTCCTTGAATGAATATCTGGCTGGCAGAAAAAACAAGAAAACTACAACTTTATTTTCACTTGCAGCTCTGTCACAAGCACTTATTTGCAACGTAAAGGGATCTGCAGTCATTGCATGGGGCACTTTTGAAAAGTTGCCGACAGATTTTTAAACCGAAAATCAGCAGCAACAATAAATGCACTTGTTTAGTTGTTTGCCTGGATCGCATAAAACACGATAAAGGTCTGTTGTATTTGCTTGGCTGTTTTGTGGTACGTGCAACAACATGAGACAACAACGTATGACATTTTTTAATACTGATGTTGATCTTTAAAATGTTGCAGTTTGTTTATTTTATATGGTTTTGTTTTTGTCTGCAGATCATGTTCTTTTTCGTTGTTTTGTCTTGATAGACTTTTGGTTTTTTTTTTTTGCCAAATTGGCTGGCTTCCATATCAGTAGCTTCATCAGTTTCTTATTGTTGCCTTAAATGCAATTACACCAGCAACTACAAATCAAATAACATGGTAATAATCAACAAAAATAACAAGTACTTAAATAACAACAACCGAGAAACGGATAAAAAAGAGCTGTAGTACGAGCAGTAGTACAAGTACAAGTTTTTAAATGATTCTACAGAAGTGTTTTGTCTTTAAGTCACACAAACCGTCACAAGACAGTTGCAGACAGACTGGCCAGTTTGTTAAATACATACAATGTTTGCAATTGCATTTAGGCAATATTTGTTTCAGCTACATTGTTCAGGCGTCGATTCAACAATGAGCAACAAGTAAAAACTTGTGACTAAAAATTCATCACACAGTTTGCACGAAATATCTGCTACAGACAATTCAATTACAGACAAGATTTTCTATGGAAAATACTTTTATACACATACACAAGATTTTCTAAAGAAAATACAGTTTTACATACGAGCTTTTCTACAGACAAAAAGTTTTACATACGAGATTTTCTAAAAATTAATTCAGTTAGACACAAGATTTATCTAATATTTATAAAAAATTCTGTTATACAGAAGAGTTTCTATAGAAAATTCTGTTATACAGAAAAGTTTCTATAGAAAATTCTGTTAGACAGAAGAGTTTCTTTAAAACATACTGTTACACAGTAAAGTTTCTATAAACAATTCTGTTATGAAAAAAAGTTTCTATAAAAAATTCTGTTATAAAGAAGAGTTTCTATAAAACATGCTGTCACACAGTAGAGTTTCTATAAATAATTCTGTTATGAAAAAGAGTTTCTATAAACATTCTGTTAGACAGAAGAGTTTCTTTAAAACATACTGTTACCCAGTAGAGTTTCTAATATAATTCTGTTATACAGAAGAGTTTCTATAAACAACTCTGTTATAGAGAAGAGTTTCTATAGAAAATTCTGTTAGACAGAAGAGTTTCTTTAGAACATACTTATACAGAGTAGAGTTTCTATAAACAATTCTGTTATACAGAAGAGTTTCTATAAACAACTCTGTTATACAGAAGAGTTTCTTTAAAACATACTGTTACACAGTAGAGTTTCTAATATAATTCTGTTATAGAGGAGAGGGAACACCTTAGAACACTTTTTGCTTTCAAGCCACATCAAAATTTATATTTTTGAATTATTGACTTTTTATATAATTTAACTAATATATATGGAAATAAACTTTAGCTTAAGTCTACAATTAACTTATTTCTAGTTCGATTTATATTTTTTTTTTTAATGCATGAAGTCATTGTGTTCAAATGTGCCCCCCATACGGGGCAGCTTTGAACTAGGCTGGGGCAGTTTTGAACGGTAATTTTTTCTTGCAGCGCTTATGTTCAAAAATAACATAAACAGTTATATTTTTTATATATATAATAAATTCGATTTACATTAACAATTAAAAAATAAAAAAAATTCAGATCAAAAATAAGTTTTATATTATTAAGAGGGAAAAGGCCTTGCGATTTCAGGTGACATTACATTTTGCTTTAAAGCATCATGATCAGCCTTGGATTCGTCATTTTCAGAAAATAAGAGAGAATCAACAATGTTTGGTACTTCGGTTGATAAATTAACATGTTCAAAGGTGCCCCCTTTTTCTTTGTTCAAACCTGAACTTGCTTGCCATTTCACGGAAATTTATAATACATATTTTTTATTTACATAAATATCAAATAAATTAACTTAATATTGTTTGAAAATGAATTTTAGACTGCAATAAATTTCTTTTACGAAAGAAAACGATCACTGAATACTTCTTACACTCTTACAAAAAAAAAAAAATAAAAAAAATTTACAATGGCACTGCGAAAACTTGTTCTCCCAACTCCATTCGGTCGACGACTGAAAAAACTAGCAAAAGTTGTTAACGTTGTGAAAAACTCGGTTAAGGGTCGGAAAAAATGTTAAACTGAGATTTTCTCAACATGGTTCAAAGGTGCCCCGGGTATAAACGTGCCCCCTCTCCCCTACAGTTACAGAGTTTGTATAAAAAATTCTGTTATAAAGAACAGTTTTCATAGATAATTATTTTATGCAGAAGAGTTTCTATAGAAAATTCTGTTAGACAGCTGGTTCTGTATATCAGCAGCGTCCTGTTCTAAAATGCCACATAGGAAATTAAATTCTAGTGTAGCCTGTTTCCAATATCGTTACTTAACACTTTACTACAATTTTTTGAAAATTTCTTGTATAAGAATTTTGTTGTTTGTTTGTGGAACAAACAAGCCTGTATAAATGTATGTATATACAACAAAGTTATGAGGCAACAGTCTACAATAAAAGTTTCTTTTAAGCCGTTTTTAGGTACAACTACATGTTTAAATGTATGTATGTCTGCTTAAATGTGCAACATATATAAACAACTTGTACTTTTTGCCTTTACAATAGTTCCTCTTTTTTCTTGTTATTTCACAAATGAACAACAATCGAAAACTTCTGCACAAATAGCCCGCATATAAAAACAAGATCTTTGCATCTTTGATCGAAAAATTGTTAAAAGTAAATTGTTCCTTTTGGTCAATTATTTTATTTTTTATAACTCTTTCTTAAAACTAGTAATTTGACTTGTATTTTTTGTTTGTTTTGTGATTTTTAATAGTTTTTTGGAAGTCTTGTCAAGTTGGTGTTTTCGAATATTGAACAAATATTTGAGGGTTAGAAGAGTTGTATTAGTTTCGCATTTTTCTATTTTGTCTAATCAGTATTTGTTTTAAGATAATTCTGTTTTGTTTATACAATGTTTTGCAACAAGAACTTTGTTTTTCAACATTGGGCAGTGGAGAAATGAGTTTTTTTCGGTATAAATACGTTCTTTCATTACGGCTGGACCGATCGAGATAAAATATTGCATGGGCGTAGCCAAGGAGTATCCAAGTTTAAGGTTTGAATATATAACCCACAAACTTTTTACAGGCGAAGCTGTGGAGTTGCAAAATAGGGCAACTTTGTTATGTAATTTGTTTAAGCGCGTGCAATTTTTTTATAATGCGTCTGATGTCTGAAAGTCTTCGGCTAGATCTTTAAAGAAATGTTTGTATGTCTTATTTATCTCTTGAGGTTTTCGAGTTATACACTCAGAATATTATTACAGTAACGGACTGTAGTTTATTTAGGAAGTATTCCGTGCAGTTGTTTTTAACTAAATAAACATTTAAAATTCTAAGAAAATTTATTTTTAACTGAATCTAACATTTATTCAAAAAACTAAGTGCACATTAATACGGATTTTCAGTTGCATTTAATATTGACAGTTGTTTACATCACAGTATTTTGTATGTAAAATTAAACGAAACTGTAATTTAAAATAACTGAAAATTTACTTAAAACCCGATCTACTTATCAGTTATTTTTTTAACATAGAAAATTAAATGAACCTTTCATGTAATTTAAATGAAAATTGAGTTGACCGGTTTTTAAATGAATGTTCATTTATTTTAAATTACATTTTCAGTTAATTTTACCTACAAAATATTTTGAGTGTATGCATTTGAAAATTTATATTTCAAGATTTTGCCAAACCTTGATCCAGTTCTTTTTTAAAATGTCCGACAAAATTTTTCTCAAATTTTCCTTAAATTAATTTTTTTTGGCTAAACAATAAAATTTCCTATCAGATATTTTAGGTCATACTAGGTTCTATAATTACCAAGCTGGTATTGCAAAACGGAAAGCAGTTTCAAAAACCTACATGTACAAGGTGGCGCAAAAGTAATCCTCCTATCAGAAAATGCTATAAATTTTACGAGGCCCCTAATGTCAGTTCTGTTTTGACATTTGTGTAGTAAACACATGCGAAATACACGTTAATAAACAATGTTACGCTACCCTGCTCCAGAACGCGGAATATTGCTGACAGAACTGACATTAGGGGCCTCGCAAAATTTATAGCATTTTCTGATAGGAGGATTACTTTTGCGCCACCTTGTATTTCTCTTTTATTCTTAAAGTATTTTCTTATCCCCCATAGAAAAGGGGACTTTATGAGCTAAATTGTAAAAAATTTCATTCGTTTTATTTTTTTGTGAATTGCGAGATTCTCTTTGTACATTTCTTAAACTCTTTTCCAATTTATTATTCAGTATAAAATATTTTTATCTACATTGAAATTTTAATTGCATTATATTAAAAAATATAGATGTTATTTGTTGATTCTGTAAAAAACACAAACTTTGCAAATATCGGGAATTGTATTACTTAAATGAAGTAAGAAACGACTAAAGCCAATATCTCGATAACTCCATTACAAATGTTTAACATATCATTTCCAATTAAATTATCCTGTAATTTCGTACCATTTTTGCAATTGTAAGAATAAATACATTCATACAGTATGTATAAATAGTGAAAATACTCGTAAAAAAGTTGTTCTCATACTTACATCTCTGCAAAAAACATTTATTTCCGTTTTGTACAAGAGCATTTACCTGTGTGTTATTTTTTTGCATTATTTTTTCTGCTTTAAAAACTCACGGCAACAAAAAAATGTGTGTTTAACACAAACGCACACACACATATCCCTGCACACACACTCGCACACTTAAATATCACATAAACAAGTAATAAAGTTGAATTTCCCTATAAACCTACAAAAATAACACAAAAACTGTAACAACCATATATAAATAAAGAACATACCACAAAAAGAAACAGAATATAAACCAACAACAAGTAAGGAACTGAGTCCATACTTAATATCCTTATCGCGTGCGGCGGTAACACGTGCTTCTAGTCCTAAGAATATAAATTTAAAAGAGAGTTTGAGAGACCATCAAAACAAAGTTTCAACTGTGTGGAAATGAGTGGAATTATAAATGCGCAAACTCTATTGATGCTCTGTTAGCAGAAAGTCTTTTGAACGTTAAACGTTTAAAGGACGTTTGGTGTTAAATTGGGCACTAAAGAAATGGCTGATGTTTACTGTAGTTACAGTGAGTGTCAAAAGAAAGTCAACACACATATTATTAAAAGAAAAGCTTAATTATATTAATACAAATAATAATATGTACTTAAAAAAATTATATTGCATTTTTAAGTAGAATTTCAAAAGAAACAAAAACAAAAGCGTATACAATTTTAATTGACGGGTAATAAAATTTACACGTCAACATAACGTAAACCTTGGCAAAATCCTGTCATTCCATAACAAGTGATAATTTTTTTAATTTTGTTCAAATTACTTGAATATATTTTTATATCCTACACCATTATAGTGGGGAGGGTATATTGGATTTGTGCTGATGTTTGTGACGCCCAGAAATATTGTTCCCACACTCACCTTGAAGTATACCGATTGACTTAGAATCACTTTGTGAGTCGATTTAACGATGTCCGTCCGTCTGGCTGTCCATGTAAAGCTTGTGCGCAGAGTACAGGTAGCAATTTTAAAGATATTTCGATAAAATTTGGTACGTGATATTTTTTCGGACCACGAATGGAATGGATTGAAACTGGTGGAAATCGGTGCATTATTTCACCTGGCCCCTATACAAATGTGCTCCCGAAATTAGGGTTTAAAGATCATAAATGTTTGAACTATGCAGGTATCCAAACAAATTTCATCACAAATGAGTGGTAAATAAAGCCAAATCACATCCACGAATTTTTATCAGATCGGTCCATAATTACTCGTAGCTCCCATATAAGGCCTACTTCCGAAAACCACTTTAAAGAGAATAACTCTCTCAAAAATGTTGGTATCCAAATAATATTGAACCCAAATATATTTCATATGTCTAAAAATAATACGGTACAATTTTATTATGATCGGTTCATAATTAGTCGAAACTCCCATATAAGACCCTCCTGTAATTCACTTTAAGCTCCATAAATCGTTTAACTTTTTTACTTATATTCACAGACATCATGACACTAAATTTTTGTATGATCGGTCTACAATAGGTCATATCTCCCATATAACACCCATTTCTGAAAAACTGTTTTATACATATACTGGGTGTAGGGTCGGACTTGACCGACTATACTTTCTTACTTGTTTATATTTCTATCTAAATATCTATATAAAAGTAATTGTGTGTCTGTATGTATGTATGTATGTATGTTTATTATTATTAGTTTGGGATCTATAGACGGCTGAACCGATTTGCTTGAAATTTTCACAGTATATTTCTGTATGTCTGGAGGGAGCTATAGGCTACTTTTTTTCTGAAATTTTAAGTGGGCGTGGTACCTCCCTTACAAAGTTAATTTTAAAAATCAAATACTTAGGAAACTATAATAGCTATAGTACTCAAATTTTGCATGAGCAATTCCATTGTTTGTTTAAATACTCCATATGGTGATAATTAAAAAAATATCAAATATATGGTATATAATAAGATATATGGTACGGTTATTCTACCATCAATATTAATATATAGGACAAGAATGGGCGGACTATCAATAGTGGGCGTGGCACCTCCCACAGTTATGATGACAAATTATATATAAGGAAGGCTATATCAGCTATCAATATTAATATTTAGGACACCAATGCGCTGACTAGCAACAATATTAAGTAAATGGTAAATTTTTTTTACATTTGAAACCCTTATCTATATATAAAAGTGAATGTGTGGTTGTTAGTTTGTATATTGTATATCATAATAATATAATAACTTAATAATTATATTTATTTAACTCTAAACTAAACGAACTAAAAAAAGCTAAAAAGGAAATTAAAAGCCGAAAAATAAAGCTATATTATTTTATAGCTTTTTATAGTCACTTTTCATGATTTCGATATTTTTAATTTTTAAATAGTGTTTATGTAGGTAATACATATATCTTACGTTCTTATTCACAAAAAAATATTCAGGTCTCTTTAGAGCTTATTTGACAAGTATTGCATAGAAAGAAAGCCTTTAATAAATCTAAAACATTTTGTATGAATAAGGTAGTTATTATATAATATATATTTTTGCTTCATTTAAATTAAAAATATTGAGTCAGTAACAATATAAAATCATTTATTAATCAAAAATTCTGTTCAAAAACATAACAAAAACAAACGAAAATTTATTCAACTAAAACTAAACAGTCTTATCAGGGAGTAAAATATCTTAAAACTATAAAAATAACAACTTTTCAAAAGCATCCTAGGATAATATGCGAAAAATAGTATAAAAATTAAAAGCTATGTATAATAAGTACATAATTTAATAGCTTTTCAACAAACAGTGTAAGGCTATGTTAAAAGCTATGTATTATCATTTGTATAAATATCCTTATGAAATTTTTTTTTATTAGATCCTTATTTACTTCAAAATTTTGGCAACATTTATTTAACCTTTTAAGGCCACATCTGATGTATAGAAGTGAATTCATGGTGTTTAGAGAAAATCTGATTCTAATTTTAGTTTTAATTAAAAAAAAATACCACTGAATACGCGATCAACTTCTGCGTTACTGAAAGGCAAAACTAGAAATTTCATCACAAAAGTTGACAATTCTCTAAAAGGGTTTTCGTTCATTGCGTTTTTGTACTCAATTCAAAATTCTATAGTTGACTTTTGGTTTGTCAAATCAGAGGTATTTAATTTTTGCCATTGTAATTCCAAAAGAGTAATATCATCTATGCTAAAACTTGACATTTCTTCTTTAAAATTTTCATACAATTTACATTTTATATTGCTCAGACTATTTTGTAATGAAAAGAATTGGCTGTTTTGCAAAGTTAAAAAATTATTTGGCAAACGTTTGAAATATAAATTAATTAAAAAAAGCTAAAGGCATTTTTGAAAAAAGCTAAAAGCTAAATGAAATATTTCGAGCTAAACGTTAAAAAATAAAGCTAAATTTAGCTCGAAAAAAGCTAATACTTTGAAATTTCAAAACGCACCAAAATAGAGAAAAAAGCGCACCAAGTTTAGAATTTCGTTTTTGTTACAAATATTTATTGAATTAATTTGAAGTTTTTTAATATCATAAATTCTATAAAAAACTTCTTATCAACGATTATTAGTAAAAGTAATAATAGTAAAATCCTTTGTTTTAATAACTGAGCTAATAAAGATAAAATAAGCATTTAACCACTCAAAATTTAACTCCCAATATTATATTCGGAACTAAAGTACTAATTGATAAAAAAGCTAATATTTGGTAATGTTTTTTATATATTTTTGTTTTCTAGTTAAAGTACATCTATTTGATTTTTTCCAATAAAATTTGTTAGGATTCCACTGGTACTCTAACCCTGGTTGTTCGTCTACAGTTCAGTAGACCAAACCATCAGGTTATGCAAGAATTTTTATTTACATGTTTAAAATGTTAATTTGATTTTCAAACAACGATTTTTGAAGAATTTGATTTCATTTATCATACATTCGTATTTAAAATACATTTTTTCATCGTATAGATTTCATGAGTTATGAATTATTAAAAAACTGCAATTAAAAATTAGTAAAAATAAAGATTTCATCACATTTTCAAAAAAATTAAAAAACGCACCGAAATACACAAAAAAAATTTTCCAGTTTTGAATGAAATGGTACTCAAACAGGTGTAGTTTATTGTAGAAAGATTTTTCCTCACACTGAAACAAAAAGTTGTGTTGAATTTGCTTTGGTGCCACCAAAAATTAAAAAGCGCACCAAAGTTTTAAAAAAAGCGCACCGCGCACCAATTAAAGAATTTTTCGCACCAAAAATTTAAAAAAGCACCAAAAATGGTGCGAAATGCACCAAGTTGACAACGCTGATGGCCACGCTGCTGTCCACAAATGACTAACAAAAGCAGTGCTTTCAAAACTAAACACTGTTAACTGCTCTCTCTCTCTCTCGCTCTGACAAAGTAAACAAACTTAAACAAAGCCAATGTTAATGTAAAGAGACATGTTAAAATTCTAATAGTTAAACTGTAATTCAACAGTCATTAACAGCAACATTTTAACAACATAAAACTGACCTTTCCTGTATGAATTTCTAGTGTGTTGTCAGAATTTGTAGATGTTGATAATGAGGTTCATTATGGTCTTAATGTTAATGATGAAGATAATTAAGTTTTTTTTGGTGGAAATTAATGATGTTCTTGTTTAAGTAGTTTGTTGTCGTTTAAAAGTTAGTGTTTGTTGTTGGCGGACTCGACAACAGCTAAGATTTTAGATTTATTTAAGAAAACTTTTTGGATACAAATTGTTTTTGCTTGTTGTTGTTGTAGTTGGCTGGCTGGCTTATTCTTCTGGTACATTAAGATACAAATAGTATGTAAAGATATTTTGTTGGTTGGTGCTGATTTTGTTGCTGTTAATAATAATGATGACAACACAAACTTTAAAAACTCTAGGAAAAATTCTTTTGTTCTTATTTAGTTTGGTTTTTTCTCTGCAGATTTTCTCAGTTTTAGTTTATTTTGTTTGTACTTCTTGTTATTTTTTCTCTTGTATAATTAACTTCATGGCCAAATTAGTAGCTAATTTTAATGATAAAAGCTTGTGCAAAACTAAAACTTAAATATGTGAATTATTTTTATTTTAATCTTTTGTTTAAAAACGCATCTTGTTGGCAGTGTGTGTTGCGGTTTATTTGAAACCTAAAATGACAACTGTCTTAAGGCACGGTCACACTTGGCAAATATTTGCCAAAAAAGATGTAACTACTAAATAACATATATTTGAACTCGCACAACAAATATTTAATTTTAAATTATTAGATGCTGTTTGATCTTGCAAAACTCTTGTAAGAGTAAACAACGTTAAACAAATTTGTGCTAAAACAAGTGGTTACGTTTTTTTGAGTAAATATTTGCCAAATGTGACCGTGCCTTTAGGAATTATGTATGAGAGAAAAAAAAAACTAATTTGTTTGGTTTAAAATTTAAGCTGTTTGCAATAAATGATTTTAAATACGGGTCAGAAATTTAGCACAAATATGACATCATAGCAAAACTTTGGGATTTTAGAATAAAAAACACCAAAACACCAAATTATAAATTGACTAGATTTACTTACCAATCCCTTTTTAAACAGCATATTTATCATTAAACACTTCTTTGCTTCATGACTTAATTTTGCATATCAAAACTTATTTTTGTATTTTTTATTATTTTACAGGAAATTGTTTAATTTATTTTAAGAATTTAACAATTTTCCAATTTGATTACTTCTTTTAGAAAACAATTTTCTTTTTATTTATTTCCCAATTATTCTCAGCCAAAAAGCCACTTCCATTCACTTAAAAATCACCACAATTTTTCCAACTTCCCATAACCAGACAAAAAGTAAACTTAAATTAATTCTACAAATACACAAATATTAACACTACCCACCATTCTATGATGAATGATCAACAAAGTTTCCATTAATTTATCATTGCGGTTGCTCACGGAGGAAGTAGACTTAATTCTAATCCCAGCAATGCTGAGATTTCCCAACCAGGGGAAGGAAATGCAAATAAACAATGGATTTCATTACAGCAAGTCTAAAACAAAAATCAAAAACATTGATCATTTACAACAAAACCGCAGCAACAGAAAGCATTATAAGCTAAAACAAAGTCTAAACTAAAATAAATAGAAACGTTTTAGAAAAAAAATTTATTAAAAAAAACTTAAAATAAAAGTGGCCACGCATGCGCAAATCATGCTTCAACAATTGCAATCAACTGACCAGAACGTCTTCAACAAATAAAATGTTAAGAAAACAACAGCAACAACAACTAAACTAACAAATAATTAAAAGATAAATTAAAAGAAAATGATGAAACATTAAAATCAGAATGAAACAAAATGAAATGAAATATATTGAAATTACAGAAAATCCAACTGTTTTAATTATAAAACATAAAACAAGATTTCAAAAAACAAAAAAACAAAAAAACAAGTTGAAGATTAGTTTGAAAGAGAAGTGGTAGAAATATTTTTATTCTGCTGACTATTCTGAATAATGAGCACATAAAGAGTTATGTTGATAGACAAGTCATTCAATATTACTATATAATATGTAACAATACCACCGTAATCATTAATATGACTGCCGAAATCATGTCATATTATAATTCAGAGTAATAAATCTAAGCTCTTATAGAAAACTGCATGCAAATAATTGACACAATTATAAGAACGTGCAAAAAGTCTAATCGGGATTCTACCAATAAAATTAAAACCTGGTCCTCTTCCCGAGTCAGATCATTTCGTATACTCGACAGGTGGCAATCGTAGAACAGAGTCCAGGGGCCAAATTACCGCATTCGTGATCGAATGAGCTATCGTATCGAAAAATGATTTCGATATGCCATAATCTCAAATAAGAAAATTATTCGATATCGAAAGCGGTAATTTGGCCCCAGGGGTTTTACATGCAGTATCGTCAAAGAATGACATGACAACGCATTGAATGCCTTGCAAGGACATGCAATTTTGCATATCGTGCAAGACACGCAATTCACAATTTCTCATACAGTAGTTGCACAGATCACTGTACAAACGCCTTGTCAGAGAGTTCGGGCTATCTAATTCCTTCCATACGTAGTTTAACAAACTGTCACTAGCCAAGCAGAAAGTAAATGATGAAATCAACAAAGTTCAGCCCTTGCCCGATGCAGCCTCCAACACTTACTGCTCACTAGCCTAGCAATCTGGCAATCGACCACGAAGGCCATCGACACCTCCCGCCGCAGAACTTTGTTCATCCCATCACCTCTTTGCAACACTCAGACAATCTGTCATCACTACCTTCAATGGATCTGTTGATTCGGCAACAGCACCTAGAGATAATTTGGTGATCCTAAATTTGCCACTAGCACAAACATCAGTATTTTAACCAACTATTTTCTTCCTGCGATTTTAGATTTAAACTACAGCCGCCACATGTACCCCGAAGGTACCTGCAACCAATTATCAGTTAAGGGGCGAATCTCCGGGCTTCTAACTGATCCCGTGGTGCCAGAAAAGTCTCTAGTATGCCTGGAGTGATACAATCAAGTTTCGTGTGGCTAATGGCACCAGTTTCGACATCTCTACCCAGGCATTGGAATTGTATATAGATAATTGAGCACTTATACTATTTTAGGCCAGGCGGGTAATCGTAGAACGGCTGAGTTTCGTCTCTTTTAACTCTCACTCCGCAACTAAGAGGATATTAATTTCCACATTGTCTTCAAAAACCCATTCGTAAGGAATTTAATTTCTCCGGACATCCTCGCGCTGTGAGCGTCAATAAAAAGTAAAAGCCTTATGTTATTTAAAAAAGATTGAATATATTAGAATTATTGCAGTCCTTTGGCCATTATCACAGCTGATAATCTTCTAGACATAAAATCAACCAGTCTTGTTTAGTGAAATCAAGCCTTTAGGTTATCCTTGCAAGAAATATTACTATGACTAATTTTTTTTTGTCCAGATATTACCACAGCTTCTACATTCATCCAGCATTACTGCCTTTAGGTTATGCTTGCAAGAAATATCTCG
Source organism: Bellardia pandia (assembly GCA_916048285.2). Classification (NCBI taxonomy): domain Eukaryota; kingdom Metazoa; phylum Arthropoda; class Insecta; order Diptera; family Calliphoridae; genus Bellardia; species Bellardia pandia. The sequence continues at coordinate 47,117,508 of OU696530.1, forward strand.
TTGCCTAATTTTTTGTCCAGATATTCCTACTGATACTTCAATGGATTGAGGTCTGGGGGACTGCGTAGGATGATCTAACGTTCTTCGGCAATGATTGAGAAACCACACTTTCACAATTTTGAAGGTATGCTTAGCAACATTGTCCTGTTGACAAATTCAGTTCTGTGCTAATTTCCCTAAACTAGGAACTACATTGTTTTTTTTTTTTTAAATATCGAGATAATCTTCCTTTTTCATTGTAGATTCTATAAATGTAAGATTACCGACCACTTATGCCGCCATACAACCGTCTTGGTAAAATATTTATTATTAAAAGCTTCGTTCTTGATTCGTCATATTTTTGGGGGTTTTTGATTTAAAAATATCTTAAACTTACTTTCATCGGTGAAAAGATTATTATTCCAAACAAATTTGAGGCTGGTTTAGATATATATTTTTGCGAAACGTTTCATTTGGTTTGGTGTTTCTTTGACATAAAGAGCTTCTTTCTTGGCACTCTAACATGTAGGCTAATTTAATGCAATGATCTTCTTATCGTGCTTTTTTAAATTCAGCAGTTTTCATTACATTTTTAGCTATTCTTACAGCACTAGATGTTGGGTTTGTTCTCACTTCTCTTAGTCTCACTTCAGTTTTTTTAAGACACTTTGGTGGTTTTGCAACTATAATTCTATAAGTTTTTTATTGTACAGTGATGTCTTCCAACCTTTCTTTGTAAGTCTATTATGATTTGCCGAATCTCAAAGTGATGTTTGTCTTTCCAATGTAAATTTTTCACTACTTAATGTCGCAACTTAATCGCTTTTAATTATAAATTATGAAACATGCAATTATTTTGACCTGCACTTTGCTATTATATTTTCAAACAAAGAAAAATGAACAGAATTGCCAGTACTTTTGAAATGACTTTTGGACTTTTTGACTTGACTTTTTTGCTTATTTTATTTTGACGCCTAAAAATTTGTCTATTTTAACAATAAATCAATTAAATTTGTATACGCTTTTGTTTTTGTATATATATTTTTTTTCTTGTGAATTCAATTCTACTTAAATTGTATATAAAAATGCAATATAATTTTCTTTTAATAATATTTGATATTGACTTTATTTTGACACTCACAGTATACATTTTAATTTGAACTACTTTCCTTTTAGTGTATCGAATTGTTCATTCCGTGATAGCGGAAAGAATTTTTTTTGTGCGGAAGCATAGTATAGAAGGGTAGTGCATAAAATGCACTTCCACCCGGAGACCTTGTGGTCCATTGTGGGTGCGGAAGCATAATTTGAAAGTATTTATTCCGTTGCTGCAGTATTTCTAATTTTTGCGGTATCATCTCTACACAGACAGTATTGCGGCATGCTGCAGAAATGCATCATTGCCGCGCCTCTGGTGGTGAGTAGGCGAATTATTTTTCAAGCTTGATTTTATAGCCTTTTTTTAATTATTTTACTTCGGTGGCGATGTGATTTGAGTGGTTGGGGCTGGGAATCGAACCCGGGCTCTACAAATACCAATTAAGCTATAGCACCCTAAAGGTTTATAGGTTTTGAATAAAGAGAAAAATAAGAGAAAGCATATGGGCAATTAATGGCCCCTGCATTTGACCTAACCTAAGGCTTATTGCTTTATAATCCTCTGTATTAGTATGGCATGATGTGCCTCCTTTAGGAATAAATATCCCATTATATTTCAGACATTGAACCAAGATGTCTTCTGCAAGAAAGAAGGTAAATGTAAAACAAAATTGATGAAGCTGGACAATATATGTACATATGTACGTAACTTGTACTGTTCATATTATTTGTCAGAGTTTCCACTTGGAAGCAGGTTTGTTGATATTCTGTTCTGCTTTAATCGTGGCTTTAGTGTGCTCGAATGAATTTAAACGAAATCATTTGCTCCAATTTCTGCTATAACTTCTGAAAATTTTACAATTACAAACTATTATTTTGATAGAACATTTAGAAAAAATACAGCAAAGCAATATTTATATGTTTGCAATAAACGATTAATTACTGCAAACTTATAAAATAAAAAAATAAAAAATGAATATTGCAAAGTTTTTTTTTTTTGCCAATTCAAAAGATTTCCAAACTCTAAAAGCAACAAAAATAAGTACATGTTACAACAAAACGATAGCTAAAATTGAAGCACTGGCCCAAAAACAACTAAACAAATATGCAGAATAATCTTGCATTAGCAGTGTTAGTACTAACAGAAGAAAAAATAAAACCAAGCAAGTATAACATAGTTATAATTAACATTATGTACATGTAAAATTTAACATAAACACATATTTGGCGCTCAGAGAGTCTTAACCACGAAAACTGTTATTGTTGCTCTTTCTCTCACTTTCTGTAGCTGGGCTGTTAACCAGCGTTGTCAACTTTGAAATTTGAAAACGCACCAAAATGGAGAAAAAAGTGCACCAAGTTTAGAATTTTTTTTTTGAAAATATTCATAAATTCTATATAAAACTTTTTTTAAATGAGATCAATGATTAATAGTTAAAGTTATAATATTAAAAGTCTTTTTTTAAATAAACGAGCTAACAAATATAAAATTTAACTCACAATATGCTATTCGGAACTGAAGTACTAAATGGTAAATAAGGGCTAATTTCACTACATATTTGGTACTTTTTTAATTACATATTGCTATTTGAATTTTTTCGATAAAAATTGTTAGGGCTTCACTAGGACTCTAACCCTGGTTATTCGTCTATAGTTCATTAGAGCACACCATCAGGCTACACAAGAATTTTTATTTCCATGTCCAAAATGTTAATTTTATTTTCAAACAAAGATTTTCACCCTATTCTTCTTTAGCAATACACTTTATGTGACGAATTTGATAGCATGTATTAATTTATCATACATTCGTATTTAAAAGACATTTAATTAGGTCCTTTTTCATCGTATAGATTTCATGATAATGATTTATTAAAAAACTGCAATTATAAAAAAAATTAAAAAAACGCACCGAAATTAAAAAAAAAACGCACCGCGCACCAACTAAGGAATTTAAAAAAGCACCAAGAATGGTGCGAAACGCACCAAGTTGACAACGCTGCTGTTAACTGGTTATTAAAGCAAAGCAAAGCAAACGTTAACAAACAAACCACTCTTGTTTTGTGTGTGTTTATTTTGCTTTGTTTTGTTTTATGTATTTTAAACCACTGTTAGTTTAACAGTTTACTAACAATGTTTATTTAATGCTTATGGCTTAAGAAGATACATTTTGAAAATCTGCAGGAATGTTTTTTCTTGTTGGCCATTGTTGAAATCAGTCACCTGCAAAGGTTCCAACGCGCCACAACGTGTTCTGTTGTCAACTCGCACTGTACGAATACGAAAGAAATTTAGAATTAATTTTTTTTTTTATAATTTATACATTTTCACAATATAAAGACAAGAAAAGCCCAGCCGTAACGTGGCATTTCAATAAACAAAAACTGTTTTTAAAACATTTTATTTTTGGTTTAATTTTCGGTTTGTTTTTAAGTTGCGTTCTTTTTTTAAATCTTTTTCGTTTTTAAAGTTTGTGTTTTTTATTTATCAACTACATAATTGAGTGAGTGAGTTCGGTTCTAACAACAAAACAAAACAAAAATTGTTTCTAAGTTGCAAAAAAACAAAGTCGAAATTTGTGAAAAATTTTTTTCAAAAAAAAAGTGTTAAAAACACTTAATAAAATTGGCCAAAAAAGAGCAAAGTTCTGCAATAAAATTAAAAAAAAAAACATAGAAAGAAAGAATACCTATTACAACAACTTACGGTTAGTAAATAATATATATTTTTTTAGTTTGTTATTTTATTTGTATTGTAACAATTAAATGTGAACCGGTCTTGTCATGTCTAATCTTGTCTAGTGAGTTATCAGGTGTATTTTTCTATTCCTCTCTGTATCGCTGTGTAAGTTTCTCAAACAAAAACTAAATAATAAACGAATTATTCAACCCGTCTCTTGAAGTTTTTTTTTTAGTGGTCAAACGGTGTTAAAACTACAAAAAGAAAAAAAACTCTAGACTGTTTTATTAACAACAAGAGTAAACACTTGCATAGTATGAATGTACGGCTCAATTCTAAACAACATTTTCCAGCATAAAAAAATAATAACAAAACTAACAAAAACAACAACAACACTAGCATCATCATCATCATTATTATGATAAATAACAATGAATGAATAAATAAAACAGTTTTACACACAAACACACCAACAATACACACTTGTGCTTGTGTGCTCTCCCTGCCTCTTTTCCCACTATTTATAAACAAACAACAACAAAACCTTGTCCATATTTTTTTATTTCACACCAACCAATAACAAACACACGCACAACCTACAGTGAAACAAAAACAAAATAACAAAAAATTCCAACTCTAACAACAAAAAGGCATGTGTTAGTTGGAGAGAGAATTAAATGTTAGGAAAAACTGTCTATTTATCCAGCCAACTAACTAATATTTCTAATATTTTTTAACAAAAATTACCTGTTTTAAATCAACAACAACAACAATAACATCTAACATACTAGTGTTTTGTTTATGTGTGCGTGTTTAGTTTTCTTTTATAAATTGTGTGCGGTTAGACTTATAGAATTAAAAAAACGCGGTCAATTCGCTTGATTCGCCTTAAACAATCGTCTAACACCAACAACAACCAACAGCAACTTGGTTTTTTTTTCTTTCAGCTGCCTGTCGATGGGGTTTTTGTGAGTGGAAATGAGTTCTTTATTTCTAACATTAATCGGTTACTGTTAAATTTGAAAACAATTTTAATCGATTAGATTTTTTATGGATAATTTAAAGAAATTTCAATGAACGGTCTTTTATGAAAAAGAATTCCATATAAGGACATTATTGTTTTAACAGTTACAAATCAGTAATTATTTGTGTTTTTTTTAAAGGCTTTATATTTTATAGCTGGGGCGGCTTAATATTCCCATTGAGTTAAAACTGAATTGCTTGTAGTTTATTGACTTTGCCGAAATGGTTTGTGGCGAATAGCTTCTTTCAAAGTCCGCTTAGATTCATTTTTTAAATCGTTAATTCAAGATTTCTTTTTTGAAAAAGTATACTGCGTTGCATAACTATAAATATATAAAACTTCTCTCAATTTTGTAAAAAAAAGTAAAATAGTTTAGCATCATGTATGTCTAACCAACAAAAACAACAAATATTATTCAACAAAATACAATCATTATTCTTTATTTTACCTCTTAAAAATGTACAAAGAAATTAATTAGTGTTTCATAACTATAAATACACTGAAATTAAAATAACTTCAACTACCAATATTCACAAAAAAATTTAGACTACTTGTTTTAGAATCAAATCAAAACTTCAATTAGGCAAACTATAGATTTATTCTTAAACTATCTTCAGATATATGTAGTTCTCCAACCATCTATACCAGCCTCTTCAGTTTTCAGCATAAATTCGACGGCTCAATATTTCCCAAATGTTCTCAATGGGCTGCTGATCTGGAGAACATGCTGGCCATTCTACTATATTAATACTTTTGCCTTGAAGGAAAAACCCTTCAAATTTTTGTTATGGATAATGTAAACTTTCATTTGCATTTGGTTCCCATCCCATTCCCATTTTGTTTGTTGCACTATATACAATTTTTATTAACCAGCTCCGAATGATAACTCCTTTTCTGATTCTTTAAGAATTTTTATACCATATCTTTTTTTGAATAGGCATAGAAATTCACCACCTTTAAAAAGATTTTTAAGTAAATTAATTTAACTGGAAATTTGGTTGTTCGTTTGATTTTGTTTTATTTTTCCAACATTTGTTATATCGAGCCTAAATCGGTTTATCGTTAAAGTGAAACTCATTTTACCGGGCTTTTACTGTATTTATAAGGAAGTTTCTGTGTTTTGTGATTACAAATTATTTAGTTATTTGAAAAAAGATTCATTTGTATCCGAACGTACTCATGTTTAATTAAACACATTTTTAGGAACAGTTCTAGAACTAGCCTTTGCGTCAACTATAGGGTGTTTTTTTTTTTTAGATGTATGGAACTTTAAGTTTGGAACACTTTTTTAACTGGCGGTCACTTTTTCTGTTTGGTTTGGCATTTCAACATGAATAGACGAATCCTAAACAACGCTTTCTCAAGGCCTTCAAAATAGTGGTTTACGACTGTAATTGCATCTTCATTTGAGGTTAAACGCTTGCCAGCTAGGAACTTTTTTTAGATTTGGAAACAGGTACAAGTCACTGGCATCTTAATCAGGAGAATAAGGTGCTCGTTAAATAACTCGTTATTTAATTCGTTGATTTTAGCCATTGTTAAAACACTCTTGTGCGCTGGTGCGTTGTCTTGATGAAAAATTATTTTTTTTTGTATTTTAAGCCAGGACGTTTTTCTCGAATTTTTACATTTAATTGATCCAAAATGTTGCAATAGTACTCTGAATTTATTATTTTAACCTTTTGCAGATAGTCAATCAATAAAATACCTACAAAAATACAAAAAAAAAAAACCGTTGCCATAACCTTACCAGCCGATTGAATTGTTTTTGCCTTCTTTGGGGCACTTCCTCCAGCTTTAGTCCATTGCTTGGATTGTACTTTTGTCTCTGGAGTATAGTTTCCCCCCTGCTTCTAGATAAAGGAGTTGCCAAAAAAATTTAACATGTGTTCATAGCAGATATGGAAATTTCCAAAACACTCAACATTTTTCTGTTTATAACGCGCTTTCTGTTCTAGGCTAAAAAGTTTCCAAAACGCCCTCGTACATATTTTTTGGGTCTTGTATTTTTCTTTTTTTAACATTTCTACGAGTATATTCTAGTATTTTGAAACATTTAAACATCAATGAATGATTTACTTTAAAAGTGAACAGTGTTTTGTGTTAAATCTTAATTTAGCATTGTAAATTTTCACGATTTAGAATACAACAATTTAAAATCCATTAAAACCATTATTATTTAATGCCATTTGTAATCATTAGAACAAATCGAATAACCGATATAATTTTTCTAGATACTTTTCGATAAGTGGCAGATAAAATAAAGAACACTAAAAAAACAAGATCTTGTGGTTGTTGTTGCTGTTGCTGGTAAGTAAATTACCGTTAGTGTAGTGTAACAATTTATTAGAAGCTGAGTTTCAATTTCTCTCTACTTGTTCTATTTAGTTTAATGCTTGTTCTTAAGCTAGATTTACACGATTGAAATTTTTTTCAAAATTCTTCAAACTCGTGTAAATAGCAAAAATTCTTTAAAATTTATTTATTAATTGGTTATTAATAGTTATTAAATAAATAAATTTTGAAAAAATTTTGCTGTTTACACGAGTTTGAAGCATTTTGAAGAGCAATTTTGAAGAAAATTTCAATCGTGTAAATCTAGCTTTACTGTTGTTAGTAATTTATTGTCTGCCATTTTAATGCTAGATTCTCACTGTTTTCTGTAGCTCTCTTTCTTTGGCAGTCTCTCTCTTATCAGCAAAATATAACTCTTCTTGTTGTTGTTCTTCTTTCAATTTCGCGTCAATTTGTTTTGAATTCTGTTCTTTATTTATTCAAACAATTCAATAATTGTTAATGTTTGGTGGTTCTTTATGGTTTTTTTTTCTATTTTTTATTAAGTTTTCAATTCTATTTAATTTCGGTTTATTTCAATTTATTTTACATATTTCTCATTAATTAACACCTTGACTAACGGCAGTTTTGTTTGTACATACGAGTACATCATCATTAAGTGCAAAATCATTATCATCATTACCAGCCACAACATCGTTTTTTTGCATTTATTGGAGATATGTACATATGTATGTATGTATGTAGGTACACGGTTCTTCTTACATATTGTTTTTTATATTATTTTTATATTTTCTCGGTTTTGTTTTGCTGCTGGCATGAGCAGTAAAAATTTGTTCGCTTTTTGGGAAAGTGTGTCTGAATGATTTTAGTAGTGCTCTAATAAATTGTAAATTATTTTATTATTTTTCATTTTCTTCGTACAAAAACAACACACAAAATAAACTATTTGGTTTTATTTTATAAATAATATAGAAATTGTAATTGAAAATTGCTGTGTTTGATGTCAAAATTATCTAAAATGTGTTACACATAAAATTGAGTGTTATAAACATTTTAAAAATGAAATGATTTTTTTTGTGAGTGTCAGTTGAAAATAAAACATGATTTTTTTTTGTTTATGTCTATTGTTTGTGGGCCTGTGTTTTGTTGTGTAGCAAACAGGTTGTTGTTTTTGTCTAGAGTGTGTTTATTTTAAATGGTTGTTATTTTGATTAAGTTTTATATGAAATTTTTTGAAACATACTAAAGCTAGATTTACACGATTGAAATTTTCTTCAAAATGCTTCAAACTCGTGTAAACAGCAAAATTTTTTTCAAAATTTAATTATTTAATAACTATTAATTTGAAGAAAATTTCAATCGTGTAAATATAGCTTAATTTTTAATTGAGTGAAAGATTTGAAAGCATTTAAAGCGGTAAAATGAAGTTTAATATAAAAATGTTGTGGGATTATAACAACGCTGGCTTTTGGGGCTACAAAAAGTAGTTGATTACTCTACGTTTTATCCCACGCTATCGTCTTTGCCCGCACAAGAACAAAACATCGTCAGAACTATAGTATGTAGGTACATACATACGTATACAATTTGTTCATGTTCAGCTATGTGGGGAAAATGTATTAATGATGATTATGTACATACATACATATGTATGTACATAAGTATGTTCACAGTTTTCTTTGTAATTTTTTAAAATTCCGGTATTTTTATGAGAAAATTACATTTGATGGCAGACATAGTAGTGTGAATTATTTATCTGTTAGCGTTGCTCGAACAAGAACATAACATCGTCAAGAGTTGTCCACACGAGACAAATTCATGTGCATACAAGAAATTGTTTTCTAAGAGAACAAATTGATGGCATGTCCGGGGTGTAGCGATAAACACAATCATTAGGTAAAGGCCGGCTGAATTCGTTTCAGGTTTGACTTAATAGCATATTAAAATAAAACATGAATACGAAAAAACTGAAGAAAAAGGAGGCAACATGTAAATAAATGAAAAGTGATAATTACAGCAAATTTCGAACCACCGGTAATACTGGTTAAAGGATTGATGTTTGACTGTTGGCTAGCGGGCGCCGCAGTGGTGCAGAGGGTGAGAACGAAAAGAAACATTCAACCAACAACCCAGGTTCGAATCCTAAGCCAAGAATAATTATCAATAAAAATTTTAATAATTAGTAGTATTTTGTTGAACTGTTAATATTTCAATTTTGATATTTTCTATTAGTTAGGCTTAAGTTCATAATTTTCATTAAATTATTTTTACTGAAGAAGGAATTGTTTAACAACTTGAAAAAATTTTATTTTTGATATTTTTTCTGACTAGGATTCGAACCTGGATTGTTGGTTGAATTTACATATGTTTCGAGAAACTTAACTGAACTTAAGCCTAACTAATAGAAAATATCAAAATTAAAAATTTTAATAATAATTTTCATGTAACAATTCCTACCTCCAGTAAAAATAATTTAATGAAAATTAAATTTAATGAACTCGAGCCGAAATAAAAGAAATATCAAGGATTTTTTTAAATTTTTAGCTTTTATTTTAAAACATTTGTACAATATAAATTTATTCAAAATATTGGTCATTGTTAGGCCTTAAACCTTTTCCATGTTTCTAGCAATATATGGTTTCTGCGTTTATCTTTTGTGGACAAGAACTAATCAAGGCTGTATTTCACGTGAAAATAAAAATGAATTTTTTTTACTGGCTCTACAAATAACTATCTTCTGCTGAAGTGGTCTTTGAGGACCTAGATTTCTCAGCTGGGGTTGCAAACTCCTTTGTATTTTTCCACCAACTACCTTTTTTGAGCAAGAAAACTTTTGTGCAATAGTTGACATTGAAAGTTTTTCATTTTGGTAATACTGCACAATTACACCGTTTCATTTCTGGAGTACATGACTTGTTTTTACACATTTTCGAAACTAAACCGTATCAAAATTATTACAATAGCGCAACTAATGATATTGCATTTGCACAAGATTGTGAATTGCGCTGGGGTTTAGAAAAGTCTAAAAGTTGTAGAAAAAAATACGCGTTTCTAATTACGTGGCTAGCAAAAAAAAAAAAAACGCAATTGTAAAAATAATATTTTTTTAATATATATTTATAAATATAAATTAAATTAGAACTCAACGTGTTGTGCATCAACAACAATGCTGATTGTTTACTCATTAATTAAAAACAATTTACAGTGTATGTCTATAAAGAAGCTACACAGCGATCTTATTATATCAAAGCATCGTTTCTATTTATATGTGCACCACTGTATGTATGTATAAATAGTGAAAATTGACTTGGGAATTGAATTGAAAATTAATTAATAACAAAATTGACTCATAAAAGTTACGTAGCACTTAACTTTTTAGAGTCCCGTTTGCTGACTGAAAGCTTTTCATATATTTACATATTTAACTTTAGAGAGTTTTAAATTGTATTGAAATATGTATATATTAAACAATTATAAAAGCCTTTTGTAAACAGCTATTATAATTTAAATTTGTTTAATACAATATTTGTACATTAAAAAACTGTTAATAACTGTTTGTATAGTAAACTAACACAACTGTTTATAGATTGGTATAAAATACACAGCTTTTCCTTTCCAATCATATACAATAGGTCTAAAGATTTATGACATACTGTCAAATAAATGGCTACGTATGTACTTATCAACCTGGCGGGAAATTTTACTTTCTTGAGTTTTCTTGTACAAACAAATCAAGCGTTTGCGATCATGTATGTTAAATAACAATTAGACTTATTTAATATCAAAACAAAGGAAATTGACATTCACAGAGAAGATGATCATTGGAGGGAAGTCCGAGTCTGTTCGCATGTGACCAGTGACCGGCTAGTACCGCTATGATTCTCGAGATGTCCTTTCGTTTCACATTCAGGAGCTGCAAACTGCGCTTCTAATTATATTATATCTTTTTAGTGGTCCTGCAGGTGTTCAGATTACGCCACCTAATTCCAGCCTTATGAAAGTAGTGTCTGAAGATTTCACTTTTAATAGTCCGACTGAAACGCCAGATCTTTCTTTGGTCAGTTCGTCAGCCCTCTCTTTACCGTAGTAGTTCCTATGCACAGGAACCCAAACTGGAGTAATGTCAGTTAGCCGACTAGCCTTGACAACTCTTCTTTCCATTGCCTGAATAGAATAGATGTTGTTGTATGGGATTTGAGTGACATGAGTGCCGCCTGACTGTCGACAAAAATATCTGTGTTGCCGCGAATATTTTTTTCGCATAAAATTCTGCATGCTTCCCCAATCGCTAGTATCTCAGCCTGAAATATACTAGATTTGTATGGGAGGCATATCGAGAGTTTTAAACTGAGTTCGTCGCAGAAAATACCGGAACCAACGCCACACTCCTTTGAATCATCAGTGTATACTCTTATGTTGAATCCATTAATATGTGACCTCCTTGCCATTCGCGTCTGGATGGAATAGTGATTTTGAACCTCTGCTCAAAGTCTATGAGTGGCGTTGTATAGTCAGATTTTTTGGTGTAGTGAAGGGGGAAGCAAATTTAGAATCTTTGCATGTCCATACGTTCTTGATTTCCAGCAATCAGAGGCAGATACTCGTAGTCTAACTGCACTACTTGTGGAAATGGCCATTAAGTGTATATGTGTTGGTGTTAGGTGGAGAATAGTATTCCGATTTTCTGAAGGACTAGTGCGTAAAGCACCTGTAATACCAAAGCAGGCGGATCGCTGAGTTCTGTATAGATGATCTACGACACACGAGGGTTGATCGGACACATTTTAGCCTAGCACAGAAAGAGAATATTTAGTTTTTTAAAAAACATTTTTATTTTTCAATATAATCTCCTAAAACTTCAAAACACTTAGTCCAACGATTATCTAGCAATTCTATTCCTTGATTAAAATAGTTTTTCTCCAGGCCTTCAAAATAGTGGTTTACAATTGTAATTGCATCTTCATTTGAGGTAAATCGCTTGTCAGCTAGGATTTTTTTTAGATTTGGGAGGAGGTAAGTCACTGTGGAGCTAAATCAAGCAACTCGTATTTTCATTCGTTGATTTTAGCCACTTTAACACTCTTGTGGGCTGGTGTGTTGTCTTGATAAAAACTTATTTTTTTGTGTTGTAAGCCAGGACGTTTTTCTCGAATTTTTATATTTAATTGATCCAAAATGTTGCAATAGTACTCTGAATTTATTGTTTTACCCTTTTGTAGATAGTCAATCAATAAAATACCTTTGAAGTCCCAAAAAACCGTTGCCATAAACTTACCAGCCGATTGAATTGTTTTTGCCTTCTTTGGAGCACTTCCTGCAGCTTCAGTCCATTGCTTGGATTGTTCTTTTGTCTCTGGAGTATAGTGCTGGATCCATGTCACATCCACAGTTATGAAACGACGCTTAAAATCAATTTTATTTTTTTGACAACGATTCAATCAAGCTTGAGAAATTGTCATTCGTATGTATTTTTGGGCGCTGCTAACAAATGGGGCAGCCATCTTGCAGAAAGCGTTTTCATCTGTAGTTCTTCATGCAAAATTAAATGGACTCGATCATTAGAGATGCCCATGATATTAGTTATTTCACGCACTTTTAATCGTCGATCATTTAATACCATATTATGCACTTTGGCTACAATTTCTGTTGTTGTCAGTGTTGCCATTTTAGCACTTTGAGTGCTAAAGTTAGCATTTTGTTTCTCGAAAATGCATTGACATTTTTAAAAATTATGCTTAATGCTTTTTAGCATAAATTGCTTGATAAAAATCTATATTTTTTTTTTGTAACAAATTTTTACTTTTTTACTCCAAAAAATACTTTTGGAGAAATAAAAAATAACTTTTATTAATATTTCAACTAAATTTCTTTCGGTGTGGCAAGTAAATGAAAACTTAGAAAAAACAATAATTTATATTTGTAACATTTGAAATAAAAATTGTATTGTTAAATTAAAAAAGATTAGCACTTATTTTTTCAAGTTTTAGCATATTTTGAAATTCATTTTCTGGCAACAGTGGTTGTTGTTGCTGTTTTTGGACGCCCATTATGTGGTTAATCCTGAATGCTTGTACTACCACGTTTAAATATAACAACCCAATTGTTTACTGTTGCATATGAAGGAGCACTTTCACCTAACACATTCATCATATCATTATGAATTTCTTATCCCGATAAACCGTTTTTTATTGAAATATTTAATGACATCACGAATTTCTAATTTCCGGTTTTTTGAACACCTGTTTCTATATGAAGGAGTTGGCAGATCGAAAAGAAATTTAATATGAACACATGCACAGATGGAGATTCCCAAAACACTTAACTTATTTCTGTTTATAACGCGCTTTCTGTTCTAGTCTAAAAAGTTTCCGAATCGCCCTCGTATTTCCTTTCTGTTGCAGTCTACCACACTGACGATTCATAAGTCAGAATTGGACGTATTATGGTTGTGTATATATTCATTTAACGAGCATAGGGCTCAAGCCCCAGGAATTTGTGTCTACTTTTCAAAAATTTATAAATACTTTTAATATTTTAATATATTTTTTAGATACAGACATATTTGTAAAGTGTTCACAAATTTTGTTTTAGGCAAAACTTACTAGCATGAAATTTAGAAAAACTCGTCATGAGTTTTTTGTTTTAGATAGCAAACCATGAAACTTCTTTAACTCTAAATTAAAGCTGAAAGTAAAAATAAATTTAACTTTTACTACTTTTTGGCTCATTTAAATGTTTGTTTTTGAGTAGTTTTTGTACTTACATAACATTCCATTAGTCGAACTTAAATTTATGTAAATTTGTTTAAACAAGCATCACAAAGCCATAACAAACAAGTTGATTAGAGAAAATGAACATTTCATTATGTTGACACATATAAAAGTTGTGATCACAATTTCCTACCTTTCAGCAACTAACAACATAACTAGTTTCCCATTTACTTGCAGGTTGCCCAGGCCGCTTAAAATTCAATTTTTTTTTTGTATCTATTATGTGTTGGCTGTTTTTTCTTGCTTCTAATAGCCACTAAAATAAATTATTGAACAATGACAAATATAAAAAGAAAAAAAAAAAAAACTAACAGGAAATTAATATTTCTTTTGATAATATTTTTTTTTCTTACTAAACTAAAAAGAAAATTATGAATTATTAATATGAGAGGTAAAATGCTTTTCAATAGATTTTCTCTCTCTGTCTAACGGACATTTTTATGACATGAAAACATTTTTGTTTTTGGTTTGTTTATTTTTCTAGTAAGCAAAGTAGTGATGTAGACTATTTAATCTTAGGCTTTCACAACAATAAAGATAACTGAAAATGTCATGACTTTTTAAATTTTTTCTGGTTTTTTTTTTTTGATAAAAAAAGGTCTGTTTCTTCTTAAGGGACTTTTCGGTATGTAAAGAAATAACAAATATTGAAAGAAAATGAAAAAAACTTTAAATTAATTAAAAGTAAAAGTTTGTTAAAAAAAACAAAAAACAAAAACATAGACTGAATAAAATTCGGTAAATCTTAGCAAATACTTAAATAGTAGACTTGCATAAATACATTATCTGCCCAATGCTAGAAAAGGAAGAAGGCTGGGGCCTATGGCTAATTTCAAGTATAAATACCGAGACCGAGAAAATGTTAACTAACGTTTTTTCCTTTTAACTATTGGGTTAATAATTCAATACGAGTAATAAGGTATTTATAACAGATAGCGTATGCCATTTTGAAGAGCATCTGACGTTTTTTTTTTTCAACTAGTGCTTTTTTTATGAATGCTAACACTTATCTCATGTCTGATTTGACAGATAATTAGTTTTATCCTTCCACTGAACGAATATGGTTGTGTATGCGCTTGAACAACGCTGGGAAATATTGCGACATTACTTTGAAAATCATGGTAATGTTGCAGAATGTGTGCGAAAAGTGCGTACGGATTTTCAGATGAAGCTCATTTTGATCTTGGCGGGTATGTAAACAAGCAAAATTGTCGCATTTGGGGCACAGAAAACCCGCACGCATACATTAAAAAGCCGATGCACCCAAAACGAGTCACTGTTTGGTGCGGATTTTGGTCCATAGGAAATGAGCAAGGAGTGGCCGTTACAGTCAATAGCCATCGTTATCGGGCCATGTTGAACGAATTTTTGTTATTTTCGTGTTTTCAATTTAACAGCCATATTATTAGCAACTTTTTACTCAGAAAATTGCTTTAAAAGCTTTTTTAATAGAAAATAGAAGTAGAAAAAGTTCTTATCTAAAAATTTCTTGGTATTTTTATCTCTTATATCATTTAAATTATGGTTTAATTAGTTTGTTTTTTTATAAAGTTTTATAAAATAGTACTATTTTAATTAAAACTAAAAAAAGTACTTTTTCAAAATTTTCCATTTTTAAGGATTTTTTTTTTATATTTTCCAAATAAAAATCATTTTATCATTTTAATCAAAAATGGCTTTAAAATATTTTTTCAAAATAGTAGTAGAAAAAGTACTTTTTAAAAAAGTTTAAATTTGTTGTATTTTTATCTCTTATATCATTTAAATTATGGTTTAATTAGTTTGGTTTTTTTTTATAAAGTTTTATAAAATAGTACTATTTTAATTAAAACTGAAAAAAGTACTTTTTCAAAAGTTTCCATTTTTAAGGATTTTTTTTATATTATCCAAATAAAGATAATTTTATCATTTTAATCAAAAATGGCTTTAAAATATTTTTTTCAACATAGTAGTAGAAAAAGTACTTTTTAAAAAAAGTTTAAATTTGTTGTATTTTTAACTTCAATCATGACATCGCTCGTTCACATGTTGCAATAACTGTTAAAAACTATTTAGAAAGAAGTGGTTGGGAAGTTTTGCCTCACCCGCTTTATAGTGCAGACCTTGACCCGTCCAACTATTATTTGTTTTGAGCGCTACAGAAAGCTCTGTCTGGCTGTCACTTTAGTGCAGGGTATGACAAATTGAGTGGTTCTTGACCTCAAAAGCAGTTCTTTTCGTGCGCAATCCATGGGATGGTAAAAGTTCATGGAAAAGTTTACAATATCCAATACTTCGAATAAATTTATATTGTTCAAATGTTTCAAAATAAATGTTAACAATTTGTGAAATTTTTAGTTGTACGGCTAATACAAGGGCGGTTCGGAAACTTCTTAGCCTAGCACAGAAAGAGAATAGTTAGTTTTTTAAAAACATTTTTATTTTTCAATATAATCTCCTGAAACTTCAATACACTCGTATATTTGGTCCTAAAAAAAATTCCCAAAAAAGCAATAGTCAGTTATCAAATTGTTTGAATGTAATTAAGAGTATAACCAAACAATTGACAGAAAATCACATAAATGCAAAACCATTAAAATTCAGGCCAGAAATAAATATTTTGCAGAATAGGACTAAAGAAAAATAAATAAACATTTTATTAGCAACGAAAAAGGAAATTTGTTTCATATAATTTATAAGAATAATAGGGCTGATTTTTTAAATCTTTAAATTTTTGCTGGCCCTAAAAACTTTTAAAACAACAATTTTTTAAAAAATTTAAAAAAAATTTTCTTTTATTTATTTTTTTTTTATTCTAGAACACCAAACTCAACAACAAATCAAGCAACAATTTAAATTATTTTCACAACACAAAAGAAAGGTAACGAAAGCAACTAACAAAAAAAAAAAAGGAAACGGCCGGCTGCAACTAATCAGAATTAAACAAAGAAATCTTGTTTAAAATAGCAGCAGAATAAAGAAAAAAAATATACAAAATTTATTCAAAGTAGCTTACAAAAAAATCAAGAAAACCCAGTTAGAACCTTAGTGAGACAAAAAAAAAAAGAAAAAAAAACGAAAAGAAGTGTTTACTTTTATTTATTTTCAAACAACATCAAGAATTATTATTATCATCATTTTCCTTTCGTTTTTGTTATCTAACAATCTCATGTTTTCGGCATTTACTTAATCATTTCTAACCACAACAATTTTGAAAAAAAATTATCACAAGAACAACTGCAAGCACACATTTTACAAAAGGTAAGTTAGTAAATAAAAAAAAAATTAGAAAACATTTTTCTTTTAAACATAAATTAAGATTCAAAACAGCGACATAAACAAGACACAAAAAAAAAACCAAGCTAGAAAATCCTCAAACAATGAAAATTATAGATAACGAATACAGTCAACAAATACAGAAAAAACACACAATTAAAGGTAGAATTAGCCGAACGCATATGTGCCGTACTGTACCTAGTGATGCCACTAGTAATAATCGATTATTTTTCTTCAATTAACGATTTAATTGCATCGTGATTTCTCTTGCGATTAATTGAGTTATTAATCGATTATTCCAAAAAATAATCAATAGACATCCAGGAACAAAAATAAATAGAAAAAGAGAAGAGGAACAAACGAATGGTTGGGCTGCCAGATAAATTTCGAAAAAAATCGTTAAAATCCCGATAAAAAAGCAAAAAAAAAACCGTCATTTCGAATTTTAAAAATCGTAAAAAAATCGGAAAAATAAAAAGTCACTATCTCTAATAGTATTTTTAAATTTTTATTTAACGAAAACATATCAAAATACATAAATTTTAACTTTTAAAATAAGAAATCACAAAAAATATAATGTTAAAAACACTTTTACACTCTTCAATTCTGACTCGTCAAGGCAAGTATTTTTGGATGGGAAGGGAAAAGAGAACAAAAGGGGTACAAACTTGACGGTACTAGTCAATTTTCTTATTTCCTTTTGTTTTTTTTTTCTTTCGTGCATGTTCACTTGCATTAAAAAGTACGAAAATTTAATTGAGATGTGTAAATGAAATGGCAAGTTCAAAAGAGAATTAAACAAAAACTAGTGAGCTAAAACTGACGAGTGTGACACAAGACTTACAGTATTTTATAAATAAATATCTGAATTTTATTAATTCAAGTTAAATTACAGTTTATTAAGTTTTAAATAACATTTTGAGTATAAAATCCAATTCATCCATCATATACGAGTACAAGTACTTATTTTCAAATAATTCCGTATTTTTGTTATTTAAATTTATTTGGCTGAATATTCTTTCGACGTTTTGTTAAAATAGGACAAGTTTTTGTAGAATTTTCCCGTTTAAAATTCAGAAATTGTTTTCTCTAAAACTTTAAATTTTATCTAAAAATACCGATTAATCGACTAAATCTTTCCAATTAATTGCAATCAATTATTTTTGTTTTCGATTAATCATATAATCCATTAATCGATTATTCTTTTTTCTTTGTCATCCGCAACGGAACAGCAGATCCCTTTTTGTTATTTGAAATTTTGTTAACATTACAAAAATTTGTGAAAATAAGAATTTAATGAGTGAAAGGCAATTCGGCTTTAAATACAAGCATTCCACAATACTCGTACATGCAATTCATTTGCTTGTTTGAAATATTCAGGCGAATCTGAAGGAATCGTTAAATACGGGTGCGTGCTTAGTACGAGGTCTGATCAAAAAAGTAGTCCCCCTGAGATATATGCCAGCGTTTTTTCCAATGCTCGAAACACTTCTGCAACGCGCTTTTTGGTATCGCCAACAGCTCCTGTTTCGAAAGCGTAGCACCCTTTCCATACGCTCATTTCATAGGCTGAACAGTTATCTATCATATGCTTCTAAACCAGTGACGGCCAACTCTTGTTGAAACGACGAAGTTTGGTCGGGTTACTCACACACACAGCACGAACGTTTACGAAACAAAAAAAATAGAGAGGAAAAAACAAAAAAGTTCACTCAGTTGCATACCAGCATCAACAAAGACAGGTTGTCGTCGCTTTGTTTGATAAATTATGATTAAATTTTATGAAATAGGTACACTGGTAAAATATTCAAACAGCACATTAAAATACAACTTATATATATATATTATATTTCTATTTTAAATAATTGATTTAAAATTAAATAGATTTTATTTAATAATATTTATTTTATTAATTTAAAATTTTTAATTAAATAAAATTTTTTAAAAATTATATAAATTTAATATATTAAATTTTTGATTTTTAATAAATACATTTTTTGATTTTCATTCAGTATGTGGGATATTGGTTGGGAAAATTAATTTTTATTTTCATTAAATATTTTTAATGAAGCAGAATGCCTTGTTTGCAACCAAAAAATTAAAGAGAAATTTGCATGCAATTTAAAGCGGCAGTATAACCGCCACTCAGATATGCATTCTCTTACGTTTATATATATTTATTTTTTATTAAATCATAAATTTTTAAATTAAATCATCATTAAATACGATTTGAATTGAATTTACGTATATGTATTATTTCTATTAAATCTTTCATTACTTAATTTTAACACACATAACCTCTGAAAACCAATTAATTATAATATTTTTAAACTTATTTTTAAGATAACATACTATGTGAAAAGAACTTACGTACCTGTTTTCTTAAAAAAAAAAACATAATAAGTTAACATTTAACATATATAAGCAAAAATAGTAAAACAATTCAACAACGCAAACAAAAGAAAACGCATTTCTCCATGCGTATATTTACCAATACACTCTCACTTTTGTTAAACACAACTAAACATTCTCATTTCTCTTTTTGGCCACCACTGTTCTAAACTGTTCAATTATCTTATTCGGTTCAAAAGATATGATTTTTGCAACGAAAAAACTCAAATGGCGGCACTGTGCGCCATACAATTTCTGCAACCATGTCTTTTTAAGCTTTTTTACTTCTAGAAGCCAAACGGGCACGTACGGGCAGATAAAACCTTTTGAATTATGTATAGAAATAATCAAAGAACAGGTTATGCAAATATGGCAAATATACAAAAATATACATTTTTTTTTTATTTTCCGTCAAAGTTGAAAAATAGTGAAAAAACGATTTGTTTTTAAATAGTGATTTACCAGAAGAAACACAAAGCAAACAGGTAATTTTTGTTATCATTATACATTTAATAAACACATCAATCAATACAAAGAAAAAATATGGCGATTCATTACCTATTTTTCGTGATATTACACCTGAAATCGCAACAAATTGACTAAAAATTGTGTGTTTTTTTGAAAACCGAAAGTCGGTCAACTTTGAACGGTTATATCTTCTAAACTAAAAATGTGATATTATTAAGAGTGGCATATTTGAAATCGTTGAAAAGTTTCCTATAACATGGGTTTATTCAAAACTTTGTCGGCGCTCATGAAAATTTTGATTTTTGCAACCTCGTTTGCTCTACGGGCGCCACTGTGCGTCGGTATTTAGGGATGCCTGTTAGGCATCATTTATAATTTACAATTTCTCTAAATTGTCTGCTCCACATTATTCTTGTAATGAATTGTCTAACCCTGTTACTTAAAGTTTTTTTTTATAATTAAATATAATTAATAGTTCGTTAGACAATTTACTAGTTCTTTTTACAACTTTTTACCTTTACTCTAAGGCCATAAAAATAGATGCATTCTAAATCTAATTGCTGTCTAAACCTTTTTTCTTACTAACACTAAAACTATTAAATTAAACACAAAAAAAAACATAAATAAAAACGAACAGCATGAAATTGTTAAACTAGAGCCACAGGTGCTGTTGCAGCAACAAATTGTTGATGAACTTTTAAAATAATCTTATTACAGTTTTCAGTAAATTCTGCTTTAAATACTTTTAACTGTATGTAGTTTTAGCTTTTTTTTTAACGAAATTTTGTTTCCATAGCTTTTAATAGAGATTGATATTGTTTGGTTTTTTATTTGCAACTTGCCAACACCAGCTGATGTTTGAATGTACGCATATTTGAAAATACATAGATGTTGCATGAATAGTTTGTTGCATTTTTCCAAAGGAAAATTCCCATAGTCATGTTTTTCTAAGAGTATTTTTAGTCTTAGTTTTTCTGTAGTGGCATTATCAAATTTCTCTGTTATATTTTGTTTTTATTCTTTTTTTTTTTTTTTTTTTTTTTTTTTTTTGATTTTCTTTATTAGTTTCTTTTTTGACTAGTTTACAGTTTCTTTCCCGTTTGTTGTGTTTTTCTTGTTGCCAAATCTCATGCTGTTTTTTTTTAGTAGTTATTTTTTTTTATAAACTTGAAATAGTTAATGTTGTTTTTAGGAAACTGTATGAAAAACGCCACGAGTTCGAATGAAATGTAGTATAGAATATTGTTTAGCTAATGTGAATTTAACTATACAACTCAGTTAGATGAATCACGCTTTCCTACACTAAAAGAAAAATGTGGGAGGAAAAGATTGAAAAATTATTTGTTATTAACTAGAGTTCTTTTAATGTATAATTTGCTTTGGTTTGTCCTGTTTTACCCGCTACTGTGCTTTAATATTGAAATAATACAATTCAGTTTTATATTCGAATGTGTTTTAGAATTTTCTTTAATACAAATAACCAGAGGGGTTTTTTTGCTATTGAATAGCCAGCATAATATTAACCTCTTGTTACCTATTCAGTTTATTTATAACTGAAGCCAATTATTCATGTCTGAAGCGCCAGTTTAACTTTCTTAAAAAGGGTATAATTATCAATTATGCACGAGTTTGTATTGATTAACTCACATTTTCTTTAAAGGGTGTTCAGTTCGATATTGATATTTATAATATATTTACGTAGGTTAATATGTGTAAAGTTAGTTGGTTAGTATGATTTATATATGAGGATTTTTTCTGTCGCATTTCAACTTGATAATGATGTTTACAAGAGATTTTTGTGAAGTTGAAAAAATTTCAGAAATGGTCTTTATATGGGGAATATGTTCAAATATGGACCGATCATCATACCATTCGGTGGGGTAATTTATATGAACATGTAAATTATTATTATTATTAGGTTTATAAGAGATTAATGCTCATTTATGTGATTTTCTGAAATGGACATTTTAAGGGGACTATGTTCAAATATGGACCCATCAACATTAAATTCGGTATGCTGATTTAGGTTTATATTTTATTACTTCTGTCGAGTTTCAGCTTGAAAATGTTGTTTATAAAAGGTTAATGAGCATTAAATTATTTTCGGAAGTAGAGTTTTTTGTATGAGGCTGTAATCAAATATGGCCCAATTCAAACAAAATACACTACAGCCCCGATTTGCGTCTATCCTATTTGCCTTGTTTCGATTTGCGTCGCTTTTCTAAATGTGGTTTAATACGCTTTGCGTCGTTTTGATTTCGATTGGAGTCGACTTTGAAATTTTGTGTCAGACTGTTTTGCATCATTTTGCTTCCGATTTGCGTTGCTATATACCATAATTACATGTGAATATTTTGCCTACTTGCAAAAATTTTATTCATACTTATCATATAAAGATATGTGCTATTAAACTAATTTTGGTTATGCTTTTATGTATGTAAATAGATTTTTTTCTCCTTAAATATTTTTTAGTCCTTGTTTAAAAATATATTTTCAATTATTTCTTTTTAATGATAACAAAGACCTGCTGAAATAAACGTACCATAAGACGTTTTTGTAATAAAAACTATGATTTTGCTAGCTAAATTTTTAAATTTTTGACCCATTCAACAACAAGTCAATACATTTGTATAGAAAAAATTGATTCGATTTGCGTGGCATTTCCCTGGTCCCTATTAACGACGCAAATCGGGGCTCTAGTGTACAGCTTTGTAGTTTATGTATCTTTACGTGAAACTAATATTCGCTGAATTTTGTGTGGATACTGCTTTTCTAAAGGTATTTATGAACCATAGAGCCATATTCTGGCAAGACATTTATATGGAGGCTATGAGAAATTGTGGCCCGATTCTTACCATAATAAAAATAAAGTCTGCAAAATTTCATGATTACATTTGAAGAAAATAGCAAATAGAAGCAAAAAATATCTGAAAAATATCGAGGTTGTCTGAAACTTTGGTCTGTAACTAGGGTTGTACTGGACCGATTTTGCCCATTTTCAATACCAAATATGTATTTCAGTGAAACAAAGAATATTTGGAAGAAATTTCATTGCTCTAAGTAATTTTTTTGCGGCATGGCTAGATCGTCTTAGAATCTCATAAGGACCCAGAATATATGTAATACTTTTTGGCTCTACGACCAACGGAATTACAAACTTATTAAACCCTCCATCTTTTTGGTGGTGGGTATAAAAATCATTCAAATTTGTCTTGTATTGGTTACTCTTGTCAATTTGGCAATTATTAAAATAAAAATTCTATCAGACGTCAATAACAGGCCAACATTTTGTTTTTTCATCTGAAGATCGGTATGATCCATTCACTGTAACCACATTTCCGAATTTTTGGGAAATGGCCCATTCACCAGCCAAATCAAATGCAGAAATTTTGTGAACCAAATTGTAAATAGCGGTCTCATTTATTAAGAATTTTAGGAAATTTATCTTTTACATACCTACAGTACAAGCGAATTTGACTTTATTTTAGCAACTGTCAACACTATTTTCTATAGAAAATGTAGGGAAAATAAATAGAAATACTTTTCTATGGACAGTAAAAGTTACTAATAACTCTTCTATAGAAAATTTAAATTATCCATAAATTCTTTTTAGATAATAAAAGTTATCGATTAGTTTTCTAAAGAAAATCAAAGTTATCTATAAGTTGTCTTTAGAGACTATAAGGTATCGATAAATTTTATATAGAAAATATAAAAAAAAATTTTCTCTATACAGGGGCCAAATTACCGCATTCGTGATCGAATGAGCTCTCGTATCGAAATATGTTTTCGATATCGAAATTATGATAAAATGTACTAAATTTCTTGCTCGATATCGAATGCCATAATCTCAAATAAGAAAATTACGATCAATTTTACTCGATATCGAATGCGGTAATTTGGCCCCAGGTATGTGATGGAAATCGATCGATAATTTTTTTTTATAAAAACTCCTTCCCACAGCCTTTTTTATTACAATTTATATTCATATCTACAGATATTGGTCCCTCTGTGCATCTACAGTCATAATTCAATGTTTAAATACTTTACTTTTGTGCATTTTTCTAGTATAAAGTACGAGGTCTAATCAAAAAATAACCCTTATTTTCAACTTTTTTTTAAAAAGTATTTATTTATTCATCAATAACTATTTTGTCCCCTGCAAAGTAATCCCCCTCAGATATAATACACTTATGGCAGCGTTTTTTCCAATCCTCGAAACACTTCTGAAACGCGCTTTTTGGTATCGCCAACAGCTCCTGTTTCGATTTTTCTTTTATCTCTTCAATCGTAGCA
Organism: Bellardia pandia; assembly: GCA_916048285.2. Taxonomy (NCBI): domain Eukaryota; kingdom Metazoa; phylum Arthropoda; class Insecta; order Diptera; family Calliphoridae; genus Bellardia; species Bellardia pandia. The sequence goes on from OU696530.1 coordinate 47,141,760, forward strand.
GTTTTGGGAAGAGGAAAAAGTCAGCGGGGGCCAAGTCCGGTGACTACGGTGGTTGAGGCATGATAACGGTTTTGTTTTTGGCCAAAAACTCACGCACAAGCATCGATGTGTGAGCTGGTGCGTTATCATGGTGCAAAATCCATGATTGGTTCTTCCACAATTCTGTGCGTTTCTGACGAATTGCTTCGCGCAAACGGCGCACCACGCCATTGCAGTCGAAGAAAACCGTGAGCAAAGCCTGCACATTTGACCAAACTTGACGTGCTTTTTTCGGTCTTGTCTCTGGTTTCAATGTCATAGCCATACACCCATGATTCGTCACCAGTTATAAACTTTTTGAAGGAAATCTGGATCGTCGTTGATAGCTTGTGAGCGATGTCCATGCGACGCTGTTTTTGCTCAAAATTTAGGAATTTTGGAACAATCTTCACTGGCGCACGTTTCATGCATAAAACATCCGTAAAAATTGCTTGGCATGAGCCGAACGATATGCCAACATCATCAGCAACCTCTCTGATAGTGATTCGACGATTATCCAAAATCATTTTCTGCACTGCTTCAATGTTTTCATCGGTTGTTGACGTGCTCGGGCGACCAGGACAAACATCGTCATTGACATCTTCTCGGCCTTTCTTAAACCGGTTATACCACAATTGAACTTTTGTTCTGTTCATAGTAGACTCGCCAAACGCCACAGTCAACATTTCAAATGTCCTTGCGCATTTAGTTTAATTTTTTACACAAAACTTAATCCATTGAAAACATAATCTTTGATCCACTTTTTCGAATAGTAAAAAATCAAAGAGCACACCAAAACACGACTAACCTTGTCAGCGATGCCAACTTAGCCCTTTTCGGGCTAGATTTAGCCTGATTTTAGTCACTCAAAACGCGAAAAAAAGAAAATTGGATGTGGCTTTATATAGATTTTTTTCCATTTAGCCCTTTTTTCAAAAATTTTTACGCGTTTTGAGTCTCAAAAGTTGGCATCACTGAACCTTGTTATCTGTCAAAAACAAACAGACAATCCAAAAAGGCTGATATTACCAACATATATAACATACATGTTTACCAACATAACAGAAAAAAATGCTAAAATCGAACATACGTAACTCACGAAATTTGAAAATAACGGTTATTTTTTGATCAGACCTCGTATGTGCGAGTAATGCTCTTATTTTTGCTGCTGTTTGATGGTTTTCGTGTATAAATTTTAGTATTTTATACATTTATGTGCGAATATTATGAGATATGTATTTAGATGTAGAGTGCATGTGTTGTTGTGGATATTTGTATGTTGCACCCGCCGTATAGTAAGTAAATTGCTTAGTGGTTGTTGCTCTTAATATAGAGTTGTTGTAGTCAATGTTGCTGTTGTTGGTATGTATTATGTATTTTGAATTTGTAGCATTTGTATCGTATTTGTGCATTTATTTGTATCCACTAGTCTCAGTCTAAAACTCAGAAATGTACAGAGGTCATTACTCTCCTCATACAAACAAACATACATACATTTACTTACAACTAATACGTGCATACAAACTAATGTGCCCACATACACACATATACACTTTTTTAGTTTTTCTAACGAATTTTTTTCTACTCATGATGTTGCTGTTGAATAGTTAATATATGTATGTTTGTTTGTATGTATGTTTTTCATATTTTGTTGCATTTATGTATTTTTCTTCTTCTAAATTTGTTGTAAATGCTCTTTAATGATGATGTTGTTTTTGCTGCTGCTTGGTTAGTTAGTTTACCAGGGATAAATGACCAGCAACAACAACAACAACTAACTGTTTTGATAATCATTGTAAGTGGTTACATTTTGTTGCCTTTTTACCTTTTTACTTTTTTATGATTTCTTTGAGCTGCCTCGTGCTTTCGCGGTGGAGTGGAGTGGAATTGAGATAAACTGTTTGGGATCTTTTAAAATTCAGCTAAATGTATTGTAATTTTGTTGGCCATTTAGACATTTTAACAGTCGTAATTATTAAAGTATCTCAAGAACAACAATAAACAGAAGAGTTATAAATAGAAAGGAAAGGAGCCAGGACAAAATTGTTACATTTATTTTGTGAAGATTTTTGTTTTTGAGCTGAAGTGGAGAATAATGAGGCTAGTGGCTGAAAAGTGGTTTTGATAAGGCATTTTGGCAGCAAAAAAAAAACTAAAACAATTGGGGTATGAAATGTTTATAAAATAAATAAAAAAAAATATATTACTGGTCTAAGCATAAATTAAGGTTACTTTTCTATAGAAAATTAAAATTTTTCTCCGGAAAAAATGGACGTTTTAAAAAACTGTTTGCAACTTTACAACAAATATGAAACATCAAGTGTAATTATAGTAATGTAACACAGTGTACGAGAGCGGCTTAGAAACTTCTTAGCCTAGAACAGAAAGCTCAGTATAAACAGAAAGCACATGTTAATTTTCTTTTCAGTCTGCCATCTCCTTCATATTGAAACAGGTGTTCAACATTTTTTTATAAAGATTTTTCGAAAAAATCACTTTTGAAATTTGAAAAAGGACTTTGGTCCCTTTCTTACAATTTTTTTTTAAAGTGGGCGGATAAATGGTCTAGATAAATGCTGGATAAATGCCTTATACTCAGAAGTTCTAACAGTTTTTTTTTTTGGAAATTATAACGGTTTTTCGAAAAATCTTTAATTTTTTAAAAAAATTTATTTATTCGAAGGTTTACTTCAAGTTAAATATAAAAATTGATTTGAAATTTATTTTTGTATATTTAACTTGAAGTAAACCTTCGAATAAATAAATTTTTTAAAAAAATTTTTACAATAATACTCGCAAGAGGAAAAATTCTCATAGAAAAATCTTTAAAAAAAAAAATTTTTTAGTGTAATATTTTTAACTATTTAAATTTTCTAAAACATTTGTCATAGATGCTGATTTTTTGGAATTTTTTTTCGGACTGTTTTTGTGTTCAAATATCATTAGTAATGTTATATACTTGTATCAGATTTTGAAACTTTAACATTGTTTCTGTTAAATAGTTAACATGACTATGTTAACATAAATGTTTTGTGTCTAGGGAGTTAAATTTCAAATTTATCTGTACGTATATGGGTTTATTTGAACCAAAAACCCTATAACAACAATTCCATAATCATGCTTGTTTTGAAAGAGGAAATTCAGCAGAATTCATTAATATTTATACAAAATTGTCATAAAAAATTTAATAATATTTTTATAAAGAAAGATTGTAATCAAATTATAAAATGCTATGTTGATATTATTCTAATATTAAACGTTTTAGATAATTTAATTAAATGTTTCTATTTAACACTTTACCAAATTCAATAAAAATCAAATGATATGCAGACTATTAAATTTGTAATATTTCTAGTTGATTTTGTTCATATGTACATATGTATGTTATTAGAGATTCCAAGCTAAAAACCTTGTAATAATAAAAAAACTTGTTTAAAAACAAAAAAAAAAAAAAAAAAAAACTTAACATGACATTTGTCATCCAACAGATCAAATTATATTGTGTAGTGTCAAATGATTACTAACATAGAAATGAAACTACATCTTAGTCTGCCTTCAACTTTATTATAAAGATTTGCCATGAAATCTTGTAGTATGAACTGCTACCTATATGCATATACATATAAAGGGTGTCCCAACTAGAACGCAATTTTCCAATTTTAAATAAAACACAGATATTAAAAAAAAAAAAATGATGAAACTTTATTATATCGTAAAGTAGACAGAATGAGGTTATGTATGGAACAAGATATCGTGCAGATGGCCGCCGCGGCTTTGCTGGCACACAATGACATGTGGCGCCGTCTTGTTGAAACCACATGCCCTCCACATTCATTTATTCAATTCTAGGCAAGAAAAGAATGGTAATCATTTCACGATACCGAACACCATTGCCTGTTTGCGTCCAATGATTCTTCCAGCCCAAAAACCACACCACACAGTAGTGACACGTTGAGGATGCATTTGCTTCTCGTGAATCACTCGAGGACTTTCCTCACTCCAAATGCGACAATTCCGTCTATTGACGAAGCCATCAAGATGGAAATGGGCCTCGTCACTGAAGATGATTTTACCGGCAAAATCAGAATTTTCATGTTGTCTCTCCAATACCCAATTAACGAACTCCCTTCACTGTCCATGGTCAGCTGGCTTCAGTTCCTGAGTCAACTGAACTTTGTATGCATGAAGATGCAAAGATTTCGTCAAAATTCGTTGCATAGTGGATTTGGAGACACCAATTTGCTGAGCTCGGTGTCGAATTGAAGTGGATGGAGTTTGAGCGACATCATCACGTACAGCTGTGACATTTTCGATCGATCGACCTAGTCGAAGGCGCGTTGTTATCTTTACATCACTAACATACCCAGTTTCGGCAAATTTATCCATTAATCTCTTTCCAGTTGACTCTTTTGGAGCATTATTGTGACCCCAAATTGATCGCAATTTGCGAACTGTAGCCGCAAAACTTTCACCATTTTGGTTAAACAATTTCACAATGAGAATGCGTTGTTCATTCGTGTAGCGCAAACAATAACAATTGTTCAAATGTCAAACAATGACACTTCGAATGGCGCCAAATTTAAAAATTGCGTTCTAGTTGGGACAGCCTTTATTTGTTTATAAATGCAGATACCTGTATAAAAAGCTTAGCATTTTGTATTATTACCTAGAGTTAGTTATCATGCCATACATATTTGTAAGTGAGCCAAGCTGTTTTTATACATGTGCCCATATGATTTTAACTTAGGATATGCCACCTTCATAAAAATTAAACTTGTAAGCAATAACGCTGGATTTCTGTTTGATGTCTACTACTTATGTATGTATCTATCCATCTACATACATACATATATACACAAGTTTTATTACTCATCTTTTGATTGTGTTCAATCTCTCTTTTTTTTCTCTTATAAATAAAAATCATAAAAAATCGTGTTAAATTGACAAAGAGAAATCTTTAAAGTAAACCTTATGATAGAACATAAAAATCAAAAGATATAAGCTGTAAAAGAATTTTCCAAGTGGTTTTTAGAAAGAACAAAAAAAAACTGCATACAAAAATATTATCGAATTGCCACTTGAGCACACAGAAGACTCTCAAAAAACTGTTCTATATTTCGTAGTTTTTTTTTTTTTTTTTGTTATCTATCTTAAGTTTGACTCAAGTGTGTTCTATTCAATGGTGATTCAATTAAAATTTAATAGAAAACAAAGCAACAACAAAAATGGCAAAAGCAACAAAATAAGTAAGAGTATTCAATGTTGATTTGGCCTAATTTTAATTTTCTTATAATCTATTCATAGTTTATAGCAATTAAATTCGTTAATAAGACAGGAAGTGTGTTATAAGCTCAATTATTAAGTTTTTTTTTCAGCAACAAAGAACTTAAATTATTAACATAATACTAAAAAATAAATTACACATAATTTGAAATTCCCATTAAAGTATCTTACCAAAAATGTGAACAGTAGCATCATTGAGGTCATAGAATAGTTTCAAGACTGTCCCCATCACAGCTCTTTTCTTGTACCGTAGCAATGCCAACAACAACAATACCAAAATGTCAGCTCCTTTTTTGAAGGAAGAACAGCCTGCAGGGTGTCCTTAAAAAGTTCTAGCCACAAGGATTCTGTATGTACCGAAGGACAGATGTATAATAATTCATCGGTTTTTGCTTTAAGATCTTTTTTGCATATTCTCTACCTCTCGTATGAGAGACGAGGATCATTCTAATTCAGATTTGCAAAGAAACTTAAAATAAAGAAATACACCTAATTCTGTCTTTACACGGTAATTAGTTCTAGAAAACTTTGTCTAAAAAAAAAACTTTGTGTAAAAAAAGACATTGATCGTATGCAAAATAGGTGATTGGTTCAGGGCTGTCAGATGAATTTCGAAAAAAATCGTCAAAATCCCGATAAAACAGCAAAAATTTCGTCATTTCGAATTTTAAAAATCGTCACAAAAATCGGAAAAATAAAAAGTCAATAATTCTAATAGTATTTTTAAATATTTTTTTTGATATAAAAATAAATATGTAGAAAACTTTTATATAAATACTAAAAGTGACCTAAATGTTTGAAAAAAAGAAATTATAGAGTATTTTTAAATTATTTAAATTTTATTTAAACGAAAACTCAAAAATTCAATTTTATATAGTCTCTTGTACAATAGAGTGGTTCGAAGAAAAAAAGTTCTGTCAGTCACCCTCTAGGAATAAAGATGTTGTAAAAACAATTCCAGAAATATTTTTTTTGCCACACCCACAAATACCGCCCTTTTAGTATTTTTTTCATTGTGTCTCTATTTTTAGTCTGATCATAACAATTTGTATACCGGTGTTCATGGATCTTAAATTTCTACATTTCTGTCCTTAATCATTGTTTTTACTACCACGTCAAATTCTATGCAGAACATTTAATTTTCTTCATAATTTTTGTGATATTTAATGAGAAAAATAGTTGTTGTGTCCAAGAAAGAAAGAATTTGGTAACAAAAACATTAATAACACAAACAAATGTTAGAACAATTTAATAATTCAGAAAATCGTCTAATTGTATACATATAATTATCTGAACTAAATATTTTCAAAACTTGACAATTTATTATAATAATGCAATCTAAACTGTTCAATGTACGTGTGCCAAATTTTCCCACCCTAGGAAATGATTGCATTTTTTATAAATTCTTGAAACCTAAACGCATCTTTATTTCTGAGCAATCAATCTAGATACCAGTTATGTATTAAATTTCTGCTCTTTAGGGAAATATTGGAGGTAGAAGCGTTCAATTTTCTCACGGAACTAGTTCTGTAAGAGTTCCGCTTTCATGTTGGATCACATCACTTAACTGGTATAAAGGTGATAAAATAACAATCGATCAATGAATTCGATTAATTTTACCAACAAATCAAGTAAACTGAATTATATGTCCAAGAAGGTTCAGTTCAGAGTTGAGAAAGTGAAAAATAGGATAGCTTTTCGCTTCCAGAGCAGTGGTTTATTTCATATGAATAAATTGAACCTGAAACCATCCCTGTTAAACTATTTAGGAGAATAGGTTTGTGTCCGTTTCCTCCCCTCTAAAGAAGAAGAGAGTCAAAGAGAGGAGATAATTTGTATTAGACGGTATCCTGAGTATAATATGGCACAGTCTGAGTATAAGACGTTAGCCTGAGTATAAGACGGTAGTCTGAGTATAATTCGGTCGTTTAAGTATAAGACGGTAGTCTGAATATAAGGCGGTAGTCTGAGTATAAGACTATAGTCTGAGTATAAGACGGTAGTCTGAGTATAAGACGGTAGTCTGAGTATAAGACGGTAGTCTGAGTATAAGACGGTAGTCTGAGTATAAGACGGTAGTCTGAGTATAAGACGGTAGTCTGAGTATAAGACGGTAGTCTGCGTATAAGACGGTAGTCTGAGTATAAGACGGTAGTCTGCGTATAAGACGGTAGTCTGAGTATAAGACGGTAGTCTGAGTATAAGACGGTAGTCTGAGTATAAGACGGTAGTCTGCGTATAAGACGGTAGTCTGAGTATAAGACGGTAGTCTGCGTATAAGACGGTAGTCTGAGTATAAGACGGTAGTCTGAGTATAAGACGGTAGTCTGAGTATAAGACGGTAGTCTGAGTATAAGACGGTAGTCTGAGTATAAGACGGTAGTCTGAGTTTAAGACGGTAGTCTGAGTATAAGACGGTAGTCTGAGTATAAGACTGTAGTCTGAGTATAAGACGGTAGTCTGAGTATAAGACGGTAGTCTGAGTATAAGACGGTAGTCTGAGTATAAGACGGTAGTCTGAGTATAAGACGGTAGTCTGAGTATAAGACGGTAGTCTGAGTATAAAACGGTAGTCTGAGTATAAGACGGTAGTCTGAGTATAAGACGGTAGTCTGAGTATAAGACTGTAGTCTGAGTATAAGACGGTACTCTGAGTATAAAACGATAGTCTGAGTATAAGACGGTAGTCTGAGTATAAGATGGTAGTTTAAATATAAGACTTATAATGAGTCCCACTGTGAAACTTTGGTAATAAATTTCAAAAATGCATGAAATTTGTTAAATATTGTAATATACTATATTTGCTGATATTCTTGTCTATTAGTTTTGTAATGCAGTTTGTCTTTCCAACCGGAGTATGCCTACTCTGTCCAGGTTCTTCAGAGGTCATTCTTCCTCTGAAATATTACCACAGAGCTGTCTTTTATTTCAGTATACGGGTCGTAAAAGAATTCAATGTTTGACTAAATACGATATTAGTAAAAGGTAGGAACCTAGGCCTTGTCTGGTTATGCTCTGCTCCTCGTGAGCAAAGTATAAATAGATCGGTACTTTGATCCTTGCTTAATTTATTAACATTTTCCATAAACTGTTTGGTAATTACAACATAAGATAAAGTGTATATGAATAGTATTCCAAAATATAACAAATGCTGTGTTACGGTTAAAGTTAAATATTTTAAATTTATTTAAAAAAAATTTCTGGTTTAAACTATATTTAAAATTATGCAATTTTCAGAAATTTTGCTAATTTCTTACGAAAAAAACAACCACATGTCAATTAATAATAATAAAAGCAATAATTTTATTCAATTTAACTTAATAATAATACAAGAAATTACAACACAAATAAATTCTTTACCCACATTGGTCTTATAAAATGTGGTTAAATAACGTCTAATTCACCTGGTTTTGCAAAACAAAGCGAGAAAAAGAAAATTTTTTTTTATATTTAATATTTTTTGCAAGCTTAATAAAGAAAGAAAGAAAGAAGTAAATAGAAAAGGAAACTTTTGCTATTATAACATTAATCCACTTAAGTGTACTTGTAGTTGTGTGTGTGTATGTATGAATGTATTTGTTAACGCACTACCCAGTGGGAAAGTTGCAAGTGCTTCCATTTTTAGGCCTTATAGAAGACCTGGGGCGTATCGAAAACTGATTTCGATATCGAAATTATGATAAAATGTACTAAATTTCTTACTCGATATTGAATGCCATAATCTCAAATAAGAAAACTACGATAAATTTTACTCGATATCGAATGCGGTAATTTGGCCCCTGTTTACATATTCTAAAAGATTCGATAGTCATTCCAATATGCTTTCTCTCAGAACATACACATTGAAAATTGCATTTCAACAGGAATGGTTTTGATATTGTTTCTGTATATCGTCACTGCAACAACAACAACAAACATTATTTGGAGTAATAATGAATAGAGAGGAGTCTATAAATTTAGTCTTTTATGAAAGCATTACTTTATATGCATGTGATTTCTTTAATTAATGGAAACCCCTTCTTTTATTTAAAACCCTTTCTCTTATTTTCCCTAATAAAAATTAATTTAGGAAACCTTTAATTACGCCATCTCTAAGACATTAATTGGTAGACCTTCCAATTTCCCTTTTCAATTTTTCCCTTAGTAAGTAGATAAGGCCTTAATGGCCAATGACAAGCCTTGTAAAATTTCAAGAATTATGCAATGCATGTGAAAGTCTTTATAACTGCAAAATAAGGCCTTCTGGAAGGCCTCTTTACAGCATCGTTTTGCCGCTGGGTAGATATACGTGTGTGAGTGAATTTTGCTTACAGTAGAAAACTTACTAAAGTATTTCTATTAAAGCAAGTTTGTTTTTTTTTGTTGCTGCAAGTTTACAGCTACTTACTGTTAATAGTTAGATACCTACCGGTAATATCCTTGCTTTTGGGTTTTGTTTTTTATTTTTTTTTTGCCATACAAAATTTCAATTCAATTGAGTCCTAGTAACATACTCACTTACATCCATATGTATGTAGTTATAGCTGTATATTTACATGTAGATACTTTGTGCTTACACTTGGTAAAGTTATTAAAATAAAATAAAATGAATTGCAAGAATATGAATAAAGTAACTAGTAATAATTTTAACTTGTTTTTCAACCATAAAGAATTTAACCTTTAACATTGTTTAATAAGGTTTTATATGGCAACACACAAATTCATACAGATCCGGTAGTTTAAAAGATCGCAATTGGTACATTTACACCCGCTGAAACGATACTGAAAAAGCTCCTTATATTGAACTTACCCAGATCATTTGTTACCTGTTACTTTTCTACCAATTAACACTCTCTGCATTACCTTTCACCAACAAAATCGCAGGTTCGAGGTTTATATAGATATTATTAAACTAAACCGAAATCTTTTATCATAAGATCATTTGACTCTCAACAATTGTTAGCCTTACTAGTAGATCTGAAATCAATTTTGGACATTTTGGCAGTTTTGTAACTAGTTGCGTAACTAATTCCAATCACTGCAGGGTTTGCATTTACATAAATGTGTACTGATATGAGTTTCTACATACTTACTTGCTACATACTTTGCGAACACATTTCTGTTGCATGTAACAGCAACGTTCACATTCAATTTTAGCCACTCATTTATCTCTTTATGTTGTAAATTTTATATATATTTTTTTTATTTCTTTTTATAGAATACATTTTTCTAAAAGTTAAAAAGTTTTCAAATTTTTTTGTAGCAATTGCTGCCTTTACAATTAAAGGGAATAAATTAAACTGTATACGATATGTAACATCTGGTAATATTTATTTGGAAACTTTATAAAACGATCTTTAACTGTATATTTTTCAGCTTTATTAATTTAAGTACTTGCCTCCCATGACATCACTGTATTAAAATAATGAGCTAAAATTCTATTATGTAATGCTGGGTTACAAATAATTTTAATAACTTTTGATATGTTCTCTTACCCTTAACTACAACTTCAAGCCCCCCAATCCAGTTGCACTGTATTATAGAGGAGAATCCAATCTATCAGAAAACTAAACTTATATCCGTTCAATTGGTATACGAACGCAGTTTAAAGTTATCGAAAACCGCCCTAACGAGTTTAAAGACTGCACAGAAAGAAAAATGGCATTCTAAAATTAAGTTTATTTTTCTCAGTTTTAGCCTGAAATTTTCAAGTACGTTTTTACTAATTCATACTTAAAATAAGTAAAAATCGGGATTGATTTGACAACTCAAGCGCAGATTTTCTTAGAACAAGAATAGTGTTCGTTATTTAAGTAAGAAACTCTTAAATTAAGTCCAATTTGTTCTTAAATCAAGAAGATAAATCTTAAAACGAAAACTAAGACTTATTTTACTTAAATTAAGAACAAAAATCTTAAATCAATCCTAGATCCGAAGTTTTATCTAGTATTATTTAGCTCAATTTGGGATTAATTATATCTCGGGCATTTTTAAATCAGTCTCATTTTTGGATTACATCAAGTACGAATTCGTGCTTAAATCTAGTTTATAATTCTTGAATCAAGCTTATTTAGGGATTAATGCAATCTCAGCCATTCTTAAGGAGAGCTAAAATTAAGATTTTTTGACTTGATGAATCCGTACTTGAATCAAGTATTTTGTACTCGGTATAAGAAAATCCGTACTTACCCTACTCTTGACACCGCTACGGATTGATTTAAGTACGGATTACTCAATTTATTTTTTTAATTTGTATGTTTTCTGTTTGTTTTTATGCTCTTCACCACAATTTCTAAACTAAAGATTCAATTGCGAAATAATTTATATCAAAGTTAAAACATGAAGTTAAGTTTTCAGAAAACTAAACTTATAATAATTCTATTGGATTACACAATGAGTTACAGGATGTTAAAAAAGAAACACTTAGAGTTGGAAGAAGTTTCATGTATGTTTACATGTTCTTTACCACAATTTCAATTGCTTAACAATTTATATCTGGAAACAAGTGCATTTTAGGATTAATCCAATCTCGGACACACTTAATTCAATCTTATATTATTCTCAAATCAAGATGCCTTTGAGCTTAAAACAAGCTGAAAATTCTTAAATCAAGTACGGTTAGAGATCGATTCGATCCAAAAAAGGCTTAAAGAGTACTAAAATCAAGATTTTCTTACTTAACAAATCCGTATTTGAATCAAGTATTTTGTACTTGATTCAAGAAAATCTGTACTTACCGTTCCATTGACACCGCTCCGGATTGATTTGAATGCGGAATTCTTGATTTTTTTTTCGGTGTAAATATCGTCATTGAGATGAAATTCTACTAAAATAAACCTAAAATAAATGGAATCTACAGTACAATATTTAAGAAGTTCGCTCTATAATAGGTGATTAGGTGGAGGGTATATAAGATTCTGCACAGCCGAATATAAACTATTACTTGTTTACACTATAATGTTCAATAACTATTGAGAATAAATGTCACCGAACCTTTTAAAATGACACCTAAATTCTGCATCTGCAAGTTATACAACCAATATACTTTCAACTTTTACAATTTCTATAATACTTATTTATAAACCGATTATAAACTTTTTAATTAGTAATTTAAATTAGTAAATTTCTTTTATTAAACAAAATATTTAAACATTTTATGTATCCTTGTTTTTTGCAGGTACGTTTACTCTTTCCTATTGCTGTTTTAAATATTATTTTACAAGGTAAATATTTGAATTAAAACTCTTTGAAATACTTATAAAATATTAATACTGTGTTCAGATATGAAACTTAATTGAGTCAATATTCGGTTAATTGACAATATTATTTTAAGTGTTCACGCATAAGCAATTTTCAGCTTACTCAATAATCATTTGACAGTTGGAAAACAATACAAAAAATACTCTATATGGTTGTTGTGTTTCTACGTAAACAAACTTACCTTCACATTGATTTTTTAATGATTTCTTTTGTTGACATTTGCATTTTATACAATTTTGTTCACTAAACACAGTTGTGAACAGTGTTGCATTCGAAATCTTACTCAATATTATAACAATTTTGTACTTATTGCGCAATAATTAATTGAAATTTTATATGGAATATTGAGCTCAATAATGGCATTAATTGCGATTAACGCAATTAAGGGTCATATCTGAACACGCTATAAGCCATAACAATTGTTTACAAAAATGTTTTAAAAACTTTCTCATACATAATTTTGAGGAATCATTAGACCATAAATTTTCTAAACTTAAGTTAATCACAACATAATAATGGCTTAGTAGTATTGTAGCACGTATTAGAACTAGTACCGGTACTAGATCTATGTATATTAGTTTGCTTCGTCCTGGACAACTCAAACTCCTCCTCAACTTCCCTGACACTCCTTTTCAAGTTTTCTTTTATTTATTATTCTTAAAAATCACTTAAATTGAAATTGTTTGCTTGATTTCTGTTGTTGAAGTTTTTAAGCCAAAAAAAAAAGCAGAAAAAAAACTACAAAACGGAAGTTAATAGAGTTAGTTTCTTTTTTAATGTACGAGAGCAGAGCCAGTAAGTAAAACTATCGATTGTTGTAAAGTTTTTCTTTACTTCTTTACTTTTCTAAAATCATGTTGTTGTTATTGCTGATGAAACTTATCAAATGTGGCAAATAAATGTTGCTGACATGTTGATGGCAAAATTTAAACAAACTGACTGGTACTTTAGTGTGGCCAATCAAGCTCAATAGATGGTTTTCAAAATATTAAAAAAGATATTTTTAGTTACAGCAGGCTGGCGTGATAAGTTTAAAGATCAAATGTGAAATACTATTTTCTAGGTATTATAAAATACAAATGCAATATTTATAGCTTAACAGAGAATAGACTGAATATTTGTAGCAACTCAAATGCAGTTTAAACTATTTATAAGTGTTTTTCCAGGAATTTACAAATATGAAGAAGAGAATATTTCACTTAATTAAAGATATTGATTTTATTTTGAAAATATATTTCATTTAATTTAATTCTGCAGGCCACGCTTTATGTTTATTAATACATAACATTTGTGTGTTAAAGTTGCTAATAATTGTTTTAGAAATTTAATGTTTTTTTCCTCTATTGCTTACTTATTTTTTCCCTGTGTGCTAATCTCTTTCCCCCGTTTTAATGGGCCACATTAGTTACACATCAACAACTACATCAACATGAACACATCATCACCATCATTACTATTGTCATTATCATCATATTACTATTACAAATGCATCATTATAGTTTATTATGTTATTATAACATACCAAAGGATAAATTAAACAACAACTAACTAATATAACAACAACAACAAGAATATAAACTACAACAATAATAATGCTAACAACACTTTCTCATTGTTGTCCTTGTAAAAGGAGCCAAACAGAACCAAAGCAACAAAAATATTTTACGCACATGACAACCGAACAAAGCGTTATAAAAATTCGTATGTACAGACTATTTGTGTTGAATTTTAACTTGATGCTGATGCTTATAAGAGATTTCCGGAAGAGTGACGATTTTTTTATATGTACAGACTATATATGTTATATTCCAGTGGTTTTTATAAATGATATATGCGCATTTAAATAATTTGGGAACTGTGCTCTATAAGGGTACTATTGTCAAATAAGGACCGATCATCATGGAATTTGGTAATACAATTAAGATTATTTGGTGTAATTGGATTATTATACCCTTCACCTTCATGAGACGGGTATATATAAGTTTGTCATTCCGTTTGTAATTTCCACAATATAATTTTCCGACCCTATAAAGTATATATATTCTGGATCCTTATAGATAGCGGAGTCTATTAAGCCATGTCCGTCTGTCTGTCTGTTGAAATCAATTTTCTGAAGTCCCCAGATATCTTCGGAATCCAAATCTTCAATAATTCTGTCACACATGCTTTCGAAAAGTTTGCTATTTAAAATCAGCAAAATCCGTCCATAAATAACGGAGATATGAGCAAAAATCCGAGACAACCTTTGAAAATTTCATCAATAAAACTAAGTGTATTAATATTGTTACGAATAATTTCATCAACAGATGGCGTTGATCACACAAAGTGTATTAATATTATTACGAACAAATTCATCAACAGGTGTTTATCGACACAATTATGCATAATATAATTATGCATCCACAACAAAGGTGCAGGGTATATAAGATTCGGCATAGCCGAATATAGCACTCTTACTTGTGTTTATTTAATTTAAACTTGATAGTGTCTTTTTTTTAGATTTATGTGCATTTAAGTGATTTTCGGAAGTGGGCTATGGTCAAAATATGGACCGATGCAAACAAAATATCGCTTTGAGATTTCACTTTGCATAAAACTTATTATTGGAGAATTTTGTATGGATATGGCTTTACTATAGATATTTATGTACCATAAAGCCATATTCCGTGAAGACATTTGTATGGGGGCTATGATAAATCGTGGATCGATTCTTACCATTTTTAACAGGACTTTTCCTTCTATAATAAAAATTTCATGATATTATCTGTATTATATTTTAAGAAAATAGAAAAAAATATTTGAAAAATATCGAGGTAGTCTGAAACTTTGACCTATAACTCGGATCATACTGGACCGACTTAAGCCATTTTCAATTCCAAATATTTCGATAGACTAAAGAATGTTTTTATTGTTCTATGTCTTTTTTCAAAGCTCTATCATGCCTTCAACAGACGGAAAGAAGGACGGACGGGAATTTTTGGCTCTATGACCATTATTTCGATGTGATACAAACGGAATGACAAACCTAATATACCCCCATCTTTTTGGTGGTGGGTTTTAAAATAGCAACCCTAAGCTAATATATACAAGGTGGCGCAAAAGTAATCCTCCTATCAGAAAATGCTATAAATTTTGCGAGGCCCCTAATGTCAGTTCTGTTTTGACATTTGTGTAGCAAACACATGCGAAATACACGTTAATAAACAATGTTACGCTACACTGTTCCAGAACGTGGAATATTGCTGACAGAACTGACATTAGGGGCCTCGCAAAATTGATAGCATTTTCTGATAAGATGATTACTTTTTCGCCACCTTGTACCTATACATAATATAAAAATTCACAAAACAAGTTAGAGTGCTATATTCGAATCTTAAATATTCTTCACCTAAATTTAATCAGAATTACAAAAAGTACACTGGTGTTTGGGCTAGAAAATTCTCACTTAGTATTCCGTCATTTCATTTTAAATTTTATTGCGACTTCATAAATATATTGCGACTAAAATATTGGGAACATTTTTTTTTGAAATTCTCAATTCCCTAACTAATTCTCAGTAATGGAAGTTTGTGCAATATTTTCCCTAACAGCAGTCGATTTTTCCCTTACGCTTTATGATCTTGTCTACTATGATTACAAGTATAAAATCCAACACAGATTCATGCCGTTTAGTGATGTCGGATATTGCAATTGACAGCATTAAATTTTATTGTAAATAATGGCATCTCCAGATCTTCTAGAAAGTCAAATAAAGACGACTTTTAATCACAGTTTCATAGATGTTTTCATATATAAAACTTTGCGAATTGAGACGTCTGTGAATCAATTTACTTATTATAGATACAATTCTTTATTTAATTGAACTGAAAATGTATGTGATATAGGTTTTACACAGACTTTCAATATGAACAATACTAATTTTAGTTAAACACCCAAATGAATTCTATGTTGAAAGTTCTTAAAGTATAGGACAAATTTTCAATCCAGGTCTTCTGCTCTAAATATGATATTTACCCATTTAAGATGAAAGTTTTAAAAAAGCGTAAATCTTTGCATGTAAGTGGAAAATTGTTGTTGTATAGTTTAAAGACTTCTGGTAAATTAATAATAGTCTCTATTGTATTGAGTCAGGCAATCTACTAGATTCAGAAAATCGCAATTTCAGCTAAAATGACTCTCAACTCCATGTTTAAATAACAGGTCCCTTTTATATACAAAGTTAGAACAAAAATTAGTCCAAAATTTCAAGGAATTAATTAAAGTAAATGTTCTGTAACTGTTAACTTCCTCTACACACAAGGAAAAAATATAGTTGTACACGTTTACTACGAACATGTCAACATTTTTACCAGTTTTTCTACAATATTATGGCCACTGTAATTATTTTATGATTGCGGTAAACATAATATGGTTAAGTTACTTATCAGATTATTACTACACTCATATATTCGATTCTAGTAACTATGTACATATTTGTGGCAATCATTTTTATGATGAATCCATTTATCATAATTTGTTGCTATTTGATTATGATAGAGAACAACATAATATGGTATAGTTTTTCATCATAAACATTACATAATTGCTATAATCATATATATGATTGCTATAATCATGTGAATATTAAACTTGCAGAAATCATATAAATAATTACTGTGACCATAACATTGTGGAAAAGTGTTCAAATAGTTTCCTGGAACCAATTACCGTGTAAAAACAGAATTAGGTGTGCTTCCAAAAGAAGCGTAAAATAAGTATATTTCACAGTTTTATTATTAATAATTGAAATTTTACAATAACAGAAACAAATCTTAATTTTATAATTTTCAAAAGTCTATTTTATCTTGATACTTTTATAGACTGTATCCCACTAGAAAGAACTGTCAAAGAAGCGAAAAAGAATTGAAGTTTAGAGTTTTGTTAAAATTAAAAAAAAAAACGAAATTACATTTTAGCAATTTTTAAAAATTTTAAAATAACAGAAAAAAACTTAAATTTCATCGTGTTCAAAATAAATATCCTTTATAAATATCCTTAACTAAGTAAAACAATCTATTTTATCCCACTACTGTATCCCTATTTTATCTACTGTAACCCACTAGAAAAAACTGCCAAAGAAGCGAGAAAGTATTAAAGTTTAGAGTTTTGAAAATTTTACAATAATTGAAAAAACGAAATTTAATTTTAGCAATTTCAAAATAAATTTCCTTGGCTAAGTGCCATTTGTATCAAACAAAAAGAACTTCCAAGGAAGCGAATGAAAAGAACAATTTTTTGTTGGACATTTTAAAATTAATTAAAATATGTAATATTACAATATTATTATACACTTAAGTTGGTTTTGAATTTGTTTTGAAATTGTAAAACTGTTGCTAACTTTTGGTATTAAAAGATTTTGATTAAGAACGTTATAACACTAGTTATAGCTATTATACGCAAGTACTTGTAAATAGCATTTCAAATAAGGATAATTAAATAGTTTGGTTTCTTTTGAAAGAATATAATTACAAAAATTGGTTTATTTTTTATAAAATTCGTTGGGTGAGAAAGTTTTTGGGAACCTGTTTCATTTTCAAACTGAAATTACTTTTTGATGGTACCTCTGATGGATCCTCACATGTACTATTTCAAGGAAATTTTATCTAGAATCGTCTATTGAGTCTATTGATATTTAAAAAAAGGTCCTATATTTTTTCTCTGCGTGTAGGATTTTCAAAGTTAAGTTTTGAGATCTTTATTAGGTTGAGTTTTAAAGTCTGGCTTAATTTCCAATGTTTCTGTTTACTGGGTTGTTAACCAGTTAATGCAGCAAATAAAAACGAGTGAATAATAATCATTTGTAGTTTGTGTGTGTCTGTTTTGTTTTTTCATTCTTTGTGAATTAAGCAGCAGCATGATGACTGCAAAGAGTCGCTTATAATGATTTCACTGAGAATTACCTGTCATAATCCTTTTATTCAGATATCTACGACAACGAATGTGTAGTTTCAGTAACATAAACGTACGCATGCACGTTCACAATGTTAATGACTGTGTTGCACGTTGAAAATAAGTGAGTAAGTACGACGTATGTACGTTGGGCTGAGTGTCTAGTGAGACTAACTATCTTTATATTAAACAATTCACAAGCAAATAATAAGCGCTGCAAAATAACACAAAAACCCAGGTTAATCAGAATGAAACTGGGGCTTTCTTTATGGAGTTGTTGTTGTTGTTGTTTGTATGATGTTCTTAAAGATGTGTGTGTAGCAAACACACAATAATGATGGATGGTTGGTTGAACAACAAAATACCTGTGTGACCTGTTGGCGCAGTTTGGTTAATGTGTTAGATACAGACAAACTTACAAAGAGATGTGATGACCGTAGTAACCTTAGTAGACATTATCAGAGATCCTACGACGACCTTAATTACAACTTACTAAATGTTTTATGTTATTTCTACTCCCTTAATCTCCATTAGTTTTTTAGTAATCATTATTATATTTATTTGATAATTTTTTCTTTCTTTGAAAGACACAAAAGAAACCTAAATTGAGATTAGAGTTGGAGATGAGTTGATTTTATTTCATTTAAATACCAGAGTCTATTATTTAGAGGTCTGTTCTTTATTATTGCTGCATAGAAGAAATTATGCTGCTTTTTTATGATTACTTGCACTTTAAACAATCAGCAGTAGTTGTGGACGCTTTGTTCCCATCCTCAGTTTCCATTTTCATTACCCTTTCCTTTTATATTGTATGTTTGGGAAAATACATTTGTGGGCAATTGTATTGAATCAGCAGTGGCTGTTGAAGTACAGGGAGTGGGAGTTGGAATTGTATAAAGCAAAAAGTTTGCTTAAAATTTGTAACAATGGATTTTGAAATATGTACAAATGTTTTCCAACACTCCTACTCCTCTACTAAACTCATGTTATAGCATAAAGAAACTAGAAATTCTTTTGTGTATAATCAACTTACACGCTAGAAATTCTTTGTGTAAAAGTATTTTCATAATTCTCTTTGTGCTATTAAGAATTTATGATAAGAGTTTTTCTGTGAAAATGAGCTATATAGATGTATTGTCAACGTAAATAGATTTTTAGTTGAAAGTAAAGATAAAATAAAGTTTGCGAAAGAAATGGTAGAACAAAATCAGGCTTACTTATTTTGCCTTTGAATGAGACCAATTTAAATCATGTTTTATAATAGGCCTAAAATCATTTATTACACTAAAAATGTTTTTACAAAGTTTTCAAAGTTTTTACACCAAAAATGTTTTTTACACAGAAAATGTTTTTACACGTAAAAGTTTTTTCGCATCAAAAATGTTTTTACTCTAAATACGTTTGTACACTAAAAACACTTAAAAAAAACTCTAACGTTTATACACTAAAAACGTTTTCACACGTTTTTACACTAAAAACGTTTTTACACGTTTTTACACTAAAACGCTTTGACACCACAAACGTTTGAAAACCGCAAACGTTTTAACACTACAAACGTTTGACCAGCACAAACGTTTTTACACTAAAATGTTTTTTACACTAAAAGCGTTTCTACACCAAAAACCTTTTTACACTAAACACTTTGTTTTTACACTAAAAACGTTTTTTTACACTAAAAGCGTTTCTACATCAAAAACTTTTTTACACTAAAATGTTTTTTACACTAAAAGCGTTTCTACACCAAAAACCTTTTTACACTAAACACTTTGTTTTTACACTAAAAACGTTTTTTTACACTAAAAGCGTTTCTACATCAAAAACTTTTTTACACCAAAAACGTTTTTTTACACCAAAAACTTTTTTTTACACTAAAAACTTTTTTTACACTCAAAACTCTCTTTTCGTAAAGACGTTTTTTAACACCAAAAACGTATTTTACACTACAAGACTTTTTTTTGGCACTAAACATTTTTTTTACACGTTTTACACTAAAAATTCGTATAACCGCGGCTGCTGGCACACATTTAGCCAATACTCTTTGGCATTACTATTTCTAAGTCTCCTTAATTAATTACATTTTTTTACACTACAAAAAATTTACACCAAAACCTTTCTCAAATTAAAAACAATTTTTTACACTAAAAATGCTTTTTACACTGAAAACGTTTTTTTACACTAAAAACGTTTTTGCACTGAAATCGTTTTTGCAACTAAAAATATTTTGTACATTTTTACACATTTTACTCTACACCAAAAACTTTTTACATAAAAACTTTTTTTACACTGAATGAAACCTTTCTTACACTAAAAATGTTTTACATTAAAACGTTTTATTTTTAACTTTTTACACTAAATGCGTTTTCTAACACTAAAAACGTTTTTTACACTAAGAAACTTTTTACATTAAAAACGTTTTTACACTAAAAACGTTTTTTACACTAAGAAACTTTTAACATCAAAAACGTTTTTACACTAAAAACGTTTTTACACGATTTACTCTAAAAACGTTTTTACACGTTTTACTCTAAAAACGTTTTTATACGTATTACTCCAATACGTTCATGCGTTTTACTCCAATACGTTCATGCGTTTTACTCTAAAAACGTTTTTACACCAAACACTTTTTACACTAAAAGCATGTTTTTTTTTACACCAAAAGCGTTATTTACCACTAAAACTTTTTTTACACTAAAACATTTTTTACTTGATAAAAATTTATAAACCGAAAACGTAAAAAAGTTTTTACACTAGAAACGTTTTTTTTTTCTAAATTTCAAATTATACACAAAACAAAAATTATACAATACATTTCCAAATAAATTTTTACATAAACAATATGTTTTGGCACATAAGAAAGCCCTAAACAAAATTTAAACAATTAAAACTTCCACTAATGGCCGAATTCACAGTCTTTAGTTAGCTAATGACAAAGGCTTAACTAATGATTCTTTATTCGCAATGCTTAGTTTGCCATAAGAATAACAAGTATTAGTTAAAGAACAGTTAATATGTTAGTTTACCAACGGTTAACTAATGACTGAGAATTCGGCCATAAATCACTCATAGTTTATTTACCAGAGTCTATTTTATCTAGTTTGCCATTTTCGTCTGTTGATTGCCTGCCCCAGCAGTAAATAGCTGAAACAAAGTTCCTTTTATATTTATTGTTTTGCTTTTATTTTCAAAAAATTATTACTAACACGATGATGATCACGATGATGATGATGATGATAGTAAGCTATGAAAACCCAACTAAATACTATAAAGTATGAAGAAAATTCTAGTGTTATATATTATGGGAGAATTTTACATATAGTTAGCTAGATGTTGTTTGGTGATGTTAGAACATGGAAACAGCAAAACTAAGCTGCAGCTTAACAACACCTCTTACTTCAGCTGCAGCTGCAGCATCATCACCAGCATTATTATCACCATCATCATCATCTATCAACGTTGCAGTCACCATGGGCAACGGCATCGCCATTGCCATCGCCATATTACCATCACCGTCGTCACAATCATCAGCTTTATTTCTATCATCGTGTGGCAGAAATAACCTTACAGCTTAACACCACAAAAGATGATTAAGACCATTATAAGCTTAAAATTTATTTTTATCCTACACTCTATTTACACACAAACACATACACAAACATTCTTTATTCCCTTTTTTCACAGACACCCACAAACATCGGGGAAAATATAGAAAAGTTTGTGCAAAAAAAAAGAAAGAAATAATATAATGAATGTAGAGTAGCAAATAAAGGGAAAAAATTGTATATAAAAGACTTTTAGTGTTTTGGAACTAAACTGAGTTGAGTTTTTAATAACAAAAAAAAAAAAAAAAAAACAAAAAGGCTTTGTAACTCATATATAGCGAATGTTTCCAGATTTAAGTTCACACAAGCGAATGAAAAATGCATACAACTGCCACTGGCAACACCAAACTATGTTGCTGTGGAACACAATTCTTTCATATAATACGGTTTGTAACACTAATGCTAACTAACACAACAGCCAGCCACCTTAATAGAAGTAATAGCAGTTACAACCAAACTACTATATCTTTTATATAGTCAAACTAACAAACGTTTTAAAAATACTTTACGACACTATGACTACGCTACGCTGGAAGACTAAACAAACACAACCTTAGAGTAGAACATTCAGCTCAACAACTCAACTCGTAAGCAAATGTTGTATAAAAGTGAATAATGAATGTTTTACATAAAAAATACCAGCAACTATACACCTTTAAATGGAACTTGGATAATGATAGAAAATAAGGCCAGGACTACGAGGTTAAAAAGAGAATTAATTAAAAAAAAAAAAAATTAAAGAAAAAATTTTTACATTTTTCCCATAAAAACGTTTTTTATACTTAAATAGATTTTATACTAAAAACCTTTTTTTTACATTAAAATCGTGTTTTACACAAAAAACTTTTTTTACATTAACAACATTTTACACAAAAAAGTGTTTTACATTAGAAACGTTTTTACACGAAAATAGTATTTTACACGAAAAACGCCTTTTTACATTAAATTACATTTATTATTCATATTTATTTTAAAAACGTTTTTACCCGAAAATGTTTTTTACATAACATTTTTACATTAAAAAGTTTTTACACGAAAATCGTATTTTACAAAAAAAGCGTTTTTACATTTTTGATATTAAAAACGGGTTTCATATTAAAACGATTTTACACAAGAAACGTTTTTTATTGCTTTTACATTTAAAACGTGTTTACAGAAAAACTTGAAAATATATTATTTTTTTTTTACATTAAAAACGTTTTACACGAAAATATTAGTTTACATGAAAACTTATTTTTACATTAAAAACCTTTTTTATTTTAAAACTTTTTACGATTTTTACATTAAATATTTTTACATTAAAACGTTTTTACTGTACACATTTACATTAAAAACGAAAAGCGTTTTCTATATTACATTTAAATTAAAAACGTTTTTATACGAAAAAAGTTTTTACACTAAAAACTTTTTTTACATTAAAAACGTATTTGCAACAAAACAACATTTTTTAATTAAAGACGTTGTTACGTTTTTACAACAAACCAACGTCTTTTAAATGAAATTAATAACGTTGTTACGTTTTTACAACAAAACAACGGTAATTGAAATTAAAAACGTTGTTACGTTTTTACAACAAAACAATGTTTTTTAAATTAAAAACGTTTACACTGACGTTTTTACACTGAAAAGTTTTGTAAATTAAATTTTTTAAATTAAAAACGTTTTTACATTAAAAAAATACACTAAAAGCGTTTTTTATATTAAAACGTTTTGGCATTAAAAACGTTTTTATACATCAGAATACATTATATTATAAAAACGTTTTTACGCTTAAAATGTTTATTCTTCGTTGTTTAAACTAAAAACGTTTTTACACGACACATTTACATTAGAAACGGTTTTACATAAAAACGTTTTTTTTTCATTAAAATTTTTTTATATTAAATACGTTTTTTTCATTAAAAACTTTTTTTTATTAAATACGCTTTGTACATTAAAATAGTTTTTGCACGACACATTTACATTAAAACGGTTTTACAGGAAAAACGTTTTCTACATTAGATTTTTAAATTCAAAACTATTTTTAAATTAAAAATTTTTTACACTAAAAACGTTTTTTACATTAAAAACTTTTTTTATACATTAAAATATATACATTAAAAACGTTGTTACACTAAAAACGTTTATTCTTCGTTTTTTGGCACTAAAAACGTTTTGTACATTAATAACGTCTTTAACATTAAAAACTATTTTATATTGAAAACTTTCTTACATTAAAAACGTGTAAAAAACTTTTTTTTACACATTTTCTTTTGTGTAATATTTTACTGTAACTGATATTTCCTTGATATTTTATGTTTTTGTTTTCTGTCAGGTTGTTTGAGTTCTTCATTCTTTTTTTTTTTTTTGGAAGTTTATTGTCATCTGTTGCAGTAACTACTATTGCTTGGATGCCTTGTGAAACAAATTCTGTGTGTTTATGTTACAATTATGCTGCGACTTTTTCAAAACTTTCATTCGAATGATCTTTAACTTTTTGTGGTTCTGAGTTTATCAAAGATTGAGGTTCTGCAGAATCTACATGTATGTAGGCTGAGATTCCATATTTTTTTTTAACAATTTAGGATCTTTAAAGAACTTTTCGAATTGCCCAACTAAGGAAATTGTATTCTGTACTTTTCTCTACTTACACTTATAATATAAATACACAAATAATAGTAGTCATATTACGAACAAAAAACTCTTAGAATTTAAGCAGAATTTTCCATTGCTTTAACCCAAAATATTGTGTGTCTTGTAAAGCATCCTCCTCTCCTCTCCAGTGATAAACTACTTAAAACCAAAATAGCGCAAAGTAGTACTTTGGTGTTTCAAAGAGGAGCTGCGACAGCATACATTTATTATCATGAACACTTCTTTCTCTTTAATATCTTCAGCTGTGTGAATGTCACAAAGTTGTATGAATAAAATTTATGTACTTTTGACCAAGTTACTTAGTTACACAGACTTAAAACTCTAAGTAGCAATGTAAAAAAATAAATAAAAACAGCAGGTGACAAATTAGCACAATAGGCCTAAGGTGTCTTAATATAAATATAACTTTATCGCATTAGCAGTGACGCTTTTAAAGAAATGCTCAGATTGTGTTGAAAAACCAACAGCAGAATAGAGGTAAAATATTTTTAGTTGAAATTTTGAAGAAATTTAAATTTCAAATTATGGTATGGTGCTTTGAAGATTATAATAATAAATTTACCAAACTTTTGTTGCTACATATTTCTATTCCCTTTCCTTCACTTCCCTTCCCCTCTCTTATAAATCATTGTGTGGCATGTGGCAGCAACCAACCAACAGCAAAACTATTTGTAACATTCAATAGAAAATCGTAAAATTGATGAAGTGTATCATCGTCATCATCATCATTATCAGTGAGCAAACAAAAAAAAAAAACAAAGATTGTCAATTATTTAAGTAAATAACAAAAAAGCAACAATATCACACAACAGCAGTGTAGCAACAACAACAATAACACTGACAAACAACATGACGTGATGAACATTATTTGTCAAAACTTGAAGACCGTATCAAAAAACATACATACCAGCCAACCAACAAACAGCCATCAAAATGAACGACAAAAATATAAATGTGAACACACCAAATTGCAATAATGTCAATTGTTGACAAAATTGCACAAAACACATGTTCACAAATGTATGTATGTGTGTGTGTGTATGTGTGTATTGTATGTAGATAAAGAGTATTTGTTGTTTTAAATAAAAATCTAAAAAAGAAAAAGTTTTTCCTCAAGTCCTGCTGTTGGGAAAGAAGTGTAATGAACGAAATGAAAATAAAAATGATGATGCTTCAGAGATGATGTGCAACTGTCGATGTTGTTGATAATGTTTCATTTGTAGCGAGCGCAGCGTTGGTCCGACATTCATTCATTTTGTTTTTCATGGTGGGGGTTTTATTTTTAAGAGTGGATTTGTGTGTTTGCAGTTTAATGTTTGGTTTCTATTTACTTGGTGTACGCTTAAAGAAAATGGGTGACAATTAAAGTGTAAATGTTAAAAAACAGCACATTCGGCTTAGAACTTGAAACATCTCCAAAGAATGAGTATCCAGCTGTGGGTCTAACTGATCAACAATATGTTTGGGAGTCATGATAATGCCTAGGTATTGTTAATTTAAAATATTTGGTTTTTTAAATGCAACACTTGCAAAAAAGTTCATAATTTATTGATGCAAATGTTTAAATATTCCTCAAAGGTATTTTATTGATTGACTATCTGCAAAAGGGTAACACAATAAATTCAGAGTACTATTGCAATATTTTGGATCAATTAAATGTAAAAATTCAACCACTATTTTGAAGGCCTTGAGGAAAACTATTTTAATCAAGGGATAAAATTGCTAGATAAGCGTTGAAGTTTCAGGAGATTATATTAAATTGAAAAATAAAAATGTTATTGAAAACTAACTACCCAGCAAAAAATGTGCTCCAAAAGAAGCAGGCTTTATGTATGAAGTCATACCTCAAATCGCTTCAAACCTGCTGATGGGATGCATGATTTTTGTATGTGGTGTTCCCGGTTTGGAGGACTACTTTCTGCTGACAATAAGCGCTTCTTTTAACCTAATCAAACATACAAAATAAAGCAATTTCCTTAAGTGTTTTACGTCACTTCGCGCACACCAATCAAAGAACAAATTCTATCTGAATGTTTTTGCTATAGAAAAATTCATAGTAACTGAGAAGCGCGATATTCGTTTTGTAATTGACCTTCGTCGTCATACGTAAATCTGTAGGCTATAATTTCATTTCTGTTTTTTCGCTTTAAAACCTTCTTCGTTGTCAGCACTAAAAAAAGCATCTTTCTTGTATATTTTATTCATAAGCATTTAAAGCTTCAAACGAGCGCTTTTATTGAAGCGCTCGAATGTACGCTTTTGCTCTTAAGTGCTTCAAAGAACACGAATTTTTTTTACTGGATATTGTCTTTCTGTGCTAGGCTAAAAAGTTTCCGAACCGCCCTCGTACCGATACATGCAACATAACAAATCTAAACACAACTAAGAGTTTATGTTGATGTAAACTTTAAATGGCTATCCCATATACAACAGCTTTCAAAGAAACTTCGAAAAGCCGCTTATAGTCTATATTATCTAAGCAACTGTGTTAAAGTCCGATCGGCCGTCATCGAAGACAACTTTATAGATTTTGAAGACGATCTTATCGACTTAGATGACGGCAATAGCGACTTCAACTGACGGCCTCCAAACACTTCCAGCAGTGATCTGAACACTTGGAAATGTTCGGAAGTGTTCGGAGCACTTCGAAAAGAGCGGGCTAAAAATGCAGTTGTTGTTTTTTTTTATGCCTAGAAGAAAACCCAAGCAGACTCCCGGTCTCCTTTTTTTATAATAAAATTATTAAATTTGTGAAAGAAATTATTAATTCCAGACTCCCGGTTTCCGTTGTTCATAATAAAATTACATATTAAATTTGTGAAAGAAATTATTAATTCCTTTTTTTTTTGACAACCAACGAATAGGCAAAGTATGTTTCAAATAAGATTGTACATTTTAAAGTCAAATAAAATTGTAAAATTTATTTGTGCTAATTTCAACTCAATTGAAATTAATAAACTATTTGGTCTCACACAATTACCAACACAAAAGTTGGAAATTGCTTAAACTGTTCAACCGTTCATTAACTGTATGTAAGGAAGCGACCGAAAATAACTCGTCCATAAAATCAAAATTCAAAATTGTGATTTATATTTTGTTTTTGAAAATTAATCACTCAAAATAACGGTCATAAAATGATTTTTGTTAACATGGTTTGTTATGACATTTATTAGTTTTTGTTGTTATTTAATGCTTTGGTGAGAGACAAACTATTTTAATTGTGTCAACATTATTTCAATTTTATTTACACACTTCAAACTACTTTTTTTTATGAATTTGTAACAAGTTGTAAATTAAATATGTTGAATATGAATTAAAGCAGTGCCGATATTGGGCAAAACGTAACAAAACAGCGAATTTTGAATTCAAGCTACGTTATTTTGCTTTAAATGAAGTTTTGTCATTTATTTTTAGAGATCGAAAATAAAAGTTATATAATAAATAAAAAAATAATTTATAAACAACTAAACATGATTATTTCTGTTTTTATACCCTCCACCACCATAAGTGGTGAATGAGGGTATATGTATGTATTCATCTGACACCCAACAAATTCTAAGACGATTGAGCTATGTTCGTCAGCTGTCTGTATGTGTAAAACACTCTCACGTCCAAAAGACACAACCAAAATCAACAGAAAATCAAAAACCCGTTTATAATTCTCCTAAGGCGTTTGGTATAGGAAATCAGCAAAATCGATTTAGCAGAAATAGAGTTATGGACCAAAATGTGAGACAACCTCCATAAAAATTTCATATTTTTAAAAATTTTTCTTACAATTTTTAGAAATCTATTGCAGATATTGCCATGAAATTCTGTACAGGTTACTTCTATGATAAAATAAGAAAGTGTGGGGAGAATCGTAAAAATCGATCCATGATTTCTCATAGCCCCCATACAAATATATTCCCGAAATATAGCTTAATGATAAATAAATGCTTGTACAATTGGAATATTAATACAAAAGTCGGCAAAAATAAGTGTCATGTAAAAAGAAATCGCAAAACGAAATTTTGTTTTGTTCGGTCCATGTTTGACCAAAGACCTTATATAAAGTCCACATCTACAACTCACTTAAATACGTATAAATCTGGTACAAATATAGTTACCAAGTTCAAAATCGACACAAAAAATTCTTATAGATATATGAATTGTTGTGCTAAATTTTATGATGATCAGTCCATAATTGGTCATAGCTCCCATATAAGGACCACATCCGAAATATATATCTTATAAATATCGGTACCGACTCAAAACTTTATATAGATCATTTAAAAATACACAAAAATTATTCTACCAAATTTTGTGAAATTCAGTCCATATTTGCCCGTATTTCCCAAATAAAGCCCTCTTCCGATCTACATATGTAGGTCATTTATCATGGTGCAAAATCCATGATTGGGTTTTCCACAATTCTGTGCGTTTCTGACGAATTTCTTCGCGCAAACAGCACATGACTTCAAGATAGTATTCCTTATTGACCGTACGACCTTGTGGCAGGAATTGATGATGCACCACGCCGTTGCAGTGGAAGAAAACAGTGTTGCTTACTTCACATTTGACTGAACTTGACGTGCTTTTTTCGGTCTTGGCTCTTCTGGACGTTTACATTGTGATGATTGGGCTTTGGTTTTAATGTCATAGCCATACACCCATGATTCGTCACCAGTTATGACCTTTTTGAGGAAATCTGGATCGTCGTTAACGATGTTTAACAGCTCCTGAGCGCTGTCGATGCGACGTTGTTTTTGCTCAAACTTTAGCAATTTTGGAACAATCTTCGCTGCCGCACGTTTCATGCCTAAAACATCCGTAAACATTGCTTGGCATGAGCCGAACGATATGCCAACATCATCGGCAACCTCTCTGATAGTGATTCGACGATTATCCAAAATCATTTTCTTCACTGTTTCAATGTTTTCATCGGTTGTTGACGTGCTCGGGCTACCAGGACTAGCATCGTCATTGACATCTTCTCGGCCTTCCTTAAACCGGTTATACCACAATTGAACTTCTGTTCTGTTCATAGTAGACACCACAGTCAACATTTCAAATGTCCTTGCGCATTAAATTTCATTTTTTACACAAAACTTAATACAGTTTTTTTGATCCATTTTTTCGAATAGTAAAAAATCAAAGAGCTCACCAAAACACGACTAACCTTTTTATTTGTCAAAAACAAACTGACAATCCAAAATGGCTGAAATTACTAACATATATAACAGACATGTGTGCCAACATAATAGAAAAACAAATGCGAAAATCGAACATACCTAACTCACGAAATTTGAAAATAACGGTTATTTTTTTTATCAGACCTCGTATGTTGTTCGTAAAATTGTCTTTCAAACAATCTATAAAATGCTAAGCTATTAGTATTAAAAAAACACTGTTATATTTTGGTGGAGGGTATTTAAGATTCGGCACAGCTGAATATTGCACTCTAACTTGTTTTTTTTTATGTTTCCCTAAATCACTAACCGAAAATGTTCTTATATAAATTACTCTCACAGTGATATAAAAGAAGAAACGATTTTAAAATGGTGACAATTAATCATCCCTGCTATTTTCTATGAATTTCCTTTTAAAGTAATTATATTTTTTTCATTCAACAACAACAATTTCCATAAGTTTTTTTCAAGTGCACAGTATGACAAATATCTTTGAGTTTTAACAAACCAAATGCCAGCCCGGGAATGTCTTCAACACTGTTACTGCTAACACATTAACAACACAACATACATACTTACATATGTATGTATATGCACTATTTTGTGTGTTTGCCTGTTTCTGTAAGTGCTGGGGTAATCTTCTCATATGCATTTTTAGTTGAAAATACAATTTTTTTAACGTGTTCTACAAGAGTCTACACGAATGTCTGTCTAAACGTACAGACGGACATATACGTACGTTTCTCTGTCTGCCAATCAATTTGACATTACAAATGTGTCAGATGTAAAAATGCGCTTAAGCTATTATTTGCGTAAACGTAAGTGTATCTAGCTGTGATAATAAGTGAGTGTGTGAGAGTGTGTAGTATGTATGTATATGGGACATCATCACACTGATAATATTTATAGTTTTATTAGATTAAGTGTAAACACCAGCAAAGTAAAGCAAAAAAGAAAACATAATACTCAATTTAAAAGCTGATTGTGTTTTATTTTTGCAGTTTTTTTTTTATCAACATTTTGCTGTTTATAAGAACAAAAAAAAAACGCATCAACATCTTTTGTGCAGAGTTTTTTTTTATATTTTTTTTTTCATAATTTACTGCAGTTGCTGTTTTATTGTGTTAGAGAAAGTAGTGAAACTGTTTTCTAGTTTAAAACTCTGGCTGCAAAGTAAAAAAAAATTTACATTTTTTGTGTAAAAATCAGGGGGAAAAGACAACATCATCATAATTGATGTTTCAGACAGCAGCAAACAACAATTGTGCCAACTGGGTTTAATCAAAATGTCACCTGTGTTAAAGTGTTAAGAGAAAAAACATTGCAGAAAAGTGAATGGCAGCCATAAATTTTATGCAAGTGCATAAGTTGTAAGTGTTGTTTTTTTTTTGATTTTTAGGAGTTTTGAAAATCAAGGCGTTTATTAAACTTTACAATAAATCTATTAGAAAAAAATGAAAGCAAAGAGGGGGGGGGGAAGGAAATTAACATTTTATGAGCTTAAATTAATATTTAAATGCTGGTAGTTTTTTGCCATTTTAAATATTTTAGATGGCTAAATAAAATCAAATAAAAATATGTTAATAACCCAAAAAAAGACTTTCATTACTCAAAAGAGTTATGCTGTGGCAAGTGCACTCATTATTTCAATGTACGAGGGGGGTTCGGAAACTTTTTAGCCTAGCACAGAAAGAGAATGGTTAGTTTTTCAAAAAACATTTTTATTTTTCAATATAATCTCCTGAAACTTCAATACACTTGGTCCAATGCTTATCTATCCCTTGATGAAAATAGTTTACCTCTAGTTACATTAGTGTATTATAGTCTAGAACTATTTCGTCGTTATAAGTAAAAGCTTCAATAACATGTTAGTTACTAAGTACAATCAGGTGGGTTTGGTTTGGTACTTTGCACCAGCTTTAGTAAAGTTTTATGGTATCAGTGTAGGCTGATTAAAGGATATACTCATTACTGATTTGTTTTATTAATATTTTATTGATTTATTCTATATTGGCCACATTTGTCTGACCTTTCACTGGTAATGTAATACAATTAATATTTGTAAATTAAACGAAAATTAATTAAAACTGTAATATTTGCTTTGACTCTTATTAATTTAATTATAATTTGAATTTTATTTCATTTATCTGTCATTTATTATTTTAAAATGTTTGCCATGTTCGTGTTGTAAGTGCCATTTTGAATTTAACAAACAAAAGTAAATAGTCTGCGAAATAATTACAAGGTGCAAAACTGATTCAAATATAATTCGAATTGATTTCTTTTGAAGTCTAATCACAGGAGTTAAATTTTAATGTTTACTTTTTAGGTTTTTTTTTCAAAATATATTTTGCTTAAAAGACAATAGTTTTTCATAAGAACTTTAAGTTTGTGATCCTAAGTGTATTTTACATTAAAATTTCAACATCGAAAAGCAGATTGTTTGCTTTAAATTTGTTATACGCTACTGGCAACAGCTTTTAATTAAATTGTTTAAGTCACTTGTAACGAAAAAATCATTTAAACAAAATTTTGCATTTAGAAGCAATTCCCTAATAAAATTTTTGTTTTCTTTTTAGGTACGTTGACGAATATAACTAATTATGTTCAGCTTAATAATCAATTAAAAAGGTAAATAATTTCATTTTCAAATATATCAAGGATTACAAATTTAAAGCTTGCATTAAATTGTTTGTTTCTTTAGTTTGCAAAATACATTTAGCAAACATTTTTGTAATAAAAACATTAATTTTTGGTTTAAAAATTCTTTCGTCTTGGAAAAATAACAAATTTTCGAAAAAAATATGTTTGCAATGAATTTTAGAATTGTTTGTGATACATTTTTTAAAAATGCTGAATATTTTATTTAGATTTTCAATCATTGAACAGTGTTCTTTTAATTATTAACATAAAATATGGCTAGAATTTAAAATTCCTTAGTAAACATATGTATTTAAAAATTTGGTAATAATACTCCTGAATTAATATTAATCATACGCCCCGTAAAACTATTTTGTCAAAAATGCTGTAACTTGAAAATCTCCCAAAGGTTTTGAATAATATAACAATAATAACGCACAATTACTTAGAAAATAATGTATTTAAATTTAATTAAATTGAATTTAAATTTTAAATGTCTTTAAATATAAAAAATTTTAAATATTATTATTATTATCTTTTAGTATTTTTAACAATGTTGTAAACATTTCCATTGCATTAATAATAAACATACTCTCCCTAAAAACAATTAACTAAAATCGTTATAATTCAATTATTTTAATTAATTCAAATAGTTTGCTTTGAACAAGCTTCGCTCAAGCGCCTTACAAAAAAAAATCATATTTTTAAAAAAAGAAAATAATATTTTTGGCCACAAATTTTTAAAATTTTCTGTAAAAAAGTCAACAATTTTCAATATTTGATTTTGATTTTTACACATTAAAGTGTTTGCTTTATATTACTAGCAAAAAATATGGCTATAATGTAAAATTTCTCTATATTTTTAACAATTTTGTAAAAATACTTTTGAAATAATATTAATCATACGCTACCCAAAACGATTTTGCTAAAAACGCTATAACTAAAAACTCTGCAAACATTTTTAAGAAATTTAAACGGTGTTTAATACCAAACAATCACACGAACAATTGTTTAATTAAAAATTCTTTTGTTAAAAAAAAAATCAATTAAAAAAATGCCATCTTCCTTGCAAATGTTTAAAATTTGTCCGAAAAACTTACAAATTTTAAATATCTTATTTTGATTTTTAAACATTAAAGTGTTTTCTTTATATTAATAACCAGAATTATGACTATTATTTAATTAGTTTAATTATTTTATTAGTTTTAGCAATTTTTTAAAAAATACTCTTGTATTAATATTACTCATACGCTCACCAAAACAATTTTGCTAAAAATAATTTAACTTCAGCTGTCTAAGATTTTTGCAGAAAGTTAAATGGTTTTTAACAAACAGCAAGCAGACGAACTATACATTAGAAAATAATATACATATATAAATTTAAGATTTTCAGAAGAATTTTCATTAAATTGTTTAAATAAAATTTTTGGTGAAAAAATAATTTGGGAAAATTTTCTACAAAATATTTTGCTAAATGTCTGAAATTATTTATAATTTTAAGCTGCGTTGTTAATCATTATTCTTAGCTTTTATTATAATTTATTTTTAATAATTTTGTCAAAATGCCCTTGAATTAATATTTTATCAGAAATCAATTGATTTAAATATTTAAAATTTCATAATATAAAAGGTAAATTTTAAAAGGTTTTGCTTTTTTTTTCAATACGAATTATGTATATGTGAATAATTTTTAACAACAACAGAATTTTATTTCAATTTGTTTTAATAAATTTCAGAATTAACGAGAAATTTTAACAATATATAAACTTGATGTAAGAAAAGCCTACCTAAAGCCTTAATAATATTTTGAAAAATAATATATATGAAATATTGTTTTCAAATAAAAAAACATAGGTTCTGTTATTAATAAATCTTTTGTTTTAGAAAACAACAATTTTTTGAAAAATTAAAATTTTAATTTTTTCTAACAACTTTAACATTTTTTAAAGAAAATCTCTAGAATTATATTTGGATTTTAAACCATTGAAGAGTTTTCTTTCTATTACTAACAAAAAATATGACTTTAATTGAAAATTTCTTAGTGTTTCTAACAATTTTGTAAATATGCTCATGAATTAATATCAATCATACGCTACCTAAAACATTTTTGCTAAAATCCCACATTTCACTAAAATTTAAAAGGTTGTTAACAGAAAACAAACACACGGACCATAATTTATAAAATAATCTATATAAATTTAAGATTTTAAATTTTGAAAGAGAAATTTTTCAAAAGTTACCAATAGAAATTTATAATTTTTTGCTACAAATGTTTAAAATTATTTGATAACACTTAAAAGTGTTTAAAATTTTACTTTAATTTTTATTCACTAAGGTGTTTTCTTGCTATTAATATAAAAAAAAAATGTTGCTATATTTTAAAATTTCTCGGTATTTTTAACAATTTTCTAAAAATGCTCTTGACTTAATATTAATCATACGCTCCCAAAAGCAATTTTGTTTAAAATTCTATAACTAAAAACTCTGCCAATTTTTTTCTAGAATTCAAATGGTTTTTAATAGTATGAAATCATGAGTACAGTTACTTAGAAAATAGTCATTATAAACTAAAGGCTTTTTAAAATAAATTCTATCAACACATTTTTTGTTTGTGTGAATTTTTATGATTTTGTTGAAAAAAAAACTCTTTTTCTTCTCTTAATGATTTGTTAAACATTGAAATGTTATCTGTCTCTTAATATATGTATCTTTTGTTACAGTTTTGTATAGCTTCCTCCTGATATGTATTTTTCTGTGGTTTAAATTTAATCAAAAAATAAAACTTATTTAAGCACTTATGTTATTAGCATTTCAATAAATTTCCATTTAACTGCATGCCATTAGTTTCTAATTAATTGGAAATTATGATTGAATCATGTAAACTTTTGATTTTTCAACAACTTCTGTAGAGTCATTAACAATTCGATTTTCACTGAAATTAAATTTATTTTTTTTGCATATATTTATTCACATATGAATTTTATAACAAAACTAAAGCTATGTATTTGCATATGCAATTATATGTTTGAGAGTTTGCCCTGCAGTTTAATTTAACTTGATTCCTTAAAAATAGCTATAATTTAAATTAATGCTCAGGGTGCCAATAAAAGTCTTGATGATGGGTTACAGGTTAAAAAAAATGTGGGTTTTGAATTTTTGTTTCCAAAACTGCCGAGCTAATACAATTATGCTGGTATATAATTTATATTTTTATGTTAAACTTTTCTACAAAAACTAATTATATTTACTGTCCATCACTTATAGCCAATTAAAAAGTTTACTACTGTGGTGTAGTATGTGTGCTTGACAGTGGTTATAATGACCAGCTGGTTAGAACGCTGCATTGTTACCACATTACCAAGCCTCCAAAACCCTAAACTAACGATTGGTATTTAATAGTGGGTACTGTACACTTTGCTTTTTATTGCTTGTTATTTTTTCATAAATAAATAAAAGGTATAAACAAAATTTATTTTAAAGCCATGCAACTTATGCTGTGAAGCATTTATAATTATTATTTTAATCATCCACATACTTGCACATCATCATCAGCATCAACTATTAAATAAATTAAATTTACATACGAACATACGAACATGTTGCATATTTACATACATAATTTGTTTAATATGTATATATGCACAAATACACTTATGCATTAAATGCAGGAGCTACACAAAGAGAAATTACTTAAGTGAAAAGCGTTGGTTTCATAATGGTTCTAACAAAAAATACATACTAGGAAAAATATAAATTTTTTTTTTATTTCTAAAATTTGTGGTAAAAATTTAAAAATGTTTAATATTTTTTTGTTGATTTTTAGACACTGACGTGTTTTCTTTTTATTACTAACAAAAAATATGCCAATAATTTAAAATTTCTCTTTAGTTTTAATAATTTTGTAAAAATACTCTGCAATTAATATCAATCATACACCCTGCAAAACAATTTTATCAAAAAGAGCCATAACTAAAAATTCTGCAGGTTTTTCTTTTACAAATTTAAACGGATTTTTAACAAAAAGCCAGCACACGAAAAATGTTTGAGCTGAAAGTTCTTTCGTTGTGAAAAATACAAAATTAAAAAAATATATAAAATAAAATTTTTTGGTATAAATATTGAAAAATTGTTGGGAAAATTTTAAAAATGTTCAGTATTTTGTTTTGATTTTTACACTCGGAAGTCTTTTCTTTATGTTACTAACAAAAAAGATGGCTATAATTGAAAATGTCTCCTTATTTTTACAAATTTTGTAAAAATACTCCTGAATTAATATCAATCATACGCACGCAAAAAAAATTTTGCCAAAAATGTTGTAACTTGAAAATCTCGTAAAGGTTTTGAATAATATAACAATAATAACGCACCTTTAGTTAGAAAATAATGTATATAAATTAAATTAAATTCAATTTAAATGTTAAATGTCTAAAAAAATATAAAAAATTTTAAATATTATTATTATTATCTTTTAGTATTTTTAACAATGTTGTAAACATTTCCATTGCATTAATAATAAACATACTCTCCTGGAAAAAATTAACTAAAATCGTTATAATTTAAAATATTTCGCTTTGAACAAGCTTAGCCCAAGCGGTTTACAAAAAAACAAATTTAAAAAAAAGAAAAAAAAATCTAATTTTTGGCCACACATTTTTAAAATTTTCTGTAAAAATTTTCAATATTTTATTGTGTTTTGTACACATTAAAGTGTTTTCTTTATATTACTAGCAAAAAATATGGCTATAATTTGAAATGTCTCCTTATTTTTAACAATTTTGTAAAAATACTCATGAATTAATATTAATCATACGCTACCCAAAACTATTTTTCTAAAAACGCTATAACTAAAAACTGTGCAAAAATTTTTAAAAAATTTAAACGGTGTTTAATACCAAACAATCACAAGAATAATTGTTTAATTAAAAATTCTTTTGTTAAAAAAAAAACAATTAAAAAAATGCCATATTTTGTTGCAAATGTTTAAAATTTGTCCGAAAAACTTACAAATTTTAAATATATTATATTGAGTTTGAAACTTTAAAGTGTTTTCTTTATATTACTAGCAAAAAATATGACTATAATGAAAAATTTCTCTAAATTTTTTAACA
Organism: Bellardia pandia; assembly: GCA_916048285.2. Taxonomy (NCBI): domain Eukaryota; kingdom Metazoa; phylum Arthropoda; class Insecta; order Diptera; family Calliphoridae; genus Bellardia; species Bellardia pandia. The sequence goes on from OU696530.1 coordinate 47,179,380, forward strand.
ATTTTGTGGAAATATTTTTGAATTAATATTTCTCATACGCTACGCAAAACTATTTTGTCAAAAATGTTGTAAATAAAAATTCTGCAAGACTTTTTTTTACAAATTTAAATGGTTGTTAGCAGGAAACAAGCACATAAACATTTATTTAGTAAATATGCTTTAGAGATTTAAGATTTTGAAAATAATTTTGATTAAATGTTTTTTTTTTGTACGAAAAATTATTTTGTTGATTTTGGTTTTGCAAAGTTTTTGTTAAAACCTTAATTATTTACCACTTGTTAGTGATTTGTTAAGCATTGAAATGTTGTCTGTCTCTTAATATAAAAATATTAGAAATTCAACCAACAACCCAGGCTCGAATCCCATGCCAAGAAAAATTATCAATAAATTTTAATGTAACAATTCCTACATTCAGTAAAAATAATTTAATGAAAATTAAATTTAATGAACTCGAGCCGAAATAAAAGAAATATCAAAGATTAAAAAATATTAGAAAATATTGCCATATTCACAATTTTGTAAAAATTCACTTGAATTAATATTACTCATACTCTAACACAAACAATTTTACTAAAATTGTCATAACTTTAGAACTAATCAAGAGCTTTAAGAAATTTGCAAATTTTTTACAACAGCTAGCTAGTTGTGTAACATTTTCTAAACAAGTTAGTTACAATTTTAAGGTCCCTGCTAAAATTATTGCTCACAGTGCTTTGTATATGGCTATAAATTACAAATATTTATTTGTATTAAAACTTAAATGCATAGTTATATCTTTTACACACTCATATTTAATATTAGTTTATGTTTGTCTATAAATTTATTTATATGTTGTTGTGTGCAATGGTACTTGGATTTGTTTATTTATTATTTTAATTAATTTTATATATTTACCACATTATTGTCAGGATAAATTTTTAAAAATATAACAAAAAAACAAAAACCAAATAATGTAAAACTGCACAAGACAATAATAATGATTATTATTGTTTTATTATACAATAAATAAATTAATCCAAAACCATACAAACATGACGATGATGAGCTGCAATTTTTTCCACTTAAATGATTATTTTTATTTGTAATTTTTTTTTGTTTGTAATTACAATTTACAATTGATCTATTGTTGTAATTGTCATGTGGATTAAAAGGGCATTTGCAATTGTTTTTTCCCCTTACACGACCTTTGCTTTTATGCCGCCTTTATTTGGCCATAAATTTCAATTTAAGTTTAAAAAAATATTGTTGACTGGCGGAACAACAGCATTGGAAATGTAATAAGCTAAACAGAAATACCTTTTAGCAAAATGAAATGGTCCATTTATAAAACTACAATCATATTGCAGTTTTTGCGATAAAGCAAGGCTTTAATATCTGCAAAGTTCTTTAGTTAAAATAATAAGAAAAGTACTGTGTTATTTACCAGATAGTGTCAAAAATAAGTGTTACTTAATAAAATGTATAAGTTGACAAGTTCCCCAAACTATCTTTAAAGTTTTTGGAATATCTTATTAAGAAAAGTACGTGCATATTTCAACGTTTTTGCCTCATTCAAAAGAGTACGACAAGTATCTTAGGTTAGAAGGCCGGTGTGAGGTTGTCCCCACACCAACACCCAGAGACCAATACTGTCCATTGTGATGCCGACAAGTATATTCCTTCAGACTCTTTGCAAAATACGTGGGAAAAGAATACGTCTACGATTTCTTCAATATAATTCTTGCCCTCAATAACATGCATACATTGTAGAGTCTGGACAAAAACTTCTCCCAATTTGTTATATAGTCCTTCATTTTAAAATGAGTGGTAAAAGTGCAGTCATTAGAGACCGGACTGTGGTGCTCAGCACTCACTAGCGTTAAATAAAGTCTTTGATTTATATTTGGGACAATGAAGATGGCTTTTTGAACCACTATTAACTACTTCTGAACTATTTGACTTGGTGCGAATTGGCATAAGCCAAGGTCACCAAAATTATTCTGGACTTTCATCAGATCCATTGGTTGGTCTCTGTGACCAAAAGTGGTGTTACTGAATATCAGTCATATTTAACTGCCTTTACTTTTTCCACTAATGGATTTTAGTCCTGCCTAGTGTGGAAAATATACCAACATTTGATATTGATAACCGAGCGAAACGAGTACGTACATGGCTCCTTCAACATCAGTCTTACTCTCAATAACTTACAGATATTGTAAAGACTGTGTGAAAGTCTTCTAATTTGTGATGTTTTCCAACTATTTAGAATAACACATAAATTACGGACATCAATAGTCAAAACAATATACTAATGATTAGAAAAGAACAGCCAATATCTATCTACTCGCTCAATTACAATCATACTCTGGTTCTCAGTATTTGCTGGCATTAAGTCAAGAACCTCATTGCAATGCGATTGTGAATTTGCATCAGCATAGATCGTAGAAGGTGTTTTGGAAACATTTGCCTTGTTCGCTATATTACGCACCATTGTTTGGTCTCCATGATCCTGGTTTCACATGAGTCTACTACCACATTTTCACCACTACTGCATTATCAACACGTTGTCTTTCTATTGATCCAAATTTTGAATGTGGTATTCGTCAACCAACTCATCTAGAAGCTCCCGTAAGATGCATGGTTCCTGAACCATAATAAGCACCTTCCATTTATAAGTTACTCGAAGGAGCATCGCAAGAGCAGACACTGTTTTACAATGATGAATATCGTTTTGTGTGAATGAGCTCCCGTAAGATGCATGGTTCCTGAACCATAATAAGCACCTTCCATTTATAAGTTACACGAAGAAGCATCGCAAAAGCAGACACTGTTTTAGAATGATGAATATCGTTTTGTGTGAATAAGCTCCCGTAAGATCCATGGTTCCTGAACCTTTATTAACACTTTCCATTTCTAAGATACTCGAAGAAGCATCGCAACAGCAGACGCTGCCTTAGAATGTTGAATATCGTTTTGTGTGAATAACACCCAGTTTCAATGTAACAACAGTAACGTTAAGTCTACTAATCAGAGATCAAGAACTCATTCTAGTTAACCTCCACCATACCTTCCATACTGCCAAAGAAATCACTTACTTTATCAGTGACAGAGTGACTGCGTTCAGTGTCATTTAGATCTGTGAAATAGTAGCACTTTATATCTACTTCAGACTGCTTGAATTCAAATCGTACCAAATCAATTGTGGACCTTAACTTGTATCTTCGTTAGCTGCTCCAAAGACCTGAATCACATTAATTGTCATCATATCAACGAGTTGTCTCACTAACCGCTACCACCTCGAGCCTAGATCTTGTCCATACTTCAGCTAACCATGCTGCAGCAGTTTAAGATAGCGACGTTGTGTCGCTTGACTTTGGTATTAATCAGCATCGTTGCAGTGTGGTGGATTGCTCGGATTCTATTTGAGAACTTTTAAGAACAGAAAGTTTTTGCTTCGCCATATAACATTTTGATCATAATACGCATCCATAGCAGACCACCTCATTCCAGTTGTTATTACAGTCTCTCTGAAAAACATTTTCATTGTTTTAGGACCTTCGGTTCCCAGACACCAGCTCTTAACTACTTGAGTAGTCTCTTAACGCTATGTTTTAGGCAACGCTTATGTGTCAGTGGAAGAAGTTAAATTTCGTAAGCCAGCTGATACTATGTTTCCACGGTACATGCTTCGCTCTCTATTTATGCTTCACACCCCAATCATGAGCGAAGCAACTTGCTTCATCATACAAAATTTTAAGAGCGAATCAAGTAGATTCATATTGAATCTACTTGCGAAGCACGAAAAATTGCACTCTTCTCTAATATTTATCGCAAGTTTATCTGCACTAGCTGTAAAAATTTAATATTATTGTAAACAAAGCAAATTATTTTCTTGTTGCTGGAAGTAAAGAAAGTAAATACGTACGAATGTATGTTTTTTTTCAAATAAGCTAACTAATTTCCACTCACTTTTGTTTGTCCATTAAAAAAAATTATTTTTCACAAATTGTAAATTCTGTTTTTTTTTATTCTGTTTGTTTATTAAAGACAACTGTCAAATCGAATCATGATTCATAAACATGATTCAGAAGGCGAAGCAGGTGATTCAAGTCGTCGTGGAAACATAGTATGAACAGGTTATAGTGAGGTGAGAGAAGCTGTTGGGGTTCATCGGGATAGGTTTTGTGCCCATTGAAACTGTTAGAGTCTGAGATGGTCCATTGCACAGATGGCTCATGGCGAAACAACAGGTTGGGACAACTTAGTCGCTTCATTCTCATAGGATCGCAAAACATAGGGATTAATAGTCTTGACGTTTTTAATCTTTTAGCATTGGATGAGCTGGAATACAAATTTAAAGGCACCTAGACGCTTACTATTGGACGGGTTGAATTTGTGGCATACTGCCAGGTCAAATCCACTAGCTGCCCAATCTGGAAGCAGAGCAAATGAAACGTTTCAATCAACCACTTGTAGCTGTGATGGAACATTTGATAGATGTCCTAAACCTAGAAACAGACGCTATCATAGAGAAGCCGGGTTTTATTATAGTTTCTGATATAAAAAGTATAATTTTTTATATAAAAAAAAACTGTAAGAAAAATACGTTTTTCAATTATAGACTTAATCAGCAATATTAGGTTTGTCTGAAAAGAAACTTTAACATTCCTATTACATAATTTTAAACACCTTTAATTGGCCCCCATGTGCCTGTTCCCACACTGTCCACATAAAAAGCTAAACAACCGCTTATAATCAAATCTAAGCTCTCAGTAAATTAACAATAAATTTAACAACCTTTTGGTTAGCTGGCTCTACCCCTACCTTACCCTACACTTTTCTTTCTCTCTCTCTCTCGCTCTTTTATTCCATAATCACCAGTACTTAGACCCCGTAATAATTTACTAAATACAGAGTGATTTTTTAAGAGCTTTCGAATATGATTTAAAAACAACTGTATGAAATCTTTATTTGAGTGGATAGAACGATATATAATTTATAAATTTGATATATAAAGATGATATCATGTAAATGTTGAGCGCAGCTAAGCCTCAAATTATTCATACGTTGGATCTAGAATTTGCTATCTCACGAATACTCTCTTTAATATTCGCTTCCAGTGCATCAACCTTTGCGGGCTTGTTCCCATAGATATTATCCTTAAAATAGTCAAACAAAAACTAGTCTAAAGGCGTTAAATCGCTCGATCTAGGCGGCCAATTGACCGGCTCCAAACATGAAATAAACTGTTCACCGAACTCGCCTCTACATTGGGCCATTTTTTCGCATGCTGTATGGCATGTGTCACTGTCTTGTTGAAATCACATGTCAGCCAAAGTTTGGTTAACGTTCCGACCTTGGTCGTTACTGAAAAAGTGCGGTTCAATGGTCCACACCAAACACTGCATTGACAGTTCTTGCAATGCTTCTGGCTGCTCTTCACATCAAATACGACCATGTCGTTTGTTTACGTAACCATTCAATAACAGTCTTGCCAAAAATAAAGTTGCTAAAACGTCACCCTTTATTTGTCTGAGTTTTTTATACTTTTTTTTTAATATAATTTATGTCTGTCATTATAAAACAATTGCCATAAATAATTTTATTTTATTTGAAATGCAAAAACAACAAGTGGAGGGTCTTTTTTTGTGGTTTCGAAATAAATTTCTATACTTACCTGAGTAATTCCTAAGGTGATTATTAGGCAAATTGAAACAGGAACTCAACAATGTAAAATGGGTCTAAAAAAGTATATGAAATAAAAGTAGGCAGCAGCATTAGTAAGAACAAAACAATAATAACCAAAAAGGATTTTAGGCAACAAATGTTTTACAAACTTAATTGCACTTCATTGTTGTTTATAGGCTTTGGACATTGTGCTGCTGCTGCTGCTGCTCTTGTACACAATACAAACGAAATAAAATTTAATTAGTTTTGGCGAGTTATAAAGAAAAATGTTGAACAGTTAGTGCTTTTAAAACACTGACAGAAATAGGAAATTAACAGTCGTTTGTAATTCACTTTAAAATGTTAAAAAACAAAAATAACAGTTTAATTTCTTTTAGTGTACCCAGCCTAATAAAACAGCAATTTCCTTTTGTGGTAAATTATTGTTCAGTAAAACAATGTAAAAAACCATCAAAAATGTATATAAAACGGTAGGTATTACAGGCAAGACATTTAAATAATTGTTTGTACAAATACAGCAGAAATAAAAAGCAACCAAATGAATGAAATACAGAAGAACATGGAAAATAAGTAGAAAGACAATAAAATGTGAGAAAAGAAAAAAAAAGGACAATTGTAAAGTCTGAACAACATATTACGGAGCTTATTACTCTCCTCTTACATCATCACTACTTTTCAGTATTTTTTATGGTTTTAAAATAAATAAAAGAAATCTCTTCATGGCTAAAGTACTTTAGACTGACTGTATGAACGAATGAATGAATGGATAAATGAATGAATGACTGAAAGAATAAATGGCGTAAATATAAAACACACTATATACATATGTATGTATGTATGTGTATATGCACTTATGAATTGTTGTCTATTAATGTGTATTTGTAAGTGTATAAGTATTACTTACTATTCATTTTATGTACTAGTTAGTACATACATATGGGTATTTTCATACAGCCGTACGTGACATTCGTACGCATATGTAGTAATGTAAATCTCACAAAAATAAAAGTTAATGAAAAACAATATTACAGTTATGTTGCAATCAAAAGCTTCTATGTTTGAGAAAAAAAATGGGCAGCCTCGAAACTTTGGTGTCGAAAATATCCGATCAAAATAAGGTGATAACGTACGTGACAAAAACGGAAGTGGTTTGAAGGCATATTTACGTACATGCGAAATTCTGCGAATCATGGGAGTTTTTCTTTTCTTTAAAAATTCGTCAAATAAGCTAAATAATGTACCTTTACAATCTTTTAATATTTTAAGAGAATTCACCTCTGGTTAGTTTTATATAAAAGAAAAACATAATAACGTACGTGATATAACGTACGTGACAATTTTTCTCGTATATAAATCTTTAAATCTTTAACTACATTAAAACGTTCAAACGAGTCCGTGTGTATTTCCTGTTCATAATTTGTGGGTTTTACATACTTTCTCTGTCATGTCCATTGGCAACATCTGTTCCACATTTCGCACTGCTTTCCCTAAAGTTTATCTGCAGCTATAAGCTGATCCAGCAGCAACGTTACTTACATTTACATTTTTTCGCATTTTTTGCTGCTGAATACGATCTTTTTTTTTTTTTTTTTCTTGAATTAGTTTGGCATCTTCTTTTGCTTCATCTGCCTTCCTTTTGCGATAGGCCCGCCGTCTTTCAGCCACCTTTTTTTGATGCTCTTTTAGTTTTGCTTCGTCTTTTTTTAACTCTTCCCGCCACAGTTTCATGGTTTTACGACTATTTAAAATAGTCTAAATAGAAAATTTGCATTTAACATTGATTTTGATGTAAATGCATCAAAATCGTACTTACAATAACGTATGCCTCAAACTTTAAAAGGTAATAACTTTTTTTATTTCGGTTGAAAAGAAAATTTTAGTTAGTATCTTTAGTTGAAAGAATTCTTATTTTATAATTGTAATCTTCTTTACCTGCGACTGTCCATATACAACTGACATAGTTAAACAATGTTTTTGCATAACGTACGTGACATTAGAATACCATCAAAATCAAAACAAAAAAAAAATACATGTTATTCGAGCTCTAACTTCTCATTTTTCTTATTATTATAGTTATTTGTTATTGCAAATTTATTTCTAAGATGTAATTTTAATGTTTAAAATCTATTAATTTAGTTAATAGCAAAGAGAAAATAATTTATTTTATTTGAAAAAAAAAACTGTGTCGAAGAGACATTCAGTTTTACTCAACCATTTTTGAGTTTTAAAATTCCAATAACCTGTAAATGCTTCCATATTATGAAAAATCTAATATTTTTCTCTTATTAAATCATATTAGAAACATTTTTCAAGTACATATTCTTATTTTTTTGGTCGTAGTTGACATTTTCATGGAACTACCCATATGTATATACCCAGCAAAAACTTTACTTACAAATTAAGTTATAACAGCAAATTGTCGTCTAGACTATTTACAAATCTACTAGAAAAAGTACTTATTTTTGTTCGTGATGTCCCAAAAGTAATCCCTTATAATTGTGCCGCTTTTAACTGAAAAAAATTAATAACTTAATTTTATACTTAAAAGTTTTATAAAAACTAAATTAACAAACTTAATTAATATTAATAGTGTATTTACACCTACGCCATAAACTAGTTATAAGTTGTTTATGGTGATAAACTAGTTTGAGAAACTTAACTTTTGAGATAAACTAGTTACAAACAACCAGTTTTTGCTAATGCAACTCTGTTTTTTCAAAATTTTTCTGGCAACGCTGGACATTTGCTCAAAAATAAAAACAAACTTTTCATGGTGTAAATATACACGGTGTGTGCAGTAGCCCAGCTGACTGACTTTGTTTACAATTTACTTATGTCAAAAGTAATATTTTTTCAAGTATTTTTGACAGTAGTACACTATTTTACACAAACAAAATGTCAGCTGTTTTATGACTTGTCAAAGATAAACCACTTAACTGTCAAAAATGCTGATGTAAACGGTATGGTTTATGAAACTAGCTTATGATCATAAACTAGTTTGAAAATTACAAGTGTAAATGCACTATAAGGCAACATATTGTAAAATGATATTCATGAAGATTTATAATCATATAATAATTGCTGTTTCACACACTTTAGTTTTAGATGCCCAGTTTTTGTTCAATTATGTTTAGAACCTGTATTTTTTACACACGCGTATCTTCAATTTTCGTGCTTTTAACCATCAAGTTTCTACTTCTTCATGCAAACAACTTTGCTTAGAAAAGACGGAAAAAATAAAAGCAGAAAACAAAAGGAAATAACTTCAAGTATGTATCGCTTTTATTCTCTTTTCCCTTCTCAACCAAAAATACTTGCCTTTAAGAGCCAGAATTGCAACGTGTGAATGAGGACTATCTCTTTTAAATATATTTATTTGAAGTAAATTTTTTGGATTTTATAATTATGACCTTTTTAAGATCTTACATATATAAAGCAATAATAATTAGTAATACAAAAAGTGGCGAATAAAGCTAAGAAATAATGAATTCTGGAAGTCATTCAAATTAAGAATAGAAGTAAAGTTTTTGCTGGGTATAGTTGCATGTGGTTCTGTGTGGTTATATGTAAGTACTATTGTGGTGAAACTGTCATATTTAAAACGATGATTTATAATGGTTTTGTTACTTAACCAGCTTAAAAATATGCTCTTACACACATACACACACGCACATCCACTTACATATATACATAATACATTGACACATATATACATTTATATATATTGCTTCATTAAAATTCTTACTTAAGTTTTAAAAAGCTTATTTATGTCCTGTTTACACTCGTATATATATTCTTTATTCAAAAGTACTATACAACTAAAAAAGGTACTTTAAATATTTAGCTTATGTTTTTGCATAAATAAAATTTATTTTTCCTTAAAGATTTGCTTAATATTTCTCTGAAAATAGATCGCAAATAAAAGAAATATGAAAAAAAAAAATTTCTAAAAGTTCTGAAATATTACAATATATTTAAGAGAAAGTACTTTTTTCAAAATATTAAAAAAACTAAAAATAAAGTATTTCTATAAATAAAGCTTAAATAGCTCATTATTTTTCGAAAAAGGTAAAAAAGTGATCAGTAAGAAAAAGTACTTTGTTAATTAGGCGAAAGTACCATTTTTTCTAGAATTTTTGCTTCCGTTTGCTTTTACACATTAATGATTAATTATCCATTTGTACTGAAAAATGGCAACAAGTTTATTGCTAATTTGCGATAATTTCAGATTTAGGTTTTTCTTTACAATAAAGGGTGATTTGTTTAGCAACTTTCTTTATGGTAACATGTCACTGTTAAACATGCTTAGTTTGGTCTATAATTAAACCATTAATCTATTTACAAACAAAAAAGCAGATTTTTGAATTTTATTATTAAAATTCTTGCTCGGTTAAGAAACTGCATCGTGCACTTTTTCCATTTTTCCATCTGGGGCCAAATCTATTAGAGTGTGGACAGAGGAAAATATTGCAGCTATACCCGCCAATATTGTTGATGACCTTAAATTATCTTTTCGGCGAACACGACGGCTGACTATTTGTGAATGGGCGCCGAAAAATTATTTTTTTATCGCAAAATTGTGTTCAGCGACCAAGCTCATTTCTGGTTGAATGGATACGAAAACAAACAAAATTGTCGTATTTGTTGTAAAGATTTTTCAGAAGCATTGCAATAATCGCCAAAACATACCGAAAAATTTAGTGTTTTTTATGGATTATAGGTCGGTCTCATCATTGTACCGTAGTTTTTCAAAGATGACGAAAGCAGATGCGAATGGCGAGCTCTACCGGAGATGTTTAAAAATTTTGGGTAATTCAAGGGCGTATTCGGTAATCAGTTTTGTTTCACGTTTGGGAGCGGTCAATTTTCCGCCTATATCGTGCGATTGAACGCCTTAGACTATTTTTTTGGGGACTATGTTAAGGCTCGGTTTCGGGGCAAACCCCGAATCATTTGAGAATCAACATTTACCTGGGGCCAAATTACCGTATTCGATATCGAGTAAAATTGATGGTAATTTTCTTATTTGAGATTATGGCATTCGATATCGAGCAAGAAATTTATTAAATTTTATCATAATTTCGATATCGAAATCATTTTTCGATACGATAGCTCATTTGATCACGAATGCGGTAATTTGGATCCTGATATCATATTTAAACATTAAATTATATGGATCTTTCTAACGACTCAAATTTGATACGGAAAACAAAGATCGCCCAGATCTGCCATAAAAGTTTGAAGGTCAAGAATTGTATGCATTACTCCATGAAAATTGTTGGCAAACTCCACAAGAGTTTACATAATCATTGGGAGCCCTCAAGCAGCAATTACAAAACGTTTGCGAGCAGCAGAATTCATTTAATAGCAAAGAAATTGGTTGCAGAATGAGAATGTTGCTTAATGCTGTAAAAGGAAATCATTTTTACAACGAATCATTACTTGCGATGAAAAATGGATCCATTGCGATAACCCGAAGCATAAGACATGGGTTGTGAAGCCCCGCCAACCAGCCGAATTGACTCCAAAGTCAATTAACCTTGGTGCAAAAATAATGGTCTGTATTTGGTGGGGCCAAAAGACTCCTATTTAATATGACCTGCTGACAATTGGCCAGACCATTACTGGGAACCTGTGCTGAATGAATGCAAGTGATTCGTTTGAAGTGAGCAGTGGCCAAAAAAAAAAAAACGCTCAGAATATGCAACTAGACGTGAAATCGTAATATTTTGTCATGACAACGCTTGGTCACATGTTGCAAAAAATGAGCAGTGCATTTGGTGCGGAATGCATATGTTGTCAGAAAGATGGGAAAAGTTCAATGACCAAAACTTTAAATTAATTTATATTGTACGAAGTAAAAGCTAAATATTGGAAAAATCTCCCATTTTTAATTAATATAAACAGCCAATACTAAAAATATTTACTTCAATTTTAACATAAAAAATACTATTCTTAATTTTTAAGTTTTATTCAGAGAGAAGTAAGAAAATTACGTTTGTAAATTCACAAAAAGCTTATAAAATGCTTGATAACAAAAATATTTAGTTTATTTCATTATAAAATAGGTTTTTTGAATACGAAAATAATGTAAATAGAATGTTAATGCACAAGAAAATTTAAAAATTTATCAAAGTTTCAATTGCATTATAAACAAGAATTTTTTTGTTGACAAAAGTACGTTAAATGTTCAGTAAATTTTACTTTGTCTGCAAAAACTTTTTTTTAGGTTTTTTATGTTGCACATTGGGAATCAGCTATTTTGCTTTGTAATCCACAAATCTAGCCTAGATTTAACTGTCACTTTAGTGTACCTAAGTAATCTGGAGTGTAGTCAGCTTTCACTTTACTCAGTAGGCAATAATATTTTACAAAGTAGATTGTCCCCTTTTAATCCGAAGCATTTCACGTTTGGAATCAGTCAATTGGTTCAATTTCAATATTTAATATTGTTTGAAAGTAACAAATGAGTAGTACTATGGTTCCGGATAATTTTCTACTTAGACATGTTTATTATAATATTGCTAAAGTCTTACAAAAGTTTAAAAGTCATACTAATGTTAATTAATAATCACCCCTATCGTGAATAAAGATTCCACATGAAATTTGTTCACTTTTCACATTTTTCCTATTTAAATTCAATGTTAAAAAAATAAAAGGGAACAAATTTCATGTGGAATTTTTATTCACGTTTGGGGTGAATAATCTTATCAATTGTTAGTTTTAGCTAATTTTGAGCAGGTTTGGAAAAGAATATTAACCCATTTCGCTCCGAGACTAAATTTTTATTTTTCTTTTTTGAAAAAAATACTTTTTTAGGGTAATTAGGACCCACTGATTGCAAAAATCTGGTCAAAAAAAATTTCAGATTTTTCGTTTTCCCGGAAAAGCCTGTTCGAAATTTCGAACACTGGCGTATATCCTATATGTCAACTTTGTATGTAAGTAAAACATTTGGATTTATTTGCTGTTTTATTGATTTATTTTGATATTGTGGAATCAAATGATACAAAAGTTATTAAATTTTGTTTAAAATTATATTGAATTAAAAATTGCGAAAAAAATGTTCTTATTTATGTTTTTGCTTGAAACAGTTTGTGTGTAAATTGTGGGCTTACCACAACCCTTCAATTGACAACGACGATGTTTTCCCTTGGGATTTCTGATTATAACGTGTTTTCCCTCAATTTTTGGAAGATTAGTTGGTCGATATTCCTTATCGCTGATATCATCATCGGTAGTTTCTCTTCTTTCAGCCAAAAGAAGAGCTTCTGTCACAAAGATTTTGAATTATTTTTGACTCATATACGTTTCTCAACTTTGTATTTTGCAATCAAGCAATGCAATTTCCAAGCATTCACAACCCGAATGCAAATTCAAAGTAGTGTACCACAAAGGCCAATACCATTTTTTTCCACGTATATTGATTCGGTAGTTCTGGACAGCATTGTCGTGCAAATCCACACCCCCCATGCCCTTGTTATAATTATGTAATATGACTGGCTGGACATACACGACGTACTTACCAGCTTCCGCGTTCTTTTTTGATGTCGATGCTTTTTTCCACCGTTGGCAAAGTGGAAAGAAGACAAATTTAATCTCTTTCCTTAAATCTATTTTCTTATAACACAAAGAATTGAAAAAGTCTTTCAAGTGTCATTGTCAGTTAGTAACTATAGGATAAGTGCCAACGTTCGAAATTTCGAACAGTCAAGTTTACACATATATGAAGTCATGCATGTTAATGCAAACCATGGTTTATATGTTTTGTGACATAATTACAAATATTGGCAATAATTCCTCATGATTATTCTTTTAATTTTATTTATTTTATTATTCTTATAAATTTATTTAAAAAGTGTCTAAAAAAATGGGTTACAGAATTTTACCCCTAGCACGAGGGGGAGGGGGGTGGTCACGGAGATATATAGTTTTTTAATTTTGATAAGACGAGACTTAACATTCATACCAAAATTTATTTGAAATTCTACCTTTTTCATATATAAATTTTTTTTTTGAAAAAATTTGATTTTTACTGTTCGAAAAATCGAACAGCAGAGCGAAATGGGTTAAAGCAGTTTTTTATGTAAGAAGGTACTTTATGTTGTAAATAATATAATAATAATAAAAAATACAAAAATAGCTGGTGCCTTTTTTAATTTTGAAAAATATGTAAAAAAATCTTTTTATATAAAAAAGTACACCATGTGTTTGGTATGTGTTAATAAATTTAAAATTGAAAATAAATTTTAAAAATTATGTCAATAATAAGGTTTATTTTTGAAAAGGTACCAAATATTTTTTTAGCATGAAAAAGTACCAAATATTTTAGTGCCAAAAAAATAAACAACTAATTGCTGCTTTGCTTTTAAGGCACAAATATGCTAGCAACAATTCTTTTTGCAATAAAGTACCATAACAATAAATTAATTAAATTTTTTAGCCTTGTATTCAAAACAGCTAAAATAAACTGTGTATAAAATAAATTATGTCAGTGTGTAGATGTCCCTGTAGATGAATTACAACTTTCACACAATCTCTTTCTTAGTTTCTTTTTAATTATTAAGGCACTGAAAATTATTATTTTAAATCCTTTTTTGCTGGCTTTTCTCTCAGACCAAACAAACACACAGAGACACACACACACGCACGCACTTTTACAATCCTTTATATTTACACATACAGATTCATAAATATACAAAATTCAAGCAATAAAACTGATATTCATGGTAAAATTCTTTTGAACTTTGGTTTAAATTAAATGGAAAAGCGAAAAAGCAAGCAAACAACAACATAAAGCATATAAATAGTGATAATAAGTAAATTTCTTAATAATGATGTTCATCATTATTACATTAATAATATTATTATTATTATTTTTATTGCTTTTACTGCTGTAGTATGATTGTAGTGGCTGGTTTTGGTTCAGCTCAGCTCAGTACAACACGCTTCTCCTCTTTTCTGTGTGCTGCTGCTTCGTTTTGGTCTGGTTTATTATGGCTGTGGTGCTACACAGTGGATGTGGCAGAAACTGATGGTGGTAAAATAAAACCAAAAATTATAATAAGTCTTTATATGAATACCCAGCAAGCCATACGAGTCCGAAAAGAGTCGTTTCTGACACCTTTTCCGGAGCGTTCATGCTCATTATGAGCCCAAAAAATAATCATTATTGCTCCGAAAAGCTTCAGAAAAGAGGGTTATTAAAAAATGGTCCGTCAGAAAGAGCTCTTAGATAATGTCAGAAAAGAGTCTTTTATGAGGGTGTTTTTGGGCTCTGAAAGAGCTCTTAGATAATGTCAGAAAAGAGTCTTTTATGAGGGGTTTTTTTTGGCTCTGTGTTATCTTGTTTTTATCATTCTTGTGTGGTACAGCTATGTTTTTTTTTGTTCAAAGCACAAATAACAGGACAACAACGCTTTGGTACACACATAATTAAGTGGAATTTCTGAGTCATACTGCGTGCAGACTCAAACAACTCAACGGGGTCCCTTCGACTCTACTTAAGTGTTCGCACGTAGTGAACTACCACGTCAACCAACCAGGACAGTAACAAGCAAATTTTTCTTTTGTTGAACTCTTTTCTGACTCCTTTTTGGGAGCGCTCCTAGAATGGTATGCTGGGTATATGGACGAGTGTTTGTTTGTACTTATGTATTTGTGTTTTGTATGTGTATTAAATATTATTTAATGTGTGACATTAACAGACCATAATTCATATTTTATTTCCATAAAAATTTCTAGGAATAACAACAACAACAACAACCACTACAAGAAATTTAAAAAACACCAACTCAACTTGAACTAAACGAAGACAAATGTTTAAGGCTTAAAAATGGTATAGAAAATGTAAAGTATGAAGCAGAGTTAGACCACTGCCTCGATATGTACTTAAACTTGTAATAACTAAAGAGATGAAATTAAGCTTTTAAAATATCAACTGCAAAGGTGACATATTAAAACACCTGGGGCGTTACTCTCCAACAAAGTTGAACAACTTGAGTTAAAAATCTCATTTACCTTTTGTTTTAATTTAAAACTTATAACTTATTTGAGCCCTGTCTCTATATATTTCTTAAAGAAAATCAATTTAGAATTTCTGACACCTAAAGCTTAATAGAAACTTAAACAATGTTACATGTCATATATGTAATTAATTAATTTACATAAATTATTACACATATTGTGTAGGGTATATAGGAGACATAATAACACAACTTTTATTTGCAAACATAAATCATTAGCTAATTTTAATTAATGGCATAATTTGTTAAACAAATAGGAGAACCTTTGTTATAATTTGCACACCATAATATTTTATTTATTAAGATCTGCAAACGGTTATGCTTTATTAAAATCTACAGGCTTTAAAACGACATAGGTTTATGATAGATGTCGAGAGCTGTCATTAAATATGTTAAAGATATATTTAAAGATTCATTAAGGAAAAAGAGTTAAGGTACGGTCATATTTGGCAAATATTTGCCAAAAAAGACATAACCACTAAATAATATATATTTGAACTCGTTTATTTCTTTAAAAAAACTTTAGGCCAAACCACAACAAATATTTAATTTTAATTTATTTGATGCTGTTTGATTTTGCAAAACTCTTGTAAGATTAGTTTTGTTTACAATAATTGAATATTTTTTGTCAGGCAAACCCTGGCTAAACCCCGGTAAGAACTATTCAAATACCGTAGACTATTATGACTATATCTAGCTTTAATTGCTTTCAATTTTCTTGCTAGTTTTTCCCCCTCCCTAAAAGTAATTTCAAAACGTCATTGACAAACAAACATTTTCGTTTTTGTTACAAACAGCTGGAAAATTTGTCATCACTTTATGCGATAATGTTAGGATTGTTAAAACAACGACTGGTTATTTGTGTAAAACGTTGTTATTGTCTTTTTTTTTATAAATATAACAAATATAACAATTACTTGCCATAAGAAATGTTAAGAAAAAACATGAATAAATGAGTAAAATTGTAACAACAGAAAGAAAAAATGCATTAGCAAACATCCGGATATATCTATAAACGGCATTGCTTTGTTAGAAATGTAAGGAGTGAGTAACCGGCAGTTTTAGGTACTACACGCAAATAAGAAACATGGTTGCACATGGTTACGACAACCACACTGTATTTTTGCTAACAATATATTGTTGTGGTACACAAATAATTTAGTTACTATAAACATTTTTCTGTTTATCGCATTTATAAAATTGTGTCTGGTTCACCGAAACATAGGGCCCGATTATGGTTCACAACACTAAAATGTTGTGTTGTCTCGATTACAACACAACATGCATTTTTCATACGATTACGCCGATTAGTGTTGTTAATCGTAATCGCTGTTTACAACATACAACATCAAATTAGTTAGTGTTGTGAACGGTAATCGTAACTTGTATCCAGTACTGCAGGTTATGTATGACCAGTATGCCTATTTCCCTTAGTATGCATGTTTATTTCCGGATGATAGTATTTTTCTCAAATACTTGAAGTATTTGTTTCATATGAGCAGCAACAAAAAATAAAATGCAATAATTTACTATTTTGCAAAAGTTGTTGTTTTCTTATTTGGTAAAAACTACATACACAAAAATTTCCTTTTGTAAATTATTTTCAAATATTTTGTAAGTTGTTATTCAGTGAATTTTTGTAAGACTGGCTGTGTGTAAGTTTGCTACACTCTATTCAGTTGAATTTAGGTTGAAGTTTTATATTTGTCTTGCTACAGCATTTGATAAATGTTCAAAGTTAAATGAATGTGTGTGTGTGTGTTTATTTTTCTATTGCAACATTTATGTCTGTGCATTCGCATTAACGCACATTTGCAATTGCAGTGTAATACAAATAAACAAAAAATAAACAAACAAATAAACTAACATACACTTATGCTTATCTATAAGGGAGAATAATATGTAAAGTATTTGGAAATTTTATATTTCTAAAAATAAAACTGAAAACACTTTTAAGACTCTGCTCGTTTCTATTTGCAAAATAGCAAATACAGCAGTTTGTTTTATTTACATTGCATTGTTACATTTTCGCTGCTTTTAGTATTTTTGTTTCTGTGACTGTTTGTTGCCTTTTACCAACAAAAAAAAAACAAGCTCCAAACACTCACATTAATTCGCTCTCTTACTTGTTCCCTTAAGCTTTGTGTCCACGATCGTCAGATATTAAAACGTTGTCATATCTAGCAATGTGCTAGAAATGTACTGACATTGAAAAATTTTTAGCAAAAGGTGACAATTTAGACGACTGTAAGAAAACTAACAATTTCATTTGCACACAATTGTCACACAATGAATTTATCTGTCAACCGAAATTGTCAGTTTACACGGTTGTCAGATTGTTGTGTGGCATTGTCAAATTCGTTTTGCAGCTCTGTGTGTGTGTTTCAAAATTTTAAATATTGTCATGGAACAAAAAAGAGCAATTGGAACCATTTTATCCGCTTGTGTCCTAATGCACACTTTAATTTAATTCTTTAATTTTCTTCTAATTTTTCAAAAATTTTAACAATGCACACTTGTTTGTTTATTGATGTATATACAGAGTTGCATTTAGAAATAATTTCTATGACAATGCTGCCATTGGCAGATGCATAAACTTTGCACATATGACAATGAAAAGTGTTTGTCAATTGTATTAAAACAATGACAATGACAATATTGTGTGTTTACACGATTGTTAGATGTCTGACAATATTTTTGTCTTCCAATGTACTGAAAATGCTTTTTCTTACAACGTTGGAAGGCAAACAATTTAAGTTTACACAGTTGGTAGACATTTTCTGAACATTTTTCGGACAACGTTGTAATATCTGACAATCGTGGACACATAGCTTTAGACAAACCCTGAAAGTATGCTGGGATTTTTGTTTGTTTCTTATTTTGTGTTTTTTTTCTCTCTTTTAATGAAAAACATAACAAAAAACACAAACTAACGGTTGGCAATGTTTTGTTTACATGCGTGTGAATGTGTGTGGGTGGGTGGGTGTGTGTGCAAAAGGAAAATGAAAATCAAAACAAAAACAAATCTAGAACAAAAATATGCACTATCATCAGCAGCATACAACATCTCATTGTCGTCATCAGCATGCATATTGAGATGCATTCTCGCAGTCGACTGATTTCACACCATGAGTCTGGCAGTGCCATTATCTTTTTCACATTTTTGTTTCTGTACTGTCATTGTTGTTGTTGTTTTCTCTATCTACTCCCTTCGTTTATTTAATAGCTTGTGTGTTTGTGGATTTTTGTATTTGTGTCAAATATTTAAGAGTTGCGTATACGCCACAATGACTTTATTGAATGTTTTTTATTTTATTTCATTTAGTTTTGGAATGCATGGTCTGTTCATGTGCATTTTTTTCTACCCTACACCTTCATGATAGGGAGGGTATATTGGATTTGTGCTGTTCTCTGTAACGCCAATAAGTATTAGTCCAACACCCACCGATTGAATTACTTCCTGAATCGATTTAACGATGTCCGTTTGTAGGTCCATCCGCCCGTCTGACTGACTAGCGTGATGTTCATGTAAAGCTTGAGCGCAGAGTACTGATCGTAATTTAAATGATATTTTAATGAAATTTGGTACATGATATTTTTTCCGCTCAAGGACGGCTGGAATTGAAATTGGTTGAAATCGATCCATTATTTCACCTAGCCCTCATACGACTGTCCCCCGGAAGTAGGAGTTTATCGGTCATAAATGTTTGAATTATGAAAGTATGCAAACAAATTTCGCCACAAATAAGTTGTACACGAAGCCTAATCACATTTAGAAATTTTGTGTATATTGATCCATAATTGACCATAGCTCCCATATAAGGACCACTGGCGAAAATCACTTTAAAGAGCATAACTCTCTTAAAAATGTTGACATCCTAATAATATTTACACAATCATTCGGCACAATTTTATGATGTTCGGTCCATTATTAGTCATACCTGCCATATAATGTCCACTTCCGAAAATTACTTTCACAACCATAAATCTCTTTGAAATGTTGCTATCCAAATAAAATTCAACACAAATAAGTTTCACATATACAGATGTCATGGCACCTAATTTTATATGGTCGGCCCATAATTAGTCAAGGCTCTCATATAAGTTTCTCTTCGAAAATCACTTTAACACGTATAAATCTTTTAAAAAGTGTTTACATCTTGATCATATTTAACACATAAATTTATGAATGATCGGTCCATAATAGATCATAGCTTCCATGTAGTGCTCATTTCTGAAAAACAGTTTTTACACATATACTGGGTTTAGGGTATTAAATGCTCGGGCTTGACCGACTATACTTTCTTACTTGTTTTTCAGAGTTTATTTGTTTTGTAACAAAATTCTATCTATGTGCTGTGTTTTGTGTGTGTTTTCTAAGATTGTTAGCTGGTGTTAGAGTATTTGTTTGAGCGTGTTCATTTGTTTTTTGATTGTTTTTTTTTTTGTATTATGTATACATATTTTTATAATGGTCTCTATCATACAGACATATAATATGCATCAGATTTAAATGGGTGTATTTGCCCTGGAGTGTGTCTGTGTAAATGTTTGAATAAATATTTACTGACATTAAGCAATAGAATTGTAAAGGAGTGTAAGGATTTTTTAAAATCTTTTATAGGGTTCTTCAAAGTAAAATAAAACAAAGACTATAATATTTTGGAAATAGTAAGGTTTGCTAATTCTCGTTGTGTATTTTGAGTTTTGAAGCTGAAATCGTTGTGTATTAACTCCATCTCTAACATAAACCCACAGAAAATAAAATAAGGATTGGGAAATTTGTTTTGCAATACATTCATTGTTTCGGTGCCTTTAAGATGTGTATCACCGTCCTGTTGAACGGTGCACATGCCAGTGATCTCCATGTCTGCAATAATAGGCCAAAGTTTAGTTGAGAATATCTTTCGATAGTCTGATTGATTCAACGTAACCGTCATTACCAGGCTTATTTGCACAGAAAAAATTACCAAATCCAAGTTATACAGTGCACCATAAAGTTTAACATGCAAATGCTTCTCAATAATTACTCTTGTTTTCTTCTTCAACACTTTGCCTCAAATTTCCGATATTTTTACTTCAACAACTTGGTCGAACATGCGTCGGTATTGGCACATTATATAGCGAGACAAATTCATCAACCAAATTTATAATAGCGTTATTATTATTATTTTCATAGTAACTTTTTAAAAGTCTAATATGATTTTCTAGTGAAATTTAATTCATTGTAAGAATTTTCAAACCTCCTACTACTTATATGCCAACAAGTTAAATGTAAAAACGTTCATGTTATTTCAATATGCTCCTGTTGGAAAAATTGTAAAGCATGCCTTTGAAAAAATTCAAGATTGCGATCAACTTATTTGGATTGGCTTGGATTTGAATGATTTTCTTTCGAAATGTTCTTTCTAGGCAGACATGCAGAAAAATAAAAAGCATAAAAATTCCACAAGAGATTGTAATAATAGAATGATGTAATGTCACATTTAAATTTTAAAATAAGTTCTTTTTGGATAATATTGGAAATTAGATTTTCTAAATAAAACAATTAAGTCCAGGAAAAAATTGGGTCAAAGTGTTTCCAAATATTTAATATTATTTAACAATTCTGCTCATAAGGTGAACATATACATACGTATGTATATATATCAGAGATCGGCAATGAATCGTTTTTTTACGATTCACAATTACATATTGCTTTGAAATATTTTGTTATGGTAAATTTCATTAACTAGCTAACAAAAAAATTTAAGGAAACTCGGTATAAAATTCTGCCTGATATTTAAAATTAAAAAAAAATCCGGCCAGGGTTTGACAAAAATTTTTAATTTAAATTTTTAAATCCATATAACTCGAAAATCTTTAGAGATAAATAACACAAGCTAGCAAGTTTTTTAAAGAACTTTTAGAAAAAATAAAAATCTTAGAAATCGGCTACATAACAAAAAAAAATTCCAGGCGTTTAAAGAAATTGCATGTTAAAGGTGCTGTGTGTCAGGACGCCACAAGACCATCTTTAAAACTTAAACTCGAATACTGCTTGGCTACACCATGTAACATTTTATTTCGCTCAGACTAGCCGTTTAGATTTATGACATACATATTTATTTTAAAAAATTTTTCAATTCTGCCCTACTGTGCAATATTAAGAGTTAAGCTATATGACTACTAGATTGTGGTATTGTATTTTTAGAATTTTAAAAACCATGAATTACACGGTGCGACAGTCCAAAAAACCTGAGACCGGATATTTTTTTCTTGTAGGGCTTGTCGAGTAAAACAAGATTCCAATAGTGAAATATGCCAGACACCACCAAAATTCGGATTTAGGGTTAAAAAACCGTTTTTTGTACCTTTGCACACTTATAAGCCTGTAATTTTGTTGATAGTGATCCGATTTTCAATTTCTTACTAGATTTGAAAAGAAGAAACTGAGATCTTTCGAATGGTATAAAATTTATCTAAGCAAACTTGAGAAATTTTATACATTAGATTATAATATATATAAACGTAATCAAAGTTCAAAATTTTTTGAAAAATCTACCCCCTGGCCCACGATGTTCGCTTATATAAGACTTAAGACACAAACTTTTTATCGTATCTATTTTTTACTCAATCAAGTTTGTTTATTCCACAATCTAGTTTGTGTCTTAAGTCTTATCTAAGCGAACGTTATCGTTCGACATCGTGGGCCAGGGGCTAAAATATTTGTGTTTGCTCGACAATAATTTCTCAAGTTAAAACCTATTTTTTTCAAAATTTTACAAATTATATAGAAAGAAATAAAAGGAAATTTCCTGGATAATTGTATTGTTCACTACATTTTATCAACGATTTAAGTCCTTTAATGTCTCTATTGTTACATTGGCATGCTTTGTTCTTTAAAATACTGCAAAAAATGCGTTAAGTTCATATACAGCAATAAATGTCAGCGCTATTTTTTTTTTTTGCACAATTTTGTTAATTAAGTTTTGTTGAATTTATAGTGAATACTGTAGCAAAAAAAAAAAAACTATAAAAAAATATTACAAGTTACAAGTTTTTCAATTATTATTGTGAGCATGTTAAACGGAGACAGAAAAAGGCAACATTATATAGGAAAGGATAGAAAAAAGTCGGTAACAATAATCTACTTCTACTGTCATATAATAATTTAGTTGATTGTGTTGGATTTTTTTCCCCTAGTTTTGCTCAATTTTCAACTGGACAACTACATCTGGTTGTAGGTGGTACTATGATGTTTCAGTATTACTGAGGACAGCCTTTAAATTTTGCTGTTTTTAACATTTATTTTAAAAATATGAGAAATCTAAGACTTATCATGAGGTTTTGTTTAAATTAAAATTAAAATATCAGTGGGATTGTAAATTTTGTAATATAAATATTTAAATACTTGACAGTAATAGTGTTTAACTAATAAATATTTTCTTATTTTTTTTCAGGTACGTTAACATTTGTTTGCTGGTTTGTTTTTAAGCTTTCAAGGTAAATAGTAGAGTTTGTTCACTAACGTTTTTTTCAGGCCGAAACTAATAATAAACAAAAAATCTATATTCGACCTAATTCGAAACAAACCGAAACTTTTAAAATATTTATACAATTAATTTAAAACATAGATGCCAGTCTTTTTTAAAGAAAAATTGTTAAAATTTTGATATTTAATTTTTGATATTTCTTTAGTTAGAGTTTATTAAATTTAATTTTCATTAAATTATTTTTACTGAAGGTAGAAATTGTTACATGAAAATTATTATTAAAATTTTATTGATAATTTTTCGGCTGCGTTGGGGATTGAACCCGGGTTGTTGAATTTACATGTTTCGAGAACCACCACATTCTCTCATCTCAAATTTGATTATTATTATTAATTAATTAATTTAAAGAATACAATTATAAAGTAATATGTTTATGCAATTGTCACATTGGAATGGATTTTCTGTCCTGCCAAGGGACAATGTTTGTTGTCCAAGATCTACTTGTAAACATCAGCTATTTCACTCACCATTATTGAGAAATAGAATTCAGGAATTAGAACGAAATTTATATACCGTTACAATGTGTGTGTATTATTCTTATTATTATTATTACAAATTCATTTAATTAATAATTAAAATTCAATTCAATTTTAATTTTAAAACATGTTTAGATAATTAAAAGGTAGCCTAAAGTACCCACACAAAACTGCACTCTCCATAGACCTTGCTTTTTAATCTTGAACGGAGAAATTTTTGTTTTTAGGGAACAGGTTTTACCGTATTCTTAAATACTTTAAAATAAAATATAAATTTTTGTATTCTATTAATTATATTAAGAACGTGTATCACCTTAAAAATTCCATCATCTCTGTTTTTCCTTTATAAAAGTTTCGGTTTCGGTCGAAATATAGCCGACACCCGAATATTGGTATTCGGCCAGTTTTTGGCCTAATTCGAAACTGAAACCGATTACTCGGTCGGACTGTAATACAAATTAATTACTTAAAATGTTTTTTTTTATTTCATAAAAGAATATACATGACAGGGTTCTGTAATATAAAAGAATTTAAAAACACCTGCAACAAGTGGAATTATTTTGAAGAAAGCGTATATAACACATGGAGATCTTAGTTGCCAAAAAGACTAACTTCAGTTTTGACTATTAAAATATGTTCGAGTGAAAGCGTTTTAAGCCTAATATTGTCTGGTATAAAAATATTTTATATTGTCTGGTATAACACTGTACAACATTTAGCAGGTGATTGATTCGAAACTCAATCCTGATAATTGTTTATGAAAGTAGCCCCAAAAATAAGAACTTCTTTAGTTAATTTTTAAATTTGTTTCAGCTTATTCGGACTAGTGGTTCTCGAGTTATGACATACAAAAGAGAGCCTAAAACGTGATAAATTCTTTATACGATACTTACTAACTTCAAATTAGTTTTTAAATTATTATTTGATGTAACATGACCAAACGAATGATGCAGAAGTTCTTCTTTTTGGGGCTACTTTCATAAACAATTATCCGAATTGAGTCCCGAAATCATGTGTTGTACTGTGTAAGGAAAACGATGTTGGCATATCAATTTGTCCATCGGACAGCTTTCGGTTAAACTGTTTAAAAAAAAATATGATTTTTTTTAGAAAAAATACATTTTCAAATTTTAATGGATCCTAAATTGCCAAGTAATGATAAATTCTGGCGCTTCGCTACCTCTAAAATAGCATTTTATTTCATTATTTTAACACGGTGATGTCATTGCCTGCAGGCAATGTCAATAGCGAAATTGTACTGACTTACTATTGACACAGTCACCTGTACTAGTGCCTTATAATACCCCAGACAATTCTAATTACTATAGACATTTAACATGTATCATTGAAAATCCACTACTGACATAGGTAAGACTTCCTTCCTCATTATTCCTTCGATTCTTTGCAGTGGTAAAAGATGCTATCATGTAAAGCAAACCCATATCATGACGTTACTCACATGATGCTTTATTATTTCCTTTACAAAGTGCCCTTGAATTCTTTGCGCTGTTTGGCGCCTTTACTATGTTTATCCTCAGATTGTTTCTAGTCATCTACTGTCTCATTTCTGTGCTCTCTGACAAACTTTAACCTTGCTCCAACATTTTTTTTTTTAATCTAAAATGCAGGTTTTAATTTTATTACAGCTGAGATGTAACCAATATTGCGAAGGTCTAGTATTGCTGTCCATCGACCAAGGGGATCATTGATCTTGTGGTGTTAAACACTTGTCTCTTTTCATTTGTGTTATCATGAGACGTGCATTGCCTAATAGCTTTTCACGATCCCTGATTTGTGGTTCGAAAACAATAGAACGTCTTTTTTGGTCTCTTGCGACCATTAATGGACTTAGTTTAAGCTGTTTACCTTTGACTCGCGTAGAGTAGCTATGTTTTGTCATTGGTAGATTATTGTCCTCAATGGCTCTTGACAGTTTCTTAATTATTTATTATTATTATTAGATGTGTGTTGGATAATTTGCAAAAAGTGTTTACCACATGTAATTATAATAACATTACTTTGATGTGTTTTTTTCCTAACGATAAACTTTGATATTTTTGTGCAAATTTTTTAAGGGACTCACTTGTGCAAAATTGAGTGTATGCCAGTGTTTTTGTACAAATTGTTTATTTCTCAAAAATTATTATTTATCATTTTGTATGGTGAATTATTTTGTTTAGCATTAAACCTGAGGTAAAGGTGCGGCCACATTTGGCCGATATTTGCCGAAAAAGACGTAATCACTAAATAATATATATTTGAACTAGTTTATTTATTTAAAAAAAAACTTCGTTTGTTTAGAACAAGACACAACAAATATTTAGTTCTGTTTTATATGATGAATTTTGATATTGCAAAACTCTTGTAAGAGTTCCATTTTTTTGAGTAAATATTTGCCAAATGTGACCGTATCTTTAGTAACCAAAAACATTTTCTTAATTTTTTTTATTTGTTCGATTTTTATGCAATAAAAAGTGCACAAGACACAAAACATTTAAACAAACTCATTTGTGCTCCCCACTGTAGTTATACTTTGTAGATATCTACCAAAAAAGGGGTTTCCTAAAGTCTAGTGAAAGTAAACCATTTAAAAAGTCTATACTTTACCTTACAAAGCAGGCAATTGACTTTCATATAGATTACTTCTGATGACTAGGACCACTACTTTGCAGCAGCAAAAGGTTTAAAGTGTTTACAGTCTAGATTACTGAGAGACACTAAAGTTGTCTTAAATCTCTTAAATTTACAATTGACTACAACAACAAGATTGCTTGTTTACATTACAACAACAAACTTAGTAACAAATGATGAAAACTGTTTTTATTTCAAAACAAAAATTTTGTTCCAAATTGTCCCACATTTTGGTTCAGAAATTTCTTTATGATTTTCTGCAACAGTGATAAAGCTAAAATTTATATTTATTTCCATAAATGCTTTATTTTTTGAACATATTTTTAAAAAATCATTCTTTATCTCTTGATATTGTAATGATAAGTACTCTACAACATGTTTAAAACCCGCCAGCTAAACAAATATACCCCCAATTAAACCAGTCAGTGTTTTATTTTTTCTTTTTCAGTTTTCTCCAACATTTAGTTTCATCACATAACTTTTTTATTTAAACAGCTTTTAACTCGATTCCTATTTTGTATTTCTCTTAAAACACCCACAAAAATTTGGAAAATTTATTGTTCAAACGAGAAATGTTTTAACAAAATCCAGCAACGGGAAAACAACAATTTTACACATACTAAAAAAGTTTTACAAAAAAAAAAAAAAATAAAACAAATACATAAATAAATTGTCCAACAACGTCAGAAAGAAAATAAAAAAAAAATATAAAATATATAAAATAAAACGGTGTTTATTTAAACATTTATATTTTTTGTATTAAACTTTTTTATTTGAACATTTTATTTTATTTTGTTTTGTTCATTTAAATGACCACTTGTTTTAAAGAGGGGAAGTACAGGCAAAAAATAAAACAAACTGACAATTGCAATGAATAAATAAATAAATGTTTTTTTGTATTTGTTTTATTTAAGCGACAAAATTTAAATAAATTTTTCAGCACACTGTAAAATCAGCACTAAAATCATGTGTTTTTTGATTTTTTTTGTTTAAAAAAAAAACAGTTTTTTTTTGTGCAGAGAGGCGAACAGAGAGGAGGGGGTACTAACAAAAACCTTTCCCGTTATTAATATTTAGAAAAACTGACTTCTGAATATTTCATTCATTTTAAGACTACGTTTCCTCCTGGGGGGGGCGGGTCCTGGGGTCAATATTTGGTGAGCTGGATCAAAGGATAAAAAGTTCCTTTTTAGAGGTTTTTTGATTTTCTTTCACATTTCCCCCAAGGGAACTATATGTAAATTTGGTATCATATGAATGGTCTTTGAGAGACGCATTCAATGGGTTATTCAAAATTAAAAAACAATTTTTTTTAATTCAAAAATTTTGAAAATTTCAGACAAAATTTTAGTGGTTTTTTTATTTTTTCATAGAATTTACTTAAATAAATAGTTGAAATTTCTTGATTATAAACATCATGCATCTTTAACTTGCAAAATTGAGAAAATGTCGTTATAGTTATGCTAGGTTGTGTATTTATAGTTATGTCGCACAGTATATAATTTAAAACATTGTTCACATTAAATCTGGTCAAACTACAAAAGCTTTTTTAAAAAACCTGAAGGCAATATTTACGTTTTTTTTTTCAGTGACTTGTTTTGTAAACATAACTACCGGTTGTGTGTTATAAAAAATGTATTAACCGGAATAAATTTGTATGAGAGCTTAACAAGGGTAATTTTCTGTTCGTTTCGAAAAAAAAATTAAGAAAATTTAATAAGCTTTATTTACAAAATTGTTTAAATATCCTTTTTATAAAATAAAAAATAATGAAAATTACAAACCATAGACTCTCTTTTAATCGTCTTCAATTATTGTGTCAAATAAATACTCATCATTCAATTAAAGTCAGTTAAATACCATTAATCATCGCCACAATTTTTTTATTTTTTTTTATTTTTTCCACATACTCGTACATGCAATAAATATCACTTGAGTGCAGCCGCACATCACAATTTAAACATGTCTCTAATTACAGGCAAAATAAGAGGAGATAAATAAAATAAAAGCTTAAATTTACAAAGTAATCCTCATGTAAATTTCGTTATGGCAATTTTGTAGTATTTAAATGTAAATTTTTTTTTTTCATTTTATTGCTCAAAATGTTGCTGCACAGTGGTTGAGTTTACACGTTAACATAAACACAGCATTTCTAAGCAATTTGTAACATAATTACAAAATTTAAAACATAACTAGAAGAAAAGTTAAACTCTTAGGGAAATAAGCAAATCATTAATTATTTCATAGTGCCAGCATAAAATATGTCTGCTGATTCCAAAGTTATCACAAATGAGCATTAGGGAATTTTAATGGTTTTTGCATTAAACTTTTTTTGATATTACTGAAATGAAATACTTTTCTCAAGGCAGAATGAAGATTTGTGAATTTCCTTCGCTAATAAAATTCTACATACAAATTAGTCAACTTTTCGCCACTGCTGTACTCAGTGTTTAAGTCTACATTTCTTAGAAGTGGTTCAGTAATGCTTGGCTTATAGCTTGGCTTATAATTAAATCAAAAAAGTATTTATTTAGTAAATATCTTCATGTGTATGCTGTATTTGAAACTCACAGCAGTGCTTAAAACTTTAAAAACAGAATTCATATAATTCTATATACTGCGTTGCATAACTATAAATACATAAAATTTTTCTCAATTTTGTATGTGAAAGAAAATGTAAAACATTTTAACCCTACTTGAATGTGAAACAAACAAAAACATAATTTTTATTTTGCCTCTAATACTGTGTTCAGATATGAAACTTAATTGAGTCAATATTCGGTTAATTGACAATATTATTTTAAGTGTTCAGGCATACGCAATTTTCAGCTTACTTAATAATCATTTGACAGTTGGAAAACAATACAAAAAATACTCTATATGGTTGTTGTGTTTCTATGTAAACAAACTTACCTTCACATTGATTTTTTAATGATTTCTTTTGTTTTCTTTTGTTGACATTTGCCATTTTATACAATTTTGTTCACTAAACACAGTTGTGAACAGTGTTGCATTCGAAATCTTACTCAATATTATAACAATTTCGTATTTATTGCGCAATAATTAATTTAGATTTTATATGGAATATTGAGCTCAATAATGGAGTTAATTGCGATTATCGCAATTAAGGTTCATATCTGAACACGCTATAAGAACGTAAAACAAATGTATTGTATTGTAACATTATCAATATTAGGAAATATGGTTTTTGTCTGTGCTAGTTAAATTCGAATTTATCTTCATACACATATAGCTTATATCAAGTAAATAAAAGTCTGGGATTATTCAAAATGTCTGTGATAAAGGTAAATCTGTAACGGTTAGGAAGGAACAAGTTTGATATTTAAAATATTTTGAATGTGTGTAAATAAAATTAAAAAAATTATTATTTGTTTAATTACAACAGATGTTTGAAAATGAATTAACATGAAAACTAGAAAGTTATTCTAAAAAACAAAACTTTGCAGAATACAATACAAATTGTATAAAATTATATCATATATTCATCATTAATTAAGCCATGGTAATTAACAATGTTTACTTGTTTTAGTTTTGCAACATAAAAATGCGCCACCAAAAGCAATACAAATATAATATTCATTGTTTAAATACATGTGTATTTATTCAAATACCAACAATAAAATAAAAACATAAACCAGCAATCCTGAGTGATTGTCTTGAACTAGTGATTTTAACAAAAATTGTGGGAGATTTAGCTATTGATCCTACCTAAAATACACTGTGGATTGCAAAAGGCCACCTAGAGACAATAGTGTCTGCAACAAATTACCTAGGATGTATAAAATATCTAAATACGAATTTTCAGTATAAAAAGAAAGTTGTAAATAACTACACTCTAGATTACCTAGGAGCACTAAAGTGTCAATAGACTCCACGCTAGATTACACAGGCTTTGTAGAGTAACCAGTTGCCTTGAAATTACTGTTTGAAAAGGATATTTACATTGACTACTTGTAGTACTGCTGGGATAGAGAATTTTAAAATATTGAATCAATATTTACAAGTATTATTGTATGTAGTATGTATGAATTGTATGTAAATAGTTTACAGAATAGTAACTAAGTTTGTAATACAACATGTGTAATTCAAAGTATAAATTTAATTTACTGCCGGTTTTTTTTTTTGTCTGTGTTGTAAATTCTCTGCACTTGCTGTTGTTGATTTTTGTGCTAAATAAAAGAAATAAATTGTGTACTTTTGTTTTTTTTTTTTTTGTAAAATAAATCAACAACAAAATATGTTTTAAAAAATTCTATTGGATTATAACAAAACAAAAAAATATAAATAAAAATAAGTAAAAATATGTGTATAAATAAAATTTATATGAAAAGTCATTTATTAAAAATTTATTTGCTAAAACATTTACATATGTTCGTTTTGAATAAAAAAGAAACTGGGCTAAAAATGCCAACAATTTCAAAATGTATAGTAGAGTTAACATAAATATAACAAAATGTACATTTATTATTTAAATGTTTAATGAAGAAAAACTATGCCCCATGAATGCGGGTGAATGCTAGATTGCTATTTAAAAATATTATTTATTGAAATTCATTCACAGGAAAAATGTATTTAGTTGAAATAAATATGAAATCAATAAATTTTATATATTTTCTTATAAAAAATTACAGGGCTAAAAAGAAATGTAAGGTAAAGAGTTCTATAATCTATTTTAGAACATGACAATCTAATTAAATAAGTGTTTATCATGAAACACAGATACTTAAAATGGTCTATCATTTGAAAGAGCATTCTTTGGCATTTATGTTTTGAAGATTATGTCTATCAAATGTTGGCCGTTGCTACATCGCAGATGGTCTGTCGAGCATTTCGATGACTCGTTCGAGCATTTCGACTGGTAAGTGCCGAATGACACACGTGATGTTTTCCTCCAAGGCCTGAATCGAAGCGGATTTGTCTGCATAAACTTTAGACTTTACATATCCCCACAGGAAAAAGTCTAACGGTGTGAGATCACACGATCTTGATGGCCAATCGACCGGCCCAAAACATGAAATTATGTGCTCACCAAAGTGTTCTTTCAATAAATCCATTAATTGCTGCGATGTGTGGAAAGTAGCGCCGTCTTTCTGAAACCAAATGTCGTTAAGATCACGAACTTCAATGTCAGGCATCAAATCATGTCACGATAACGGTAGCCATTGGCGGTTACATTCGCACCAGCATCATTTTTAAAGAAATATGGACCGATGATACCAGCGGCCTGGGCCTCATCGCTGAACAAAATTTTCATCTAAAGTGCACGAAACACATTCCTCAAAGAACGTGAATTTTCGTAATAAAGTTGAACGATTTGTAAACGTTGTTCAGGCGTATGTAAGTCTTTCCATTATCAAATGCCAAACAATACTAAACAAAAATAACATGACAGCATGACACGACTCACACGTGATCTGTCAACAAAAAGGCCATTGAAAAAAGTATCTCTACTTGAATCACCCTTAATAATATGTGTGTGAAGATAAATTCGAATTTAACTAGCTCAGACAAAAACCACGTTTCCTAACATTGGTAATGTTACAGTCAACATACCACTGTTAAGCTCTTAACAAGCATATTTGCTTGAATTTTGAAAAGTTTAGCGTTTAGGATGAAATTCTCTAGAAGAATTTGGACAAATATCGAGTTGCACACGTAGCCCACTATATAGAAAGGGTTGTCCAAAGGGTCCTAAATGAGACTACATTAGTCGATGTTCTGAAATAATTTTAGAACTTTAATAAAACGATTTAAAAAAAATGTATTTTTGGAAACAGTAGCTTCAAAATTATAGTGGGATACGTGGGAGAATCTATATTTGTTTTAATTTTTCTACAGAATTTCATCCTAAAAGTTATTTTTTTATGATCTCTCGTTATATAATTATAGAGAGAAATTTTGCATTAATATTTTGTTAGTGTTTCATAACTATAATTACATTTAATGATAAACAGATAAGAATACTAGAAAAACAAAACTATAACTGTTATTTATTCGTATAATGCAATTTTTAACAGTGAAATTTGTAAATGATCAAATTTCAGTTCCAACAATAACTGGCTTAAGTTTTCGAACAATTGCTAAAACAATCAATCAGTCAGATAATTACAATAAAAAATTTTCAAAAACTCCGGATTTTTTATCGTAAATATAAAAAACTTTTTGAACTGGGCTATACTAACGGCAACTACAGTGGGTGGCCAAATTATTAGTTACACTATATTAATTAAGATTTAACCGCTTTTAATACGTATATAAATTTATTTCTTGTACCAGATGTTTTCGTATTTTAATTCTGGTAATACTGTTAAATATTTTGTGCAGTGTTAACAATGATTGGTGACATTAGAGTGCAGTTGTAAATCATTATCTGTCATTCTGCTCTGAAGTGTGAAATATGCAATTTTGATTAAATCGATTAAAGTCTGGCATAACGATGAAGAACTAAAAGAAAATGTTCAAAAATGCATTCAGAGCATGCCAAAAAGGGTGCAAGCTGTTATTGAGGCCAAAGAAGGTTCTACGAAATATTAAGGTTTTTTTTCAAAAAAATTTGTATCCTCAAATATCCTTAAATATATATTTTTAAAACAAAAGAATTTATTTTTAATTGAATTAGAAACACTTAATTTACCTAAAAGAACAAATAAAAGGATAAATTTGCACGTGTAACTAATAATTTGACCACCCACTGTATGCCAATTAGCTGTCGACGTCGACACCAGACTGTTAGGGAATAGCAAATATGTATTGATGTCGTGTTAAAGTGACGTTGACTCAAAATTCACATTGATGTCGACGACGCCAAACAGAATAAGGGTGTATATTTTTTTCTTTAAATGATTTTTTTACGATAATGACAAGTCTATGGGTTTGTTCGATAGTGTTGTATTTTCTTGTAAATCCAAATTGATAATTGTGAATACAATTGTTTTCAATTAAAAGCGGGTATAACTTGTTCATGATTATATTATCGTATAGCTTTGATATATTTGACAATAGGCTGATGGGTCCACATGATTCTATTTTTGTGTCTTTATCCTTTTCCATCGCATCATCTACAAAACCAGTATAGTTTGCAAATTCTAAAAAATATAGCTGATATACGTTTATAAATTATTAGAGACAGAATTTATTTCGCTGGAGTTCATTTTCTGCCCTGTCGGGAGCGTCATCATCAATATTTCTTGTGCTAAATCTACTTGTAACTCACTCATTAAACTCATAATTATTGAGAAATAGTTTTCGGGAAATAATTATACTTCTTACGAAATTAATTTATTATTTGTTTTTTAAATATTTAATACATTTTGTTATGTTTTCTTCATATAGAACTGCCCATTTTAATTGAATACTATAGACCATCATCATTAATTAGGACTCATATTTTAGAATTCTCCTCCTTAATACTCCGGTTTGTTATATAAACTAAATTGTACCGCAGAAATTACTATGCTGCTATTGGCATTTAATCCTTACAATCGTGTTCTTAAAGCCTGAGCAACAAATAAATGTTGGTTAAATGTATAAATAATTGTTTCCTGCTGTATATAGATACATACGTATTATACATACGTATGCAGGATTTGTAATGGATGGTTACAAAATGTGTTTTAAACTTGTTTATAAATGATATTTTAAACTGTAAATAATTATTTACAAAAACATTGCAATGGAATCTAATGTAGTGTAATGTGTTGTGTTGTGTTGTGTTAAATAATCCTTTAAACACTGTTTATTGGGTTGTTTGGTGGGTATTAGTAGGTGGTGTATGTTTTGTGTTTAAACAGCAACTTAATGTTTAACAGAGTTTATTATTATCATCACTGTGGCCTTTTCAAAGCTTAAAGTAGGTAATTCAGTGCATTTAATTTTATTGATCTATTGTATAATTTGGTGGTGTTTGCTGAACCTGTTAACATGGCTTAAAACATTGCCGGCTGTTTTGTTATATTTTACTGCATTTGCTTGTTTTGTGAACAATATATTTTGTTTTTTAACTTTGCCAAAGGTGGCAGTTTAGTAAACTAGGTGACTTATTTAACAAGTCATTTTGTAACCGTTTAAATCAGACCTCTAAGCACAGAGTATACAGAGGTGACAATAATGACGTTTCAAAAGTGCTACAATCAGCTGATAAGGCAGCAAATTTCGAACCACCAGTGATACTGGTTAAAGGATTGATGTTTGACTGTAGGCTAGCGGGCGCCGCAGTGGTGCAGAGAGTGAGAACGTAAAGAATTCTGATGAGAGAAAGTGGTGTTTCTCGAAACATATGTAAATTCAACCAACAACCCAGTTTCGAATCCTAAGCCAAGAAAAATTATCAATAAATTTTAATAATGTAACAATTCCTACCTTCAGTAAAAATAATAATTTAATGAAAATTAAATTTAATAAACTCGAGCCTGACTAAAGAAATATATCAAAAATTTAAAAACCGAAAATTAATTTTATTGCGCCAGAAAAATTATGAACAATTGTAACGTAAAGAAAACAAAAAGGCTGTTCTCAAAGAAAGAAACTTGGTTATCTTCCATTTCGTTACACCTCTGTATACTCTGTGCCTTTAAGTGTAACCTTTGTATCACTTACTTAAACTATTAATTTTATACAGGATGACTGATAAATTTTGATACATTAAGAAACTCAAATAACTTTTTGTAAAGTTTGTGTAATTTATTTGAAAAATAATACATTTTTATTAAAGTAATGCATAAAGTTTTGAAAATAATTGAATTCAAATGGCCTCCAACCTCGGTGACATATGTGCGACACCTCATCAAAAAGTTATTCATTACTGCCTGGTGTGTTGCAGCGGGTATTGTCTGCATTATCGTTCGAATGGATTGCTTAAATCATCCAAATTTGTTGGGGTTTTTTTGTAAACTTCTTGTTTGCAATAACCCCACAAAAAAAAAAAATTCAGGTGCAGTGCGGTCTAGAGGCCTGGGAGGCCAACGGCATGTGGAGTTTCTAGAAATCAGTTTATTGGGGAATTCTTGCCGCAATTCTGTCATAACAGGTGTGGCTATGTGACAAGTTGCCCCATCTTGTTGAAACCAAACAGAGTTGAATAGGATTCTCTTTCGGCGTAATTCTGGTCTCCATTGAACGTAACAGTAAGGCCTGACAATGAATGTAATTGCATCTGATAAAGTATCTGTGGGTTAGAATTACTCCATATTGGACAATTCTATTTCATAACATTGCCGTTTAAATCAAAATGTGCCTCGTCAGACATAAAAATGGAGTTTTAATCCTCTGGCGCCATTTGTTGTCACAAAATTTCAAGCGAATCGGAAAGTTTCTTGGGTTTAGTTTGTTTGTTAATTGAATCTTATATGGAAGTAAGTTTAAATCTTCGGGCAAAATTGTCTGCAGTGTCTGTCTGCTGACTTCCATTTGAGCAGATAAGCTCCTTGTCGAAACTCGAGAATTGAATTGTATGGTAGCAGCTGCAGCAGCGATAGTTTCCTGCGTCCGAACTGAGTCATCTCGATTATAAGGCCTTCTTGCGATTGGGCCACGCTCGGCAAAATTTTTTGTGAGGCTTATTATAGTCCATCTGCTAGAGGAGTGCCGCCAAACGTGTGCCTATATTCTCTTTGGACGGAAACTACGGACTCTTGTTTCATTTTCCCAATTCACCATTTTAGTTAAGTTGAAAGATCAGTCTATAAAAAAACAAGTAAGAAAGTATAGTCTATGGTCTCATGTAGAACTTTACAGGAGAAGGTAAAACCATAATAGAAACTGTAATATTCAACATGTAACTTTTTTTTGCACAACTGCTTATAAAAGCTTTGTTTTTTACACAATTGCAATAAATTGTTGTGAGGAGGTGTATTTGCGTTAAATGCCTTGGAATCAGGAAAAAATCAAATTTCGAAAAAATAGCGAGTTAGGGCCTTTCTACATGAGACCAACGATATGTATACAACAGTTTTTTCAGCAATGTGCATTTTTTTTTTTTGTTTTTTATAGCAGCTTTCATTAGCCACTCGTTATTTTAGCAGTTTTTTTTCAAATTCCCAGACCCAAACCCAGAGCCAAACAAAAACACATACTTAACTACCTGTCTTTCAGTTTTGGCTGGAGCTTGTAGCCAAATAATTTCCAAACGTTCTTGACCCACTGACAAAACTAATTTTATATATTTCACAGAGCAGACTAGAAAATTTATGGCATTGCTATAGAAATATTAAAGAAATAAAAATAAAAATTGTGCAACAAAACATGAAATGAACTGACACAAAATAAATACAATTTGCATAAAAAATCTATATTTAAATAGAAATTGAATTTTCGTTTGTAATTTTTAAAATTCAAGTAAATATTTTTACAGTTTACACTTACATTTCAACAAATTTAAACAACCATACCCGCCGCCACCTCACAACCAAATTACAGCAAACATAGGAAAACTGGTGCTAAAAATAATGAAATTTGTAAATTTTATTTAAACAATTTTTATGCTAAAGCTAATTCTAACACTTTCAAATAAACCAACATAAATAATAAATAAAAAGGTTCTTTTGCTCCTGCTGCAGCTGTGTGCAAGAACTAAATATGCAGGCAGGCAGCAGCGTTAGTTGGTTGCCTCAGACATATGAAATTGTTGGATTTATGCAAAACCAGTTACTATATAGATAAATTGTTGGCAACGGCTATAAAAAAAACTAAACTAAACATAAAGAAATATGTTGAAAGAAACTAAAGATAAAATGTGAAAAAATTCAGTTTTTCTACGAATAAAAAAAAAATGTTCTTATTTTTACACTCTGCAAGTACTTACTTAAAGTTTGTTATTCACGCGTTCAGTTATTCAGTATTTGCAACAACTTTTATTTAGTTTAAATGTAAACATACTTTTGCCTGCCTGCCTGCCTGTCACCCATCATCATCCAACATTCATCTTCTGTCCCATAACTTTGGTGACATTGTCAATGGAGAGCAATTAATATAAAAATATAATTTTATAGAAAACAGTAGAGCAATCCAAACTAAAGT
This sequence comes from Bellardia pandia, assembly GCA_916048285.2. Taxonomy (NCBI): domain Eukaryota; kingdom Metazoa; phylum Arthropoda; class Insecta; order Diptera; family Calliphoridae; genus Bellardia; species Bellardia pandia. The sequence continues at coordinate 47,216,748 of OU696530.1, forward strand.
AAAACTTCTAACGCGCTCATCTCCTTCTTTTCTTGGATTTCACCTAGTTTCTAGATTTCCTTTTTCTTTGCTGTTACTTTTTCTTCTTGTATGTCATTCTAGTTGAAATAACAATTTCAAAAATTTCCCCACATCTTTGCTGCATCTCCGTTTAGTTGAACGCCTTTTATATTTTGGGAGGAAGCAGGGTATGAGTACTACCGTAATTCCTGGCACAAGTAGTTGCTGAAGGCAACAAATGCCAAGTTTGCTTCGTCAATGGTAAGGAGTATAAGACGTGGCATGATAGGAATCAAGGTACCAATGAGGTAGTGTAATTGGCTGTATATGGTTGGCTGCTACTTTAGGAAATGTTTGTGCGTGTGTGTGTGTGTGTTTTTAAGAAAATTAAAATATCTTCTTTAACTTACATATACATATTTACAATCTTTACAAATACCTTAACACACACATACTACACTCCTTTTAGCCAGGAATGCAGACGCAGAACTTTTAGTGACTGTCTGTCTGTGTGTATGTAGAGCACTTTGAATTTTGTCAACACATTTTTTTGAATGCCAGTCAATCCGGTTTTAGTAGAACGAAACAAGTTTTCACTTTTTCACGCTACATTTTCAGGGAAAATATGTTAAATTTTAGGTTAAACTTTAGTTTTAAAAATTGTTTAATATTGAAGCAAAACTCAGGGTTTATAATATATATATATTATTGATTCCTATGGTTCCAAGTTGGAACAAAGGGCCGTAACATTCTATTCGTTGCGGTTTCTGTAATCAGTAGAGTTTAAGATGAACCGGTGATTAGCCGATCGCATCCGATTCTGGTACCGAGGCTGCCGGTTGTCCAAAAATGTTAGAAAATGAAATAAGTTGTTGAGATTGGCTATTGAGTGGCGCCAATTACTCGCCACGCCGTTCCAAGGATCATTGGCAACTCGGCTATTTACAGGTGCTCTAAGCGAGACCCCCGGAGACTCTCCCCTTGATACCGCTGAATTGTCTGCGACTGCTTATTTTATTCGCAGCTTCCCAACATATCTGCTGGGGTTTTCACTATCCGCAACCCGTGGACGCGTCTGATAGCATTCAGCTATGCTTTCCGAGGCAGTAAGTACCATGTAGTATGTAATTTTACACATTATATGCTACTTAGCCACCACTTGGCAGGGTTTATAATGACAAACGTTTAAGGCTTAAACTACATACACACATATGTATGTGTTTATTAAGACATGCAATTGTTTAATAAAACTAGAGGTTTAAGTTAAGATTTAAGTTTAACTGCAACTTTTAAACGAGTGGATGATTAAAGTTAAACTGAGTTCAATTAATAATCTACGTTGTATGTAAGTTAAACTAGGATTTTATTTGTAGCTTTAGATTATAATCAAACAAAATTTTTATAATGATATAATATTTATGGAATGAAGTTAAACCTTCAAAATTATAAGAAGTTAAGCTGAAATTCTGACAGTTAAACTGACACTTTATTAAAGTGTTACTGGAAGTTTATAACAACCTATGATGCTTAAATTCGAACTTTAGCACAGCTTTCGAATAATATCTGATTAGGAAGTTTTAACCTAAGATTATGGTTGAACTAGGATTTTAAAAATACCTACGATTAAAGTTAAACTGGCAATTTATTAAAGTGTAAACATATGTTTTAACAATTTGCAATACATGTTAAACTTGAACTTAATAAGAAGCTTTTTGGCTTGTCTGCAGAAAACACCCATAGCCTTTGGCGGGGATCGAACCCGCAACCCTCTGACTGATAGTCCGGCACACTATCGCCTAGTCTATCGGGGCACCCTACTACAATTGAAGTGATTTTGAATCGTCATTTAGGTTAAACTAAGACTTCATAGCTGCTAAAAATTCAAGAATTAGGAATTTGTTAAGATCTGCGATTAAAAATAAACTAGGATTTTAAACGACTAAAAATTCAGGACTTTGTAAAGATTGGTGATTAAAGCTAAACTGCGACTTTATAGAGTTTGAAGTGGAACTGTATAATGACCTACAATTCCGGTTTAACTAAAGTTTAAATTAATGGCCTATAATTCAAGCTAATTAGTGACTTTATAACGACCCGGGTTTGAAGTTTAACTTAAACTTCAATGAAGATTAAATGGTACTTAATAACAAACATAGATTGAAGTTAAACTGGGACTTTCTAAAGATACACCAATACCTCGCTTTGCGTCGTTTCATTTTGCGGTTTCTCGAAGTTGCGTCGCTGTTTAATTAGTACTAATTTGCACTGTGCGTCGTTAGATTTGTGAGGTTGCTTTGTTTTGGGTTCGAGTCTTTAAGTTTTTTTTTTGTCGACATCATTAGATGCTAAAACGATGACCCGTATAAGGAGTGCTTTGATGATCAAAATGCGCAGAGAATTACATTAAGTAAAATGGTATTTCAGATAAAAGCAAAAAGCTTATTTGAGGAAATAAAAAGTAAAGCATACAGGCAATTGTTACAAGGAATTTTAGTTGACGTTGAAAAAAAGCAAAGGCAAATATTGGAACATTTTTTTTTAAGAAATTGAATTTTTGTGAAAGAAAGTCGACGACTTAGTATTTTCGTAACCCTAGAACCTATCTTCGATTTTTACATGGCTTGCTATAGAAAATTTTAATTCGCTTTGCGTCGTTTCAATTTGCGTCGTGTTTCTTTGGAACGTAACCCTGACGCAAAGTGAGCTATTGGTGTAAATAAATAAAAATCTTTGAATAAACCCATTTTAGTTTTATAACAAAATAGGATTGAAGTTGGAATTGTTACGTTTAATGAACTACTGTTAAACTTAAAACCACCTAAGGTTAAATTTAAACTGGGCCTTAAAACAACCTCCGATTAACTTAAAAGTCCTGCATATAAATTAAAACATAAACTTTATAAAGACCTTTGAATGAACTCATACCTCCATCCATCCACATGTAAAAGATATTAATTTGCTACTTCTACCAATTCTGTTTATAGAAAAAATATTTGGTTTCTAGCTTCAAGTTACTTTTTCTTAACTTCATTTATCTTGTATAGCCAACTTCCCCTTCCACGGATGTTATTTTAATTTAGCAAATGTGTTTCTGTAATATCTTGTTTAACAATTTTTAGCTTAAATAATTAAATTTTAATGATGATGAAGCTGCCAATAAAGGTGATGAAGACGAAGACGAAAAATTTATTGATTACAAGCGAATTTTGTGGCAACTGAAGTTGTTGAGTTAATAAAAAGCAATTTCAATATGTCTTATGTGTTTAAGTAAGAGGTAATGGGTATACCACTTGATCAAAGTTTTAAATACAAAAATTTTATAAATTATAAAGAACGCAAGACGAGCAGTACATATTCGATAAGAATACCTACAGTTGTGTTCACAATTATGAACAAACAATAGAAATTATAATAATTAATTTACCGCATTGAGATTAAATAGAAACACGACAAAAATGCGAGTTGTTAAAAGCCATGGTTAAGAGGGTTTATTGCCTGCCTGCCTTTAGTTGTTAGTTCGAATGTTTCTGTTTATATTTATTTTTGGCTTCTAACAAAAATCTAAATTAAAACCTTAATTTACATGTTTGAAAACCAAATAAAAGAAAGAAAAAAAAGATCAAGAAATGTAGACAGTCATCATTGCAAAGATGTCTTGTATTCACACCTTTTAAAAAGTTTTCAAATCAAGTGTAAATGAAAATAGCAAGACATGATGTCAACACATTTGGGGTAATCAAAGTAATTTTGTCAAACTAACTACAGAGTAATATTGTTGTAATCCTAACAGATAACGACAGGTTGGTGGGGGTTGTCTGTAATCTTTTTAAATCACACAGAGTGTTTTTATAACCACTAATAAGGATAAAAGGAAAATAATATAAGCAGCTATCTAACATACTGACATGCTCAGACATGCTTAGATATTTCCTAAAATAAAGGCAGATTGTGGAGAATTGTTGACAGCAGTACTGAAATATTGTGACAGTGTTTCATAGGATTATAATAGATAAACTTCAACTTTACATTTCACCATATGTATGTTGAAATCAAGTTTTACCAGTCTCCTAACTATTTTAAGAACTTGTGTTTATGCTATAATATTTACCAAAGACCTAAGTATAACGCTATTTAAAATCAGCCAATTTCATCCACAAATGGCTGACAAATAAGTGACCAAAGTACAGCATTTTTAGATATCAGAAAATGTTTAAATTCATTGTCTAAATTAAGCATTCCTTTGCTTATGTAAACAAAGCAACACTGAAGAGTAAATATTTTACAGATTTTAAACTTAATTCCTATTAAACTTTTACTAAGAATATCCCTAATAATACATAAACAGCTTTTACAGGCTTTGCTTTACTCTATGTATTTCCTTTAAGATAAGCATTATAATGGAAAACCCGAAACCACTAACGATTCACCCAAACCAAAACCTCAACACAAACCCATTATATTGTAGAAGATGAACTAAAATCTGTCTGACTGTCTTCAACGTATTGAAACGGCGCTCAAAATTGTTTCTTCGCAAAACTTTTGCTTTGAACAACAAGACAAAACACACTGACAGCCAGTTTAACAACTCGTTCCCGCACTTTGATTTCACACTTTTATGACATGCTACTTATACATACTTGTACAATAATACTTGCTGCCAATAGCAAACCAAAAGAGTTTTCTTATACAATAAAAAAAAAAACATAAATATGATATAAAAGTTTTATAGAAATATAGCAACTTCCTTCTAGAACAACAAAATAATCGTAAAGCAGTAATAACAATAATAAGTAAAAGCAAAAGAAAAAAGCCTGGCTGGCAAAGTCAATAGCAATGATCCCTAAAACCCCTGAACTAAACCCAAGATTTGCAAAGGATAAACAATTCTTATTAGTTTCTATTATCCCTATTATCAAGGTCAGTCAATTTATCCAGCTCTGTGTTTTCTATTTTAAATAATAACTTAAACTTGTTTTTTTTATTATTATTTGTCTAAGACTTTTAGCATTCGACATTCGATACAAAAACAATCAACAAACTTTTAGAAAACAAAACAATCTCTTGATTAAATATATATTTATTTGATAAACAAAGTTCTTCATTTGCAACATACTCGTGCATATTCGTATAGAATAGAAACTATCAACCAGACATTTTGGTTGATAATAATTTAGTAGATAAATATAAAAAAATAATAAATAAAACTACTAACTACCATATATACAAACATATAAATGTACATACATACATATATGTATATATCTTTATTTATCTGTTGTCGTATGTATGTACCTATTGTACATTTATAGAAAGAAACCTTTGAACTTTTAACATTTAACCAAAAGGAAAAACCAACAGCAGTTACATGAAATATTTTATTCTTAGAATCTATTTTGAGCTGTATCTACTCATTGTTGAAAGGCTGTCAACAATTGAGGTGGCCAGAAGTTGTATAGAATTTTCAAAATGCTAATACTTTGCAGAGAAAGGAACTAACAGAGTAGTGCTGGCAAAGTATTGAGTAATGGGTACCGAGTATCGAGTATTTGCCATTTTTTTGGATACTCAATACTCAAAAGTAGTTACTCGATACTTTCTGAGTTGTATTTTTAATCAAGTTGAATTGGTAAAATAGTGCATAAAAATACATCACTGTAAAAACCAACCGCCGAAATAATACTATGTTTCCACGACGACTTGAATCACCTGATTCGCCTTCTGAATCATGTTTATGAATCATGCTGTTTACATGACCAAAAAACTTGATTCGATTTGACAGTTGTTTTTAATAAACAAAAACAGAATAAAAAAAAAAACAGAATTTACAATTTGTGGAAAATATTTTTTTTAATGGACAAAAAAACTGAGTGAAAATTAGTTAGCTTATTTGAAAAAAAAACATACATTCGTACGTGTTTACTTTCTTTACTTCCAGCAACAAGAAAATAATTTGCTTTGTTTACAATAATATTAAATTTTTACAGCTAGTGCAGATAAACTTGCGATAAAAATTAGAGAAGAGTGCAATTTTTCGTGCTTCGCAAGTTGATTCAATATGAATCTACTTGATTCGCTCTTAAAATTTTGTATGGTGAATCAAGTTGTTTCACTCATGATTGGGGTGTGAAGCATGAATAGAGAGCGAAGCATGTACCGTGGAAACGTAGTATAAAGCTGTCTATTATTTCTTAAGTTGTTGTTAACGTTGAATTAAAAGTTAACTTTACATTTATTTTTAAATTAATAATAAAAGACATACAAAACCAATAATAGTTGAAGATTTATTTTTATTTTTTGAAGAAACTACTTCAATTTGCGGATAAAAACTATGCGTTACAGTTTCAAAAAATCCGTTAAAAGTATCGAGTAGTATTGAGTACCCAAATGAAAAGTATTGAATATTATTGAGTAATGGAAAGTAGTAGAATTTGCCAGCACTATAACAGAGGAATGGTGATATGAGATTTTTTACATGTCTCCCGAATAGGAATTTATAGTTGAAAGGATTCTATCCCCCAAATAAGAGTTTTACTAACGGCTCCAGGAGGGATAGATTCTTCATTGAAGAATTTGGGATTAAATCAGATCTCTGCCTTAGAGCGTGCTGGTAATTGAGGTATTATCGAATATCTTGGGATATATGTATATTTATTGACAGCAAACGGACGTAAAAAGCATAGCAGGTGTCTTCTCGACGTCTAGATTAACCGCAGAATGCCGGATGTCTCTAATGGCCGAATTCTCAGTCATTAGTTAACCATTGGTAAACTAATATACTAACTGTTCTTTAACTAATACTTGTTATTCTTATGGCAAACTAAGCATTGGGAATAAAGAATCATTAGTTAAGCCTTTGTCATTAGCTAACTAAAGACTGTGAATTCGGCCATAAATGAGATAACGTAACTCTCTAGGATAACATAGTTACAGTATAAGAACACTATATTGCTGATGAATTGGCCAGAAGAGGTACAATGATGACCGAGGCAATTAATATGCCTCCAATTCTTTGGAAAGGGATTGAAGAAGTAAAGGTGGTGAAAGTAGATGAAAGCTTTATATCACAACTCTGCAATTGCGCATTATGTTTGTTTTAGTACAGCATTGAAGCGCCTCTGGGGGTGAGTAGGCGCATTATTTTTTAAATCTTGATTTTATAGCATTTATTTAATTATTTTACTTCGGTGGCGTTTGAATGCTAGACCACCGAAGGAGGGCGCTGTGATAAATATTAGTTATGAAGAATAGAAAGAAAACTAATAATTATCAGAAACTTATGTTCTTTGAGTAGCAGCAGCTGGGAATCGAACCCGGGCTAAAAATATCAACTCATGCTTAATGATCAAATCCGCTTACCAATTAAGCTACAGCACCCTTAATACCAGTATTACCATTAAAAGTTTAAAAATGCTTGTTCAGAAACAACTGTTTAGACTTGCTCAGGCAAGGTGGTCGAATGAGACCACTTATTCTATGCTATGGCTAGGTCCATTTGGCCCGTATTTGATTAGGAAAGGATGAATTCATTGTTTAGCTTTCGTCGTGACCAAATGTTGTATTGGCTCGACTACAACACAGCATGCAGTTTTCATACGATTAAGCCGATAAGTGTTGTAAATGGTAATCATAGTTTACAACATACAACATCAAAATACTTAATGTTGCGAACGGTAATCGGGGCCTAGGTCTGTAGGAAAAGGATTACTGTGAGAGCTGCCATAACGAAGAGGAGAAAGAGACAATTACTCATCTTCTCTGCCAATGTCCGGTCCTATCAATAATGAGGGGCACCTTACCTATCATGCTTGGAGGATAATAACAAGGATGAATTTAAAACACATCTATACCTTGGCCAAGGAATCTGGATGGTTTCAAATGGAAAAACCAGTGCTGTGTGCTCGACCAGTTGTTTACCAAAAGGGTAACAACTTAATACATAAAATGTTGGTAACGTTAGCTATTTTAGGGCCATGTAGTGTGACCTGATTTTATGTGAACAAAATTTTATTTTTAAAATGCCTTTTCAACTTAAACCTATGTATATTCCAATAACTTCTGAAGATATTCTTTACAACGTTCCTGTCATTACCTGCTAATGACACAATAATTAATTACTTTTTTATAACTTAGAGATTAGTTGGCACTTAACTAAGCTTGGTCACCCTTTATTCGATAAACAAACAAAAACTGTCACTTGAACAAAAGTTAGTTTTGTTCTGCAGCTCCTTCTCACTTTTTCAAAACTATTTTTATACAGAAAAGTTTATCTACTGGCAAACAGCGACACAAACTGCATGCAAACAACAAATGCATTTGACGTTGTAATGAACTTGACTTAGTTTTGAAAAGCAAAAAAAAAAAAAAAAAAAAAGAATATCTTACAAACATAAACACACGGAAAGAATAATAAAAAATAAAAAAATAAGCAAAAATAGTTGCAAGAGTTTGTAATTAATGAAATGGAATTTAATAAAGAAAAACTAATTTCGTTAATTATATTTATGTAGATTTATTTAAATAGTTTGTTTGTATGTTTAATAATTTTCTAACATTTTTCTGTTCTCTTTTTTGTTCCAGGAATTAGCAGCTCTTTCCCTTTGCAGTGTAAAAATCGGTAAGTGCTGGAATTTTTACATAAAAACAATGGTTTCTTTGATGTTAAAGGCTGATTTTAAAGCTTGGCATTTGGTCTCATTTAGTTTGAAAGAGTTTTTGTTTTCATTAGTTTTGATGTTAAAAAATGTGTATGTTTGTAAATCGATTGAGATGTTGTTTAAGTTTGTTTGTAGTACAAACAAAATGATGTGTGTGAAGATAAATATGCCGAGTTAAATATGTTTTGACGTAAGAGCTTACGTCAAAACATATTTAACTCAAAAGTTAAATATGTTATGACGTAACGACATATTTAACTATATATTTAAATATGAAAACATATTCAAACAACATTTGATGAAAATAAAATTTATTTTAAATTAATTAAAGAACTATTATAAATTTATAGATTGTAATACAAATTATGTACCATTTTGGAAATTAGTTTTTTTCTTTTCTGTTTTAAAAAATTTTTGAAAATTCAACTTCAAGAAAATCACTGATTCTCTGAAGGATTTTGGGCATATTTGGACAAATCCTGCTTTGTCGCTCATATGGACCATATGGAAAATGAAGCCCATGGACTACACTATAAGACGCTATAACCCGTTTTTCTGAATTGTATTTGTGAGTTTTTTAAAAAATTTTTGAAAATTCAACTTCAAGAAAATCACTGATTCTCTGAAGGATTTTGGGCATATTTGGACAAATCCTGCTTTGTCGCTCATATGGACCATATGGAAAATGAAGCCCATGGACTACACTATAAGACGCTATAACCCGTTTTTCTGAATTGTATTTGTGAGTTTTTTAAAAAATTTTTGAAAATTCAACTTCAAGAAAATCACTGATTCTCTGAAGGATTTTGGGCATATTTGGACAAATCCTGCTTTGTCGCTCATATGGACCATATGGAAAATGAAGCCCATGGACTACACTATAAGACGCTATAACCCTATTTTCTGAATTGTATTTGTGAGTTTTTTAAAAAATTTTTTGAAAATTCAACTTCAAGAAAATCACTGATTCTCTGAAGGATTTTGGGCATATTTGGACAAATCCTGCTTTGTCGCTCATATGGACCATATGGAAAATGAAGCCCATGGACTACACTATAAGACGCTATAACCCGTTTTTCTGAATTGTATTTGTGAGTTTTTTAAAAAATTTTTGAAAATTCAACTTCAAGAAAATCACTGATTCTCTGAAGGATTTTGGGCATATTTGGACAAATCCTGCTTTGTCGCTCATATGGACCATATGGAAAATGAAGCCCATGGACTACACTATAAGACGCTATAACCCGTTTTTCTGAATTGTATTTGTGAGTTTTTTAAAAAATTTTTGAAAATTCAACTTCAAGAAAATCACTGATTCTCTGAAGGATTTTGGGCATATTTGGACAAATCCTGCTTTGTCGCTCATATGGACCATATGGAAAATGAAGCCCATGGACTACACTATAAGACGCTATAACCCGTTTTTCTGAATTGTATTTGTGAGTTTTTTAAAAAATTTTTGAAAATTCAACTTCAAGAAAATCACTGATTCTCTGAAGGATTTTGGGCATATTTGGACAAATCCTGCTTTGTCGCTCATATGGACCATATGGAAAATGAAGCCCATGGACTACACTATAAGACGCTATAACCCGTTTTTCTGAATTGTATTTGTGAGTTTTTTAAAAAATTTTTGAAAATTCAACTTCAAGAAAATCACTGATTCTCTGAAGGATTTTGGGCATATTTGGACAAATCCTGCTTTGTCGCTCATATGGACCATATGGAAAATGAAGCCCATGGACTACACTATAAGACGCTATAACCCGTTTTTCTGAATTGTATTTGTGAGTTTTTTAAAAATTTTTTGAAAATTCAACTTCAAGAAAATCACTGATTCTCTGAAGGATTTTGGGCATATTTGGACAAATCCTGCTTTGTCGTTCATATGGACCATATGGAAAATGAAGCCCATGGACTACACTATAAGACGCTATAACCCGTTTTTCTGAATTGTATTTGTGAGTTTTTTAAAAAATTTTTGAAAATTCAACTTCAAGAAAATCACTGATTCTCTGAAGGATTTTGGGCATATTTGGACAAATCCTGCTTTGTCGCTCATATGGACCATATGGAAAATGAAGCCCATGGACTACACTATAAGACGCTATAACCCGTTTTTCTGAATTGTATTTGTGAGTTTTTTAAAAAATTTTTGAAAATTCAACTTCAAGAAAATCACTGATTCTCTGAAGGATTTTGGGCATATTTGGACAAATCCTGCTTTGTCGCTCATATGGACCATATGGAAAATGAAGCCCATGGACTACACTATAAGACGCTATAACCCGTTTTTCTGAATTGTATTTGTGAGTTTTTTAAAAAATTTTTTGAAAATTCAACTTCAAGAAAATCACTGATTCTCTGAAGGATTTTGGGCATATTTGGACAAATCCTGCTTTGTCGCTCATATGGACCATATGGAAAATGAAGCCCATGGACTACACTATAAGACGCTATAACCCGTTTTTCTGAATTGTATTTGTGAGTTTTTTAAAAAATTTTTGAAAATTCAACTTCAAGAAAATCACTGATTCTCTGAAGGATTTTGGGCATATTTGGACAAATCCTGCTTTGTCGCTCATATGGACCATATGGAAAATGAAGCCCATGGACTACACTATAAGACGCTATAACCCGTTTTTCTGAATTGTATTTGTGAGTTTTTTAAAAAATTTTTGAAAATTCAACTTCAAGAAAATCACTGATTCTCTGAAGGATTTTGGGCATATTTGGACAAATCCTGCTTTGTCGCTCATATGGACCATATGGAAAATGAAGCCCATGGACTACACTATAAGACGCTATAACCCGTTTTTCTGAATTGTATTTGTGAGTTTTTTAAAAAATTTTTGAAAATTCAACTTCAAGAAAATCACTGATTCTCTGAAGGATTTTGGGCATATTTGGACAAATCCTGCTTTGTCGCTCATATGGACCATATGGAAAATGAAGCCCATGGACTACACTATAAGACGCTATAACCCGTTTTTCTGAATTGTATTTGTGAGTTTTTTAAAAAATTTTTGAAAATTCAACTTCAAGAAAATCACTGATTCTCTGAAGGATTTTGGGCATATTTGGACAAATCCTGCTTTGTCGCTCATATGGACCATATGGAAAATGAAGCCCATGGACTACACTATAAGACGCTATAACCCGTTTTTCTGAATTGTATTTGTGAGTTTTTTAAAAAATTTTTGAAAATTCAACTTCAAGAAAATCACTGATTCTCTGAAGGATTTTGGGCATATTTGGACAAATCCTGCTTTGTCGCTCATATGGACCATATGGAAAATGAAGCCCATGGACTACACTATAAGACGCTATAACCCGTTTTTCTGAATTGTATTTGTGAGTTTTTTAAAAAATTTTTGAAAATTCAACTTCAAGAAAATCACTGATTCTCTGAAGGATTTTGGGCATATTTGGACAAATCCTGCTTTGTCGCTCATATGGACCATATGGAAAATGAAGCCCATGGACTACACTATAAGACGCTATAACCCGTTTTTCGGAATTGTATTTGTGAGTTTTTTAAAAATTTTTTGAAAATTCAACTTCAAGAAAATCACTGATTCTCTGAAGGATTTTGGGCATATTTGGACAAATCCTGCTTTGTCGCTCATATGGACCATATGGAAAATGAAGCCCATGGACTACACTATAAGACGCTATAACCCGTTTTTCTGAATTGTATTTGTGAGTTTTTTAAAAAATTTTTGAAAATTCAACTTCAAGAAAATCACTGATTCTCTGAAGGATTTTGGGCATATTTGGACAAATCCTGCTTTGTCGCTCATATGGACCATATGGAAAATGAAGCCCATGGACTACACTATAAGACGCTATAACCCGTTTTTCTGAATTGTATTTGTGAGTTTTTTAAAAAATTTTTGAAAATTCAACTTCAAGAAAATCACTGATTCTCTGAAGGATTTTGGGCATATTTGGACAAATCCTGCTTTGTCGCTCATATGGACCATATGGAAAATGAAGCCCATGGACTACACTATAAGACGCTATAACCCGTTTTTCTGAATTGTATTTGTGAGTTTTTTAAAAAATTTTTGAAAATTCAACTTCAAGAAAATGGCAAAATGCAGAAAAAATAGTTTTTGCTTGCAACTTGAAACATTTGGGAAAATTTTATTTACTTTCCATAATTGGATGCTCAAAAAGTCGTTACAAAATATAGATTTGTAAATATTAGTTGAACACATTTTGGTGTATAAATGGTTTAAAACAAATGATTGTTGTCACATGCGGTAGCATGGTGGATGTGTTTTTGACTAGTACATGGTGAGTCCGAGTTCAAATCTCGGGGTTTTCTTTCGATACAATATTTTTTTTTAATAATATTTTTCATTAATATTTATTTTTTTTTAATAGTTTTTTTTTTTTTTTTTAATAAGCAATAAGGTCACTTGAATTTTATATTAAAATATTTAATTTATTTATATATATTTATTTCCAATATTTCGCTATCACAATGGATAGCTTCTTCAGGGATAATACAAGTTTTGAATTATAATAAAATAATAATTATTATTTTATTATAATTCAAAACTTGTATTATCCCTGAAGAAGCTATCCATTGTGATAGCGAAATATTGGAAATAAATATATATAAATAAATTAAATATTTTAATATAAAATTCAAGTGACCTTATTGCTTATTAAAAAAAACTATTAAATATTGAAAAAGGTCAAATAAACGAACTAAATAATTTATTTTTTTTTTTAACTAATAAGAAATTCTATCATATTTTATTACTTTAAGTTTACAAAAATTCCAAATAAATAGATTTAAATAAGTGGTTTTTCAAAATTTTAAATTTAGACTTCTCTCAGGGAGGAGTCGAGTTTTCCGGGAATAGAGGCAACGTGGGCGAACAAATGCATATAGGATTTGTAAAGAAGATGACTGGCTATAATGTATATAATAATATAATTCAATACAGTAGATGATATAAGTCTGAAATAGAATATATCTAAAAGTTGTAAGAAAAGTTCTTCTAACTAGAAGTTGTTGAGATAAGTAAATCCGAGCTTAGTGAAAAAAATTTAAGATATTTTTTTTTAATTTTTTCAAAAACTATATCATTTTATTATTTATTAATTAAAAAGATAACAAAAATTATTACAATATATATATGTATGAAGGTAAAGATTTTTATTTTGCTAGTATTTGAAGCATATATGTATATGTATGTGCCAATATTTGCATATAAGTACAAGTAATTATAATTCATTCCTAAGAAAAAAGGGCAATATGTATATAAATTTTAAATTTTTTAAAAGTAATTATTAATAATTAAAACTTTTTGGAGATATATTTTTTTTTTTAATTTTATAAAAATGCATACATTGGTTGTTATTTCAGATATACTTATAGGTTTATATATTTATGACGTTTAAAAAAGGCATATACAAAATAATTAAAAATTATTTATTTATTTATTTATTTATTTCCAATTCTATACACAAGACTTAAAGTCTCTTATTGCAATTTAGAACATTGTTTTAGCAGAAACATTAAAAAGAAAAAAAAAATTATAATTCTTAAAGATAAAGTGTTTAAACTAATTAATTTATAAATTTATAAAAGAAAACAAAAAAGAAAAAGAAAAGTGTTTAGTTAACAAATTAACATGTAAAAAAATTAATAATGCATTTTTTAAATCTCAGTGCGTTACTTATTATTTGTATGTTGTGCGGGAGTAGATTCCAAAGCCGGATTGCATTAAGAAAAAATTGCCAATCAGAAGTTAAACAATGATGTCTAAACAATAAGATTCGCTTTCCTCTATTAGAACTCAATAGGGTTAAGCGGTTATAGAGATGTTGTGGTTGTTGGGTATACACGATTTTGTGCATGAACAGCAGTACTCTTGTTTTGAGTATGGCATCAAACTGAATACCATATAGTTTTGCCGTAAAAGGCGAAACAGAATCAAACCTTTTCACGCCATATACATAGCGCACAATACTTTTGTAAACTGAGTTTAGTTTTCCTGTACTTGCGGTATCGCATTTGGCAAATAATTCGCATCCATACATCAGAACTGGCAATAAATAGGTTTTTGCAAGAAGTACTCTTATTTTGACAGGTGTGCAATACTGCGTTTGCCAGAGAGTTCTAAGCATGGAATACGTACGGCCACATGCATAATTAATATGATTGCTCCATGTCAGGTTCTTATTAAAGATAATTCCAAGATTTTTTGCTGAGTTTACCCTTTCTATACGTGTGTCATTAAGAAAAATATCCGGTATATGATCACTTATAGTAGTCCGTTTTTGGATTAGAAGATATTTAGACTTTTTTGGATTGATACTAAGACCATTAGCAGTAGCCCATTTATAAATATGTTTTAACTCGGTATTTAGAGTTAAGACACACTGTTCACAACTGATGTAAATTTGTATATCGTCAGCTTACATTCTGATTTTACAGTGCGTAAGTTGACACGGCAGGTCATTAGCATAAAGCGAGAATAGTAGAGGCCCAACAATTGACCCCTGCGGTACACCTCTCATAACAGGTAGTAAATTTGATTTATCGTTACCACTTTGAACATACTGATACCTGTTGGTAAGATATGTAAATACTAGTTGTGTAGCGGCTGTAGAAAACATAAACATGTGCTGTAGTTTATAACATAGGACGTTATGATCGACTGTATCAAAAGCTTTCGAATGGTCTAAAAGTACTAAAATATTGGTTTTTCGTTCATCTATCTCACTTCTTATATCTTCCGCAACATCTACAAGAGCAGTTATGCAACTGTGTTTTTGCCGAAACCCAGATTGCTTATCATTAAGCAAATTATGATCATTTACGAAATTAGATATCTGACTATGTATTATCCTCTCAAATATTTTGGACATAAAGGGTAAAATAGCGATTGGCCTATATTCTGATTTAGTTTTAGGTATTGGTATAATTTTATATTTTTTCCAATTTGAGGGAAAATGACTAGTGGTGATTATATTGTTGAATATATGTGTAACATAGGGCAATATTATTGGAAGAATTATTTTAAAGAATCTTGGGTGAATTTCGTCGACGCCAACTGCATTTGATTTTATTAACATACAGTTCCTTATAACATCGAACTGATCTACGCAATCGAAAGAGAAGTTATAATGAGGTTCACGATTGTTATGGCTATGATTGTAAAAACTAATATCAGCTTCTACAAAAGGAATATTCAAAAATTTTTCATTAAGAACATCTGGTACAATAAAAACAGGGTCATAATTTCTAGATTTACCAACACCAATTTCTTTTACAATATCCCAGGTTTTCTTTGATCCCAGAGCCGTGGAGAATTTTTCAGTGTAAAATTTAGATTTTTCCTGCTTAATTATTTTGTGTACTGTCTTTCTTGCTGAACAATATTCAACGTGTAGATCGTTTGTTTTAAACCGTTTCCAACGAGAAAAAGCTAAGTCTCTTTGCTTAATAGCTTGCTTAATATATGGTGAAAACCATGGTCTATTTTTTTGACCCACTATTTTGGTTTTTATTGGAACAGATTTATCAAACATAATATATTACGCTCAAGAAAGGCTAGTTGATCCTCTGGTGAAGCCATAAAATAGATTGCATTCCAATTAACTCTGAGTAATTCTAGTTCCAGTGTGGTGTAATTAATATTTTCGAAATCACGAAAAGTTATTGAATAGGGTGGTACTTGCAATTGAAAATTATAGGTCATGAACAATAAATCGTGTTTCGAAAAACACGAGGTAGACAGTTGGTCGTAAAATAGAACATTCCTGTTATTACCAACAAAGAGAAGATCTATTAGAGTGCTATTGGACGAGGTAAAGTGAGTAGGTGTAGTTACGTTAGTTGGAACAAGTCCTAATGGTGCCAAGATGTCGATAATGCTACTGTCAGTCAAAAGGTTTGAGTTGAAATCACCCACAAGGACAACGTCATTATATAAAGCTGTGAAGTTCTCCAAAATTGAAAAAAACGGTTCCATTGGTATATTATTATTAGGCCTGTACAAACTTCCAACCAGTAATTTTCTTCTATCGGATATGACTTCTATTAAGACGTATTCCACCAAGCAATTATTACTATCACCATCATCATTACTATAAGATGTGCTTTTAATATTGTAAGCTATGCCTTTTCTAATATAAATAGCCACTCCACCACCGCGCCTAACTCTATCAAGCCTTATTAAATTGTAGCCACTTAGAGAAATTGAAAGATCAGTGATACTTGTATGAAACCATGTTTCTGAAACGCATACAATATCAATGTTGGAGTTCTCCAATATTAATTCATATCATTTAAAAATTTTTTGTACTTATGTATATACATATACTCATTAATTTTTAATAACAATCAAAAATAGCACATAAATGATAGAGTGGTTTGATTGACCTAAAATAAATGTTATCTATCAGATTACATTTTTCTCACAACACCTAAGCAGGTATGATCATGATAAAAAATATTAAATGGATTTTTCTTTGATATTACCGCTAATAAATTATGAAATTAGACTGAGTCACAAAAAAATAAATGATGTTTCCAAATTATTTGTCATACTGGACTCCTCCCTGAGAGA
The DNA here is from genome assembly GCA_916048285.2 of Bellardia pandia. Taxonomy (NCBI): domain Eukaryota; kingdom Metazoa; phylum Arthropoda; class Insecta; order Diptera; family Calliphoridae; genus Bellardia; species Bellardia pandia. Next base: position 47,233,999 of record OU696530.1, read on the forward strand.
AGTCTAAATTGAAAATTTTGAAAAAACACTTATTTAAATCTATTTATTTGGAATTTTTGTAAACTTAAAGTAATAAAATATGATAGAATTTCTTATTAATTAAAAAAATATATAAATATTAATGAAAAATGTTATTAAAAAAAAATATTGTATCGAAAAAAAAACCCGAGATTTGAACTCGAACTCACCGTGTACTAGTCAAAAACACATCCACCATGCTACCGCATGTGACAACAATCATTTGTTTTAAACCATTTATACACCAAAATGTGTTCAACTAATACTAATATTTACAAATCTATATTTTGTAACGACTTTTTGAGCATCCAATTATGGAAAGTAAATAAAATTTTCCCAAATGTTTCAAGTTGCAAGCAAAAACTATTTTTTCTGCATTTTGCCATTTTCTTAAAGTTGAATTTGCAAAAAATTTTTAAAAAACTCACAAATACAATTCAGAAAAACGGGTTATAGCGTCTTATAGTGTAGTCCATGGGCTTCATTTTCCATATGGTCCATATGAGCGACAAAGCAGGATTTGTCCAAATATGCCCAAAATCCTTCAGAGAATCAGTGATTTTCTTGAAGTTGAATTTTCAAAAATTTTTTAAAAAACTCACAAATACAATTCAGAAAAACGGGTTATAGCGTCTTATAGTGTAGTCCATGGGCTTCATTTTCCATATGGTCCATATGAGCGACAAAGCAGGATTTGTCCAAATATGCCCAAAATCCTTCAGAGAATCAGTGATTTTCTTGAAGTTGAATTTTCAAAAATTTTTTAAAAAACTCACAAATACAATTCAGAAAAACGGGTTATAGCGTCTTATAGTGTAGTCCATTGGCTTCATTTTCCATATGGTCCATATGAGCGACAAAGCAGGATTTGTCCAAATATGCCCAAAATCCTTCAGAGAATCAGTGATTTTCTTGAAGTTGAATTTTCAAAAATTTTTTAAAAAACTCACAAATACAATTCAGAAAAACGGGTTATAGCGTCTTATAGTGTAGTCCATGGGCTTCATTTTCCATATGGTCCATATGAGCGACAAAGCAGGATTTGTCCAAATATGCCCAAAATCCTTCAGAGAATCAGTGATTTTCTTGAAGTTGAATTTTCAAAAATTTTTTAAAAAACTCACAAATACAATTCAGAAAAACGGGTTATAGCGTCTTATAGTGTAGTCCATGGGCTTCATTTTCCATATGGTCCATATGAGCGACAAAGCAGGATTTGTCCAAATATGCCCAAAATCCTTCAGAGAATCAGTGATTTTCTTGAAGTTGAATTTTTAAAAAATTTTTAAAAAACTCACAAATACAATTCAGAAAAACGGGTTATAGCGTCTTATAGTGTAGTCCATGGGCTTCATTTTCCATATGGTCCATATGAGCGACAAAGCAGGATTTGTCCAAATATGCCCAAAATCCTTCAGAGAATCAGTGATTTTCTTGAAGTTGAATTTTAAAAAATTTTTTAAAAAACTCACAAATACAATTCAGAAAAACGGGTTATAGCGTCTTATAGTGTAGTCCATGGGCTTCATTTTCCATATGGTCCATATGAGCGACAAAGCAGGATTTGTCCAAATATGCCCAAAATCCTTCAGAGAATCAGTGATTTTCTTGAAGTTGAATTTTCAAAAATTTTTTAAAAAACTCACAAATACAATTCAGAAAAACGGGTTATAGCGTCTTATAGTGTAGTCCATGGGCTTCATTTTCCATATGGTCCATATGAGCGACAAAGCAGGATTTGTCCAAATATGCCCAAAATCCTTCAGAGAATCAGTGATTTTCTTGAAGTTGAATTTTCAAAAATTTTTTAAAAAACTCACAAATACAATTCAGAAAAACGGGTTATAGCGTCTTATAGTGTAGTCCATGGGCTTCATTTTCCATATGGTCCATATGAGCGACAAAGCAGGATTTGTCCAAATATGCCCAAAATCCTTCAGAGAATCAGTGATTTTCTTGAAGTTGAATTTTCAAAAATTTTTTAAAAAACTCACAAATACAATTCAGAAAAACGGGTTATAGCGTCTTATAGTGTAGTCCATGGGCTTCATTTTCCATATGGTCCATATGAGCGACAAAGCAGGATTTGTCCAAATATGCCCAAAATCCTTCAGAGAATCAGTGATTTTCTTGAAGTTGAATTTTCAAAAATTTTTTAAAAAACTCACAAATACAATTCAGAAAAACGGGTTATAGCGTCTTATAGTGTAGTCCATGGGCTTCATTTTCCATATGGTCCATATGAGCGACAAAGCAGGATTTGTCCAAATATGCCCAAAATCCTTCAGAGAATCAGTGATTTTCTTGAAGTTGAATTTTCAAAAATTTTTTAAAAAACTCACAAATACAATTCAGAAAAACGGGTTATAGCGTCTTATAGTGTAGTCCATGGGCTTCATTTTCCATATGGTCCATATGAGCGACAAAGCAGGATTTGTCCAAATATGCCCAAAATCCTTCAGAGAATCAGTGATTTTCTTGAAGTTGAATTTTCAAAAAATTTTTTAAAAAACTCACAAATACAATTCAGAAAAACGGGTTATAGCGTCTTATAGTGTAGTCCATGGGCTTCATTTTCCATATGGTCCATATGAGCGACAAAGCAGGATTTGTCCAAATATGCCCAAAATCCTTCAGAGAATCAGTGATTTTCTTGAAGTTGAATTTTCAAAAATTTTTTAAAAAACTCACAAATACAATTCAGAAAAACGGGTTATAGCGTCTTATAGTGTAGTCCATGGGCTTCATTTTCCATATGGTCCATATGAGCGACAAAGCAGGATTTGTCCAAATATGCCCAAAATCCTTCAGAGAATCAGTGATTTTCTTGAAGTTGAATTTTCAAAAATTTTTTAAAAAACTCACAAATACAATTCAGAAAAACGGGTTATAGCGTCTTATAGTGTAGTCCATGGGCTTCATTTTCCATATGGTCCATATGAACGACAAAGCAGGATTTGTCCAAATATGCCCAAAATCCTTCAGAGAATCAGTGATTTTCTTGAAGTTGAATTTTCAAAAAATTTTTAAAAAACTCACAAATACAATTCAGAAAAACGGGTTATAGCGTCTTATAGTGTAGTCCATGGGCTTCATTTTCCATATGGTCCATATGAGCGACAAAGCAGGATTTGTCCAAATATGCCCAAAATCCTTCAGAGAATCAGTGATTTTCTTGAAGTTGAATTTTCAAAAATTTTTTAAAAAACTCACAAATACAATTCAGAAAAACGGGTTATAGCGTCTTATAGTGTAGTCCATGGGCTTCATTTTCCATATGGTCCATATGAGCGACAAAGCAGGATTTGTCCAAATATGCCCAAAATCCTTCAGAGAATCAGTGATTTTCTTGAAGTTGAATTTTCAAAAATTTTTTAAAAAACTCACAAATACAATTCAGAAAAACGGGTTATAGCGTCTTATAGTGTAGTCCATGGGCTTCATTTTCCATATGGTCCATATGAGCGACAAAGCAGGATTTGTCCAAATATGCCCAAAATCCTTCAGAGAATCAGTGATTTTCTTGAAGTTGAATTTTCAAAAATTTTTTAAAAAACTCACAAATACAATTCAGAAAAACGGGTTATAGCGTCTTATAGTGTAGTCCATGGGCTTCATTTTCCATATGGTCCATATGAGCGACAAAGCAGGATTTGTCCAAATATGCCCAAAATCCTTCAGAGAATCAGTGATTTTCTTGAAGTTGAATTTTCAAAAATTTTTTAAAAAACTCACAAATACAATTCAGAAAAACGGGTTATAGCGTCTTATAGTGTAGTCCATGGGCTTCATTTTCCATATGGTCCATATGAGCGACAAAGCAGGATTTGTCCAAATATGCCCAAAATCCTTCAGAGAATCAGTGATTTTCTTGAAGTTGAATTTTCAAAAATTTTTTAAAAAACTCACAAATACAATTCAGAAAAACGGGTTATAGCGTCTTATAGTGTAGTCCATGGGCTTCATTTTCCATATGGTCCATATGAGCGACAAAGCAGGATTTGTCCAAATATGCCCAAAATCCTTCAGAGAATCAGTGATTTTCTTGAAGTTGAATTTTCAAAAAATTTTTAAAAAACTCACAAATACAATTCAGAAAAACGGGTTATAGCGTCTTATAGTGTAGTCCATGGGCTTCATTTTCCATATGGTCCATATGAGCGACAAAGCAGGATTTGTCCAAATATGCCCAAAATCCTTCAGAGAATCAGTGATTTTCTTGAAGTTGAATTTTCAAAAATTTTTAAAAAAACTCACAAATACAATTCAGAAAAACGGGTTATAGCGTCTTATAGTGTAGTCCATGGGCTTCATTTTCCATATGGTCCATATGAGCGACAAAGCAGGATTTGTCCAAATATGCCCAAAATCCTTCAGAGAATCAGTGATTTTCTTGAAGTTGAATTTTCAAAAATTTTTTAAAAAACTCACAAATACAATTCAGAAAAACGGGTTATAGCGTCTTATAGTGTAGTCCATGGGCTTCATTTTCCATATGGTCCATATGAGCGACAAAGCAGGATTTGTCCAAATATGCCCAAAATCCTTCAGAGAATCAGTGATTTTCTTGAAGTTGAATTTTCAAAAAATTTTTAAAAAACTCACAAATACAATTCAGAAAAACGGGTTATAGCGTCTTATAGTGTAGTCCATGGGCTTCATTTTCCATATGGTCCATATGAGCGACAAAGCAGGATTTGTCCAAATATGCCCAAAATCCTTCAGAGAATCAGTGATTTTCTTGAAGTTGAATTTTCAAAAATTTTTTAAAAAACTCACAAATACAATTCAGAAAAACGGGTTATAGCGTCTTATAGTGTAGTCCATGGGCTTCATTTTCCATATGGTCCATATGAGCGACAAAGCAGGATTTGTCCAAATATGCCCAAAATCCTTCAGAGAATCAGTGATTTTCTTGAAGTTGAATTTTCAAAAATTTTTTAAAAAACTCACAAATACAATTCAGAAAAACGGGTTATAGCGTCTTATAGTGTAGTCCATGGGCTTCATTTTCCATATGGTCCATATGAGCGACAAAGCAGGATTTGTCCAAATATGCCCAAAATCCTTCAGAGAATCAGTGATTTTCTTGAAGTTGAATTTTCAAAAATTTTTTAAAACAGAAATGAAAAGAACTAATTTCCAAAATGGTACATAATTTGTATTACAATCTATAAATTTATAATAGTTCTTTAATTAATTTAAAATAAATTTTATTTTCATCAAATGTTGTTTGAATATGTTTTCATATTTAAATATATAGTTAAATATGTCGTTACGTCATAACATATTTAACTTTTGAGTTAAATATGTTTTGACGTAAGAGCTTACGTCAAAACATATTTAACTCGGCATATTTATCTTCACACACATAACAAAATGACGCTACATGTCCCAGTAGTTTCACAAGTTGTTAATTTATCACTTATAGACAGTAATTTTTAACTAATGTATAATTAATTGGCTGATGTTTTGCTTGCTCATTTAACTAGTTGGCACTGTTTTTAATGCGAATAGAAGTCAATTGGTTACTTTACACATTCCAGGTAATCAATCATGTAGTCATTTGTCATTAAAAAAGCCAATGATTAGTTAAAAATGACCAACGATTGAAGCTAAACTGGTGGTTTATAAGAACCTACGATGAAAGCTAAAATGGATAATTATAATTATAATTAGAAAGTTGTGATTTACCCCTCAGCAGTTATATTATGGTTTCTTTATAATCTGGAATATAGTGTGTTTAAGTTTTTTTTTATGTACATGTCCCCATAATCTGAATCATTTTATTATCCTTTCTTATAGCGTGTTCAGATATGAAACTTAATTGTGTCAATATTCGGTTAATTGACAATATTATTTTAAGTGTTCAGGCATACGCAATTTTCAGCTCACTCAATAATCATTTGACAGCTGGAAAACAATACAAAAAATACTCTAAATGGTTGTTGTGTTTCTATGTAAACAAACTTACCTTCACATTGATTTTTTAATGATTTCTTTTGTTTTCTTTTGTTGACATTTGCCATTTTATACAATTTTGTTCACTAAACACAGTTGTGAACAGTGTTGCATTCGAAATCTTACTCAATATTATAACAATTTCGTACTTATTGCGCAATAATTAAATGAGATTTTATATGGAATATTGAGTTCAATAATGGCGTTAATTGCGATTAACGCAATTAAGGCGCATATGTGAACACGCTATTAAGCCAAGCTGTGGTAATTTCGCAGGTTTATTTATATATCTATTCAAGGACTAAATTTATTTTGATTACAAGTAGCTAATATATCGTTAAATTGAGTGTAAATTTGCTTCTGCCTACGACACGCTTTCACAAGTTCAAATAACTGGGCATACAGCTACACCAGTAACCAGTTAAGTAGCTAGTAATAGCTCTAGCTATGCTATAGTCCCTCTAAATTGACTTAAACCACGGACACGTACATGTTTTAATATCTATTCATATTCATAACTATTTATTTGGCTCTAAATAATAGTAATGTACATATAATCTCTAGTTCGAGACAGTCATCCAGAACTGCTGGGATGTTTTGTTGCAAGTGCACTCATTTAAAATACCAGCAAATATTGAAAAACCACCAACTTTAAAAACATTCAAATACGTATAAATATAAAACATTCCCATAACAGAGTTTTAAAAGTATTCAATAAATAGAAACAGCTCCATAAAAGCATTAGAGAAAAAGGTAATTGCCTTGTCTTGTCTTATAACTATTGTCAGTGAATCGAATCAAATATTCAGCCTTATTATGAGTGTTGTTTTATTTTTACGACAACGACTCTTTCGTAATAGCTTAAAGATAAAATTAAATTTGTTTATTTAATCTATTACGAAACAGTCGCTGTCGTAAAAAGAAAACGACCCTCATAATACAAAGTGTGATTTGACGATTTTTTTCCTTTAAAGTGATGATTGCATTAACTTTGTTAATGAATTGAAACAATTTTTCTGTTTGTCAACATTGAAGAAGAATTTATATCAATGTTATACCGTTAGAAAATAAAACTACGGGTGCAAACTTTAATTCCCGAAATTAAAATTTTTTATTGAAACAATATTGAGTCTAGTAAACGAATGTGTATGAAATCATTTTGGCAACGAAAAAATCGGATGAAATTTGCACTATGACAATTAAATAAATCAAATTGCGTTAATAGCTTAATAAAACCTGATATATTACAGCAATTAAATGCCGATATGTATGAATAAAAAAAATTATATTTATTAAATCACAGTGTAAATATATATTTTATATGTATAAATTTTTTATATAATTTAATTTTAAATATTTGGCACCCATTTATACCATTCAAATCTGGTGTTGTAGTGTTAGAGTTGTAAGTCGTCAGAATCTACAACAGTTGTAGAATTGTTAATTTCTATATATGTAAATTATTTTTTCTACACATTCGAAATTTTTACATATGTTTTTTAAAAGTTCTATTGAAAGTTTAAGCTGTGCCAAAAAGTTTATATCTATATATTATACCAAAATTAACGATGGAGCATACATCGCCAGATGCGGAAACGGACTATTTTTAATTGCAACTAAATTTTGTATTAAAAACTTTCTCATCGATGTACGCGATATGGCTGCTTTTTAATAGATACAATTTTATTAATTTTATATATTTATTAATGCTTTACTTAAGGCATTTTGAAGGCTTGACAACATAAGACTTTGCTAAAATCAAATAGTTGTATCATACAATGTACAACATCAGTTGTGAATGGAAATTCAATTAAATTGTCTGTTACTTATACATAAGTATATTGGATTACATTTTTTCTAAGAAAAATCAGAAACTTTATTAAAAAGTGTATTAAAAAAATATGGCCAATTTGTTATCTGGCAACACCTATTCTAGCTGTTTTTTAGCCAATGGTCGCTTCAAACGAATGAGTTTGATTCGCTACAGCTTCCCTGTGAAGTTCTGGCCAAATTTCAGCAGCTCATAATAGATACGGGCTTTTAGGTCCCACCAAATACAGAACATTACCTTAGTATCATAGATATTTGGCTTTGGTGTCGATTCGGCTGTTTAGTGGGGTTTCACATACGAGCTCTTACACTTCCGGTTATTGTTAAGCATCCATTATTCATCTTAAGTAATGAATCGGTTGAAAAATGATTTCCTTTTATAGAGCTAAATCACCATTTCGTTTATGCAATACTGTTTTTAAAGGTCTCTTCGTGCCGGACTATCAGTCAGAGGGTTGCGGGTTCGATTCCCGCCAAAGACTCTGGATGTTTTCTACAGACAAGCCAAAAGCTTCGCAGTTTGTGTTTGTTAAAAGAAAAAAATTATATTGTAACCATTGTCCCTGCTTTTCTCAAATTTTTACTGTGGCTTAATATGAATTTCTTGTCCCAATAAACCTTTTTTGTTTAAATATTTAATGACATCACGAATTTCTAATTTTTGCATTGAAAAAAAAAGACGCATCCGCTTTTTTGAACACCTGTTTCTATATGAAGGTGTTGTCAGATCGAAAGGAAATTTAACATGTGTTCATAGCACAGATGGAAGTTTCCAAAACACTTTTTATATACTGCGCTTTCTGTTCTAGGTTAAAAAGTTTCCGAACCGCCCTTGTATATACAGTACCACTCCGGTTCAGCTTTCTTTCGCCAATAATCCAATATGGTTCAGTTAGTCGAAGTTGGGAATAAGTAGGTAGGTTCATATCTATTACGTGGACTTGATTTCTTCCATGCCAATCTATAGAAGCTTTTAAATAATGACGGGAAACTAATTTGTAACAAACCTCTACTAAAGTTGAGTAACGTCTAATTAGAGGCAGCACACTTTTTTGCTGGCAGTTTTGAAAAATATCCAAAGTCATAGTTAAAGAGGCAACAAAATAGTTGCTCCTCCAGAGCACAGATTGTTTGCAAATTGCTTGTCAAAAATTAACTTTTTATCTATTATGGTATACTTATATTTTGGATCATTTCGCTGCCACATAAAATATTTGTCCGGTAGCTGTTTGGGGTTCACCATTACAGCATTTTTGAATGCATTTTTAAAATTTCCAAACTATTGTAATTAAATATAATTTTATGCTGCAGTATTGCAGACAAAATTAACCAAATCTCAGTTTGAATAGAAGTTTTTCTATGAATTTTGAATCCTGGCTTAATATTTTTAACTTTAACTCCTGATTAAATGAAGTCTAAAGTATTTTTTCTAAGGTCAACATTCTTTTAAACTCCTGACAAATTAACTCTAAGCAGAGTATTTCACCCATGTGTACGGGTTTGAATTAGTGTTAGTTTGTCTACTTCAAACACACACACACACACACATATGATTTAAAAATCATATTTCATTTATGTAAAATAATTTAGTTCAAAGCAAATTTTCTTTTTTTTGCTTTTGTATAAATCGAAAGAGTAAAACCGAAAACTAAACAACTACAAACGTTTTTAGTTTTTCAGTTTTTTCTTCTTGTATTTCTTTCAACAAAATAATTATTATTTTTCTTGTTCATACTCTATATACACTCTCAACTAGACACAGTTTTATGCCGTAGAGGGGGCATGTTTAAACTATAGAAAAACTTTCACTGTATTTGGAGTAAAATGTGCAACAACAGCAAACACCAATACGAATATTGAATCAAAACCAAAGCAATCTAGTTAGTTGCTTTAAATAAAAAAAATTAAAATTTAAAACAAAAAAAAAAAAAACTAAATAATAAAATATAAATTGTGGCTTAAGTTGCAATTGTTTTGTTTTTTAACAACATTTAAGCTAAATAAAAAAACAAACAAAGTAAATTTGTGGCAGTTAAAAACTGAAAGACAAACTAAAAGTAATGAATTTAATATTGTTTTTCAAATAGTTTACTGGTTGGTTTTTTTATGGATTATTGACGAGTAAATTATTTTATTGTTTCTAAAACAAAACAAACTCTTTTGTTTATTTTGGTATACCCTACTTTGAATGAAGTTATATAGCAGTTCGTTGTTCGGTTAGTAACTCTGGGAAATATTTATAAACACATAAAGTTTACTCGAAGCTGATTTATTTATGTTTTATGCATTGTGTGTGTAAAACACTGTCGTGTCTGATCTTTTCAACTGATATTAAAGAGCTTTATGTAGTATGCTTATCAATGTCCTAGGAAGTTTGGTATTAAAAATCAGCCAAATCGTTTCCGTAGTTCAAAAGTTATCTATTAGCCAAAATGTAAAACAATCTGTTAATATAAATGCAATGTAAAACAAGCTTTAAAATTCCTGCAGACAAGCCAAAGGCTTGCATTGTATAAGCTTTTTATAATATACTTATCGGGGTCCTAGAAACTTTGGTAGTAAAAATCAATTAAATCGCTTTCATAGTTTAAAAGTTGTTAGCCAAAATGTAAAACAACCTCAAACAAATCTCAGATTTTTAAACAAAATAATCTTTAAAATTATTAGCGATATGTAACTCAAATGTTTTTGCCATGTGTGTTGTTATTGTAATATGTTGTTGTTTTGTCTAACAAAATACAACAATAACATATAGTAAAAGATTTTTGATGGTTTGTATGTGTAAATTACTGTCACGTCTGAACTATAAAACTGTATTGTATGAGATTTTTGCAATATACTTAACAGTGTCCTAGATAGTTTGGTATTAAAAATCAGCCAAATGGTTTCAATAGTTTGAAAGTTTTAAACCAAAATGTAAAGCAACTAGAAAACAGATTCCAGAGTTTTAATTAAACGAGAGTTTTAACATTAAAATTGATTCCTTAATTGTGGTTGTAATATATATACATACATATAAACCAGCATGTTGTTTTAGTCCCTGCAAATAACCCGACTAGTCCATACATGCATGTAAAGACTAGTCCAAAGAGGAGTAGGAGTACTCCAACACTACACCAAATATATGAAAAAAGGTGGCCCATTTAACATTGCGATGTCCTAGGATTGGACCATATAACCCATCGGAGTAGTCCATGGAGTACTCACGAGGGTTAGTTTTAAACAACAACAACAACTCAATATGCAATCGTGTTAACACGAAACCATGTCGTTTAACTACAAACTCTTGTTTAACTATGACATGGTCCATGACTGCATTACATTGGACCATGTTGTAAGTAGTCCATTTCATCTAAAATGGATCACGTAGTCCAATATTATTTGCAGGGCTTCTAATTTTTTTTTTTTTTTTGAAGCTGTTACACAACAAAGATTGAAAGAGTTTATACAGTCATCAGTGTGACCATTTTAGCATTTTTGCGGCTAAATTTAGCTTATTTTATTTTGATTGAGCAGCAAAATTTTAATTTAGCATTTTGCATTTTCGATTTTTGATATATTTCTTTAGTCAGGCTCGAGTTCACTAAATTTAATTTTCATTAAATTATTATTTTTACTGAAGGTAGGAATTGTTTTTACAACATGAAGTCTTATTAAAAAATTTTTGAAACACAGATCATCTGCGTACATAAACACTTTTCCTTTCAATCCGATATTCTGAAGATAGTTAATATAAATTTTAAAAAGCAAATGCGGTACCCCATACTTTATGTGTTCCATTGTACTATTTTTTGAACTTATGGCAAAATATTGTTTTCTATTGGAGAAGTAACTTTTAAAATACGCTAGTTCTCGTCCTGCAATGCCATAAAAGTTCATTTTTTCTATTAGAATTGAATGTTCCACCAAATCAAACGCTTTAGAAAAGTCATAGAATAATCCTCCGACACCTGATAACCTCTGTCTAAACAATCACAAATATAATTTACAACATTGATAACTGCTTCATCAGTGCCGCATCCTTTTCGAAAACCATATTGATCACTTGTTAGTAAATTTTCCATTTCTAAATAAGCTGATAATTGTTTATAAATAAGTTTTTCAAAAATTTTATCCAATATTGACAGAACAGCAATTGGACGATATTTCTCCACTTTATCCGCTGAAGTTTCTTTTGGAATCGGAGTTATCTTTTGGATTTTTAATAAATCTGGAAAAATTGAAGTACCAATAGAGTTATTGAATACTTTTACGATATGTGGAATTAGTTCATCAGCACATTCAACAATTAATTTACATGAAATATTATCAAAGCCAGGAGATTTATGAACATCTAAACCGTCTACTAATTCGCGTGTTTCATTGATGTCAGTATATTGAAGTCTAAAAATGTTTCGATGTCGTCGAAGTGATCTGAATAAATAAATACTTAATTAATAATTTAAATGAAGTTGTAAATATTATGGATAAATAAAATGAAATGAAATGAAATATATTTTTAGGAGATTTATTGAACTTTATATGGGAGCAATGATTAATTATGGACCAATATTTATAACATTAGGTGTTATGATATCAGTATTGGAGTGCCAAACCTTCCCGCCAGTGATGGGATGACCCACATATGTGAACAATAACTAAATTAACCTTTAATTGACAATCTTGAATTTTATTGGTTTTTAGTGTTTGTGTTAAGTTTAGGGTTGTGGTGTGTTCTGACATATATAGTAACATTTTATGGCCAACATTTTTGTAGAACATTTCATCCCCGCCCTTCCCCTTTTTCGGGGTGTTTTTTACAATTTCTTAGAATAAAGCCAAAAATGCCGTTATGAGGGGGGTGTTAGAGGGTTAATATCTTCTAAAAAATATTTGCCATACCATTATCTACAAAAATGCTGAATATACTCTACACCTCCGACGTAAAGAAAACATAGTTTTATATACCGATATGCTGCAAGAACAGGCCAGAGATGGGAATTTTTAACCGCTTCTTAAATGAAATTCTGCTGTGATCTATCAAAACGCCGACACACGTATATTTTTTCTTTTGGTCTCCTTAACAACAATCAATCGTCGGAACCCCGTATTTTTTTTTTGTGTTGCACTGTGTTATTGACCGGTTTAGGTGTCATATACAATTTATTTGTGGCAAAATTTATTTCGATACGTTTATGAATCACACATTTATGATCGATAAAGTTCTATTTCGAGAGGACATTTGTATGGAGGCTAAATCAAATAATGGACCAATTTCAACAGGCGAAATATCTTTAAAATTGCAATTGTCATTAAATGGAATCAGAAAGTGTTAGATTAATATTTTTGGACGTTAAAAAAATCAGCACAAAGACAATATACCCTCCCTACTATGGTGATGTAGGTTATAATAAAATAGGAAACATAATCAGCCCAATCATGGATAAAAAATCCGCTGGAGGTTTTTCCCTTTTTATTTTTTTAACATTGAATTTGAATAGGAAAAATGGGAAAAGGGAAAAAACTCCCGCAGAATTTTTATTCATGATTGGGCTGAATGATTTTAAATACCATGAATTCTGTCCTTTATATAAGATGTGGATTAAAATATTCTGAAATTATAGAAGACTTAATTCATGCCTGATACAGTAAAAACAAATTATGAAAATTACTCAAATAATATTTAACAACTGAGTTGTCTTTAAGTTTAGACTTAATTAGTTTTGTTTTCGAGTTTAAAGTTGTATTATTTATTTCAAATTGTAAGAAATTTAGCACATTTTTTTGGCATTTTAAAACAAGTTTTTGCATATTTTAGCTTATTTTTAAACTGATTTAGCCGCTTAACTTTTTGAGATTTGGTTACACTGACTGCCTATTCAAAGGAACACATTTGAATAGGCAACCATGTTAAATTTATTGTAATTTGGTTAGTTTTAGCTACAATTAAAAGGTTTATTTAGATTTAGCCCAACTGAATCAACCATATTAACATGTTGTTTTTACTTGTTTTGTTTTATTTTGTTGCAAAAACTCAATCAACTCTTTAATGCATAAAACAAATTGTAACGTTTTTAAGGGTTTAATGCACATTTAGCGCATTTTATCTTGAGTAGTCTGTGTGTGTAGCTTTAACAAATATTTACTCTTAAATGTGTGTGTTTTTAAGCTCATTACCAATTGCCTGCATTTGTGAGTGTTGCGCATGCGTAACCTTTTTTTGCTTTAAGCTGTCATTTTGTTGTGTATTACAAACCTAAAAATCATGTAGTTTTTACAATTGTTTTTACATGTTTTGCTTGCAATGTGCTGGCTGGCAGGTGTTTACAACAAATTGCAATCTAATAATGGAAATCTAATAAACAAACAGTCTGTTAGGCAAGTATGTAGTTGTTATTAGGCAAAGCCTCTTAGACAGACTTGGACTTAATTACAAGTATAATTTAAGTTTTTTTTTTGTTTTTGTGGCAAGTAACCTACACTTGAGTAAATGGCTTAAAGCTATATGAAAAACTGGGACAAATTTGTCTTAAAGTTTTTGCTGGCATTTGCAAATAGAAAATTTTTTTATCAGCTGGAACTGAAACAATCTAAAGCAGTGCCGGGCTGATGGCCGAAATAAATTCTTGTTACAATTTTATTTCACTAAAATATTTGTATTATTTAAACTAATAATATTTACCAAACAAATCTCACTATTTTTTGCTTAAATTCATTTAATTTTAGAGCAATTCCATATGAAAACGATCAAAATTGGCAAATTTTTGGACGACCCCTCTCCGATTTTAAAATAAATAGTCTCAATCGATTGCCCAGCAAAAAATAATGTACCTACATATTTTTTTTTATAGTGACTGGTTTAGTGGTGGTGCACACCACTGTCTGTGACAAAATTGAAGAATTCTTCATAAGGGACCTCATTGAAAGTTGTTTAAAAAAAAACTACTAAAGCGATCGCAACGAGTGATAGCTCGTTGGAAAGGTATTGAATCAGGCTTTAATTGAAAAATAAAATTTTCCTAATTTTTTTTAGAAATTTACCTTTAAATTTTCCCATGAATTTTAAATTTTCCGATTTTCCACAGAAGCTCGTAAATTTTCCGGCTAATTTTTTTTTTGGATTCCTCATAATTTTTGCTTTAAGAATCAGCAATAAAAATATGGGCCCCGACTCCTTGTTTGGACAGGAGAAGAGCATTTAAGAGACCACATTGTTAAAAATACATTTTAAAAATTATTTTACAGTTAAAAATACATTTATGAAGAAAAAATCTTTCTTATTTTGCTGCTTATACTTAATTACAATATTTATTAAAAATTTCCATTGTCTTGGCATCATTATAAAATTAAAGTAACTTTAAATTTAGCACGTCGGCAGACGAAGAGTACCGCTTTACATTAATTGACTTATCAGAAATATTTGGTATGAAGCAATGAAACTTTTGCGTTCCAGTTATAGTTTTGACATTATCTGTTTTGAATTCGTCGCTCCATGGCATCGTGTTCTTTTTGAGTGCATAAAACTGTGTTAATGGCAATTTCCTTGCTTTGAATCCACGAAAACAAATGTTGTACATTTAAGATCTGGTCAGTATATGGCCTTTGCCAACTTGCCTTGAAACCAACTTGAAGAATTCTTCAATTTTGTCACAGACAGTGGTGTGCACCACCACTAAACCAGTCACTATAAAAAAAAAAAAAATATGTAGGTACATTATTTTTTGCTGGGCAATCGATTGAGACTATTTATTTTAAAATCGGAGAGGGGTCGTCCAAAAGGTGATCGCTTTCATATGGAATTGCTCTTTAACAAAAAAAAAAAAAAAATAAACAATTTTCCCTACATATTTAATCAATATAAACGCATGTTATTAAATATGTGTTAATCGATAAAAAATTCACATATGCTTATTTTCCCTGCTGCTGCTTTTATATTTAAAGCTTACAAAATGCCAGCAGCAAACTCATATACAAATTGGTCAATTTGCAATTCAAAGCAGACATACAAAACAAAAACGAAAACCAGGAAAAAGTTTTCAACTTTAATTACAAGAATTTTGCCTGGTTTCTTTAT
Source organism: Bellardia pandia (assembly GCA_916048285.2). NCBI lineage: Eukaryota > Metazoa > Arthropoda > Insecta > Diptera > Calliphoridae > Bellardia > Bellardia pandia. The sequence goes on from OU696530.1 coordinate 47,249,861, forward strand.
TTTGTTTGCGTACAGTCAACCATATGCTTGTTTGTTTGTAACTTTAAAATGCATACAATTCAATTGCATTTTTGTAATTATACTCTTAATATTGTATTGCTCATGTAGTCTTTCTTTGATATTTATAATTAAGTTGAGACTTACGCATGTTGCCATTGTTAAAATAATGTTAACAGGCTGTTGCATGTGGTACATGCACATGTTGCAAGTTATTTTTATTTAACGTAATGCTTTACTAACGCACACACAAACATATAAACTTGTAGAAAAATTTAAACATTCACACACACACACACACACAGGCACCAACGCAGACACACCAAAATTGCCTTTAAGCACAAAAAATTAAAACCAAAAACCCATAAAAATAACAATGAAATACAGTTTTTATCTGCAAATTCATTCAATTATTTTTTTTTTGTTGCACATTCAATCATTTATTTTGGTATTTTCATGGATATAAAATTGTTGTGCAAATAAACCAACAAACATTTGGTTTTGTGTGAGAATTATGAATGATGTGAAAACAGAAAATGTTCCAGAATTTTTACATAATTATTAATTAAATAAAAGCTAATCAAGTATGATTTAAGATACATATGCACTTTCAAAAACGGTTTCAGTTATCAAGTCCAAATTGAACTGAATGTGAAATTCCAATTTTTATACCCTCCACCATCACAACTATTGAAAGAGTGTATATCGTTGGTCTCATGTAGAAAGGCCCTAACTCGCTATTTTTTCGAAATTTGTTTTTTTTGCGATTCCAATGCATTTAACGCAAATACACCTCCTCACAAAAATTTATTGCAATAGTGTAAAAAACAAAGCTTTTATAAGTTGTACAAAAAAATTTACATGTTGAATATTACAGTTTCTCTTATGTTTTTACCTTCTCCTGTAAAGTTTCAAATATGCGAGTTAGGGCTTTTCTACATGAGACCATCGATATATAAGTTCGTCATTCCGTGTATAACACTAAGAAATATTCATCTGAAACCTAGCTTAGGTTAGGTTTCATGGGCAGCCATTCTCAAAGACCGCTCGCTTGAGTAGATTACGTTGATGCCATTGTGTTACGTCTTTGGTAAATAACCCATCATTCCCTTTTAAACCATCCCGAGTCCTTGGCGAAAGTGTAGATGCATTTTCGATTCATCCTTGATAAATCCCCCAGACTTGATAGTTATAATAGATCCGGTTATCGTTATGGCAGTTCTGCAGTAATCATTGCACTGTAGACCTAGTCTTCTGGCCTGTGCTCCAATTCTACAGTGACCTGTAAATAAAGAGACAATAAGCCTTATTAGGTTACGACAAAATCTAAGCAATAAATTCGTCCTTCCCACATCAAATTTGGGCCAGTTGGACCTCGCAAAAACAAGTGGTTTCATGCGCCCACTTTTCCTGAGCAAGTCTAAACATTTTGTTTCTGAGATTATCTGAGACCTAACAAAGTATATACAGTTCAATCTTGGTATAACGAATCTGAAATTTATTGCAATAGTGTAAAAAACAAAGCTTTTATAAGTTGTACAAAAAAATTTACATGTTGAATATTACAGTTTCTCTTATGTTTTTACCTTCTCCTGTAAAGTTTCAAATATGCGAGTTAGGGCTTTTCTACATGAGACCATCGATATATAAGTTCGTCATTCCGTGTATAACACTAAGAAATATTCATCTGAAACCTAGCTTAGGTTAGGTTTCATGGGCAGCCATTCTCAAAGACCGCTCGCTTGAGTAGATTACGTTGATGCCATTGTGTTACGTCTTTGGTAAATAACCCATCATTCCCTTTTAAACCATCCCGAGTCCTTGGCGAAAGTGTAGATGCATTTTCGATTCATCCTTGATAAATCCCCCAGACTTGATAGTTATAATAGATCCGGTTATCGTTATGGCAGTTCTGCAGTAATCATTGCACTGTAGACCTAGTCTTCTGGCCTGTGCTCCAATTCTACAGTGACCTGTAAATAAAGAGACAATAAGCCTTATTAGGTTACGACAAAATCTAAGCAATAAATTCGTCCTTCCCACATCAAATTTGGGCCAGTTGGACCTCGCAAAAACAAGTGGTTTCATGCGCCCACTTTTCCTGAGCAAGTCTAAACATTTTGTTTCTGAGATTATCTGAGACCTAACAAAGTATATACAGTTCAATCTTGGTATAACGAATCTGAAGGGGATTAAAAAAAAAACGTTATATCGTATAAGTCGTTACAATGATGTTCGTTATATCGAGGTGAAGTTGCACTTCTATTCGTTATAACGAGGTAATAAAAAATTTTGTATGTATATTAATCATCATCTGCTTACCATGTTATAGCGAACGATTTCCGCTAGTAAATCCAAACAACTGCTGCAACAAGCGTACAAGCTCTTGGCAACAATAAATTTTTCTTCGAATATTTCAGCTGTTAGTCTAATGCATGCTACTGTCTACTACGAATGTAGGTTTGCTGGAGACGTTGTCGTTGCAAACACAATCATTGTGTGTGTATCTGTTGCATATAATTTGGATTAATTGATGGAAATCGTTATGCAAAGGTTGTAAGTTGAAAGAATTCATTAAATAGAGGTAAATAATTCTTTCTATTTCGTTGGTCTGCAGTGAATGAAAATTCGTTATAACGAGGCTATTGACAAATGTATTCGTAACAGAGAGGTTTATTTTGTATTAGATCTTATGGAGCGTTGTAGAGGATTTCAAAAAATTAGTTAAATCGAGGAATTCGTTATAGTGAGGTCGTTATATCGAGGTTTGTCTGTAATATTGATCCTTATGGAATTCTAGGTCGAATAACTATGTCCGTATGTGTAAAACACTTTTACGTTCAAAATACGTAACCAAAAGTAGTAACGTTTACAAAATACAGTTTATATTTCTCCTAAGCAGTTTGGTATGGAAAACCAATAAAATCGGTTCAGGCGACCCAGAGTTATATACCAAAATGTGTAACAACCCCCGTCAAAATATATATGATATTTTTAACTAGTTTTAGGGTTTTTTTATTTAAATATATTGCAGATAATAACATGCAATTTTGTACACGTTTTTTATAAGATAGATAGACAAACTGCGAACAAATTAAAAAGAATCAGAGCAAAAGTTTGGCCTATTATTGATGATATGGATATCGTCACACAGCCGCCAAAGCAATGAATTCGTTGCAAACCAAAATTTCCGATCACATAATATCATTATATTCAATTGTTACTTGATTGCCCCGATCATGTGATTTAACACCGCACAGTGGGAGAAAATCGAAATTTTTTGGAAATAAATCTGGCATTTATAAATGGCTGGTCCGATCGAGATACAAGTTTACATGGCCATATTCGAGTTTAAGTTTTGAAGATGTTTCGAATTGCAACTACTTTTTTTTATCAATATTTAAATTTTAGATCATACTAGGTTCTACAATTACAAAGCTGGTAGTGCAAAACGGAAAGCAGTGTCGAAAATCTACATGTATTCCTTATTTATACTTGAAATAGTTGACCAGAGTTTTTCAAGATCAAACAGCAGCAAATAAATTTAAACTAAATATTTGAAGCTATTTTTTAAATAAATAAACCAGTTCAAATATATTTTGTTTAGTGGTCACATCTTTTTCATCAAATATTTGCCAAGTGTCACCGTACCTTTAGACTTTATAAAGTAATAAACAGTTTGTTTTATTTTAACTGCAAGCTAATTATTTACTTTGTAAGTTTGCTGGGTTGTCTGTGCGTTTGTATGCGTATTTTTGTGGTTTTATTGGTTGGTATTTAGGCTAAACTTTATGTTTCAATGGACCGTAAGTAATTTTAATGAATAGTTTTTGCAAAAAAAAAATTACTAATATTTAAAAAGAACAAACAAAACAACTATTGAATAAAGTCTTCAAATAAAAAATTTTTAAAAATTTAATTAAAAAAGTTATAAAATTTTCAAATCAATGAACTTTCTCAATAAATATAGATTGTTTTGTTAAAGTTAAAGTTTTGCTCTAAATCTCATAAGGTTAAACTATAAACGATAGTTTAAACTTTTAAATAGCATTTGCCAAAGATTTTTTATTTGTTTTATTTGTTTGTTACACTGTAATGCTGCTTTTAGTGTATTGAAAATTAGGAAGACTTTTTGTTTGCCATTTTATATTTCTTCACGATTTTATTGCAACATAAAATAATAATAACAAGAATTTTGAATATTTACAGCTGATTGTTAAAAAGTAACCAAATATTAATTAAATTCTTATAATTGTTAAACTAACGTTTAATGTTGCATGCTACATTAAACAAAAAGCGCATAAAAATAAAAACATACAGTAACTGGGAGTAAGACTTGTCCGGCAAGAGTAAATTAATATATGACAGACAAAGAAATTCAGAAGCCTGTTAAGAACATATAATAATAAAATCCAGAAAATTGCTGTTCTATTAAAGCAGCATATAATAAAATTTTCATAAAATTAAAATAAAGGTTTTATCTGCAATAATTTACGAGTCAACATACAAGAGAAACGAAATGTGATTCAAAGTTTCAAAATGAGGGATTTTTTTAAACGTTTTAGCTTTTGTACAATGTAAATTTATTCAAAGTATGAGGGCGGTTCGGAAACTTCTTAGTCTATTATAGAAAGAGAATAGTTAGTTTTTCAAAAACATTTTGATTTTTCAATATAAACTCCTGAAACTTCAAAACACTTAGTCCAACAATTATCTACGGCCCTTGTAGTGGCCATTGTTTGCTATGACCTGTTGCCCATCTTTCTGATAACATACGGAATTAATGACAAAAGAACTGCTCATCCTTGGAGGTCAATAAGAAATCAAGCCAATTTCACCCAAGAGAATTTTTCATTCTTAAGAGAAGTTTATTCCACAGTAAATTACGATCAATTTTACTCAATATCGAATGCGGTAATTTGGCCCCTGGACTATAAGGCGTGTGATGCAAAACTAATCAACCACTTCTTTCCAAATAATTTTTAACAGATTTTTATTAGTTTGGAAGTTATTTTTTGTAGAATTTTGCTTTTTTAAAAAAATTTTATTAAAATGGCTTTTGTACCCCTTTGAAAATTTCGTAAAAATTAAGGGAATTTTCATTACTTCAAATTTATATATTTAATTTGATTATATATTGATTGTTATAATTTTATTTACGATTTTCTTTTGTTAAAATTTCTTGTTTTAAAGTTTTATTTGAGTGGCTTTTGTACCCCTTTGGTAAATGTCTGATAATTAAGAAAATTTTCTGGGTTTCCTACTAAAAATATAATTGTTATATAATTTTTAGCATTTAATTGCTTTTAATAAATTATATTTCAGTGGCTTTTGGACCCCTTTAAATTGTGTGTGTGATCTAGTCTCTGCTTCCTTTATGGGTTAATTACTTGTGGTTTAATTTTTGCCATTAGTTGGCCTAATTCTGTTCAGAAAAGAAAACATTTCTTTTAATACTTATTTTATTTATATAACAAACAATTGTGCAACCTATGCCGAACATTGTCATTATGAAATATTGCACTTTCATGCCTGACCGCATATTCTGGGTGTTTTTTAGCCAATTGACGTTTCAAACGCATCAGTTGCATTTGCTACTGGTTTGGTTCCCTGTGATGGTCTGATCATATTTCAGTAGCTCATAATCCCATCCCAGCATTACAGTAGCGTCATGGATATTTGGTTTTGGTGTTATTTTGGCTGGTCGGCCGCGTTTAACATACGATCTCTTACGTTTCGTGTTATCGTTATGTATCCAATTTTAATCGCTATTTATGATTCGGTGTAAAACTGATTTTCTTTTAGAGCGTTTAACCAGCTTTTCGAACATTCCCAATCGTCTTTCAAGGTGTTTCGGCATTATTCTATCACATTCATTTATATGTTTTGAAATTGCTGCTTGTGTGGCTTCCAAAGATTTTGCAAATTAATTCAATTATTGGTTCTCTAATCTTTTTTGTCCAGCCTGGGCGATCTTTGTCTTCCGTGTTAAAAATACCACTTCTGAACTGCACAAAACAGCGCGCGCACTTTGAAACCGATAAAACACTTTCACCATAAGCTTCGGTAACCAATGGCTGTTCTTCAGCGTCATTTTTGTACAAATTCAACAAGTCAAGCAAAACTTCACGCATATGTAGCATTGTTGGCACAAAATTTTACCTTTTCGAAGCAAAAGAAAACTTTGTTATTTCTACTATACATAGTGCGACCAAGTGGCCCGGAAAATCCAGTACATGACCCGGTTTTGGAAGCAATGTCGCGGTGTCCCGGTGACATCAATTATTTTGAATTTAATTAAATAAAAAATACGTGGACTTAAACAACAAAACAGTCTATTTCATTGAAATGTGGCACAATCGCATCATATTTAATGGAAATTAATTCTTTTGAATGATACATTTTAAAATCACGTGTCTATGCATATCCCCAGCAAGCCATATGAGTCCGAAAAGAGTCTTTTCTAAAACCTTTTCCGTTCATGCTCTTTATGAGTCCAAAAAACAATCGCTATTGCTCCGAAAACCTTCAGAAAAGAGGGTCATTACATTCGAAAATGATCCGTCAGAAAGAGCTCTTAGATAATGGCAGAAAAGAGGCTTCTATGAGGGTTTCTTTGGGCTCTTAAAGACCTCTTAGATAATGTCAGAAAATAGTCTTTTATGAGGTTTTTTTGGGCTCAGAAAGAGCTCTTACATCATGTCAAAAAAGAGTCATTGCAATTTGAAATACAACAAATTTAAAGGTCGCATTTACTATTTTTTTTTATTGTTTTACTTAAACAAAAAGGGACTCGCTGCTGCACTGAATTGGAAAGATGTAGAAACAACAATAAAATTTATGGTTGAAAAGAATTGGTTAAAACCTGAAGAAAACAATGTAGAATTGTTTGACGAGTTTGGTTACATATTGAAATTTATTACCCCAGAGAAAATTAGCGAATGGAATAAAAATAATCCTCCTACTAAGCCACGTTGTACTAAACCACATCAACGTTGGGTGGAATGTTTCAAACATTTTCAAAGTAACAATGTACCGTACACTCGCTTCGCGTGAATCATTGAATTTATATTTTGTTTGCCAGCAACATCTGCAAGTGTAGAGCGTATATTTTCGTTGATCGCAAAATTATGGACAAAAGAAAAATCGCAACTTAAGTTAGATACTTTGAAACATATGCTATTTCTCAAATATAATTTAAAGTACGGATGCGTTGAATCTTATAATTTTTTGAAAGAATCCCCAACATTGCTAAAGCAAATTTCATCACAGGATAAATACGATTTTAAACAAAAAACGACAAAAAATTAGATTCAAATTACTTATAACATTATAATTGTTTAAATTTCACTTGAATAATAAAGTTTTTTTCCCATAAAAAATTGCCCGGTTTTAAGTTTGAATGTTCCGGATTTTAGTACTTTTTTCGAAAAATGCTCCGGTTTCGTTCAAAATTGAGGTGGTCACACTAACTATACACCAATATCTCACTCACGTGTAACCCTGACGCAAATTGAAACAACGTAAACCATGTAAAGATTGAAGATAGGTTCTAGGGTTATGAAAGTACTTGGTCTTTCTTTCACAAAAAATTGGTCCAATGTTTGCTGGCCAGCTTTTTTTCAACGTAAAATAAATTTCCTTGTAGCAATTGGCTGTATTACTACCACTAGCATTATTGTTGGATAATACTTTACTTTTTATGGCATCAAATAAGCTTTTTGGTTTTGCCATTTCACTTAATGGCATTCTCTGCGCAACTTGATTTTAAATCCAAATAGAAAGCAAGGACTCCATTTCGATCATCAAAGCACTTCTTGTACGGGTCATCGTTTTAGCATCTACTGATGTTGCAGATTTTGCAAAAATTTCAAAAAAAAAAAAAATTTAAGACTCGAACCCAAAACAACGCAACCTTAAAAATCTAACGACGCATAGTGAAAATTAGTACTAATTAAGCAGTGACGCAACTTCGAAAACAAGAGCTAATAAATGAAATATAAGTTATTAAAGACAAAACCCGCATTCAAAAGTTACGCCATCTGTTATGAGTCCCCCATTTTTAAGCTATGCAACCAATAATTCTGTTTAATACTCCAATAAACTTGAAAAACAGCTTGATTATAGATAATTTGATTTTAATCTGAAAAATTCCAATTTATTTTCAAATTTCCAATAATCTTGAAAAATTACCATATACGAGGTCTAAGCAAAAAATAACCGTCTTTTTCAATTTTTTCAAAAAGTAATTATTTCTTCATCAATAACTATCTGGTCCCCTTCAAAGTAATCCTCCTCAGATATAATACACTTAAGGCAGCATTTTTTCCAATCCTCGAAACACTTCTGAAACGCGATTTTTGGTATCGCTAACAGCTCCTGTTTCGTTTTTTCTTTTATCTCCTCAATCGTAGCAAAAAGCTTCCCTCGTATTTTGCCTTAAACTGATAGACCACAGTAAAAACTATTAAAAACCCAATAGACCAAAACCCTTTAGAAAAATATTATAATAAAGCTTGTGAGCATAAATCTTAAGCTTTAAAAAGACTTGAGAAACTATAGAAAAACACTTTTAAATTGTTGTAAAATACTCAAAAAGGAACCCTTGTGATAATAGTACTGAAATAATTATTTAATAAGCTTATATTCTCAATTTTGGAAAAAACTTCTCCAAATAGTATTTTATTAAACTAAATAAAGATAAGCTTATACCTACAATTGTAGAATAAGCTTATTCCAATAATTGTAGAATTTGGTTATGCTTGCAAATAAGAAAACTCGGAGCTTGGGCTACCCACGACAAGTCTTTCTCCGTAAAAAAATAAATAAAAAAAACCTTTAATGGCATTCATAGTTAAAAAAGGAAAAAGTTACCCCCTGGCCAACGATGTCGAACGATAACGTTCGCTTAGATAAGACTTAAGACACAAACTTGTTTACGTATCTATTTTTTACTCAATCAAGTTTGTTTATTCCACAATCAGGGTTGTGTCTTAAGTCTTATCTGCTCGAACGTTATCGTTCGACATCGTGGGCCGGGTAACTTTTTCAAAAAAAAAAAAAAAAAATCAAAACTTTTCGAATAAACAAAACATTTTTACAAATATAATTTTTTATTTTAAATCAAAATTAACAATGACAAAATATGACAAGCATGTTTAATATATATTTATTGTATACTCTTTATTATATACTATGTTTAAAAACATATTGTGAAGGATAATAGTTTCTCAAACATGATTAAAAAAAACTTTAGTATTTTTTTTAAAAAAGCTTCTTCTAAAGTACTATTATACTTTACTTATTTTTTGGTCTGTTGGGAAACAGTTAAAAATAATTACACTGCTAAATATTTACTTTCTTTAGTGATCCATCAAATGTTGACAGCTTTGTAAAATTAATAAAACAAATTTCACGATTTCTTTAAAAAGCTACATTTAATATAAAATAAATCTACAACTAAAATATATTCACGTTGTGAGACTAAAATAGTTACTGATAACAGTAGCTAAAGATTATAAATTATACCTGAATTTTGTTTCTAAACCATCAATCATTGACAGTTTTTTTTTTAAAGTTCAATTCATTAACAAAACCATGTTTAAACTTAAACTTAAAGAAAGTTAAAAGTTGTGGTTAGTGTTAGTGTTACTAAATATATTTTTAAATATTAATATTCATGAGAATTGGCACAAAAAGTTGTAAAAAATTAACCAATATTTAACATTGATCTGTTGACCTAAACAGCTACTAAAGAAGTTAGCAAAAAAGAAACTAATTAATCATCCGTTGCTCTTATACGAAGCAGAAACTTCACACGGATCTGTTTATATTTGTATGGAATTTTATATTAAAACGCTATTTTTTATACAATCCACCACCACAACTGGTGAATGCGGGTATATTTCGTGTGAAACTTTTTTATTATTCATCTGAGACCCAACAAAGTATACATATTCTTGCTCCTTATGACATTCTAAGTCGATTGAGCCATGTCCGTCTGTGTAAAACACTCTCATGACCAAACTGCACAACTTAACTAAACGAAATATGCAGAAAATATTTCTTATTTTGCAGGTAACTTTGGTATTGAAAATTAGCAAAATCGGTTTAGTAGTAATAGAGTTATGAACAAAAATGTGAGGCAACCTTTATAAAATTTTTATATTTTTTATCCATTTTTTTTGCAATTTTTTAAATATATTGCATAAAAATTTGTACACGTTTTTTTTATAGTAAAAAAAGAAAGTACGAGGAAAATAGTAAGAATCGGTTCATGATTTCTCTTAGCCACCATACAAAACTAATCCCGAAATATGGCTTAATAAATGCCTGTAAAATTGAAATATTAATAAAAAATTCAGCAAAAATAAGTTTCATATAAAAAGAAATCGCAAAACGAAATTTTTCGGTCCATGTTTGACCATAAACCCACATAAAGTCCACTTCCAAAATTCACTTTCTTTGAAAATAATGGTAAATATGAAACAAAACCTAAAAAAAATCTTTATAATTTAAAAAGATGCAGTGCAAATACCGTATTTTTTTTTGCAATTCAGGTAGTTTAAGTTAGTGCTGAATTACTTTTTAGCAGTTTGTCAGTCAAATAAGTTGTTACAAATTTACAAGATGAGCACGCGTAAATAAGTTAATGTCGAGGTAAAAAATCTTGCTATTCAAGATTATAAAAAGGAAAATCTTACCGCGCAATCAGTAAAGTTTTTAACAAACCTCTTGCTGCAGCTCAGTTCAAGTTCAAAAACACTGGCTCTGTAGAAAATAAGCCAAGATCAGGACGCCCAAAGAAACTCTGCTTAGGTGAGATGTTAGTTTTATTTTAAAGAGACGTGGCAATAAATCATAGAATTTCAGCAATAAAAAGAATCGAAAATTCTACGAATAAAAAATTCATCCAAAAACTATTCAAAGGGCATTAGGGGATCAAGGCTATGCAAGCTGAATTCCCGCAGAAAACCCTGAATTTCTGAAAAGAATTGAAGACTTCAGCTTGAATTTGCAAAATAGACATTTATATAAAGGCATTGATTTTTGGAAAGGAGTTTTATTTACTGATTGTTCGTATACTAATTAAAATAGAATTGAATTTTTATAATTTAACATGTTTTTCTTGTACTCTTTAATTAACGAAAATATAAAATTTTCGATAGGTACGAAAACTTAGGTCTCTAACTGTACATTAGAAAATTATGCTAAATTTTCTAATCAAGTCCAAAATTATGATCAAAATGCAAGCTTCCTCGACTTCCAATAAACCATTATTCAATTTACAAGTGATGTTGTAGTGTTGTAGGAGTTGTACGTTGTCTGAATTCACAAGTGATGTTCATAATTTCTATAGAAATATTTTGCACAACACGTACGACATTTTTACATATGTTTTTCAAATGTTTTATGAAAGTTTAAATATTGCCAAAAGTTTAAATCTCAAGCAAAAAGTTACACATTTTACTTAAAAAAATAACCAAACGGTAACACTCAAATCATAAATTCAAATCATCATCAAATTAATAAACAAAAAATTTTAATAATGGATATTGTTAAAAATACTACGGAAGTTTTCGTTTTAGAAAATATTCATGTCTTATGTTTTGTACATTAGTTTTTAAAATATTTTTTCTTTGTCATTTTGAAGGTTTGACAACATAATTGTGTTAACAATCAGTTAGTTGTATCATACAATATACAACATACAACATGTTGTAGTTAAAGAATATGTATAGGTATCAAATATCAAATGAAAGGTATTACAATTGATATTAAGGTGAAGGTTATAAAAATCATTTCATTATACAATATAATAACTTAAACTTTGAAAGTTTTTTTTTCTTTTTGAAAATATAAACAAAAATGTTGGCAAATTTTTGTCAAAGCAACTCCTAACAAACCAATAGAAAATACATAAATGACAAATATTTTCTTTAGACACTGTGAGTTAAGTGAAAAGAACATAATTAAACCATTTAGTGTGTTAATGTGCCATTAAAAAGAAAATGCATTGCAAAAATCTTAGTCAAACACCACTAAAATCAATTACAGCCCCATAAATATCAACAAAAGCAATAACTATTACAGCCTCTATTTAATTAAACAACAAATGGTAGGGAGGCAAAAATTGCCAAAAAAAAAAAAAAAACGTTTTTGTAAAAGTTTCGGTAGATATGTTCAAAAAACATAAATATTTGAAATTATTTGCACATTCACTAAAGTGGGTCCGGCCCGCAAATACATTCAAAAAAATATTTACATAAATCTGTTTATTTGTAAATTTTCTGAAAACAGAAATGACCATTTGGCATTTTTGTAGTTTTATTACGGCACATTATGAAGCTCATATACATATATTTAATAGCTTTAAATGAATTGCATATATATGTTCATTAATATACAGATGGTAATAGTTGTAAAAATAAAACAGCCAGACTGAAAAGTTGCTTAAAATTTTGTTAATGTTTGGTATCAAAAGTTTTTGAATGTGTTTCCATCAATGTCTAGTTACTTAGCTGACTCAAATTGATATAGTTGTTGGTCATTTGACATGTATGGACCATACTGAAACCAAATATAAGTTAATTGATTACTTTATACCTCCCAGGTGAACTAGAATGTAATCAATTATCACTTTAGGGTCTCTAAGTAATCTAAGAAGTAGTCATTTGATTTTTTTTTTTTGTTTTTTACCCACCACAAGTAATTTGTTGACATTGCTATAATAAAATATTATTATTAACAAGTAAGAGTTTATATTTGGCTGTGCCGACTCTTATATACCCACCACCCAATCACCTGATTTGCAGAATTCGACTTTATATGGCGGCAACGGCAAATATAGACCGATCATCATTGAAATTTGGTACAACAATTTAAATGTATATTCTGATTATGCTTGTCAAATTTCAACTTGATAGTTATTTTGATAAGAGATTAATGCGAATTTTAGTGATTTTCTGAAGTGGACTTTATATGGGGACTACGGTCATATATTTACCGATCATTATCATATTGAGATGGACGATTTTTATAAATGTATGGACTATTTGTGTTAAATTTCAATTTCTTAAAGGTTTTTATAAGAGATTTATGCGCATTTAAGAGATTTTCGGAAATGGATTTTATTTGGGGGCTATGATCAAAATTATGGACCGGTCATCACAACTTAAATGTATACTATGATAATGATTGTCGAATTTTAACTAGATAGTAGTTTTTACAAAATATTTATGTTCATTTAAGTGATTTTCGAAAGTGGTCTTTGAAAATCATGGTCAAAATTATGGACCGATGCAAACAAAAATTTTTTTTTGAGATTTCACTTTGCATGAAACTAATTATTGTAGAATTTTGTTTAGATACGGCTTTTCTATGGCCATTTACATACCATCAAGCCATATTCCGGGAAGACATTTGCATGGAGGCTATGAGAAATCGTGGACTGATTGCTATCATAACAGGTCGAGTGAGCTATCGTATCGAAAAATGATTTCGATATCGAAATTATGATAAAATGTACTAAATTTCTTGCTCGATATCGAATGCCATAATCTCAGATAAGAAAATTACGATCAATTTTACTCGATATAGAATGCTGTAATTTGGCCCCAGGACTTGTGCTTCTATATAGCAAAATTAAATATGTAAAATTTCATTATATTATCTGCATTATATCTGAAGAAAACAGTACAAAAAATATGTGAAAAATATCGAGATAGTCTGAAACTTTGATCTATAATTCAGATCCTACTGGAACGATTTTGCCCATTTGAAGAGAATGTTTGGTAAAAATTTCATTGTTTTATTTTATTTTTCAAAGCTCTATCGTGATTTCAACAGACGGACGTACAAACTGGCGCAAAAGTAAACTTCCGATGTTTTTTGGCTGTCACCGACAGATTATTGGTCAAATAGTCAGCAATATTCCGCGTTCTGGAGCAGTGTAGCGTAACATTGTTTATTAACGTGTATTTCGCATGTGTTTACTACACAAATGTCAAAACAGAACTGACATTAGGGGCCTCGCAAAATTTATAGCATTTTCTGATAGGAGGATTACTTTTGCGCCACCTTGTACATGGCTAAATCGTGTTAGAATCTTATAAGGAACCAGAATATATAGACTTTTTGGCTCTACAATCATCATTTCGATGTGTTACAAACGGAATGACAAACGTAATATACCCCACATCGTTTTGGTGGTGTGTATAATAATGAACATAACTTTAGAAACACCAACCAGAAAGGAAGATTTCAAAGAACTTTTTATAGTTTCTATCATAATGAACCTAGACTGGAGAAAATTTGCTAAATAGCTGGTAGCTGAATTTACTAGATGACAGACTATTAGAATTTAGACCCATTAAGCTATTTAATCTTTAAGTGATCCCATATAGTTAGAAGAAAATTTGAAATGACTTTTCCGTTACACCTTGTAATTTTACAGCATGATTTTGAAAATATTGCAAATAATAACTAACTTATAATAAAGCTGCTAATGATTTCAATATAATGTGTTTTTTAAAACATTTGTAAATTAAGACTCTTTGCAACAAATTGGTTGTTAGTTGAAAACTAATTAAAAATCCAAAAATAACCACAAACAAAAATCATTTAAACAACTAGAAACTAAAATTAATTAGTTTATATTTTAAAATGCATTAAGCAAAAATTAAAACAAATACTTCTCCAAGCAAAAAAAACGCTCTAAATTCTTATTAAACAATCAAATTTAAAACCAAATCACCTTAAAAAAAAATTGGCAAACCGTTAATTCACAGACGAGTTTTGTAAACTTTGCAAATTGTTTTGAACCTGTCTGGTGGCTTACAAACAAAAACTCATGTTTGTATTTGTGGTATCACCAGCTTAACTCTAAAATTTCAAGTGTTATTTTAACCTTTATTTATTATTTTTATTATTTTTATGTATTTTGTTGCTCACGTTTCTTTGCCAAGCCAGTTTACCAGTTTAAAATTTTGACCATAAACAGTTACATTGGCCATAAACGTGTACGCAAAAAGAAAAGAAAAAAATAATTGCATAAAAGCTTAAATAAAACTGAACGTAAATGAAATAACACAAATTTAAGATATTTAAGATCAATAATAATGAGTTATCGAACAATATCAAGCAAGACACGAAAAACATCAAATTGAGACAGACATTCAAAAACCATTTACTTTACCAACAAAAAAAAATTACCATAAGCTAATTTAAAGTGTAATATTTAAAGTAAATAAGAGGTCTTCCTTAACGAGTTAACAATATTACACTAAAGTATGAGATTATAGTCGGTCAAGTCCAACTTTATCACCCCAGGAAAATAGACTTTAACCTATCTTGGCAGTTAAAATCAACTCACACAGTTTGAAATTAAGCTAGATATGCGCCCCTGTTCTGTAAATCGTGTGACTTCAAAATCGAATCGAAGTTTGATATTTGGCAAATCATTCCATTTAGTGAAACATTGAAACAGTTTTATTTTTTCGAAAGTAAAACGAGTTAACCACGTAGACTCGTTGTACATCAAACATCAAAATATGTGAATTCGTTTTAAAACTGAAATCATTACTTGAATTAGATTTACAGAAGACAAAGGATGATACAATTCCTTTCGTTATAGTCGTTTCGATTTAGATTGAACTCTAGCATATATCTACATAGACTCCAGCAAGCAACAGCCCAGAAAAACTAGGGCTATTATTGATCATTATAAATGTTGTCTGTGTAAAACATGCTCCTGACTAAAATATTTAAAACAAACGAAAGTTATTCACACAAAATATTTATCAATATCCTAAGTAGTTTGGTATTGAAAGTGAATCAATTCGGTCTGGTAACGGACATGTTATGGACTAAAATGTAAGACATCCAAAAACTCACATATACATATGTGAATGTGTGCGAATAAATGCAACTAATTTTAAAGATAAGCATAATTTGTGTAATTTTTCTGATTCGATACACCCGAATATACTCGTATATATTTTGTTTTAACTTGTTACTGATAATGCTGTTTCACACGTTTTAGTTTTAGCTGACCGGTTTTTGTTCAATTCTCTTTTGAATCTGCCATTTCATTCACACGTATCTTAAATTTGTGTGCTCTTTACCATCAAGTTTCTAAGTTGTCATGCAAATCAACATGCAAACAACTTCGCGTAGTATAACAAAAGGTAATAAGAAAATTGACTAGTACCGTCAAGTATATTTATCTACCGCTTTTAATCTCTTTTCCCTTCTTACACAAAAATACTTGCCCTGAAGAGTCGAAAGTGAAACGTGTGAAAGAGGGGATAGTAAAGAGGGCTGCTAGATTCCTGGAATATTTGAGCATCCCTTAGAAAATGTTATACTAATTGGATATTGGTAATTCTTTTATATCCATGTCCTGCACACGGGATCATAGAAGACAATTATCTGGCCAATTAGATACCAAACTTAGGGAATACTATACCTGTAAATCATAATGTGACCAACATTATGACATTGATCTTCTCACGGCTGCTTAGCTCACATAAATTTCATCTTATTGCAAATGTGAGATCAAACGAAGCTAGCGGAAATATCATGTGGTCATGTGGTGAAAGTCTAACACCTATTTTTGCAACATAATTGTGTATATACAAAGATTAAAAACATTACCATTACCAATGTCCTGCACCGAGTGTTGTGAGAATGTGATGTCATATGATCACCGATAAAAGTAATTGAATGTTGGTAATAAACAGCTGTTAGTGACGCAAGAATGTGATTTCGCATAATCACCAGTAGTTGAATGTTTGTAATAAACATAATTTTCTACTTAACAGGCTGGGTTTAGGTCGTGAATGGCGAACGCTACACAGTTAGGGAAAAAGGAAATTAAATCTGTAATTTTCAAACGGATAGTGCATTTGAATAAAACTTCTTTATAAGCAGTTTGGGCCTTCTTCTCGGGTATATAACATATTAAAAACTAAGTTTTCAATATGTATATTTATCATTTCTTAATCAGTTTTTCTATGTTTCTTAACGATATAAAGGGTGTTCCAATATTTAGGTAAGATTATAGTTTTTTTTTAGAAAAGCCAACCGGTTGTTCTTGAATAAATTCCGTGAAGGTACGGCGATTTTGAATTCATTGTAACAATTGTCAAAGCTTCTACTACTGATATGACAACAAGTAAAATGTCATAACTTTCATGTTATTCCAATATGCCCCAGTTGGAAAACTAAGTTCTTGTAGAAAAACACATACACAGGATAGAAACTTTTTACACATTTTCCAAGATAATTTCGTTTAAATGTGGCGAAATTTAGTTGATGCATTTCTTGTTTCAATGAGCGGGTGATTGCAATAGATCCGGGACTTCAAATAAGAACCATCCAATTCTGATTTCTAAAACGAGAGAGTACACAACTAGTATATGTTTTACGTGACAATTGAATTGCAAATAATACGTATTTCAATATTCTCATTATTTCTTCATTAATAGCATCCAATTGATGCAAAAAGAATTGTTATCATGTTGAAATGTCCAACACCGATAACGATCATTGGTACATCTAGGCGAAAATGCGACATTTGTTTAAAAACAAAACTCGTAGATCTGACATGTAACATTCAATTTTACTAATTCTAAAATATCAGCTCTCAAACTGTTCAGTTGTCACCAATTTACTACACAAATTGCCGAAAATTGAAATCTTGCCTTAATATAGAAACAATTTCTAATATCACTCCATGTTGAAAAGTAAACCTTACAGGAATTTAGAAAATGTTTTGTATATGTTTTTCATAACAACTTTATTTTACATTTTTATTTTACTTTAATAATATCTGCTTAAAGTTGAAGTTTTAGAAAAACTTAATAGTCAGTATTACTCCACACTTTGCTATCAAAAGTCCAACATAGTCTACATCTCTCACACTCCTTCACACATTGTTCCAAAACATCACGTTTCAAATAATATGACAACGAGTATGACTGTGTACTAGCCTCCTAAAACTAATGGAATCTAAGTGCTGCCTGCCCATTGTTTATAACAAAAATTCTTGTAGAAGCTAATAAAAAATTTACTAAAAAGATACATATTTAAATAATCACGCACATCTCGGAACACCGCCACTAAAATGCTGACAAAAAAGAAAATGGTTAAAAATATTGTGTAAAAATAAATTTATTTTCTGACGTTGTTTTATGGGCGACCTTTAATAAAAGCCAAAAACTGAAAAAAAATGAAACAAGAATAGAAATCACAATAAATTAAATGACACACAACTAATGCAAATACACAGGCATTTACCAACTTATAAGTTATATATACATATGTAAACTCTTATACATATGTACATATCTACTCCTGTTCATAAAAGTCATGTAGTAGTTGAATACAACTTTACTATACTTTACTTTATAAAATGCATAAATATAGTATGAAAATAAAAGCTTATAACAAAAAAAAAAAATTAAATAAAAATAAACAAGTTAGAATGCAATATTCGGCTGTGCCGAATCTTTAATACCCTGCACCTGAACGTTATAAGAAATACAAAAACTACACTGGTTATAGGACTACAATATCCTTATTTGGTGTTTTTTTATTCAGTCTTAGTGCAAATTTTGTTATGATTTAATATATTGTTTGAAAGACAATTTTACGATCAACATAATTTATTTCAAATGTTTCGAAATTTTATCTAATTTTCACCATTTATAATTGATGTAATTACCGATTCTTACTGTGATTTACAGATTTTGTTTCATTTTCATAATAATCCTGATCGTAATTTAACAATTTATAAAATTAAAAGAACATTTTTCCATATTCACAACAAATAAAGAAACAGAGTATCAAAAAGGATAAGATATAAGGTGAGGCTTTTTTGTTTGAATTTGATCTCAATAACATTTTTTACAAAATATTTATGGGTGGCATAGTAGAAGTGGACCAATTATGGACAGATAGCTTCTAAATCCAGTATCCAATAATGTGATTTCTACGCATTTTCGGTTTATTTTAGTTGAATTTCATCTAAATAACGTTATTTACAAGAGTTGTATGGTTGGTTGTTATAATCGGAAATGGATTTAATTCGGGAGCTATTATTGATTGAAAGCTACAAAATCCAGTAGCATAATTGCCGTATAACCGATATTAGTAAGATTTCTGGATTAAAATTACTGATCTATAGAAAAGTTGGTTCGATATCGATATTTATTAGAGATTTTCGTGGGTTTATTAGTTTTTCGGAAATGGTTCTTATATGGCAGCTATGAGAAATTATAGGCCGATCTTCTTAAATTTTGGAACAGTAAATTTTATGCATATGAGGATATCTCACATCGAATTTAAACATAATAACGGTATATTTAAGATATATATTAGGTGAATTTCACGTCAAGTGACCCAATTTTAAAAATCGATGTCTTTCGATTTGGATGAAATTGCACCAAGGTTAGTACTATTGGATATATGATAGTTTCTTTTAATAAGCAATAAGGTCACTTGAATTTTATATAAAAATATTTAATTTATTTATATATATATTTATTTCCAATATTTCGCTATCACAATGGATAGCTTCTTCAGGGATAATACAAAAACTTGTATTATGTATTATAATATAAAAACTTGTATTATCCCTGAAGAAGCTATCCATTGTGATAGCGAAATATTGGAAATAAATATATATATAAATAAATTAAATATTTTTATATAAAATTCAGATGACCTTATTGCTTATTAAAAGAAACTATTAAATATTGAAAAAGGTCAAATAAACGAACTAAATAATTAAACTATTGGATATATATTAATTTTATTTATTATTATTATTCTTATTTAGTATTATAAGTAATAAATAGAAAAACAATTAAAATAGTGCATATTAGGGCGGGTCGATTTAATAATCGCCCATGGCTCAGTGAAAATCGTATTCTAGGGATCAAATTAAGAAACTTTGCCGAAGACCCATACCTCTAAAACGAATTCTACTACCCCAACTGTTGACTTTCGTCCTGTACAAACATTTAAAAAAATCACCATTTTGGCACTTTATTTTATTTATTTTTATTATTTTATTTATTTTTAAAAAATAATATTTTTGCCTCCCCACAAATCGACCCGGCCTAGTGCATATGGTACAAATTGAAACATTTTCTTTTTTGAGTTGGAAATTTTTTTTATAGATACCCCACTTGCATCCCATTAAGTGATCACAAAACTCTTAAAGGAAATGGGCTAAAGTTTCTTTTGAGGAAAAAAAAAAATAAAAAAATGGGGGAAAATGAAAATGATACATGTGCCAAATATTGAAAAATCCTATTCTTGAGTTAAAAAATAATTTTTTTTATAGATATCCCACTCGCATCCCATTAAGCGATAATTGTGTCTGGCCTACTATCCAATAGTATAGGGTGTTTTTTTACAGGTTTGTTTTTCGAAAAGAGATAAAACTGGCATTTTGTGGTCAAATCTGGCAACTCTAATGTCATTTGTGTTGAGTTTGGTTTGCCATTTCATCATGAACAGGTTGACAAAAGAACAACGCTTGCAAATCGTGCAAATTTATTTCGAAAATAACGGTTCAATTCGCGAAGTTTACCGCAAGCTCCGTCCATTTTATGGTCGACATAATCGTCCATCAGAGCAATTAATTCGGTTAACCATGGATCGTTTTCGCACTACGTTTACTCTATGTGATAATACGCTTCCGCAGAGACGTCGAACAGTGCCCACCGAAGAAACAATTGGCGCTGTAGAGCAAAGTGTTGAAGAGGACCCGAATTAATGGAGACCGGTATAGAGCCATGATAACCGACTATTTTGTTCCCGAATTGGATGGCATGAATGTGGATGAGTTGTGGTTCCAACAAGACGGCGCTACATGCCACACAGCGCACGCCACAATCGATTTATTGAAGGAAACATTCGATGAGCGCATAATTTCGCGGAATGGACCTGTCAATTGGCCACCAAGATCGTGTGATTTGACACCATTGGATTATTTTCTTTGGGGATATGTGAAGTCGCTCGTCTACGCCAACAAACCAGAAACGTTAGGGGAATTGGAAGCCAACATTCGTGGCGTTATTGCCGACATACGGCCCCATATGCTCGAAAAAGTGGTTGAAAATTGGACCTGTAGAATTAGCTTTATACGAGCCAGCCGCGGCGGCCATATGCCTGAAATCATATTTAAACATTAATGGCATAAAATTATCCTTCCAATAAAGCCAAATTGATGGTCATTAAAACGATTTTCTTGTGTTTTATTTCAATTCGAAGTTCTATACCTCTCAAAAAAACACCCTATACTAACCTTGGTGCAAATTTCATCCAAATCGCAAGACAACGATTTTTAAAATTGGGTCACTTGACGTGAAATTCACCATTAGTAGTAACGTGAATTTCGGAAGTGACCCTTATATGAGGGATATACTCAAATATGGACCGATATTCTCAAAATCCAGCAGTTAGATTTAGGCATGTATGTAATTGATCCGTGTAAAATTTTTAAATCGGCACCATTATTTATAAGAGATTTATGAGTATTAAAGTGATTTTCGGAAGAGGGCTTTATATGGGGTATACGGTGATTGTTGTGTATATGTAAATGATGTGTACAAAGTTTTTAGTCGGTACCGCTATTTATAAGATATATATAAAGATAAATAGCTTTTTCGGATGTGGTTCTTAGATGGGAGCTATGACCAATTATGGGCCGACTTAGTACAACACTTTAGTTACCTATGAGAATTATTTGTGTCAAATTTTAACCGTTTATTTATTTATATCAGTTTTATACGTATTTAAGTGAATTTTGGAAGTGGACTTTATATGGGGTATATGGTCAAACATGGACCGAACTATAAAAAATTTCGTTTTGCGATTTATTTTTGCATGAAACTTATTTTTGTTAAATTTTGTATTGATATTTAAATTTTGTAGGAATTTATGTATCATTGAGCAATATTTGGAGAAGATTTTTTTATGCGGGCTATGAGAAAGCATGGACCGATTCTTACTATTACTATTTTTTCTTTTATCATAAAAGTAACGTATACAAAATTTCATGGGAATATCTGCAATATATTGCAAGAAAAATATTCAAAAATATCCAACTTTTATAGAGCTTGTCTCACATTTTAGTCCATTCTGGTTGACCCAAACCGATTTTGCTGATTTGCAATACCAAAGTTACCTGCAAACTAAGAAATATTATTCTGGAAATTTCGTTTAGTTAAGTTGTGTAGTTTGAACGTGATAGTGTTTTACACAGACAGATGGCTGAATCTACTAAGAATTTCATAAGTATCAATAAAATATATACTTTGTGGGGTCTCAGATGAATATTAAGAAACCGAATGACAAATGTAATATACCGTCATTCTTCATTATTGGTGGTGGAGGGTATAAAAAGATTGGATTGTATAAAAATAAACAGGATTTTTTTCAATTCAAGAGCGTGTGCAACAACGGCACCATATTTATGTCAGGTTACACACACTTTTACAGAAACAACACGCACACTTTCAGAGTAATAGCAAAAATAATGGCATAAATACATTATACACGATTAACTGTGTGTGTACGTGTGTTTGAGTGTGTGTATGTGTTAGAATGTTTATGTTTGTATATTGTTTAGTATTACTAACTAGAGCTAGTATGACACTTTGCTTTACTGGTCTGTCAGTTGGTTTGATGCATGCATTTACTACATTAAGAATCATGACAACAAGCACGACACCATAATAAGCACCATGGGCTGGTAATTGTTATGTTATGTAAAGAAAAATATTCTCACATTAATCATTTTACTGTGGAAATTGTCGCTCCCACTGCTGCTGGAGATGGTAATTGTCATATTATGTAAAGAAAAATATTCTCAGATTAATCATATTACTGCGGAAGTCTTTGCTACCACCATACAATTAGTCTAAGCTGCTGGTGATTCAAAAAGTATCATTGATATTGTCCACTAAGCATTTGGGTATTCAATGTTCCTCTTCGTTTTTCACATGCTAAAGAAGTCATTGAAATTGAAGTTCTAGTCAAAGCACATCTACTAAACAAACAGTGTTCGTCAATCATAGATACCATTACGCATATTTCTTTAGGAAAATTTACATTGTAACGCTATTAATATGATCTGTCCAGTTTGTATGTACAAGAGTATAAAACCAGACCTTAATTTAAACAAAATTTGTAATAAAAACACAAATTCTGCTGTCAAATGTGTCTCATAATTTTAATGATTAAAACAAAAAGAAAACTAATAAAAACGAAGTACCTTAAAAATCATGTTCTCTTCATGGTATTAAAAAATGCAAATAAAAAATAATAAAGACTTAAAAATAGTTTTCAATAATTCAAGAAATAACAAGATATATTTTGAACTTACCTCATTTACTGTCATTTCTTATGAAGAGAACGTGAACACTTTAACAAAATACTAAATTAAAATGTTCGATATGTTCTCTTCATGTATGGTGAGAGTGCGAGCGTAAAATAAACTTGTACTTAACTCGTAACCATAAAGCCGAGTAACAGCATATACATATTCGGTATTTTTGATGTACTCAGAAATAAGAACATTATTTTTAAATATACCTCGAGTAAGTGCACATAGTTCGCAAGTTCATGTGTACTTCTTAACAACAAATACATTCATGCAGAAGTTTAATTTCTATTAATGTTTGGTTATTACGCATACGGGTTAAATTAAAACTAATTATATTACAAAAACAAGCAAGTCTTATTAGACTTTCTCTTCCAATGTTCTAGTGGCCAGCTGTGATACCTTCGTTTAAAAGGGATATTTAATAACAACGAAATAATGCCGTCTGGATATAAATGATCTGCGAACACCCTCTAAACGTTGAAGTGAAGAACCAATCAACAATTTTAATTAAAGTAAATAAAACAGTTCGTTTTTGAATTCTATTAGAGAAGACTTTGGCAGGAAAAATTTAGAAATATCCAATAAGTCTTCGTAAGAAAAGACTTATTCTCTCGTATGTTCAGGTGAAACAAACAGATTCATTGAACCTATGAGTGAACATTCGAAGAGACACCAAAAAATCCACTTTTGGTAGATATCGCATCAATCTTTATTTCGCGTTTCTCGATTGGCTTAAACTAGATTTACACGATTGAAATTTTCTTCAAAATTGCTCTTCAAAATGAATGTTAATAACTATTAAATAAATAAATGTTGAAGAATTTTTGCTGTTTACACGAGTTTGAAGAATTTTGAAGAGCAATTTTGAAGAAAATTTCAATCGTGTAAATCTAGCTTTACAGTTTGCAGCGACCTCCATATACAACTTCAAACTACAACTTGCTTGCTCTCGAAATCTGAGACCCAAAGTAGTGACAGTCTGACAATACCGAAAATGTTTACAAAATTTGAAGAATTAAAACTTGAGGACCCAAATTGTTAAATTTAACTCCACATTCTGATCGTTCTTCAACATCAATAAGAATAAATTCGATTATCATCACTACTTTGTTCCAACGGCTATACAAGGTTTGCATTCACACGTTCCAAGTGTTGTTGGTAAGTTTTATACTTTTTCTTTGGTGCTTACACAATGCATCTATAGCATTGAGGAGAATCGTATTCGGAACGCATTAGTACCTCCGACAACTTCACATTGTCCAGTGGATTTGTTAAGTAATGCTTGGTTTTCACTATGTCATTTTTTTGTCAAATTGTCCAAAGATTTTTACTCAGTGATTTTTACAATTTGACAACAAAAATGACATAGTGAAAACCAAGCATAATACTGTGGAAGCAGCGAACAATGTGCTCGTCCTGTTAACTTCTTTCAAAGAAATTTTTTCAAATATCACCAGATATTCTATCGTTAATATTTAATAATATTTTTTCAAAGAAATTTCCCAACAACATGCTTTCACCTTACTTTTCCTTGTTTTAGACCATTGTGCATTTATGCTGATAACAACAATGGTGATGTTGGTTAAAATTAATGCATGTTGTACGAGTTTTTAAACGAAAGATGAGTGTGCTGATGAGGTTGATGTTGTTACTGTTCTATTCTTCTATTTTGTCCAAGTGTAAATGTGTTCCTATGGAGTGTATGTGTTCGTGTGGGCTGTGTAAGTGTGTGTGTGAACTCTAAACGTGTTTGTTTTTAGGCTATTGAGGATACAACTTGTTTGTTGCTTTGTTGCTTTTTTTAAATTGTTGTTTCATTCTTTTCTACGTGTTTTTTTTTGTTGTTTTTTTTGCTTTTGTGGAGGCTCCGTTTGGTTTCAGTCGCATGTTGCTGTTGGCTGCAACATGTGGTTTTGTGCCTGAACACAAATGGATTTGGTCTATTTCAAAATACTAGAAAAGACGAAGAAACATAGTCATGTACAAGAGGATGGATGGATAGCTGGTTGGTATAATGTATTAACGTGACTGGTGTATGTGTTTTGTCGCCATTTACCAAGACTATTCAAATGTCACATGCATCTTGAGAGCTGAGAATTACAAACATAAACAAACAACAGCAGCGTGTATGGTATCTCCACTGACCAATACCAGTTTCAAATCATTCAAATGATGATTATGATTATGTGTAACATCATCATCACCATCATAGTTAGCAGAAGGCATTTGTTTGTAGAAGCACTCGTAATAGTAGTTTTACCCACAATTGGTCTATTGTGAACGATGTTAAACAAACTTTTCAAAAAGGAAACGGTAAAAAGTGGTTCCGTAGAGTAACAAGTTTTTGTGCATACTGTTGCTTTTGTTGCACTAACCACTAGTTGTTGCAATGCCTATACTCGTATTGAGGTATTACAGTTGTTGCTTCTATTAGTCTTGTGATGTCAATTAAATTGGTTTTTTTTGTGCTTACGCTCAGTTCTGTTGTTTTCTTTCGTTCTTGTATGATGAAACAATAATTTCTGGTTCTCTTGCTCATCATAAATATGCAACTTTATTATGTGGCAGCCAGCATATGTATGCCAAACTATCCAACCATACGTCCTTCCTTCGATTCTATTGCATAAATTTGTCTCTCTTTCTCTATTGGTTTTAGTCGGTTTTGTATGTGCGTATTTGTGCGAGCTGGTCTGTTTGCTTATACGGACATGTTTAGAATGTTGCACAATCTTAACACACATTGTGTGTTTTTGTCAAATGTCTGCAAGCATGTTTGTGCATGTGTTGCATCAACGGTACGTTATTACATCTGGTTGCACAACTGTAATGATGCCATTTTTTTTTACATATCTCGGTACGGTTTGCCTTATTACCAGCATGGTTTCATTTGTACAGTTATTTAAACTATGGCTGGCTGGCTGATTTTATTTAGTCTTCTAACATTTACAATTTTATGTGTTACAAATCAAAACCAAATTTAGATCTTGATTTTGAAATCTTAAACGAGTGTGTGTCTGTATTGAAACTAGTTCAACGGTTTTTCTATTATACTCGCACACATATATATTTCTTTTGTTTGAATTGGATTTGTAAATTATGCGTTGTACAGATGCTGTTACCTGTCAATGGTTGTTTAATGAAAAATATAAAGGAATTTTATGTATTAAATCAATTGTTTTTATTGTGATGAAAGAATTTGTTTAAACTTAGCATTCTGAGGATCATGTGAATTCATATTAAAGAAGAGCAAAGAATACAAGGAAACTTTGTTAAATTCTCTTCATATTTGGTTGATTTGTCGAAGTCAGCTAAAAGAGGGTTGGTTTACGGAACATTCTTCTATTCCATTAAATATATTTAGAAAGAAATTTTAATGTTTAGATGTTATTATGTACATGGAAAAACCCCTAAAGCTAGATTTACACTATTGAAATTTTCCTGAAAATTGCTCTTCAAAATGCTTCAAACTCGTGTAAAAAGCAAAATTTCTTCAAAATTTATTTATTTTATAACTATTAATAACTATTAATAACAATAGTGTAAATCTAGCTTAAGTTTGTTGTCAAAATTGTAAGTTATGATTGACTGCCACTTTGTTATTGTATAATCCATTTTCACACAATGTGTGAAAATAGTTTAATTTTGTTTGACTTTTTATACCCTTCATCACCATAAGTAGTGAATGAGGGTATGTATAAGTTTGTCATTCCACCTGTAACACTTAGAAATATTCATCTGAGACCCCACAAAGTATATATTTTCTTGATCCTTATGGAATTCTAAGTCGATTAAGCTATGTCCTTCCGTCTGTCTGTCTGTGTAAAACACTCTTACGTCCAAAGGACACAAACGAAATCAACAAAGTTTACAAAAAATTCTCCTAAGCAGTTTGGTATTGAAAATCAGCAAAATCGGTCTAGTGAAACCAGAGTTATGGACCAAAATATGAAATAAAAATTTCATATTTTAAAAAATTTTTCTTGCAATTTTTAGAAATATATTGTAGATATTGAAATGAAATTTTGTACATGTTATTTTTATGATAAAAGAAGAAAGTGTGGTGAGAATAGTAAAAATCGGCCCATGATTTCTCATAGCCCCCATACAAATATCTTCCCGAAATATAGCTTAATGATAAATAAATGATTATACAATTGCAATATTAATACAAAATTCGGCAAAAATGAGTGTCATGTAAAAAGAAATCGCAAAACGAAATTTTGTTTTGTTTGGTCCATGTTTGACCAAAGACCCTATATAAAGTCCACATCTAAAATTAACTTAAATACGTATAAATCTGGTACATATATAGTTAAGACCTATAATTCTTATAGGAATATAAATTGTTGTACTAAATTTTATGATGGTCGGTCCTTAATTGGTCATAGCTCCCTTATAAGGACCACATCCAAATATGTCATTAATCTTTATATATATCGGTACCAACACAAAAGTACTAGAACAATTGGCAAACTGGAATGCATTTTCTACCCTGCCAAGGGCGTCATCAGCAATTTTCATTGTCCACGATCCATCTGTAAACATCATCTATTTGTCAATTGTTCTAGTAATTTACAATAGTATTCTTTGAAAATTTTAACTATTAGCCTGAAAGAATAAAACTTTTCTTTTAAAAAAGATAATATCAACAGTTCAATTATTTCTCTAATTAAAATTTGTTAAATTTCGGTCCATATTTGACCGTATCCCCCATATAAAGCTCTCTTCCGAAAATCACTTCAATACTCATAAATCTCTTATAAATAATGGTACCGATGCAAAATTTTACACGAATCATTTAAATACATGCCAAAATTACATGTAGCATTTTGAGAATATCGTTCCAGATTTGATTAAATCCCCTATCTAAGGTCCACTTCCGAAATTATCTTTAATACTAATATGCAAGAATGATAAAATAAAGATTACGCCATGCGCATGATTTCCCGTTATGTGACGTAGAAGGTCCATTCTAAGGGTTACCAAGAATGTTTCATGTGTTAGAATTAAAATTTCTTGCGAAAAATTTGTGTTTTATGTGATAGTTGACAAACTTGCAATTGAAATCTCTGAGAGTTCTAAAATAAAATCTGTTTAGAAAAGAAAAAAAAAAAAAAAAACAACAAAAAATATAAACATGAAGAGTGCGGTGAGCAAATGCAAGCAAAACATGAGTAAAAAAAACAAGTCAGAAAAAATTAGCAAATAGAAACACAGAATGTGTGACGTCACAGGGCCAAAATGCGCAGAACATTTTAAAATTTTACGCGTGTTTGCGTAATCTTTATTTTATCATTCTTGCTAATATGCATCTTAAATATACCGTTATTACGTTGAGATTCGACGTGAGTAATTCTCATATGCATAAAATTTACTGTTCCAATATTTAAGAAGTTCGGCTCATGTTGTCATGGCTGCCATATCCGAAAAACTAATAAACCCACGAAAATCTCTAATAAATATCGATATCGAACCAACTTTTTTATAGATCAGTAATTTTAATCTAGAAATCTTACTAATATCGGTTATACGGCAATTATGCTACTGGATTTTGTAGCTTTCAGTCAATAATAGCCCCCAAATTAAGTCCACTTCCGAGCATAACAACCAATCATACAACTCTTGTAAATAACGTTATTTAGATAAAATTCAACTAAAATAAACCTAAAATGCGTAGAAATCACATTATTGGATACTGGATTTAGAAGATATCAGTCTATAATTGGTCAACTTCTACTATGCCACCCATAAATCTCTTGTGAATATTATTATTAAAATCATATTCAACCAAGGGAAGCTTCACCTTATAATCAAACACAGAAAATCTTAATATTCAAGTAGAATCAAAATACTGTAACATTTTTGAACACTTTGTTTTTTGTAGCCTTAAAAAATATCACATGCAAGTAATTTATAAATAACAAATCAGGAGCTTAGAAGTTTCCTTTCCTTTCGTTCAGAAATTATCAAGGTGTGATAGAATTCTGTAAAATTATAGATTTAAAGATATGATACAAATGATAAGAGCGGAATTCTTACAACACCCTACGATATTTCAATAATGATTTTGGCTTGATGTCATTCATAAAAATACTGAAAAAAGGTATAAAAAACTTTTTAATAAAATATTGCTCAGAAAATGCCAGTAGGGTGTAAATTAGCTTTAAATTAAAACTGCTTCCAACTAAATTAAAATTCAACTAAACTGAGCCAAACACTCTTGGGCGTAATGTCTCCATGCCTCCCTAAAAAAATTCCCAAAACTATTTGTCACTATTTGAAACTTGCTTTCTTCATTTCATCATGATAAGACACATTTGCTTTTAAACTGAATAAATAAAAGAAATCAAGTTACACATTGAAATTACATTTCAAAAATCCAATTAACTATAATAAAACTCACCAGGTAATTTTTCACAGCTAAAGCCTTTTCACATTTACTATTTTATTTTTTCAATGCCTGTGCTGTATGAATATCCCTTGTGGATGGTGAGAATGATGAGACATTTATGTGTATAAATGACTAGAGGTAACCGCAATCTGTAGGTGTCATAATTGTGACAAATGTTACTGGCAAGAGAGACGTAGGAAGGTAGGAATAATAATAAAAAAAAAAGTAATGGAAATATTACCAGGGAATTACGTTTAAAAAATAAATTTGTTACATTATGCTGGCATATGACATTGACAATAAAACTATGTAACTAAAAAGCTAATAAGATAAGATTTACTTTTTGCTTGCTAGTATTATGGGTGCAAAACACACAGTGGGCAGTTTGGCAAATGTTTAGCAAATATTAGAAAAGCTTTTTTTTTTTAAGATTTTGGTGTAAACGCCCCAGGGGTCTCTTACTTTATTTCTATTTACATATTTATGTCTTTATTTGCCACAAATTATGTTTGTTTAGCACACTGTTGAGTAAGTTCTTTGTCGTTCTTGATATTTTGAAATCTTTTTCTTATTTGATATTGTTTTTATCCTTTTCTTGTTATCAAGCTTACACTTCAAGTGATTTCACTTAAATGTATTAAGAGCAACTAAAGATTTTCATTTCCATTTTATTTCATGCTTTGGATTCATCAGTGCGATGCACATTATTCATTTCTTGCTGTCGTTTTTTGATTTTTTTTTGGGAATTTTTCCCATTCGCTACTTTTTCGCTTAACGTGCGCTGAGATTTAAAATAAAACTTTAGCTTCATTGGCGTAAACACCTTGAGTGCAATTGTTCTACGTTTACGGAATTTATTCTTTTTCCATCATCATTTCTCATTCGTAAGTGGGGGAAATTGTTTTTATATATGTAATGGGGATTTTTTTGTTGTGTGTTTTTGCTACTTTTGTTTAAATTAAATTTTTATGCTTTGCAACATTTATCTGAGGGGCCAGTTATTTTGACTTGGCATGCCATAAATTGTCGAGCAGTAGATTGTGCGAGTTACGATTTATAACAGAAACGTTATAAATGTTGTACCTACAATGAATACTTAATATGTAAGTAGAAAGTAAAAATAAAAATCAACTATAACTAAATACATTTGTACTACTTACACACAAATAAAGATTCACATTTAAGTTAACATTCATACACAGATACAGATGGTTAAGCCCAGCAAACCTAAAGTCAAATGAATGAAAACATTGAAACTCTTTTAACACAATACTAGATCTTACACAAGATTTGAATGAAGAACATAATGAATGCTCTTTAAATTAAGTTAAACAATTGATTGCAGACAGTAGCTCTAAAATAAATCTTAAAGAAATCTAATTATTATAGAGTGCATGTCGCTTTTTTCTTTATTGTGTCCATTGCAATGCTACATATAATTTATTTCGGTGAAGTATCAGTATCACGAAAAATAACCACTAAAAAACATATATTTCAACTCGTTTATTTTAAAAAAAAAACTTTTCTTATTTAGGCCAAACCACAACAAATATTTAGTTTTAATTTATTTGATGCTGTTTGATCTTGCAAAACTCTTGCATGAGTAAACAACGTTTTCAAAATTTACAAATTCATATTGTTATAACTAATGAAGCTTTCAAAATGTTAAGCCGTGAGTTTTTGTTTGAAGATAATGAAGACGCGGAAATTATAGAGAATTAATTTCTTGGGACTACGAAACTTTAATTTTAAAGAATGCTTTCGTTTAAAACAAATCTAAATTGATTTCATTTTAAATATAATTAAAAAAGTATTATATAGAAATTTATATAAAGAAAAATTAGAGTCCCCTACACAGAGCAATCAAGTTTTGCCGGCTGAAATTCAACTGTAATTCAAATGGTGTGGAAATGATTGGAAAATCAACAGTTTGCAGGACCAGCCAGAGAGTTGTTGATAATAGACATTCTAGTTCCGAACCAGAGATCGGCAATGAATCGTTTTTTTACGATTCACAACTATTCATAACATTTTAAGTATAAGTGGTTTTACATCATTGAAATTTAACTACTCTGAGTTACTCAAACTCACAACAACGTTGACCTATAAATGCGGGTGGATATACGTATGAGTACTACGCCGACTTCGAGCTCATACCATTCCCAATATGTTTGATTCATAAACAAGGGTATTAAAATTTACATTTTAGAAAAAATACTTACATACTCATAAAGTATTCAACTCAGTTGAGTAATTGAAAAAAAATTTCAAGTAAGTTTATAGGAAAACATATTGGGGAAAATATAACATTTATTATTTTATATAATTTTTATAAGCGGACTGTAAAAATGAACGACACTCGCATGAGTGTATGCGAGTCATACTTATTTTTTTATCGTCTTCCTACATTGAGTTAAGGAGAGTCAAAATAAACAACATCATACATGAGATTAAATCTGAATATTGGTTTGATGATATTGAGACAAGTATGAGTACGTATAAGTATAACAAATTATAAGTCCTGATTCAAGTATACTCACTTTTTCAGTACTCATAACTGATCTCTGTTCCAAACACAAAGCAGTGGTCCGATGACGTCTGTGGTATTGTGGAAAAGTTTTTTATGATGGGCGGATTCTTTTGTGTTTGTGATTGCGTGGAGAAATTGTATTTAGCAATGCAAAGAGAAAATTAATAAGACAGAATTGCAAAGATAATTAAATGGTTTGTGAAACACTTTGCACACGCACTTTAAGCAAAGGCCGTGCAAAAATTTTCTTAGTACAAAATTAAATTGCAAAGAATACACAGAACACCTTTTATCGCTTTGCAAAATAATGCAATTTGATAAGTGCGAAGTGAAAAGTTTGTAAATTGTTTGTGGCATAAGAAACATGAAATTAATCAAGAGTGTCCCAACTAGAACGCAATTTTTAAATTTCAAATAAAACATAGATATTTAAAAGAAAATCGTAAAACTTTATTATATCGTAAAGTAGACAGAATAAGGTTATGTATGGAATAACATATCGTGCAGCTGGCCGCCGCGGCTTTGCTGGCACACACGCGATTTTTTAATGAAATTTTCAATGACCTTTTTGCATAAATGCTGCGGTATTTCATTAATGCAGCGTCCAATTTCCTCTTTCACGGCTTGAGGCGTCGTCAGCTTATTCGCGTACAACCATCGACTTCAAAAAACCCCAAAGAAAAAAACTAAAGGTGTTAAATCGCACGATCTTAGCGGCCAATTTTGGTCTCCAAAACGCGAAATAACATGACCGGGAAATGACTGATGCAGCAATTGAATTGTTTATCTGGCTGTATGACATGTGGCGCCGTCTTGTTGAAACCACATGCCCTCCACATTCATTTCTTCAATTTTAGGCAAGAAAAAACTGGTTATCATTTCACTATACCGAATACCATTGACTGTTTGCGCTTGACCTGCCTCATTTTCCAACGATTCCTCCAGCCCAAAAACCACACCACACAGTGACACGTTGAGGATGCATTAGCTTCTCGTGAATCACTCGAGCATTTTCATGCCGCAAAACTTTCACCATTTTGGTAAAACAATTTCACAATGAGAATGCGTTGTACATTCGTGTAGCGCTCCATTTTTACTAACCTCGTACCATCTACTAGCAAACAATAACAATTGTTCAAATGTCAAACAATGACACTTCGAATGGCGCCAAATTTAAAAATTGCGTTCTAGTTGGGACACCCTTTATATTATTAAAATGTCATATCTTCTACAAATGTTCATGGCGAAATTCAGATCTCTTAGTATTTCTTATTTCGTCTTGTAAGTACGAATGCGCAGCTAGTACTTAGTGAGTACTATAAAAAAAAAGCAGAGCTGTTGAGAATGGGTGCATTTAACGCTCTTAAGCCTTGGTCTCACATTGAAGTTAATACGAATTATATATGTACGTACATGGAATAGAAACTATCTTTAATCAACTATTTGAACTAGAGAACATTTAGATCTACAGCTGGTAATCTGATGTGACTCTTTTCTTTAGCTTACACTAGGATTTCAAAAGATTTCTGAACTGATAACAAACCAGAATGTTTGTTGGTATTACAAAATCTTGTACTCAAGCACATAAATAATTCTGGGTAAATAGATGTGATAGTAAAGGGTGGTTAAATTTCAAGGGCCGATGTTGATTTTGAATAAAACACAAACTATTTATGATATATTGGTATTACTCAATTATGTATGGAACAAAATATCGGCCAAATGGGCGCCGTAACCACGGCGGCACACCTCCATCCGTTGGTCCAAATTTTCGATGACCGTGAGGCATAATGGAGGTTTTATGCCGTTAATGTGCCGAATTATCTCATCCTTTAGCTCTTGAATTGTTGCTGGCTTATCGACGTACACCTTTTCTTTCAAATAACCCCAAAGAAAAAAGTCCAACGGTGTCAAATCACATGATCTTGGCGGCCAATTGACATCGTCATTACGTGAGATAACACGGCCATTGAATTTGTCGCGCAAAAGAGCCATTGTTTCGTTAGCTGTGTGGCTAACGCCCATTTTCATAATAAGTCTGGATAACTTTAACACGTTGTTGGACTGTGTATCTCTTCATGGTTCAAATTAAGTAAGTCTGAAATAGAGAAATGTGAAATAAAATTCGGAAAAAAGCTTGGCGTTTAGGTATGGTTCACATTCAACATCGGCCCTTACAATTTAACCACCCTTTATTTGAATTGGTTTGTTTTTAAGCATTCCTTTTCTCAAGTACTTTAACACTTTTCCCCCCTAAAAAAAACAAAAAGAAACAGAAACAGAAAACCCAAAAAAAATATAATGTAGTTTATTCACCTGAAAATTAGTTTTCTTGATTGTTTGTTTTTCTTGGAAATACACTCGAAATTTTGAAAATAAAAGATAATTTTCAGATGCTGATAAGAAAAGTCTTTACAAAAAGATTTACTGGGTTTTCTACATTCAAGTTTTCACCTATTTTCTAGTTATTTTTTTTAATTTTTCATTCAATCCCTGCTCCTTTTACTTTAGTTAATTAGTTTTCCACTTATTATAGCAATTAATTTCTTTGAGTGTATACACTACATAAATAGATATTAAATTTGTAATAAAAACGTTTGTTTGTACATATGTATGTACCTAAGCAAAGAAAATTGTTCTTGTATGTGAGTAGTTAGTTAGTTGGTAAGGTGAGCTCGTAGCTATAATATACATATAAAGAAAATCATGAAATTAACTACAACATGAATTTTCATTTCATTCTAACATCATACCACTCGTAAATAATAATTAAAATTCGAATTAAAATTGTTTGGTCCTTCGGACAGTCCGTTCATTGTCTGCTATATACGGTTTATTTATATGTGGTTGTGTTGGTGCATATGATTATTAGTATTAGTTAGCAGCAAGGCAGATAATATTTACTCTTGCTTAATAAGAACAACTAGAACATCAATGAAAGAGGGAGAAAGGGAAAGTAAATGGTGAATAGCTTTGTACATAAATACCGTAACTGCATGTGTGAATTAATAGTATAGGAAATAGAAGTTGTAGTTTGTATTTGAAGTGTTGGTAAGATATTAAATGAACTGTTTTATGTGGCATGAGGCCAGTAAAACAAGCACGTAATAGTTTTACATGTTACAAGTTTCAAAGAGTTTGGATATCTTTGAAACTTTTTTTTGTACTTTTATTTATTTATTGTATCTTCATTAAAAAGTGAATTAACAACAAGTTTTTCAAATCTTATATCTAAGAAAATTTAAATTCTTAGTTCAGCCAGTGGCGGACGAAATTTGTTTGACCATTTTTCATTTTATTTATTAAGTTGGCTTCTGCTTTCTTGTCTTTTTTTTTTTTTTTCTTAAAGAGAAGTAACACTCAGGCAATTAATATGCTGCCGATATTTTAATTAATTAATTGTGTTACTTTCTTTGGAAAGGGATAGGTAGAAGAAGAATAGGTTTTGAAAGTAGAGAAAAGCTTTTCATATGGCAACACTGTAATTGCGCGTTATGTTTTACAGTATTGCAGTGCCTCTGGTGGTGAGTAGGCGCATTGATCAAAGCTTCTTTTATAGCCATTATTTTAATTATTTTACTTCGGTGGCGTTTGAATGCTAGACCACCGAAGGAGGGCGCTGTGTTAAATATTAGTTAAGATAGGATAGAAAAACTAATAATTATCAGAAACTGATGTTGTTTTGAGTGGCAGCGGCTGGGGAAAGTTCAAGCTTTTTTTTAAGTGGTTTTCTGCATTTTTTGGATCTCAGTTTTTACCAAAGGCGCGTGTAGGTCCTTATCAATATTCGAATTTTTTTATATACCAGGAGGCAATTGTGATCATTCGTAGCAATTTCTTTTGACGTCTTTAATTTCCATTTATATTTGAAGCTGAATTTGTTCCATAACACCATATAGGTTTTATGATTAAGTTGTAAAGTCTTACTCCCGTATTTATTAAAAATTAAAGTAGACTTCAAATGTACTTTAAGAAAATGTTGTATGAAAATTTTGTCTAAAAGCACACTTCAAGCCTACTTTATTTTTTATAAATACGGCAGTTAGTTTACAATCTAAACTTAGCTTAGAGTTTCTGCCAATCAGCCAATGAATTTGGATTAATTTCAATTTGAAACTTGAAACCTCTATTATTGTTCCAAGTTTCATAGGCTTTCAGACTATTTTCCTAAGAAATATAAATTTGTATATTTGTATATTATATCTCACTATCTAAACTATTACTTCCCATTATCTTCGATCGGGAGTATTCCTTTTCCTACTTTTAACAACAATTGCCCTTCTATTTGCTCCTGGGGGTGAATTCATGTCTGATATTAGGCGGATTTCATGCGGAATATTCTGAATATTTTAACCTGTATTTATTGGGATGTCGCTACACATGAGCGATTATTGGCTATATCAGTAGGTCCCTTTGTGATACATGTAAGGAAAGTTACAGGAAAACAAGTTAGAGTGTGATATTCGGCTGTGCCGAATCTTAAATACTCTTTGCCTAAATGTCTAAATAATCGTCCTTCTGAGACCGCAATTAAGAAGTTGGTTGATCTAATTGTCTCATTTGGGATGACCCCAATGCCGGGCCAGAAATGGTTACTAGTCCCATGAATTTGCAAGGATTCGAAACTAGATAGAGTGGAATCTGGTTTTACCAGAGGAAGGTCGAAGCTCACTAGAGTCTTTATCTAGTACTGCG
Organism: Bellardia pandia; assembly: GCA_916048285.2. NCBI lineage: Eukaryota > Metazoa > Arthropoda > Insecta > Diptera > Calliphoridae > Bellardia > Bellardia pandia. The sequence goes on from OU696530.1 coordinate 47,286,875, forward strand.
GGATCAGTTAAAAGCCCAGGGCATACGTCCCCAATTAAGTTTGGGGACTTGTCCCCTAACTGATAGTTGGTTGAGGTCACTTCGGGGTCCACGCAGTGGCTGTGATTGCCACCCAAAGCGAGAAGGAATTATAGTTGGTCATAGGCTGATATTTGACTTGCGTACCAAGTAAGCAGATTTCGTGCCAGCCAGACTCTCCTAGGTGCTGTTGCCAAAATAACAGAGCCGTTGATGTGCGAAGACTCTCAGTTCTGTGTTACTATATGACGATGTAACAGACGTATGTATGATTTCAAATAAACGTTGGCACACAGCCACCAAAGCAATGCATTTATTACAAACACAATTTCCTGATCGTATAATTTCACGAAATTCAGCTGTAATTGACAATTTTTATAAAAGTATTGACATCTATATGGTCATGTTGAACATCTGTCCAATATCAGTTTTATACCCTACACCACCATAGTATATATTGTATTTGTGCTGATGTTTGTAATGCCCATAAATATTAGTTCAACACTCATCTTGAATTATACTGATCGTGTCAGAATCACTTTCTAAGTCAGTCCGGTTGGCTAGCTGTCCATCTAAAGATTGTGCGCAAAGTACAGGACGCAATTTTGAAGATATTTCGATACAATTTGGTACATGATATTTTTTTGGACCAAATACGATTGGGATTGAAATTGGTTGAAATTTCACCTAGCCCCCATACAAATACCCACCCGAAATAAGGGTTTATGCATCATAAATGATTGATCGATGCACCTTTTAAAAATAAATTTCGAAATAAGTTGTACATGAAGCCTAATCAAATCTATAAATTTTGTACAGATCGGTCCATTAATAACCATAGCTTTTATATATAACCCTACTTCCGAAAATCACTTAGAAGAGCATAACCCTCTAAATATCTTGGTATCACAAAAATAATCAATACAAATATATTTCATATATACATAAAAAAAGTCGGAGCTCTCATATATAAACCAACTTCTGAAAATCACCATAATGACCATAAATCTCTTAGAAATGTTGATATCCAAACAAAATTCAATACTAATATGTTTCATATCTACAAAAATCAGGACGCTTAATTTTACAACCGCCGGTCCATAATTAGTTAAACTGTCATTAAGACCCACTTTCAAAATCGTTTTAACATGTATAACCCTGCCTTTACACATGCAAATACTTGCATGCAAGTGCCGTGTACGTATTATATACGAAAACTTATTCGAAAAACTCGACTAGCTCTGCAAGTGAAAAAATGTGAGTGTATTAGTAAAAAAGTGTGAATGTATTGACTTTTTCGAACTTGCACTTGCATGTGTAAATGCCGGGTAAATCTTTAAAGTGTTTGTATCAAGATAAAATTTAACACAAACAATACTTCTTTGCTCGAAAGTCATGTCATTAAATTATTGGATGATCGGTATCCATAACAGATCATAGCTCCCATATAGCGCACATTTCTGAAAAACAATATTTACGCATATACTGGGTGTAGGGTATTACATGGTCGGGCTTATCCGACTATACTTTCAAATTTGTTTTTAATTTATAATTGTCAAACGTTACTATTTTCAATAAAATAAACATTCTTTAAAAAGAAAACAAATAAAAAGAATTTTAAAGGATCTTCGATTTGATTAATTGAAATTTGCTATTAAAAACTTAAGTAGAATTAAACTGAGGTCAAAACTAATTCGACTGCAGCCCAGTCCTTAATTTATCCGTTTCAACAATATTTATTTGCACATGCTTACAGCAGTAGTATTGCTGTTTAAGCAGGTGTTGGTAAGTAAAATAATAGCTTGTCAGGTCTGCTAGCATTTGAATGTAAGCTGAAAAGTGTACGAGTATATTACATACATATAGAATGTACGAATGTATAAGTAAAATGCAGTTACCTAGATATGTATATGTATGTGTATTTGTTTTTTATGTCCGTAAAAATAAAATAAATGTTACAATTGTATTTGTACGTAAGTTTTTGAACATGTGATGACTACTCATACATGTGAGTTTGGAAAAGGATGTGTGCTGCTTACTTGTTGTAAAAAAAATCATTTATAGTTTCACGAACACATACATATCTCCGTTTGTGTTTATGTTCATTCAAGCTGCTTGTAATTACTTGTACTATTATCATTTTACATACGTATGTGAATTGTTGTATACAGTGTATGCAACTGCTTTTGTATTTAATATATTTAATATCTTTGTGTGTTCGTTTAGAAATCTTGTTGAAAATGTAAAAGAATTTTATTTTTTTTTTTTGTTTAAGTATTGAATTATATTTTTACTTCCTCTGCTTAGGTTTAGCCTTGTGTGTGTATTTGGTTACCTTGTTCTGTGTGTGTGTGTGTGTGGGGGTGTCATTTTTCAGTTGCTGCCAAGTTGTTAAGTAATAGAAAATCTTTCCGTTTCTTGTGTAGTATTCATGTTTTTCAACTAAATGTCTGACTGTCTATCTTTCTTGCTAGATGTCTATTCTAGCTCTGCATTTTATGTATAACTACATATTTTCTTACTACTTACATATGTTGCCTCAAAGTCTGTTGCCTTGATTTTTCTGCTGCATTTCCCCCTTAATCGTATTTAAGCGAAAATATGTTCTTTTCAAGGTGTTGCAGTAAAATCTGGAATTATGTCTGCAATGTCTTGCATTTCTCACAGTTACAGTTTGTGTAAAATTTTTCTGTTTACATTTTAGGTGTTGCTTGCAATTAAAGTCATTAGTAAATCTTTATCTTCGTTTTAATTTTAATTTTCACCTTCAGAAACCATATTATTTGTGAGATTTATAATCATTTTTGATACTTTTCATCACTACTCAGGGTTGTTGTTGTTGTTGTAACAGCAGTAATTGCTGAGTTGACAGCCCTTGGCCGAGTGATCTCGGGTCATTCCGGTGCGTAGAACCGGCTGTCGTGGGAATGACTCAGGGTGAATGAGTTTGGTATTCTACAGTGGTGGACATATAATTAGAAACGATGCTTTGATGTAATAAGATCGCTGTGTAGGTTTTTTAAACAGTTACACTGTAAATTGTTTTTACCATTATTCAATGAGTTAACAATCAACATTGTTGTTGATGCACAACACGTTGAGTTCTAAATTAAATTAAAAAAATATAAAACTAATATTTTCACACTTCTTTATTTTTTTTTTTTTTGCTGGCCACATAATTAGAAACGCACATTTTTTTCTTTAACTTTTAAACTTTTCTAAATATCAGTCACAAATGGAGTATAACTTGTTAAACAATACATTAACTTGCAATAATTTTGATATGGTTTAGTTTCTAAAATGGCCAAAAGCAAGTCATGTACTGCAGAAATGAGACGGCTAATTGTGCAGTGTTACCAAAATGAAAAACTTTTAATGTCGGCCTTTACACAAACGTTTTCTTGCTCAAAAAAATGGTATTTGGTGCAATGCACTTGTACAAAAATACATAGGAGTTTGAAACTTCAGCTAGGAAACCTAGGACACAAACGACCATTTCAGCAGAAGAGCCAGTAAAATAAACATTTCTGTCTTCGCGCGAAATAAAGTCAGAATGAAAAAAAATCTACGCGGACAATAAGAACCGTTTAAATGAGTAAGGACTTCGTAAGTACATTGCGCAAAAAAAAAACACATCTCGGTTTGAAAGAGAAATGCTCAGAAAAGAACCACATTACTCGAATAGTATTCTCTGGAGCGACGAATCTAAGTTTAACGTGTTCCAATCTGAGGGAAAATCGTATGTCCTCCAAATAAAGCCTTAGATCCCAGGTACACTGTTAAAAGAGTGATACACGGTGGCGGGTCTATTATGGTCTGGGGTGCCTTTTCTTGGCGTAGTTCCAATTGGAATAATATAAAAACATGTTGGAAAATGTAATGGAACCATATTACTTTGAGAATATGCCCGTTCAATATATTTTCCAGCATGATAATGACCCAAAGTGTAGGTTGGGCCGAAATATTGTTGTTCTTGACTGGTCACCCCAAAGTCGTCATCTTAAATTTATGGGCAATTGTAAAAAAAGGACAAAAAAATCCACCAAATAATGATGATTTGTTTCAGTTGGTGCAACAAAACTGAAAATACATATCACTGCCAACAGACCAGCGTTTAATAAAGAGTTTATCTAATAAAATATTAAAGGTTAAGTTCGTTTTATTAAAACTCACCAAGATTTTTTGCATATATTTTTTTAGTTTCTAATTATGTGACCAATTTGATATTGCGTTTTGTGGTGTTTAAGTTACTTTTCCTTAAAACAGTATTGATGTTGTCAATTTTTTTTTATTTTAAACTTAAGAATAATTTGTTATCTTACTATTTCCAGTTATTAGTTTTAATATGTTTGTCTAAAATACTTTGGATTTTTTAAATAAAAAAGAAATGTATTTGAATGAAATGAATTACATATATTTATATTTACATATATTATTATTATTATTATTATTATTATTATTATTATTATTATTATTATTATTATTATTGTTATTATTATTATTATTATTATTATTAGTTACATACATTCCTTGAATTATTTACCTCAACTTAAATGTAATTAAATTATGTAAAGCTAGATATTTACATTTAATTACTTATGTAAAGTTTACATTTATTAGGATGTAATAGATTTGTTTTAAATTTATAATGTCAAATCGTTTGAAACAAATCTATTACAAACTTTGGCTACTCGTTACAAAAAGTAAACATTAAATTTTCACTCAAATCAGTTTTGCTTGAATCCAAAGTTTCGTACAATATGAATTTGGTAAAAATGAACACTTACTACCTTGTACCCACAAGTTGCTTAAATTCCCTAAAGTATATCAATACTTAGTTAATACTTACCAATTGTGAAATCCAACAAAAAAAGGAAATAAAATCCCTATATCTAAATAATTTACAACACATTCTTATCTTTTCCAAAGGTAAAAGGAAAGAATAAGTACCAATTCATTTCTGTCCCCTTTTATCTTTCCATAACCACAATTATATATGTATATATTTATACCCAAGTAAATATAATTAAATTTCTTGCATAATTATATTATGCAATAATAGAAATAACTCTCTACGTTATTTCAATGTTGAACTTAATTTTTAAAATATATAAACAAATATATAAGCTGCACAGTCGCTTCTAATTACAAGTCCAACCACTGTATGTGTAACATTTAGAAATATTAATTTAGCATCCCATTAAAATTGTATGTTAGTGTAAAACCTTATCAGTATCAAAATGCAAATTCAAATGTAATAAGTTTCATATAAAATGTTTGTAAATATTTTATGAATATCGCTTTTAAAAATCAACACTAACGGTTCAATAGAACAAAAGTTATAAATCCTTTTCTACTCAGTTTATGTTAAAAATAGCAACGTACAGAATAAATGTGCGAATGGTTTGAGATCAGTGTAATTTTAGTTAAAGCTGGAGAATATTTATAATTCGTTTCGTTAGAGTTTGACCTACTAAGTAGTTTCACTGTAGATATATTTTAAATAGCATAAACTTAGTAAAAGATTAGTTATTAATATGCTTATTTGATTTGTTGCAGAGAGATGTGGAGCTAATATTCCAATTAACTTTTGAGTTAGTGTAAAACATTCTCCTGTTAAAAATACAAAATAAAATTTAAACATTTTTAGCTCAAATGTTTTTAAATGTCTTGAATATATTAGTATTGAAAATCAGCCATATATGTGCAATAGAATAAAAGTTATTAAACCAACTGTGAGGCAACTTCTAACATGTTGAAATTTGTAGAGAACATTATCAGCAGTAATGATTCTTGTTGCAATAACAATACAAGTTTAATGTTTATAAGCAAGTAACAAGTTTAAGTTGAAAAAAGAAGCAGTAAATGTGTGCAACTGGGCATCAATGTTAACATCTGTGTTATTGCAGTTAAAATGGAGGGCACTCAAAATTCGCTCCAGTAATGCTATACACTGCTACGTATTTAAAATTACACTTAACCTAGTTAATTTTTATTTATTTATCTTTTTATTTAATTTGTTGTGCAAGAATGTTTGTTAATTTATTATCCTCATAAATTATTGTAAGTTTACAACATTTTACATCTTGCTTGAATAATTTGAAAATAACCATAATAATTACATTTAAAGTAAATAAAATGCGAAATTTCATAAATATGTAATGTTTGTAATGTTTGAATCTGTTAAATCTCCGCTATACATCGTTAAACACGCTTGTTGAAGACCTTTCCTATTATGACTAAATTCTATGCTATGATTAGCTATTCTTTTCCTAATATTTTGTTATGAGAAGAGTGACTAAAAATGTAAATATTTTTAAGGGTTTGGTATTGTTACCTTTAAGCCTAAATGGCTTCTTCAGCTCGACAACCGTTATATCTAAAATATCGTTACTGAAAATCTGCAGTTACCGTTGCTGCTTGCGAGGTAATCGAAAATAATATTATTTTAAATTACGAAAATAAAAATTTTTGTTTTCCATAATTGAGTTGAAATTGAATGAAATCTACAGAAGTTGAAATGAATTTCCATGCTTTTATTTTAAACTTAAATTTGTCAACAAGTCGTTCGACTTATCATTGAAATAACGTTACCGTACAGCAAATAACGTTACCGTTATTTTGTTTGTATTGACATAATTTTCTTCAAATTGCAAAAATCACTAATAATTCTGTTTAATCTTTTTTTCTTTACAGGTATGTTGTTTAAACAAATATTTAGCTAAAACCGCATGTAAGTTATATTATGACAACAATAGGCTGTAATTGTATTGTTTAATTTATTATTTTAAGTAATTTATACAGAAAAACCACAATTAAGTGATTTTCATTTGTACGCTTTCCTGTTAAACTCATTTCCCATTAATGTAATTTTAATGTATTATAGCAAAACCATTTTAGTTTTTAGGCAGATTTTGTTAAAGTTCTGCAAATTATTTATTTTCTTATGATTTTCCACATTTTATGGGTTTTAATTTTCTTTAGAATTTTGCTTAGTTTGATAATGTGATTGAAATCTACAATGTTGCAGCAGCAAACACATTGTAGATTTCAATCACAATTTCAGCTAACTGCTAATAGAAATAAATTTTATTGGCAACTTTAATTTAATATTAATGTTTTCCCCATTATCATGAAATTTTGTACGAAAAAAAAAATCTATATAAAATCAAATATCAAATCATATAAATTGTTATTGCTTGCGAATAGTCAAGCATTAGGGAAGCGCTAATTTTTAGTTGTTCTAACAAATTTACTAGATGTGATTCAGGTAGTGATTCAGAGTCGATTGGTATACTTTAAGGTGGGTGTTAGACCAATATTTAGGGTCGTTACAAACATCAACACAAATCCAATATACTGTGGTGATGTAGGGTATAAATAGTTAATCGTTAAACTGTTTCTCAAATCTGAAACTTAGAGCCACCTTAATAATTGTACATACTCATACAATTTACATTGTTGTAAATGTTCCAATGATAGTAAATAGTTGTATGTAGTAGTTGCAGTATCATTTGCACGTTTTCAATTGCATCTCTCAATAAAGTCAACATCTTCAAAATCGGGGCTGTACAAAATTTATACACAAACTAACACAGACGCACACATATTCCAGACACACATTCTCATATCATAAATGAATTTTACTACTATCACTGGTACTAATACAGTTGGGGCAATAACTAGTGTAGCCAAAATCAGACATATAAGCGTGATTTTTCATATGAGAAGCCACCCACTTGGAATTGTTTATTTCGATACAACATTTTTTTTCTCTAATGAGGTGCATTTGCCTTCTTCGTTACCACTTTAAGTTCAAGTTGGCTCTGTAATGGCTAAATTCACAGTCTTTAGTTAGCTAATGGCAATGACTTAACTAATGATGCTTTATTCGCAATGCTTAGTTTGCCATAAGAATAACAAGTAATAGTTAAACAATAGTTAGTATTTTAGTTTACTAATGGTTAACTAATGACCGAGAATTCGGCCATAAGTCTTTTTCAAAAATTTGGCAAATTTGAACAATACGTTCAGCTACATGTTGCAAACTAGTATTAAAAAAAGCATTGAAAAAGAGGTGATTGGGAAGTCTTGCCTCACCCGTCTTATAGTCCAGACTTTGCCCGGTCCGACAACTATTTGTTGCGATCAATGAAGAATGCTGTCTTTGCGATACGCTGCACTTTAGAACAGGGTATCCGAAGTTTGCTAGATTCGTTCATGGTCTCACGTTCATGGTGTCACGGAATCCATATGTTGCCAGATAGATGGTAAAAGGTCACAGCTTAAAATGGCCAATGCTTTACATAAATTTATACACAAATGTTTTTATTGTGTCATAATTTAGGCTCCTGCAATATGTGTAAATTATCGGCCCAATCATGAATAAAAATTCCGCGGTAGTTTTTTCCCTTTTTATTTTTTTAACATTGAATTTGAATAGGAAAAATGGGAAAAGGGAGAAAACTCCCGGGGAATTTTTATTCTTGATTAGGCTGTATATGTACATACTTATGTATATGTGACCCGGCTGGCTTATGACTCAAAAAATTTTTCAATTCCATTTATTATCTTGAATCTGGATTTTCAATAAAATTCTGTTTTTCTTTCATTTGTGCTCTTCTTTCTCTACATTTTTAGTGCACTTCTAAGCAAGTTAGGACTTTCTAGTTTTCACCACGTGAAAAAGCGTCTCGAAAATTATCGAAACCAAAAAAAAGTGGAAAATTTTTTTTTGAGTCATAAGCCACCTTTTCATAGGCCGGGTCACATATGACTTTGTTATTTATAAAATTATAAAAATATTTAAAAAGAAACGACAAATTTACATAAACATATATAATTATTTTATTCGATTATACTTCATCAAATTAATCGAATTGTTCCTTATTTGAAAGAGGTTATTTTGAAATTCTTCGAATAATTATTCGTAAGAAATTGTTGGATTATTCGAACAATCATTTTGCGAATGAATACCCTACTATTATACACCCAAAATCCATTGGTAAAAATTTACCCTCTGGCCCACGATGTCGAACGATAACGTTCGCTTAGATAAGACTTAAGACACAAACTTTTTATCGTATCTATTTTTTACTTAATCAAGTTTGTTTATTCCACAATCAAGTTTGTGTTTTAAGTCTTATCTAAGCAAACGTTATCGTTCGACATCGTGGGCCAGCGGGTTAAATATCATCATGGAATGATCCACAACTTCTGTTTGTTGTCACACCACTCTATCAACTAAGCAACTTTAAATGGATTATCTGAAATTCTGTAAAGTCTTCTTAATGAAATGTGATAATTTCTAGCTCAACTCTGACTTCTCATCAATTGTCGAATAAATCTATTGCCTTTTCCTAAAAGATTTCCGTACAGAGGAGCACTCTAATAAGTGTAAAAAGTAATTTTTTCATAGCCCCGATAGACAAGGCGATAGTGTGCCGGACAATCAGTCGGAGGGTTGCGGGTTCGATTCCCCCAAAGACTCTGGGTGTTTTCTGCTTCTCAGTTTGTGTTTGTAAATTATATTAAAAAAAAATTATAAATTTTGAGCTTTTCTGCAACTTTGTTTTTCCAACTGGTTATGGAGATTGTACAAAAAAATAAATATAAATTGATTTAGTGACACACAAAATGTTCGATTGTTAATGTTTCTATGGCTGAGCAAAAATGAAGATGTTACGAGATACACACACACACAAAGATTACACATGATATTAAAAGAGTCAATTCATTAATTTTCAATAGGGGTTTCAATACGGAAATATTGATATTTAAAAACATATTTATTGTGTTTTGTAATCTGATATATTAATATTTAAATAACTATAATTTAATTTATTTGCTTGTGTTAAAAAAAAAATCAATACATTTATAAAGCTGCTTTTTGGCCACCTCCACTACTGCACTGTTGACTTGAACAATTGTTGTTTTTATTTTGTTTGTTCATTGGAAATCGTTCGTCTTTTTGCCGCTATTGTGATTTTGATCGATTTGTACGAAAATTGAAATCGTGATACTTATGAAAATAACAAAAGCAAATGAGAATTGAATAGTGGGAAAGAAAAGAGAGAATAAAAAAGGAATATACAGCAAATTGAATGACTAGCAATTATTGTTGAATTGTACGAAGGATGATTCAGTATTGCTGAACACGCAAACAATTTGACAGATTTTTTTTAAACAAAAATTTAAATTTAAAACTAGTTGGTAGTTTACATTCAACTAGCACAACTAAAGGTACAGTCACATTTAGCAAATATTCACTAAAAAAGGCGTAACCACTTGTTTTACAAAAAATTAGTTTCACGTTGTTTACACATACAAGAGTTTTGCAAGATCAAACAGCTTCAAATAAATTAAAACTATTTGTTGTGCTTTAGCCTAAATACGTGGGCGGTTCGGAAACTTCTTAGCCTGCAACAGAAAGCGCGGTATAAACCGAAAAGGGTTAAGTGTTTTGGAAACTTCTATCTGTGCTAGGAACACATGTTAAATTTATTTTCCATCTGCCAATCCGAGATTTTTTTACAATGGAAAAATTAGAAATTTGTGGTGTCATTAAATATTTAAATAAAAAATGTTAATCAGGACAAGAAATTCATAATAACAAGGTAAATCTGTTAGGTGAAAGTGCTCCTTCATATGTCACAGTAAAAAATTGGGTTGCTGAATTTAAATTGAAATCGTAGCCAAAGTGAGTGATGTGGTATTAAATGATCGACGATTAAAAGTGCGTGAAATAGCTAATATCATGGGCATCTCTAATGATCGAGTCCATTTAAATTTGCATGAAGAACTACAGATGAAAAAGCTTAATGAAAGATGTGTGCCGCATTTGTTAACAGTCGACCAAAAACGCATAAGAATGAAAATTTCTAAAGCTTGTTTGGATCGTTTTAAGAAAAATAAAGTTGATTTTAAGCGTCATTTCATAACTGTGGATGAGACATGGATCCAGCGTTATACTCCAGAGACAAAAGAACAATCCAAGCAATAGACTGAAGCTGGAGGAACTGCCCCAAAGAAGGCAAAAACAATTCAATCGGCTGGTATGATTATGGCAATGGTTTTTTGGGACTCCAAAGGTATTTTATTGATTGACTATCTGCAAAAGAGTAAAACAAGAATTCAGAGTAATATTGCAACGTTAAGGATCAATGAAATGTAAAATTCTTCAAGACAACGCACCACACTCTTGTGCGCGTGTTTTAACAATGGCTAAAATCAATGAATTACGAGTTGCTTGACCAGCCACCACTATTTTGAAGGCCGTGAGGAAAACTATTTTAATCAAGTGATAGAATTGCTAGATTAGTGTTGGACTAAGTGTCTTGAAGTTTCAGGAGATTATATTGAAAAATTAAAATGTTTTTGAAAAACTAACTATTCTCTTTCTGTGCTAGGCTAAGAAGTTTCCGAACCGCCCTCGTAAGAAAAGTGTTTTTAAATAAATAAATAAACGAGTTCAAGTATATGTTAGTTAGTGGTTACGGCTTTTGTCGGCAAATATTTGCCAAATGTGACCATGCCTTAAGAAACTAACCAACTGTTTAATTTAAAAATTATTTCTGTTTTATGAGAATAAAATATGTTTTGAATGCCTTTATAGACAAATAGATTAACTCACTGAAACTTAAAGTAATGAAAAAATATTAAGTGTCTGAACAAATTTAAGCAATTTTTTAGTTTTAGTTTTCATGTTTAAATACTGGCATTCGAAAAAGAAAAGAGAATTAAATAGTTGTTTAGTGAAACTTATTCTTCAAATGAGTATTTAATCTACATAACAAATATGTTTAGTATTTCTGTTACTGACTCTTCAGTCTGATTAATTTATTTCAAATACCTAAAGTTCATTCAATATTTCTTCTTTTAAAAAAAAAATCCTTAGAGATGTATGTCAATAATCTGCCCGTTTGCCCAGGGAACTCAAATTGCTTTTTCAAAGTCAATAAAATATTTAGGCATAACACTCGATTATAAATTGACCTTCAGAGAACACTTGCAAAATGTCTGTTTAAGAGCGGTCCGTTGTGGTCGAGCTCTGTACCCTCTGCTTAACAGAAAATCGAAATTAAGTATCAAAAACAAACTTCTTTTATATAACTTATGTATTCGACCTATACTGACATATGGTTGTATTGTTTGGAGAAATTGTGCGAAGACTCACAGAAAACGAGTTCAAGTAATTCAAAATAAAAATTTGAAGATCATATATAATTTACCAAAACGATTTCCCACATTGGAACTACATAGAATGTCTCGCCAAAGAACTATTGAAACATTTATAAATGATATGACACTGACATTTAACAATAAATGCAGTAGATCAAATTTTGCACATTTGAGAAGTTTGCGAAACACTGACTAATTGAATCTATTCATACTGGTATAGATTCAATTAGTTTGTGATTTAAAAAATAAAAACTTTTCAAAACTATACTTCTGTGATATTTTATATAGGTTTTTTCTCACTATCTTTTTCCTATACAGTGGAATATTTATGTAAAAAGCTATTTTAATTATATAAATCTTGAATTTATTTGTTGTAATATCTTAATGATAGTAACTCAAAATTGTTTAGAAATAAGAAACCAATTTGATTTTGTGATAGTAAAATAAAAAAAAAAAAAAAAAAAAAAAAAAATCTGCCCGTTTACAACCTTGACTACGTTTCAAATTACAACTTAATGATTACAAGTTAATTTTTATTATTTTCGCAAATATTTACTGGCAAATAACCTTGAAGTGTTCGTTTGTGGGTTAACAATTTTATTTAAACTCTACTTTTTCCTCTTCTCTCGTACTTGTAATAAGTTTTTACTGAAATGTACTTAATTATGAAATTGAATATTCATACTATAGATTTACTTAACAACAATATACAACATTTCTGCATTATTAGCAATTATTTTAGGTTTGTTAAATCTTTATAGGAATTTTCCTAAATAGAAATTAAAGCAAATTTGGTTTTAGGTAATTGGCAAAAGTAAAAATTTTTGTTAATCATAAGTTTAATTAAGTTAAATTTTAACAAGAAATTTGTTAAAGTAGATTAAAATTAAATAAATAAAATAGATAGCTTACACTTAAAGTTTATACTAAAGTTATCGTTTTCAACAAGAACTTTGTTTTTCAACAGGAACATATTAGAATAACATGCAAGTTTTGTCATGTTGCTTGTTGGCTTATAAATGCTGCAATCTGTGACAATTGTTACAATTATTTCAGTTTCACTTGAAAATTATTTTAAAAATATTGAAAATTTAAAAAAAAGCATTGATATATTTCTGGATTCGTCAACAAGCTTAATTTTGAAATTACATTCCTTTGTTTTGTTTAAAAATGTCCCTTAAGTGTATTTTTACACTCAATAAACGTCTATTGTTGTTATTTAATAAAATCTGTTAATAATATATTAAATATTTTATAACTTACCAAACAATGCTCTTTACAAGCACACATGTATGCATACTCACATTAGCTATTTAAAAGCTTTTAAATACTTTTGTTTTAAGTACCTTACAATAAGTAATTGTGTAATTGATTGTATACTGACACTGACACACACTTTCAGGCATTTATAAGTATGCAGCCCAACAAACATTTGCATAGCATTTTAAAGTAAATAAATTAAAACATTAAGTACAATCATAAAAAGTCTTTTGAAACTTTTATGCAATATGTATAACTTTATTCAAGGTTTTGTCCATTGTTAGATACAAGATGGTGCAAAAATCCGTTTTAAATGATTTTCAATACCAGGCATCGTAGGACAATAATAAATATTACAGATGAATTTCAATTATTTTTGTGTTGTATTTTGGTCATGAGCAAAATTTATACATACATGTAATATCGGAAGAATTAATAAAAAAAATTGGATGGGATGTTACACGCGAATGATAAACTTTTACAAAACCTCAGTCATTCATGAGTAGTAATGATGTTTTTTGTTTGTTTCATAAACATTTGATAGAAATTTCATTATATATAATTTGATTGATTTTAGAATAACTATATCTGATATCAAATGTGATAATATTTTAAAGGTTTGTCGTAATGTTTGTTGGAATACGTAAACAAACTGGTGTGATTGTGTTGTCTGTACATGCATATGAAATGACCCAGTAATTCTGGGTGAATATCCCGAATGTCAACACTTGCTACAGAATTAGCTAGTTAACAATTGGGCCTAGCTTACTGGACTAGCACTTGAGATTACAAAGCTCTACTAAATGTTGGATTAAAAGAAAACTATTTTCTAAATTAAGGTTGAACAAATATTACAGGTTACTACACTCGAGATTATTAACAGACAATTAAGTGACAATTAACTTTAGTTTGACTACCAGTGCCCTTGGAATAAACAAATGACATAAATTAAAACAAACAGCTATTTTGCTAGCAAAACTATGTTTGTTTGTAACTTTTTTTGACGAGTGTGTCTGTAAAATTTTTGTGAGTTAGGTTTCCACTTTTTCTACAATTTTATTTTCAAAACAAAGTTGTCTTTTTACACCACGAAACTATTTTTATTTTATTGCAAATTATTTTGTAAATAACAAACATAGAAGTCGTTTATATACGTTTTTTTATTATTAGCCGGCGGTTGTATTTTTGTTGCCTTCGTTGCAAATTTTTAGATTTTAGTAGGTTTTGTTCGCCGTCAACTGAATTTTCGCATCGGCTTTGATTTTTTTTGACATTTCTAAGTTGAAAATTTTTAAAATAAGTTTTGTTCGCCGTCAACGATATCTGTGATAAGCGGTTTCAAATACTGAATTTTCACATCGGCTTTGATTAGAATTTTTTGACATTTCTAACGTAACGGCGTAATCGCTTTTAATAGTTTCGAAACGAAATACAGACACATTTTTCCCTCACTTTGCGAGAAGCAATGGAATATTTTGTTTCACATCTTTACGACGCGAGAAGTGTTCACTAAAGTTACAGAACATGGCTACAGGGCAACTGTGTAAAGTCACTAATTGACTTCATTCTGCTTAGAGAAGAGCTAAAACTAGTCAAATGATGCAAAAATATATAGTCACCAAAGTAATTAGACATCAGCGAATATTATTGTCTAAAAGGTTTCTATTTACTACTTGTAAAACTGCTGGGTATGTTGCAGAATACTTACAATGTTTTATAACTTCTGTCACTTTTTTGTCATACACATTTTAACATTTTATATACTTGTCATATGTCTAAAATTAAAACGAATTATATATAAAGGGAAGCATAAAAAACAAATAAAATATTTTATACTTTTTTTTTTGATCTTAGACGCTTTATATTGAAGTGTTACGAGTATTTGTTGTTCTCTTTCTGGGATGCTTAACAAAGCGACATAATGTTGTTTGTTAAAAACAAATAAAAGGAAACAAGCCTAAACAGCAAATACTAATTTATTATTGACAATAAAATTTATTGTGTAAAATGTAAAAAAAAAGTAATAATGGGCAGGTTTTTGCCTATACAAGCCATGTGTTGGAAAACACCTCTTTAGGAGGAATTTTAAACTGTATTTTCATGTCTCGTGTTGTATATACTAATTACAAAATAACTTACAGCCATTTACATAGACAATTAAATTTAAATTGTTAATTAAAATGTCTAAATAAACAAGAAAACAGAAATAAAATTGTATAAGAAGACTTAACATTATTGTTGCTTTGCTGTTGATATTTATTTATAGCTAAAAACCACAAAGCTCAAAGGTAATTAATAAAAGAATTTGGGCAACAAACAAAACACAGTTCATTTTACTCATACACAATTAAAGTTGTTACAGGATGATTGACAAAAACCAAAAAAACCTATATAAAAAAAAAAATAATAAAAACAACAAAAAACAAATTAAATAACGTTAGTACAATAGACAGACATACAGACAAACAGAATGAAACGGATGAGTACATATATACAGAAACATAAAAAGAAATGAACTTTCATACAATTTGTGTGAAATAACATAGAGTGACAGGCCTTCATCATACAATACGTATGAGTGACATATACCCACTCTTACAATTTCATATACACCTACATAGATTATACGCACTATACATACAAAAATATTTCTTTTCAAATTTTACAATTGTATGTTTGAAAAATGACCAAAGTGCACTTAGAAATGTAAAGAATTTTTAAGCGCCTACTCATTTGCAAAAATATGTTGTGGTATTTTGTTAAGTGTTATTGATTCTCATGAGATGTAATGATATTCAATAGACTGGCTCGAGTTTCCAAACATAGTGTAGAAAAATCAAATGATTGTTACGTTTCCGATGAAACAAATCTTTATCCTTTTTACTGTTGGAATTTCTGACCAAACGTGCAGTATATCATTTGGTATAAAGACTTTGTTTCCGCCTTTAGTATAAAGACTCTCGCTCTCTCTCTCTCTTTGACTCTCTGTCTTTATTATAAAGACTCTCTGTCGTTAGTGTTCTGATGTGATGAATTTCGGAAAAATCGTCAAAATCCCGATAAAAAAGAAAAAAATCGTCATTTTGAATTTTAAAAATCGTCAAAAAAATCGGAAAAATAAAAAGTCACTATTTCTAATAGTATTTTGAAATTTTTATTTAAACGAAAACATAGAAATTCAAGTTTATATAGTCTCTTGTACAATACATATCAAAATACATAAATTTTAACTTTTTAAATAAGTAATCACGAAAAATATAATGTTAAACACAACTTGTGTAATACTTTTATAATATCTTAGTCCGCTTTCGCACTCTTTTAAATTCTGACTCGTCAACGCAAGTATTTTTGCATGAGAAGGGGAAAGAGAACAAAACTTGACGGTACTAGTCAATTTTCTTGATTTTTTTTTTTTTTTTGTTTTTTTACGCATGTTGATTTGCATTAAAAAGTACAAAAATTGAATTGACGTGTGTAAATGAAATGGCAAGTTCACAAGAAAATTGAACAAAAACTGGTCAGTTAAAACTGAAGAGTGTGAAACAAGACGTGCAGTATTTTCTAAATAAATATCTGAATTTAGCATATTTTATTCATTCAGATTAAACAATTTAGTTTATTAAGGTTTAAATAACATTTTGAATAAAGAATTCAATACATCCATCATATACAGGTACTTATTGTCAAAAAAATCCGTATTTTTGTCATTTAAATTTATTTGACTAAATATTCTTTCGACGTTTTGTGAAAATAGGAGAAGCTTTTGTAGAATTTGCTCATTGAAATTCGGAATTTGTTTGTTTTAAAAATTGTAGTTTATGGAATTCAGTATTTAAAATTGCTTTTGATGTTTACAGATAAATAAGTAATTTCTACTATTATTTGGAATTATTATACTTAAACTTAACAATTGTCAATAATTAAGAAAACTTTGCTATCATTTAGTTTTGTTTTTAAAATATGTCATGTTCTTAATATTTTTGATATTAAATAAGAAAAATAGTTGTTGTCTCAAAAAAAAAGAGAATTTGGTAACGAAAACATTAATAAAACAAACAAATGATAGAAAATTTTAATAATTCAGAAAATCGTCACTTTCAATGAAAAATCGTCACATCGTCACTTTGGTATTTTTAAAGCAAAAAAATCGTCAAAATCTGGCAGCTATGGTATAACGACTCTATGTGTTAGTACAAAGACTCTCAGTCTTTTGTATAACAATTATCTGTATTTAGTATAAAGACTCTCTGTGTTTATTATAAAGACACTCTTACTTTAGCATAAATACTCTTTGTCTTTAGTATAAAGACTCTCTCTCTTTGGTATAAAGACTTTCTGTCTTTCTTACAAAGACTCTCAGACTTTATTATAAAGGCATTCTGTCATTAGTATAAAGACATTTTGTCTTTAGTATAAAAATATCTGTCTTTGGTATAAAGACATTCTGGTTTTTCTTATAAAGATTCTCAGACTTTAGTATAAGGACTCTCAGTCTTTAGTATAAATGCGTTCTGTCATTAGTATAAAGACATTTTGTCTTTAGTATAAAAACTATCTGTCTTTGGTGGAAAGACATTCTGGTTTTTCTTATAAAGATTCTCAGACTTTAGTATAAGGACTCTCAGTCTTTAGTATAAAGGCGTTCTGTCATTAGTATAAAGACATTTTATATTTAGTATAAAGACTCTTCGTGTTTAGTATAAAAACTGTATTATATAGTAGTCTGTAGTCTAAAGTTGTAGTCATTTGTATAAATAAAGTAGTCTCATTTAGGATCCTTTGCACTACCATCTCTATATAGTGGAATAAGTGTGCAATTCCATATTTGTCCAAATTCTTCTAGAGAATTGCATCCTAAAAGTTACTTTTTTAAAAAATTCTAGTAATATGAATGTTAAGTGCTTAACAGTGGCTTGTTAACTATAACATTATCAATGTAAAAAAATGGGGTTTTTGTCTATGCTAAATCAATTCGAATTTATCTTCACACATATTAATTATTTAAAGTTATAATTTGAATAAGGACGTCCTTATTCAGTTCCTGAACTGGACATGATTTTAATTACTATCGCGAGAATATACAATTATCTTAAAAATTACTTATACCTATAGATTTCACTCAGTGTATTTCGATTTTTTAACATTAATAATAAATAGCAAAAACCAACACATAAAGAATTTAAATTAGCAACAATACAAGTAAATAAACAAATAAATAAAAAATACTAAAACTAAGCGCAGGTGCTGGTACAGCTGATTGCGATTTTGGAAAAAGCTGTTAAAAAAATGTGTGTATTTTAGAGCGAAAACAGAATACTCTAAAAGAGAGACTAACTCTGACTGACTGACTGACTGACAGAAGACACAGACAGAGTGAGTGACTGACAAATAAAGAAGTTATTTGTTAGTTATCAGTTAGACATTTGCCTAAAAGAGAACGGAAGTGCTGTTTAGTACTAAAATATAAAAAAATAATAATAATAAACCTGAAGCACAATGTTTAAATACATAAGAAGCTAAATTAAAGGCAGTCAATGAACTTAGTGCTAATTTTTTACCTAACGGCAGTAACATGAATTTAACAACAATATTGAAACGATTTTCAGGGAATAATAATATTTTTTTATTAACAATTTTAAACAATTTGAATTGATTTTGCTGATTTTTTTTTATTTACTACAAAAATAAATAAAAATTCATAAATTCATAAAACTTTTTATTAAATTAATTTGTTGTTACTTGTTTCGTTTTGACTAAATATAGAAATATGTATTTTAAATTCGCAGTTGATATTTAAAATATTGAAAAAAAAAGAAATCAAAATAGATTACATCATCATAATCATGTTATAAACCAAGTTATTGGTTGCTGCCAGCAAGAAGTCTATGGAAGTGGTAGAACGAAGTGTGAGTGAGTGGTCTTGGTAAATGGAAGTAGTGGTTTTGTTGGTGTGAGTGGTGGGTTGGTTGGTTGTTTGGTTACTGCTGCTGCTCATCAATTGACATTTAAGGTTGGCTGTGAACATTACAAAACAAAAAAAAAATATGGTTGACAAAGATGACACCGACATTATTGCGATGCGATGTTTTAATGACAAAATGACTTGTTAATGAGCTTTGTTGGCTGACAATTTACACACATATTAAAAAGGACGATTTGTGTGTTTGTTGAAAAAAATAAATAGGCATAAATTTATCAAAATCTTTCGTTTAAACCAGTTTTTCTTTTTGGGGGTTATTAAGTAAATTAGTGTAAAGTTGGCCAAAAATTTTAGTTCTTTTTTTGGTTTGAAATGTTGCAAACTTTTATTATATGTAGGTATGAAACTAAAATGTTCAGTGGTGTTAACCGTTTTTATAATCTACACCACAATAGTGGAGAGGGTATATCTAAATATCACTTTCTGAGTCGATTTAATGATGTCCGTCTGTCCGTCCGTTGGCTGGCTGGCTGTCCATGAAAAACTTGTGCCCAGAGTACAGGTCGCAATTTAACCTTTATGTCAACAGCTGAAAAATTATACTTACGTCAACAGCAAGCATACCCGGGTATGCAAGCACATTTTATATGGGAATTCACACATTTCTAAATATGTTTCTGTTTTATATGTTTTATTTGGATTTTGTTTGTGTTTTTCCCCTACTTTGAATTGTTTTTATTCATGCATATACTTAAATTTTGTCTTCGTCTTCATGTATGAATATTTACAATAAGGGACAAACACTTGCTAGTTGCTCAATTCTATGAACATGAAAATCCAACAAAGAATAAAAAATGACCACATTTATGATCTGATTTGTCCAATTTTATTCAAACATCAGAATATAGTAGAAAACACTTCTAGTGAGGATATCATGAAATTTCAGATAGATATAATAGCCACTTTCAGAGATACAGCGTTTTTAAAATTCAAAACATACCCGGGTATGTAGCTGTTGACATAAAGGTTAAAGATATTTGAATAAAATTTGATACGTTATATTTTTTCGGCCCAATGATGGATGGGATTACAACTGGTGAAAATCGGTCCATTATTTCACCTGGCCCCCATATAAATTCCCTCCCGAAATAGGAGTTTAACGATCATAAAGGTTTGAATTATGCAAGTACCCAAACAAGTTTCACCACAAATGAGTAGTAAATAAAGCCAAGTCACATTTATAAATTTTGTGAAGATCGCTGCAGAATTTTTTAGGTTAGCTCTAGTTTTCGAGATATAGCGTTACTTACAAAATGGAGGAGGTTGAGCAATAAATATTCGCGTAACTTGAAAACTGTTTAGTTTATTGCAATAAATAGAAAAACCGAAATTTGGCAACAAAATTCTCTTTAAGTTGGACTAAAAATTTTTTTAATCCTTGTTGTTGTTTTGGAAATAAATTTTTGTTTGAAAAAAAAAACATTTCTGACCTTCAGTGCAAAATTTATAATATTTTTTTGCAAACAAAAACTTATTTCCAACACGACTGCAAGGATTAAAAGAATGTTTAGTCTTGCTTAAATATAATTTTATTGCTGAATTTCGGTTTTCTATTTATTTCAATAAACTAAACCGTTTTCGCAACCTTATCTTTTAAAAAAAAAAACGCTATGTCTTGAAAACTAGAGCTAACCTAATAAAAACGGTTAGCACCACTGGATTCAGCGTACTCGATTTAGCTTTACCCACTAGTAAACAAAAGTGTCAAAATCGAGCACAGTGTTATTAGAACGACATGGGTGCCCCGATAGACTAGGCGATAGAGTGCCGGACTATCAGTCAAAGGGTTGCGGGTCCGATTCCCGCCAAAGACTCTGGGTAAACGAGTCAGACATATGTAGACCAGTCAGACATATGGAGATAAGTCACACATTTGTAGACCAGTCAGACATATATAGACCAGTCAGACATATGTAAACTATTCAGATAATCTAAGGCATCGCAATGGACCATATTGGTCTCTGGGTGTGGGTGTGAGGTGACTCACACCAGCATTCCTACCTTACCTAACCTATTAGAACGGCATACAAATCTGTTTAGCTGTAAATTTGAATAAAATAAAATTTCAGTTGGCTTCTAATGAAGAAAATTTTAAATTGATTTTCTCTATTACTATATCAAAACTATACTGTGTTTCTGTCGGTGAGTTTAGAACAATTAGATTCATATTCTTTCATCTAATTCATATGGTAAATAGCATTGAAATCAGAGATGCTTTCAGATATATTTTCTTTAAATAAAAGAAGTTTTATTGAAATTCATTTTAACAACATATAAAATCTTTATAATAAAGCCTGATCCATTTGGAGGTTCCCTACTTTTTCAAAGGAAAAAAACACAGAAAATTTAAATTTAATGCAAATTCAAGATTACATCTATCAAATGTTGGCCGTTGCTACGTCGTAGATCGTCTATCCGTTGAGTACAATTTTCGATGACTCGTTCTAGGATTTCGACTGGTGACTGGCAAATGACACGCGTGATGTTTTCCTCAAAGGCCTAAATTGAAGCGGGTATGTCCGTATAAACTTTAGACTTTACATATTCCCACAGGAAAAACTCTAACGGTGTGATATCACAAGATCTTGGTGGCCAATGGGCCGGCTCAAAACGTGAAATTATGTGCTCACCGAAGTGTTCTCTCCATAAATACATTGATTGATGCAATATGTGGGGAGTTGCGCCGTCTTGCTGAAACCAAATGTCGCCGAGATCACGAGCTTTAATTTCAGGTATCAAATAGTCTGTTATCATGGCACGATAACGGTCGCCATTGACGGTTACGACTCTCCACGGTCTTTGTATACACTCTCAGCTACGGTTAGTATATTTTATTCACAGTGTGCTGGACGTGGTTTATTCGACCGAATATTATCCAATATAAATGCTGGGTCTCAAAATGGTTGATGGTATTGCGAATAGTACGCTCAGTAGGTCGATTATGTTGACCATAAATTGAGCACAGTGCACGAAACACATTCCTCACAGAACGTGAGTGAATTTTCATAATAAAGTTGAACGATTTGTAAACGTTGTTCAGGCGTAAGTCATTCCATTATGAAATGCCAAACAAGACTAAACAAAAATAACAAGACAGCATGACACGACTCACAGGTGATCTGTCAAAAAAAAAGGTCATTGAAAAAAGTATCTCTAATTGAATCACCCGTTACAACAAACTTTCATAAGAAATGAAACTTAAGGACTTGCTGCAAACAGCTAAAAGAAACATTATTGGCTGACAGTATTTAAAGCCAACGCTAATATAAAATTCTTTATTTACCAACAAAACCATTAAAAGGGATTTAAGTTCTAAACAAAATTAGTACCGCGCCACCCCCCCCTCCAAAATTGAGCATGTACATATTTAAATTTGCTCTAAAGTTTTTAATCAGCCATAAACCAGCTGGATATAATTTTATTATAGTCTTATAATAAATAGACAGAAATTTTGATTAATATAATAAATTCATCATAAAACATTTTATGTTTGTATTTCCTTAAAAACATAAATAAATAAAAAATTCCCATAAGCAAACTGAAATAGAGATTTTATCATCTTTATTGTAGTCTTCTTCTGACTCATTATCAAATCTATATATTTGTGCTTAATTTTAGAGTCTTAAACTAAATTTCAAGTTCAACAGCAAGACAATTATTTATAAATAGCATGAAGAGATTTTGAGTTTTGTTTAAAGATACAAGGCTAACAATATTGTTTACTAACATTGAAATACCTTCTTATTTTTTTTTTTTTTTTGATCAAAATAAAAATATAATAAAATTAATAATAATAATATTAAACAAATATAAAATACTAAACAAATTAATAGAGCTGTGTGTTAAACTGGTTCTAAGCACTATTATTTTTTTGTGAAATACTCATTCATATATTCAAAACTTGCTGTTGGCTGACTGTTAAACAATAAATAAATTTAAATATGCTTACATGCATTTGGTATTGAATTTATCATTATGAAAACATATTATTTCTTCAAGTGTATATTCTTGTTAATTCTTTAAGCATTCTTTTTAAAATATTTGTTTCTTTAAACAATTAGCTTGTTTTTTAGGGTTGGGTCTGTTACTTGTACGTGATTAATACTTAAAAAAATTTTATTTCATGATTCAATTTTGAAAAATTTCCAGTTGTTCTATGAAATAGCGGTATGTGTATTTTGAAAAAAGTTTTATTTTCTTGTCTTCAAAAGTTTGATTGAAATAAATAGTAAGCAGTGTTATGGTCAAATTATAAACATAAAGAAAATTTGGTTTATATACAATTAAATATTAAGTAACTGAACAAATGTTCATTTCATATAAACCATGAACTGGCAAAATATTACTGTAAAATAAAAATAATTTAAATACAGTTGATTCAGAAAGTAAGTGCTCACGTTACATTTTTTGAGATGCTCTTTCTGGTAATTAAAATCCTTTGTAAATTTAATTTAAAATACATATATTTTCAATGCCTATGGTTTCCTTATTTAAATCAATAAATTAAAATTTGTTTAGCATTTAAGCCGCATAAATTTAACACAAAAAGCAAATATGGTCCTTAATTTTTATGTATTTCAAAAAGTGAGTTCTCATCACTAAAGGTGTTATGACACTTGTTATTTTTTGTATTTTTTTAATATTGGAGAACAGTACAAATATATTTGCATAGGAAAACTGACTAAGTGTAAAGAGTATGAGTATATCATAAAAAATCTTGAAATGCAAACAAATATACGTGTGTTATCGATAAATAATCCAAGACTGTCAAAAAAAAAAAATACAAAAATTTTTAACTTAAAATTGATATTTTGAGATTAAATGTTAGCACTGTTGCCTATGTTTTTAGTTTTTGATCGAAAGTAGCGATTTTAAATTTTTTTTGCGATTTTTAGCTCTTTTTGATGGGTTTTTGTGGGAACAAAACGTGGGCAATATTGTTTGTTTTGTTTACATTTATTTTATTGTATTTCTTATTCTTTCTCGTATTTGTTGTTTCATTCAATCAATCCTAAAAAAATCCAATACAAAAAATAGCAAGTGTCATAACACCTTAACAAGCTTTATATTTGAAAACAAATATTTTGCAACAACAATAAATGTAAAATATTTTAGCTGTAGCAAAAGATTTTAATTTATTTTAATAAGCCAAATTCTAAAGGGTGTCCCAACTAGAACGCTATTTTTAAATTTTAAATAAAACACAGATATTTAAAAAAAAAATCGTGAAACTTTATTATATCGTAAAGTAGACAGGATGAGGTTATGTATGGAACAAGATATCGTGCAGATGGCCGCCGCGGCTTTGCTGGCACATACGCGATCTTTTAATGAAATTTTCAATGATTTTCTTGCATAAATGCTGCAAAATCATCTTCAGTCACTAAAACCGACTTAACCATTTTTATGTAAAAAATTCACACAATTTAAACTATTTTTATTAAATGCTTTAACAAATTTTTAACTTTCTCAAATTAAGAAAATATATCCATTGTAAAAATATATCCATTTTTTATATAAAAATCCACAAAAAAATTAAAACAATAAAACACTTTAACGTCACTTTAAAGTAGATGTGTAGCTGCTTTAAATTATTTGATGTTATCATTGTTTTACAAGACGTGTGTTAGGCTAAAATTTTTGTTTGCATGATACTGAACCTTTTCGGAAATGCATCACTGCGTTGCATCTGATGCGCAGTACGTTGGGAAAAGCAACAGTTGGCATCACTGCAAATGTATTGTGTTCTAAATTGCAACTGTGAAACAGCTGATGTGCAAACAACATAAAAACAAGCACCACAAAAATGGCTGATGCAACAAATGAGCATCAGCATCTCAATTTAATGAGGACTTTTGCTTAACAGAGGTTTACCGGCCTATTTTAAGCTCTTTTGCATTAAAATTAAAATTTTGCTTTGAAATTAAATTAAAATTAAAGTTATATATTGTATAGTTTAAAAGTTATGGATAATTATGTAAGTACTCTTTTATAAAGTTTTGCTATTTTTTTTTTCATTTTCAATACGTAATATTTGTAAAGGAGCTGCAATCAAAAAGACCACGATATAATAAATAGTTTATTTCGGATAATATATGTATATTTTCTTTCTGCTTTATTTCGGATACTTTCTATTTTGTTTCAACTTCTCAATTTAATTAACTAGATGTTCCACCAAATTAAACTTTGCTTTTAAATTTTAAAGGAATATTTGCACAAATTCTTAGAAATTTTCGAAATATTTCCCTAATCACTTTACACTTAATATGTTTTGATGTGTTTTCATTTTGTATGCAGACATTAAGAGACTTAACCCCTTTGCATGGCCTACAAATGAGGGTTTATTTTGACATTTAATTAATTTACAAATAAAATCAATTACATTAAGTTAAGTATTATTAGCTCTATATACAAAATTGAAAAGAAAACAATATTGATTGAAAGCTGCTAATAGATTTAATGAAATTCCTTAAAAGTCATCATCATACTAATAAAGAGATAATATAACAATGTATGTACATATTGTTTTGTTGGGATCTTTATAAAAGAAAACCAATTAAAATTAAGATAAAATATTTGCTATACGCGTTAATATAATTTGGATTTTCTTTCCTTTTAATGCTTTTTTTGAGGTTTATTTATATTTATACTTTACAGGATATTGATTGTCCTTTTTAATAACGACTAGTGGAAAAAAACACATCAATCACTTTGAACAAGGACACACTTTTTAGCTGCAAGTTTATTAAGAGCAGCACTTAATTCAGCAAATAAATACAGTCACTGTTGTCTATTACTTTTTATCAAACCACTTCGCTGTCCTCTGTTGCGTTTAAACCTTTTTATTGACTGACAATAAAGTTGCTGGAAAAAATCAACACACAAAGTAATTTCATGCTGCTGAGATAGACTTTAATAGAGTGTGTATACTCGCAGGTATATTTCACTTAATATGATTTGATATCTACAATTATTGAAGTATGTGAGTATAAAGTAGTATTGAAGTATCCCACAAAGCAGACATAAGGCGACCCAGAAACGCATCTGATTTGACACTACAGTAGAGACTTTTTGCAAAGTATTGTTAATCGTAATTTATAAAAAATTATTATTCTAACAGGATGTAAAAGCCAATATCCAGCCATTACAGTGTCGCAGGCCACTAGAATAGGAAATTTATTATAACGTTAAACATATTTTATGAAATATTCGATTAAGGCCATATTTTAATCACAAATATATCCGTAATGTCTTGCATATGAGTTTTTATCTTTATGGGAATACGTTAAACTATTCTATTATCGAAATAAAACAAAATTACACAGCTAGTTGTAATAAATTCTTAAACAACGAAGACCTACTTCTGCAATATTGGGATTTTGCCTTTTTTCAGGGAAACATAGTAAAATATTATTGACTGTAAAATTACAAAATGTAGGATTCAGAGCAGATTTCGTATCTTTGTAACGCGTTATTTACATTTAGTAACTTATGTATGTATGTATATGTCATTGTGAAGGGTAAATATCTGCCATTTATTTTCACTTTGTTATTGAACATTATACGAGTTCTGATCAAATAATAACCGTTATCTTCAATTTTTTCAAAAAGTATTTATTTATTCATCAATAACTATCTTATCCCCTTTACAGTAATCCCCCTCAGATATAATACACTTATGCCAGCGTTTTTTCTTATCCTCGAAACACTTCTGAAACGCGATTTTTGGTATCGCCAACAGCTGCTGTTTCGATTTTTCTTTTATCTCCTCAATCGTAGCAAAATGCTTTCCTTTCATCGGTGTCTTCTGTTTTGGAAAGAGGAAAAAGTCAGCGGGGGCCAAGTCCGGTGAATACGGTGGTTGATGACGGCATGATAACGGTTTTGTTTTTGGCCAAAAACTCACGCACAAGCATCGATGTGTGAGCTGGTACGTTATCAGGGTGCAAAATCCTTGATTGAGTTTTCCACAATTCTGTGCGTTTCTGACGAATTGCTTCGCGCAAATGGCGCATAACTTCAAGGTAGTATTCCTTATTGACCGTACGACCTTGTGGCAAGAATTCATGATGCACCACGCCATTGCAGTCAGAGAAAACAGTGAGCAAAACCTTCACATTTGACCGAACTTGACGTGCTTTTATCGGTCTTGGCTCTTCTGGACGTTTTCAGTGGGATGATTGGGCTTTCGTTTCAATATCATAGCCATACACCCATGATTCGTCACCTGCTATGGCCTTTTTGAGGAAATCTGGATCGTCGCTGACGATATTAAACAGCTCCTGAGCGATGTCCATGCGTTATTTTTGCTCAAAATTTAGCAAATTTGAAACAATCTTCACTGCCGCACGTTTCATGCCTAAAACATCCGTAAAAATTGCTTGGCATGAGCTAAACGATATGCCAACATCGTCAGCAACCTGATAGTGATTCGCCGATTATCCAAAATCATTTTCTTTACTGCTTCAATGTTTTCATCAGTTGTTGCGACCAGGACAAGCATCGTCATTGACATCTTTTCGGCTTTCCTTATACCACAACCGAACTTGTGTTTTGCTCATATTAGACGCGCCAAACGCCACAGTCAACATTTCAAATGTCCTTGCGCATTAAATTTAATTTTTTACACAGAACTTAATACAGTTTCTTTGAACCATTTTTTCGTATAGTAAAAAATCGAAGAGCACACCAAAACACGACTAACCTTTTTATTTGCCAAAAACAAACTGACAATCCAAAATGGCTAATATTACCAATATACATATATAACAGACATGTGTACCAACATCACAGAAAAAAATGCGAAAATCGAGCATACGCAACTCACGAAATTTGAGAATAACGGTTATTTTTTGATCAGACCTCGTAGGTAGTGTACACAACACAGTCGAAAATGTCGAATTTTGTGCCAACCAAGCACATATGCAGGAGAGATGATACCGAAAAAAGGATAATGATATATATATATATAAAGGATATATTTTGTATGTGGTCCTTATTTGGGAGCTATGACCAATTATGGACCGACCATCATCATAAGAATAATTTGTGTCGAATTTTAACCTGGTAACCAGCTTTATACGTAGTTATGTGAATTTTAGATGTGGACTTTATATGGGGTCTATGGTCAAACCTGGACCAAACAACACAACATTTCGTTTTGCGATTTCTTTTTATATCACACTTATTTTTGTCGAATATTCTAATTTTACAGGCATTTATTTATCATTAAGCTATATTTTGGAAAGATTTTTGTATGGGGGCTATGAGAAATCATGGACCGATTCTTACTATTTTTCGCACACCTTCTTCTTTTATCATAGAAGTAACATGTACAAAATTTCATGACAATATCTGGAATACGTTTAAAAAAATTCCAAGAAAAATGTTTAAAAATATGAAATTTTGATGGAGGTTGTCTCACATTTTGGTCCATTACTCTGGTTCTACTATACCGATTTCGCTGATTTTCAATACCAAATGGCGGAAGAGAATTATAAACGGGTTTTTGATTTTCTGTTGATTTTGGTTGTGTCTTTTGGACGTGAGATTGTTTTACACAAACAGACAGATAGACAGACGGACATGGCTCAATCGACTTAGAATTTCATAAAAACCAAGAATATATATACTTTGTTGGGTCTCACATAAATATTTCTCAGCGTTACACACGAAATGACAAACTTATATATACACTCATATGCGCTCTAAAAATACGGCCACAGTTGGCAAATATTTACTCAAAAAAGCATAACTTGCTTTAACACAAATTTGTTTGACGTTGTTTACTCTTACAAGAGTTTTACAAGATCAAACAGCATCAAATAACTTAAAACTAAATATTGGTTGTAATTTGGCCTAAATAGGAAAAGTGTTTTTAAATAAATAAACGAGTTCAAACATATGTTATTTAGTGGTAATGTCTTTTTCGGCAAATATTTGCCAAGTGTGACCGTACCGTACCTTAAGCTTAAAAGTAATGTAAAAAGATGTATGACAAGTTGATGTGATTGTATGCACTAAAAGGGAATTCCCTCATATTTGTGCTGGGTATTTACAATAGCTCTGACCAGTAAATTTGCTGGTATCCACAAAAAGGGAATTCCGGTAAATTTGTGAAATGATCATATTTCGAAAAAATTAAATTTAACAAAAAAATTTAAGCTTAAATGATTTTGGATCGTGCTAAATGAAATAAAATCGTGTAAAAAAATTTTAAATGCGTTAAATCAAAACTGCGTAAAAAAAGGTCGAGTAAACATAGAATTAGGTGTACAATACAATAGGTACAATAAATAGGGACTCGTTATATTTTCTTTAAACTTCTTGCAATTAATAGGAATCCGGTTTATTTAAAGAAACTAAACCACCGTTTTAAAAGGTAAAAACGTAACAATATCATGAAGTAGCTAATGTTTCAGTCTGACAAAACTTTGTTTGGCTATTAAAATTCGCTAACATTTATCAGAAGCATACGATTTTAAAAGGAAATTTCCTGCATGATTAACAAGTTCTTGCCAACAAAGAACTCATCACATTTTCTTTAAATATCGCCAAATAAATTTTGAAATGTAATTAAAAACTCTACAGGATTTATTAGCAAATAGAGTAACATTTGACAAAGAATATCGCTAATCTTTATTCTAAAATTCATAGCATCTTTGTCAAATGTTACCTACACGTACTTTATTTGCTAATATATGCTGTAAAGTCATGTTGTTTAAACAAACGAAAAAATGTTTAACTTTAAAAATTAGTTTTTTTTTTAGTTAATAATATCCTGTTGTTACTGTTTCTTTCACATTTTCAAACATTTTGACACATTAAAATATTCGTAAATGAATAAATATTTAAAGAAACAACTGACGAGAAAAAAAAATACATAAACGAGGCATTAAATGATGCTGATGATGACACCAACTACTGGTGGGGGATTTTGGATGGGTTTTATTAACAAAAATTATTATTGCTCATATGCTGCTTAAATGTTGCTTGTTTGTTTGTTTGTTTATTTGTATTTGTTTGCTCATACACTCACGCATAAATGAGGGGATGACAGTAACACCAACTAAACATTAACTTATCTAAAATGTTGATGAAGATGATAATGAATGAAGCTGATGATGAAAACGACAACGACAAACAGCATGATGATGACAATTTTTGGCGTTGATGATGGTGATAATAAAAACAAGTACTGAACTGAATAGCTAACTGACTGACTGGCTGACTGACTGACTCACTGACTGACTGTTTGCCTAACTGATGTTGATGTGTGAGATGATTTTGCAGAAAATGATTTATTTTTATCGTCATATCATATGTAAGTAAAACTTAAGCTAGATTTACACGATTGAAATTTTCATCAAAATGCTTCAAACTCGTGTAAACAGCAAAATTTCTTCAAAATTTATTTATTTAATAACTATGAATAGTTATTTATTTATTTAATAGTTATTAGTAGTTATTAAAAAAATAAATTTTTAAGAATTTTTGCTGTTTACACGAGTTTGAAGCATTTTGATGAAAATTTCAATCGTGTAAATCTAGCTTTACTTTCAAACACACACCCAACAAAACAACAACAAAAAAAAAACAACTCTACTTGAAAAACGTTTGATTTGAAAATTACAAATATAGTCTGTCAGTATGTAGTTGTGTGTGTTTGCGAACATTATTACTTTAAACACAATACTTTACATGAGTCTGGGGTGTGGGCTATTCCGGTACCAAGTTTTTCATCCCCCAGATGTGTGTGCTGTGTATGGCTGTTTATTTGTCTGCAATGCGTGTGGATTTTTTAAAATGTCATTAAATACAGAAGCGTGACAAATTTTTGTCAGAATATTTTGTTTTTTTTTTTTTTTTTTTTTTGCCTTACAAGTGTCTTATGAAATTATTAACAAATTTTAAAATTCCAAAATAAATTGCTTAACTTAAGCTCTTTAAAATTACACAAGATTAGTAATTTATCATTTCATTTTTGTCATTTATTTTATGTTTATTTTATGTTGATGTCACAATAATCTTTTAATTACAAATACATTAAAGTGTTGGCAAGAGAAGATTTTGTGTATAGATATTGGAATTACATATTGATGGTTTTTTAATTAACCTTATTTTTATTGCAAATCTTTATGGCAATAAGTAAATAAAAACAAGTTTTTTCAAAGATAAATTGGAGGAGATTTTTTGAAATTTCGTTTAATTACAATGTTTAATTACGTTTTTATGCCCAACACAAGCAGGCTGCTATTTTTGAAATATTTTAATAAAATGTTCATTTTCATTTTTCACAAATGTCCTCTCGTAATAGGACTTTAACAGGCATGTCACATAATTCGATCCGAATGATTTTAATTCTGTACATATTTGCAAATCGATCATTTTTACTTTGCTTTAAGAATATTTTATAAAAATTTCTGATGAAAATTCATTTACATATTTGGCACAATTTTTTGCTACTTTGGCGCTAAATTTCATTCGTTAATATTGTAAAATATTGTAAAATATTAATAAACAGTCTTTAAATTGTTAATTACCATTTTGTTTATTTCTAACTGTAATTATAGGCGCCGTTAAAAGCAACCCCAGGCAAAAATGTACCAAAAAATTAAAAATAAGCCCTAATTTTAGGGTCACGTTTCATTATGAAATTTAGTTCTAATTTTTTATAAGAAATCAGTCCAAAGGTTATGAAAAATTAAACCAAGGTTAAAATGAAATTTAATTTTTTATTGCCACAAATATATAAATGAATTTTCAAACCAAATTTTCTCTATAATAGCAGTTGGAAATAAAGCAAATAGTAATTAACAATTTGAAGATTTTATATTTAGTTTTTATTATTAAATCTTAGAATATTAAAGAATAAAATTTAGCCCCAAACTGTGTTTCACTGCGACCTAAATTTCTCACCAAATTTACATTATTGGACATTAATCCACCAACACACATACGTAGAATGCGGACAAAAGGAGAAAAAACCAGTGTCACATCCCAGCAAGCCATATGAGTCCGAAAAGAGTCTTTTCTGACACCTTATCCGGAGCGTTCATGCTCTTTATGAGCCCAAAAAACAATCACTATTGCTCCGAAAACCGTCAGAAAAGAGGGTCATTACATTCGAAAATGGTCCGTCAGAAAGAGCTCTTAGATAATGGCAGAAAAGAGGCTTTTATGAGGGTTTTTTTGGGCTCTGAAAGAGCTCTTAGATAAAGATTCTTTTATGACGGGTTTTTGGGCTAAGAAAGAGCTC
Organism: Bellardia pandia; assembly: GCA_916048285.2. Taxonomy (NCBI): domain Eukaryota; kingdom Metazoa; phylum Arthropoda; class Insecta; order Diptera; family Calliphoridae; genus Bellardia; species Bellardia pandia. The sequence continues at coordinate 47,319,571 of OU696530.1, forward strand.
TTACATCATGTCAGAAAAGAGTCATTGCAATTTCAAATACAAAAAATTAACCCCCTGGCCCACGATGTCGAACGTTAACGTTCGCTTAGATAAGACTTAAGACACAAACTTTTTATCATATCTATTTTTTACTCAATCAAGTTTGTTTATTCCACAATCAATTTTGTGTCTTAAGTCTTATCTAAGCGAACGTTATCGTTCGACATCGTGGGCCAGGGGGTAAAAGTTCACCTTTATTGTTATTTTTTAATAGTTTTTACTTAAACAAAAAGGTAATTCATTTACAAATAAACTAAATTAGAAATGGAAAAAAATTAAATAAATTGTATTTACGGTAAAAAAAATAAAATGAAATTCATTTAAATAAAATATATAAAAATTAAAAAAAAATTAAATTTTTAAGCAAATTTTTCTTTCGCTCCGAAAATGCTCTTTAGTTTGACTCTTTGCTGACTCCTTTTTCGGAGCGCTCCTAGAATGGTATGCTGGGTACCATGACATTCCTCCCACCATGCTTCATTGTTTCCTTATAATGGTGTCTTTGAATTCTCTGGGATGTTCGGAGCCAGCAATATTGTTTACCGTCGTATTGAAAATGTTGAAATTTGGATTCGTTTCACCAGATTATACATCGTCTACTGTCCAAGTTATTTGCTCTCTAACCAACTTTAACCGTACCTGAACATTTTTTTTATCGGTTTTAATTTTGTTTACTGCTGAGATGTAACCAATATCGAGAAGCGCTAGTCTTGCTATCCACCTATAAAGGGTTTGTATTTTGCTTATATAGAAGCTTATTTTGGTATGGAAGACTTGCCTCTTTTCATTTGTGTGCGTTCGTATTTAATAACTTTTTTAAACTATTGTTTTGTGGTTTGGGAACATTAGAACGCTTCTGTTGGACTTTTATGACCACTGGTTGATTTACTTTAAGCTGTTTAGCTATTACTCGAGTAGGATACTACTACTTTTTATCATTGCTAGAATATTGTTCTTAATAGCTTTTGGCTTTTTCTTTATTTTTTATTTCAATTTGATTTGTGTTGGATAATTTGCAAAAAGTGTTTACCACATGCAATTATGTTAACAGCAAACTAATCCAAAACTTATGGTATACTTTGATATTTCTGTGCACATATTTCAAAAGACACACTTTTGTAAAATCCTGTACATGCACGTGTCTTTTGTACTAATTGTTTATTCGCCGAAAATTATTATTTTCCATTTTGTATTTTGTAAATTATTTTGTGTAGCATTAAAACGTAAAATAAATGACAAAAAACGTTTTTCAATAGTCTTTTATTAGTTAAATTTGTATTCAATAAAAATTGCTCAAGCTACAAACAAGTACTCATTTGTGCTTCCTCCCCTCGCCAGAGGTTCACTACTAGGATTTCTGTAGGGAGTCATCAAGCGTGTATCCTGAATCTCCTTTAGTGTTAGATTTATTTAGTTTATGTAAATAAGTACGATCAAATATTACATTTTGTCTTACCTATCAGCCAAGCATTTGACAAATTTTTCTGCTCTTCCTTTTTTCCACAGAATGCCTCCACACAAATGAGTCTTGAACTGCTCCACCATATTTCGAAATAATGCTTAAAATTTAATGTTCGTGATCATATAGATGAGGATAAACAAAATAGCAATTTAACACACTTTGTTTTTTATTTGAAAATTTATTTTTGTCTGCCCGAAAAATCTTTCAATTTAATAATTTGTTGACATGCAGAAAATATATGTTAATAAATCTCTTACAATTTCTAAACAATTACGATTCCATACATATCGAATGCAGTAATGAGCTGGATATGACTCGTATCGTAATATTATTCGATATGATAGTTTATACGCTATCGAATGTCTCGATGTGGCCCCAGATTTTCAAAAGAGGAAAATAAATTCATTTTAGTTTCTTCCTTTAGCTACTCTCAAATATTAATTATTGAGTAAAAATTTGCAGTTTCAAAGTAATCAATAGATTTTTTTTTGTTACATAAATATTAAAACATTTATGCAACTGGATTTCATGGGAACACCACTGCCTAATTTACCTACATATATGATGATACTTCTGAAATTCTAGTAATTTATGTATTTGTGTTAAAATATTTATTTATTTTACAGGTAAACTAAAATCAACTTATCAAATTTGGGGCAAAATAAAAAAACACACAAATAACACTCATATAATGATTTAATCTTAAAATGACATTAAATAATCTTCAAATAAAATACATACATAGGTCTGTGCAAGCAGAAATACTTTTTGCTCATCATATTTCAAATGATTTCATAGATAAATATCTGAAATTTTGTACACAACCTGCAGTTATTTCTTTACATTTAAAGGTTCAAAATACTTATACATACATATGTATGTATATGAACTCATTTGAGTTTGAAAGTTTAAGTGTAGGTGTAAATTTAAACAAATATTTAACTTGCTAAACATTTGTTTGGATATTTTAAACAAACTCTGCATTTAAATACTTGTAAATATTTGTTAACAACTGAGACTATTTTAACAATTGCAAGAGGTATTTAGTGCAAAGTACGAATAATGAATTCAAATGCTAAGATAACAACAATATCATGAAATTTTTATCTTAGAGATCGAATATGCTTTCCATACATGAAGCAATAAACAGAGATGTCGCATTCCTCTATTCAAAAAAATTTTCTACTGCGCATTTACGTCATCAGAGCGCACAACTGTTTGTATGTTATGAAAATAGTATGAGATTTGTTATAAACATATTTTATTCTGTTTGTAAAACACTTTATTGTGTTATACTTGTTTGTTTTTTATTATTTATAAATTGATATATTGATTTTTTATGTCTTGAATATTTTGTAATTATGAAAAAAAAAAAATTATTAAGATTGAGACATTGAGATTGACACATTTCAATAAACTTTTTTTCTGTGTTTTTATTTTTAAATAATTATGTTATTAATATAAAATAAGAAATTTAATTAATTATTTTTTTATATTTTCTTTTTCTCGAACTCGAAAGGGTTTTCACATTGTTGTCACATTCAATATGATCACCCTGTTGTACGTGAGACTTAATGAAGTTGTCTTTCATTAGCAAGCCTTGTCTATTGTTTTCTTCGAACATATTTTCAAGGTCTTGCATGTGTTCCATAGTTTTTTGAGTCGGCTTTGATAGTCCGCCCTCAGTTATTGTAAAACACAATGTTTGTTTTATGCGTTCAAAATTTCGAATTTTGTACCAACAAAGCGTCATATGCGGAAAATTTTTAAGACAAAGAATTCCGTTAAGATTGTTGTCAAACTCAACAAGAGCTTGCGAAATCATTAAGAGCTACTCAAGCAGATATTGGGCTACTAAAGAGAATCTTAAAACAAAAATTTTAAAAATTATATTATAAATGCATTAAAATGTATTTCCAAAACTGATTCGTTTTCGATTACGATTTCCATCACATGCCTGTATGTATTTTCTGGGACCAAAAAGAATTCTATCTATTACGATCTGCTGAAATCTGACCACACCATTACAGGTAACCTGTACCGAATATAATTGATTCGAGTGGAGTGAGCATTGGCCGACAACTACCTAAATATGAAGACGTTTATTCCGATATAAAATCAATTTTCAGCCACATGTTGCAATATTTGTTAACCCTTCGTCTAACACATGAGTCTGGCCAGTCTTTTTTCAATTTGAAATGCTATTCTAATATATTTAACAAATAGTTAGAGTCTTGAAATTTCAAAGAAATTTAAAAACGAAATCTTGGAAGCGACATATCTTACCAGAAAGATGTGAAATGTTCATAGCTAATAATGACCAATACTTTGATTTTAATTAAACTGTACAAATGTTTCAAAATAAAAGCTAATCATTTGAAAAACCAAAATTTTTAACTTATACTCGTACACCCAATATAATTTTTGATTTGTGTTTGAAATTGTCATTCTTGGTACCAGTAACCAGAAACAGTTATTTCTTTCGTTCAATTATAGAATTCGTTTTAAAAGAATTGCAATCTGTTCTATACAATCAGTTTTAAAATATCGGTTCTTTAAAAACTCTATAGAAGCAATTTATAATTACTGTAGCGTTTCACAGAATTGTTAAAAGAACTGTTCCAATCACTAATTCCAAGGCCATCATACTTTTGTTAGAACTAGTTATATATAAGAAAAAATTCAACATAACAGATTTTGAGCAATAAAAATTTAAATAAATGTCTTAAAAATTAAAGCACAAATTGACGTGATTATTTTTTCTTAAATATATTAAATTATTCCCTTAAATTATAAACAAAAAAGTATTCGATTTAAATTCTTAAAAAAAATATTAGAAAATGCAAAAACAAATACTTTGCATGGACCATGTAAGCGTATGAGTAATATTGATCTGAAATAACAAGTATACTCAAGAATAATGTTATTTTTGCTTTCTGTTAAGATAGTTTTAGACGGCATGTATTTTGCAGTGTGCTTGTAAAATTTCCACTGCAAAATGCATACACGTCGTGTAAGAGCAAAAGAAATGCTTCTGCAAATGTCAGCCTGCAATTACAATGTAAAATTTTCAGAGAGTATTTCCGAGTCGATCGGTATATTTGAAGGTGGGCGCTGGACTAATATTAATGAGCATTACAAAAATTAGTAGAAATCCAATATACACTCGCCACTATGATGGTGTAGGGTATAATAAAGCAAATACAGTCTAATATAGGGTGTTTTCTTTTAAGATGTATATAAATTTGAAATGGAATAAAACAATGATGATTTTTTTTCAATTAACATGAACTTTACTTTATTCGAAAGATAATATTCTGGCATTATAATTTGAATATGATTATTGACATATGACCGCCACGGCTGGTTTGAATCTAGAGGTCCAATTTTCGATTTTTGAAAGTGAATGGACACAATCCATTTCCTGTGCACGAGGCGTCAGTCTATTCAGGTTGAAATGCCAAACCAACTTAAACATAAATCGCTTGACAGCTGACGAAATGGCCGCCAGTTATAAAAGTGTTGCTAACTTAAAGTTATATACGTTAAAAAAAAAACACCCTTTACATAGTCTTTAAATATAAATATAAAACCAACTTAAAAATTATTATTCAAGATTGGCCAATATTTCCCAAGTGTTGTCAATGGGATTCTGATCCGGGGAAAATGCGACCTATTCAAGTACATTTTGTAATATTTCATGAAGACAACCATCCCTTGGCTGGACGGCATACATGTATAGGTGCGTTGTCTTGTTGAAAATAAATGGCAGTAATTTCTCATCTACTTATTTCGTGTAATCAGAAGAATTAATAAAAACCATCAAAGAACCGCGTCCGAAATTTATTTTTGAGAAATATCGTAGTTCTTTCTGCAGGTCTCTCATTAATATTGAATTTTTTCTCCTCAGAAAAAATCACCACAGCTTACCTGCTACCGTTAGTATGTAAGTTTCTTTTAGCGGATTCAAGGGAAAATAGCCTTGGTACATACGACAGCTTTTGTCGAGTAAAAGTCTGGGATTTTTTAGCAGTCTTCTTAAGGTTAATTTGGACACATTTACCTTACATTCATTAATAATCTGAACAATACTCTGCATTGGGTTGCTGGCACAGTTTTGCAATTGTCCCCTTTAGAAGGCTTTTTTCGGTTCGCCACTTCTATATTTTTATTATAATAATCCGAATTGTTTGCAAAATTCGTTGCTACAACATGTGACCGTTTTTTTTCTGGCAATTGCTTAAAACCTGAAGCCACTTTTTATAAAAACTGAAATTTGACCTTTTTCAACATCACTAAAGCTATGTACTGAAGAATTGTTAGCAAAAGGTAAATTGTCAGTTCAGACGACTGTTAGAAAACTAACAATGAATTTATACAATGAATTAATTTGTCAACCGAAATTGTTTTTCCAAAATGTTATTAATGCACCCTTGTTTGTTTATTTATGTATATACAGAGTTGCATTTAGAAATAATATCTATGACAATGCTGCCATTGGCAGATGTATAAACTTTGCACATGTGACAATGAAAAGTGTTTAACAATTGTCGTAAAACAATGACAATGACAAAAATTTGTGTTTACACGATTGTTAGATGTCTGACAATATTTTTACCTTGCAATGTACTGAAAATGCTTTTTCTTACAACGTTGGAAGAGAAAAATTTTAAGTTCACACGGTTGTTAGATATTTTGTGAACATTTTTCAGACAACGTTGTAAGATCTGACAACCGTCTCTACATAGCTTAAGGTACGAATCACGCGGCATTTTATAGCAAATTGTTGAAAATTGCATAATAAGAATAAATAACAGTTATACTTTTGTCTTGTTTTTTTAGTGTTGTACTTATAGTTATGAAACACTTACAAAAACTTAATGCACAATTTCTCCCTTAAATTAATGATAATGAATTAACCATACTCTTAAACAATTTTACAAGTTTTAAAAAACTGTTTGTAACTTAACTAGCAAACATAAAAAATAGCAAACACCAGGTGTAATTATACTAATGCAACGCACTGTATCTCATTATATGTTGCTGTATAAATTTCATAAGTTTTACGACTTTTTTAAAAGAAACATTGCAAGAAAAATGGAGGTAACAGCACACATACGCCAAAGTAAAAGGAAAACAGTTTATTAGAATTAAACTTCTTTGATAAAAAAAGTTATATTAACAACTACCAGAGAATGAGTATATCAGTATGGTTTTCTTTCTTTAAAAAAAAACTCACTTGAGATACTCTCAAATATACAAGCACAAGATAAATGTAAAAATTTCTGCGTCTGTCCCTTGAATACACTTAGTTTTATTTCAAAAAAAAAAAATATATATATAAACAAACACAAACAACTGCTCGAAAGTAGTTAACATGTAACATCATCAGCTTCATCCTCTGCTTTATGGAATTGGAATTGTCGCCTTTAGCTGCTACATATCTGTTTCTGTATCCTTCAATACAAATTTACATTTGTACAAATTTTGTAAACACTTTCGTGTGTCGGGAAATAAGTGCAGAAACAACTTAAAAATAACAACTGAGAAAATTTCGTTATTTACCTTTACAGTACTTTTGGAAATTAAAAAAAAAAAAAAAAAAAAAAAAAGAAACGGAGAAGAAAAATTAAAAGCTTACAGGCATGTATAACACCTGTTTCTTCGTTAATCTTCAATTTCATTTTGTTAATGTTGAGCAAAAAAAAAATTGTTGAGAAATATTAATGGAAATATGAATTGAAAGCCAAATGCAAAAAAAAATTTAAGTAACGAACTCGTAAATATTTTTAATTAAAAGGATAACAGTTTTAAAAACAGGCTGCCAGAAAAGGATTTTTTATGTACCTCTACTTTACTCTGCTCTGCTCTGCTCTACTATGTGTAACACTTTCTTTGCCTTTTTATACCAACCACCAAAAAGATGGGGGTATACTCAATTTGTCATTCCGTTTGTAACACATCGAAAAAATGGTCATACAACCAAAGAGTCTATATTTTGTGGATCCTTATAAGATTCTAAGACGATATATCCATGTTGGTCCTTCTGTGAAAGGCACGATAGAGTAGAGAGAAAAAAGACGTAGAACAATGTTTACCAAACATTCTTTGATCTACCGAAATGTTTGAAAATGGGCAAAATCAGTCCAGTGGGATTCGAGTTATAGGCCAAAGTATCGGACAACCTCGATATTTTTCACATATTTTCTGCTGTTGTCTTCAAATATAATACATATAATATCATTATTATAGTAGAACAAGTTCTGTTGAAAATGGTAGGAATCGGCACACGATTTCTCATAGCCCCCATACAAATGTCTTGCCGGAATACGGCTTTATGGTACATAAATGTCTATAGAAAAGCCGTATCCATACAAAATTCTGCATTAATAAGTTTCGTGCAAAGTGGAATCTCAAAACAATATTTTGTTTGCATTCGGCCCCATATAAAATCCACTACCGCAATCTAATGTATGGATATAATCTATGTATGCATATAAATCGTCGTGCCAAATCATGATCATCAGTTCATATTTGACCGTAGCCCTCCTATAAAATCCACTTCGAGAAATCACTTAAATGCGCATAAAGCTCTTATTAAAATGACTACCAAGTTGAAATTCAACATAAATAATTCACATACAGACATACAGAATTTCATGATAATTGGCTCGTAATAGGTCATAGTTCCGTTCTGAGGATTATTGCCGAAAACTCACTAACCTATTGACTTTTGTGCAAGTTAGCCCATAATTGGCCACAGCTCTCATACATGCTCCACTTCCGAGTATAACAGTCATACATTGTTCGGGCGGTTCGGAAACTTCTTAGCCTAGCACAGAAAGAGTATAGTTAGTTTTTCAATAACATTTTTATTTTTCAATATAATATCCTGAAACTTCAATACACTTAGTCCAATGCTTATCTAGCAATTCTATCCCTTGAGTAAACTATTTTTCCTCAAGGCCTTCAAAATAGTGCTTTATAACTGTAATTGCATCTTCATTTTAAGTAAAACGTTTGCCAGCTAGGAATTTTCTTAGATTTGGCAACAGGTAAAATGCACTGGGAGCTAAATCAGAAGAATAAGGTGGGTCAAGCAACTTACTTTTGTGCGCTTGTGCGTTGTCTTGAAGAAAAATGATTTTTTTGTGTTGTAAGCCAGGACGTTTGCAATAGTACTCTGAATTTATTGTTTTACCCTTTTGCAGATAGTCAATCAATAAAATACCTTTGAAGTCCCAAAAACCCGTTGACATAACCTTACCAGACGATGGAATTGTTTTTGACTTCTTTGGGGCACTTCCTTCATCTTCATCCATGTCTCATCAACAGTTATGAAACGACGGTTAAAATCCATTTTATTGTTCTTAAAGGGATCAAAACAAGCTTGAGAAATTTTCATTCTTATTCGTTTTTGGGCGACTTAACAAATGAGGCACCCATCTTGCAAAAAGCTTTTTCATCTGTAGTTCTTTATGCAAAATTAAATGGACTCGATCATTTCACGCATTCTTATTCGTCGATCATTTATTTTTTTTTAAGAAGTTTCCGAACCGCCCTCGTACACTTTACTTTTAATCAATATTAATATTAATATTATATTATTTTACTTTGTTCCCCTCTTTATGCGATGACACTGGTTGTTTACCTAAATCAAACTAAAAGAATTTAAACAATTCCATTTATGGTATTATTGTTATTGTTATTATAAAGATCGTTACAATTTAAGTAAACAAATCAGTGCATGCACAATCATGATCAAGTATCAAGAAGCAAAAGCAATCAGACATTAGTAATAATCCAGTCCAGTAATCCAATACGTATTAATAATAAAAGGATAATAATCCAATATATTATTAAAATATAATTTTAAATTGAAATAAATAATTTTTTAAAACGTACAGGATAATAATTCAAAACGTATAATTATTAGAATATAATTTATTTTAAGTTTAAATAAATAATTTAAACTAAGTAAAAAGTTGGTTTTATTTAAATACGCAATTAAGAATTAAAATAATCCAGTACGCTATTTATAATCACAGAGTAAACACAGCTGACGATTTTGAGATGAAATTCAACCAAAGTAAACCTAGAATAATATTTTATGACGTTCGCCCCATAATAGGTGATTTAATGGTCGGTGTATAAGATACGGCACAGCCGAATATAAGCTCTTACTTATTATTTATTTGCTTTAATATGAAAAATTAAAGATTTAATTATTCATGTTTTTATGTTTGTTTGTTTGTTTGCAGTGTGAGTGTATTGTAAAGCCGAATATTTATTTGCTTAATTGTAGGAATTGTGAGGTTAATGTAATACGAGTATGTACTTTTTATATATTTTATAATTTTGAGATTTACAGCAGCTGTAATGTGCCTTGTTTTCTTAAATATTATAAATATGCAAATAAATGAAGCTTTGTATTACAAAAACGGAAATATAAGTTAATTTAGACAAAAGCAAAATAAATATTTATTATGAATTTATATATTTTAAATGAAGAAATATTCAAATTTTTCTAAAATACAAAATAGTTGCAAATATAAAAAAAAAGTTTAAATGACGGCGTATGAGTAATATTGATTAATAATAACAAGTATACTCAAGAATTATCATACGTAAGGTTTTGATTTAATAGAAAAAGCAAAAGATAAACTGCCGTATTCATAAAAAATAAATTATGTTTGAAGTGTGCTTTTAGACAAAATTATTATACAAAATTTTCTTAAAGTACATTTGAAGTCTACTTTAATTTTTTATGAATAAGGGCAAAACTCTTTAGTTATTTTAGTTATTTTTTATTAAAATTGTGTTCTTTTGGTTTTGCTGTCACATACATACTCGTACGTGCTGTGTTGTCAATATTTTCATTGACCATTTTGTATAAATACATATGTATTTCTGAACTCATAGGTAAGTTGATGCAACGTTGAATTTCCTATTTCAATGCAGGTTTGGTTGCTTAAACCTTTGAATTCAAATAAAGGCACTAAATTAAGTCGCCAAAACGAATAAGTACACCACCGGGAAATGTCTCAGGGAATAATTAAATTGTTTCTTAGGCTGTATATCATGTGGGTCTACATTGTTAGGGCGCGTTTTCACTATGTCAATTTTGTTGTCAAATTGTTCAAATTGTTGGCGATTTTATGAAAACGGGTTGTCATATGGCGTCATCTATGTCATCTATCATGATTGCAAACATATATGACGCCATATGTCAACCCGTTTTCATAAAATTGCCAACAATTTGACAACAAAAATGACATAGTGAAAACGCGTCCTTAGTATTTCGTCCTTCACATCAATGCCATCCAATTTAGCTAGCATGAAGTCTGTTGTGCTATCATTGGAAAGCCTCATTTACAAAGACGTAAGATCCAATAATGCATCCAACCATATCAATCGCCTTCATTAATGAAGACAAATATTCTGAAGATGTAGATTTGAATTAATTACAAAACAGAAGATTTTTTCTTTAGTGAATAATCACAGAAATAGGGCTACGAAATGTCAGATGTAACAAATCACATGTCTCCAGAACAAGAACTATGACACGTGGTGAATGCATTTGTTTTAGGATATTCATATCTGGATTCTCTGAAAACGAAATGCGACAATTTTGACGATTAACAAAGCCATCGATGTGAAAATAAGCTTTTTGCAATTGTTTTGATATTGACATTTGAAGGCATAAAGATCGTGTCTTCTATAAGAAAGACGATGCAGATGCTTCCATTTGGAAGCAAATTTATGTGTAGCTAGTTTTAAAACCACAAAAAAGTTATGAATTTTTTTTTAATATAAAAACATGCTTTTTGTCCTAAGTGCTTCAAAAATATTTTAGTGGTGCAAAGGGTGAGAACGTAAAGAATTCTGATGAGAAAAAGTGGTGTTTCTCGAAGCATATGTAAATTCAACCAACAACCCAGGTTCAAATCCTAAGCCAAGAAAAATTATCAATAAATTTTAATAATAATTTTCATGTAACAATTCCTACCTTCAGTAAAAATAATTTAATGAACTCGAGCCTAAATAAAGAAATATCAAAGATTTAAAATTAACAGTTCAAATAAAAATAATAATTGTACTATGTATATAATAATGTAACCGGTGTTTAAACAAGAACTTTCTTTTCCCACAATTTCACTCAAATGTAAAAAAAAAAATAAAAAAAAATTGTGCATCTATAAAAAATCATGTCGTAATATTTGTGATATTTTCGGTCTACATAAACGTTCTTCTGTGACCACTATTAAAAATTTGTTTGACATACCCAGTGCCAACCCCAGTGCACAGTGATTTCGGAACGTTTTTGTTAATAATACTAGCTTGACTTTTTATAATCACCCCTATCGTAAATAAAAATTTCACATGAAATTTCTTCCCTTTTCATATTTTTCCTATTAAAATTCAATGTTAAAAATATAAAAGCGAACAAATTTCATGTGGAATTTTTATTCACGATAGGGGTGAATAGGTATTTATTGTTCGATGTTTAAAAAAACAGTAAAACCAAATTGAAAAATTATGACAAACAAAAACATATTCCTTGTCCATTTAGGAATATGTGTTTGATTGATTTAGAAATACAAAGTACAAATATTTTAAGTAAATTATTTCAGTTGAACATGAAATAATATTATCCAGCAGTTTTTTTAGGAAATGATTCGGTACCTCGGGAGCTGGAGATATCATGGTTTGAGGCCAGTAGGTGGCACGTCAAAGTGGCACACCTCGACTCTCACACTTTTTCGTCAAAAATCCATTTATGATCCTAATTAGTTAAATTTAAAATATTAAGAGTCCTTCATAAGATATGCTGTGTAGGTTTATTTATTTAATTTTAGATAAAGCAGTACTGCGGAAAGATAAAAAAAAAATTTCGAAAATATCGGCCAAAAATTAAAAAATCTTGCTAGAATCTAAGTCCCCGTTTACACAGGGAAACATTTTGGTAGGGAAACATCTGGAATTTTCTGTTGTATTTTCCTTCGCGGTCATACAGGGAAACGTTGTTGTCGGAAACACTCCAGTTTATATTTGTTTTTTTTTTGACATTTCAATATCATTTACACTTTATTAAAAAAAAACATTTAATTAAATAAATAGTTTTTGTTGTTAATTTTTGTAAATAAGCTTATTTTACAGTGGATACAAACAATTGTATACATTTTAATCCTTTGTGCACTTGTTATTGCTTAAAAATAAAACTAATAAAGAAATGTTTTTTACCATTTAATATCTATTTGAAAAAGTAATTTATAAATCAAAACTAAAAGTATAAAGTTCCAAGGAAAAATACAATGAAAACGAACCCACATATACTCAATTTTACACCATACAAAAACTTTTAGAAATACATACATAATAGTTTTTTAATATTAAGTCCATAGCCCGTTATTTCGAAAACAATTTTTACTTATTTTGGCATACTCTACACCAAGTTTTCAATTAATGCATTTGAAATATTCTCTCAGTCGCGCTGAACCCGCTGCCAAAGCTCGTTCATATAAGTTGGAGTTAATCGGTATTGCCACAACTATCTGTTAATGATTGAATACACATTCTCAATCGGATTGACGTCGGGACTTTTTGCTGGCCACTGCATCAAAAGGAAATTCTGTTCGCCAAACCATACTTTCACGATTTTGGCAGTGGGCTTTGGATCACGTTCCAGCTGAAAAGTAACTTCATCCTGATAGACGTTCTTATCTACAAAATCGGAAAAATGAGAAATGGTCTAAGATGCCAGCATGTAAAGCAACATCATATAATGATGTTTCTTCATGGTTTACTGTTAATTGTCTGGGCTGTATGGCGCCAGCAATATTTCTTACCTTCAAATTGAAATCGATTAAATTTGTATTCGTCTCAGCAGATTACACGTGTCCAGTCATCTACTGTCCACTTTATGTAATCTCTCACAAATTTTAACATAAAAATACAAGGTAAATTTTTTTTACTGCTGCGATGTAACCAGTATCTCGTAAGGCTCGTCTTGGTGTCCATGTACTAACGGGTTTGGCTATTGTTCGTGGAACGTGTGTCTGCATTCTCTAATAGCTTTTTGTGAGCCTTTATTTGTGTTTTGGAGACAAAAGAACTGCTTTTTGGGCTTAGCGTTCTTTTACGTATTATTCGCTTAAGGCTCAGTTAGTCGACTGTAATGGAATGTAACTGCAACAGTAAGAAACAGCTTATGGATATTGGTATGTGTAAAGTAATGCAAATGGTTATGGAGATGTAAAGTAACGCAACACCGTAATGTATGAATCTGTAAGAAATAGAATTTCCTTACATTTTTACGTCAGGCTTTAGAATAGATAATTTTTTAAGAATATTGTCATCAATGACTCAATGGCTATTATAATTTTATTTGTGTTGGATAATTTGCAAAAAGTGTTTACCACCTGCCATGTGGTGTTTTTTGATAAACTAATAAAAGACATACAAATCTTATGGTAAATTTTGATATATTTTTTGTGCAAATATTTCAAAGGATACATTTGTGTAAAATTTAGTGCATACAAGTGTTTTACGAACTAATTGCTTATTTTCCCGATAATTATTATTATACATTATGTATTGTAAATTATTTTGTTTAGTGTTAAACCTGAAATAAATGACATAGACATTTTTCAGTTTTATTTTTTAGTTTTATTTTTATGCCATATTTGCACAAGCCACAAACATGTAATCATTTGTGCTCTCCACTGTATATTTGCTAACCAAACAATTTGCCTGCTTAATCCCCGCACTGCTCAAGTTGTTTTTTCATAAACAATACAATAAAAACATAATTATATAAAACATTTATTAATACAAAAATAAAAATCTATATTAAACACATACGAGTATCTATTTACATTATCCATATGCTATTTGTTTATTATAATTATTAACAATAAAGTGCAAAAATTAATGCGATTATTAAATAGTTAGTAATAATAAATACAAATAGGAAAAGAGAAAAAAATCAGTTTCTACACTGCTATGTGGAATTGTATTTGTGTTTATATTTATAAAAAACTAGTATGAAAATTATCTCTATTGACAAAATAGAATATTTAAAATAAATTTGTTAATCGTGTGTTTGCCTTAAACACTTTTTTTCATTTTTCAATATTTATAATTTATTTAGTTTTTAAAATGTTTTAACCACATTATGTTTTTGGAATTTTAAAGTAAAATAAATTGTTAATAATTTGTTAAATTTTTATGGCAATTAAATTTTGTTTTAGTAAATTGTAGCTAAATTATTTACTTCCTGTTCGTAAATGGCTAATGAAGCTGGTAGGTGTTTAATTGTTGAAAATTGTTCAATTTAAATGATGAAGAATAAACAAAATTAGATAATGGTCTATGAGGGATTTAATATGTTTAAATTTGTTTTAATATTTCCTACTTTTACCAGCATGAAATGAAATTATTAGTTTTGACAACCAGCATCTACTAGAATTCTTATTGGCATTGTTAGAGAGACCCGGATTTTGTTTTATTGATCGTTATAATTTTCTTGTTTCTTTTAATAACATTTTTAGTTTATCTTTGTTGGTTTGTATACACGCAGAGAAAAAACATGATTGAACATGTTTACAACAACTACACTGTGCTTTTGGTAACAATACATTGTTGTTGTACACAAATAATTGTTATTTTAATTTGATTTTAACAATATTTTAGTTACTATAAACATTTCTATCGCAATTATAATATTGAATATGGTTCACTGAAACATAATTATTTTTAAAAAGTGTTTACCACAACTATTGAATGATAACTATTCAAACATATTATATTATTTACAACTATTTAAACTTGCAAATAACCATTAAATGGTAAGTTTCTATATTTGTACTTGTATTGTGTTTCAAATGCAAACAAAATATGTTTAATTTTAATAATATTTGTAGAATGCTTTCTGCATCAGTTCAGTAGTTTGTCTGCATGATATCGGATTATTTATTTGGATTTAAATGTTTCAATAATTGAAAAAAGGCAATTCAAAATATTACAAAATACAAAATTTTCAAAGAAGTGTAAAAGACGTAAATAAAGTGTACAAAAAAAATAATCTTAAATAAAATAAATGTTAATTTTTTTGATACACGTTGAAAGTGCGCAAATATTTATTTGTGTTTACAAAAATATGGACTAGTGTTTGTAAGTTTTGTGTTTAAAAAAATTATATATCATAATATGATTACTGTAGATCATAATATCAGTACTTTGGATCACAATATGATTACTTTAGAACCAAATATGGTTACATAATATCATAATATGATTATTATATTTCATAATATGATTACTTTAGATCATATTGCAATTACTTTAAACTATAATATGGTTACCTTGGGTCATAATATGATCATGTATGATAATTTTATGATTATATTGGGTTATAATATCAAATTATGATTAATAAGAAAATATTATGATGAAATATTACGATGATAGCACTGTGCTAGAATTTGACACTTTTTTTTTTTGTGACAAGCGTGGCACCTGGCGGGTTAACCTAATTCGGGTACGCTGAATCCAGTGGTGCTAACCGTTTTTTTAGGTTAGCTCTTGTTTTCGAAATATACCGTTATTTCGAAAGGTGGAGTTTGCACAACATATATTCCCGTAACTCAAAAACGGTTTAGTTTATTGAATAAACTAAAAAAAACCGCAATGAAATTTTCTTTAAGTTAAGGTTAAACTTTTTCCAATATGTGCAGTCGTTGTAGAAACATATTGTTTTTTTTACCAAAAAAAAAATTGTTTTTTAGCAGAATTTCGCAAATTTTGTTTTTGAAAATGACAGAAAAAATTGGAAAACGCAGCTGTGCTTCTAGTTTTTTATAATTGATCATAATATTATATTTCATGACAGTTATATTCATCATAATATGTTTTGAGTACAATCATAAATATTATCTCTCATTCGTTTTTTCTCATATGAATAATCAGGTATGTGATGGAAAACGATAACGATAACGAGTGACTTATAGAAGTTAATTTTTTCGTATTAAAACAGTTTTATCCCACAAAATATAAAGATAATTTGCTATTAAAGAGAATTTTAAAACAAAAATTTTAAAAATTTAATTAGAAATACTTTAAAATGGACTTCAAAAACTCACTCGTTATCGTTATCGTTTTCCATCACATACCTGATTTTCTCTCTCTTAAAAAGAGACACGCCCAACTTCATATGAAAAAAACTTTGTTTGAACAAATATTTTATTCGGAACGAATGCATGAATCCACCTTTAGAATTTCTCACTACTCAGCAGTCGCTCTAAATAATTGTCTGACAGAATAACTAAAGATTTTTGAAAAAGCTTCTGCGCTGTGACCGTCTTCTTGGGAACATGGTTTTATTTTAGCAATCTCAATCTACCTTTAGCAATTTTCTGCTAAAATGTTGTAATATTTTGTCTACCAAATGTCTGCTGGGTTTTACTTGCATACAATTTGTTACTAGTATGTATATGTTTTTGTTTGACAAAAAACATTAAATAAATGTGTTATTTAAATAATTGATTTTTACTTTTAATGCCATAAGCTAAAAGCCACAAAAAAAAACTTTAACTAAAAGCCGCCTAAAATTAATACACTGTAGAGAATTTTTAAATAAATAGCCATCACTATATAAGTAATTGCATTAACAGACAGCTAAAGTTTAATTATTTTAATAGTTTTGAAAATTAAATTTTGAATTGTAATATTTATCCCCTTCCTAAAAGACACATACATACATACATATGTATAAAGTAAATTGAAATGGTTTATCTTGTAATTAAGAGTAATATTTTATGAAAAGTAGTGTGAAATCTCTAAAGCCCGCATGTGGTTTTAATTTTAGCGGAATTAATAGCAAAGGAATATTTAATCATATTGTAATAAAATCAACTAATTATAGAAGGAAACATTAAAGTTCAAAAATAGTTGATTTTTGTTTCTTCGATTTACTTTTAACTAAATATAGTGAAAAAATGTGTAATAAAAAAAAGGAAATGAAAATATGCCTGATTTATTAAAAAACTATAAAGTCTGTCCCCAGCAAAAACTTTACTTACATTCTTAACCCTCTACAGGCAACATACTGGAGATCTCTTATAAACAGCCGCAGTAACATTTACTATGGCCTATCAGACTATGTCAACTGTATTTAACATTCTGTTCTTTGCATCAAATGCAATAACCATAAGCTGGCTGTCTGTTCTTGTTTGAAATTTTGCGATCTTATTACTATTTCGGAGAACTTCAAAAGTTGCTCACTTGATAAAAGTAAATAATTACAAAAAAAAAAATAGTTTTTATACCCTCCACCACTATAAATGGTGAAAGAGGGTATATACAAATGTAACTATAACGTTAGAACCAAAAGGAAAAAAATCTAAATTAAATCTTTAATTAATGAAAAGAAAATTCCTACAAAAGATAGTGTGAGATACTTGGGTATCTATATAGACAAATTTTTATATTTTAACTTGCATGTAAATACACAAATAGAAAAGGCAAGAAACGCCTTTCTAAGTCAGAAAAATATATTCTAATCAAAATATGTTAAAAGTGACGTAAAAATTTTATTATATAAGACATTAATTCGTCCTATTTTAACCCATGGATGTAGCATTTGGTTTAACATCTCATCGTCGTATATGGAAAGACTCAGAAAATTTGAAAGAAAATGTTTAAGCTGACCGCCTGGCATATTGTTGAGGCACACATTATCTTCATCGCCACTGTCTTCATCTGTTACAGCTGCATTAGCGTTATCAGGCGGTGCGATGTAAATGGCCTCACAAACGTCATCATCACCGTGGCTCCACAATACAGCATTGAGCTCGATTTCCATTTATTTGTTGTTTACCTACGATGTTTCTCTAATAAAGAAGACACACAACAAAGAATTAACAATGACAGTATAAAACAATGTGCACTTAAATGCACATACAAACCGGGTATTCCCCCGTATTTTTCATGTACTTTTAAAGGGACGGTTGCACCAAGTGGGTTAATAGCGACAGTTTTATTGAAAAAAAGAAATCATTGAAGAAACGAAAATGTTTGCCATCAGCTGTTTCAAATAATGATTTACAACGCATACTGGCTATATGCGTGTACTTGATCTTTAGCACTAGTTAGGTAACTAGCCCTACTATGGTATTTATAAGCTTATTATTAATTAAATTACCTTGTTATTAAAACCAAAATATGGTAAAACTTTAAGAATATTATTAAATATTTACATTTAATATCAGTTTTTTGTTTGTTTTATTTTCCACTAAATATTTCTTTTTATTTAGTTAAAATAAAAAATAAAAAAAACTAAAAGTTTTTTTCCACAATTAACTAATTTTTCTATTTTTCTTTCTTTACAGTTTTCCTCACGTTCATTCACAAGGTAATAAAGTTATTTTTATATGGCTTATTTTTAAAACAATCGTTATTTTAACGTTTTAGTAGTTTATATTTTTAGCGTTTGTTCCGTGTTTGCTTTTGACACAGTAGTTAGATTGAGGAAATAGAGAGTAATAATTATACAGCTGTAAGACTATTTAGTGATATTCAATGAAATTTAGAATATCAATAGAGATTCAATTTGAATACAGGTTAAGCCAAACTGTTCATTATTTCGGGTGTGTACTGTGATTCCAAATTCATATCTATCTGTACAAATTTATACAAATTTGTGTCTTCAAAATTAAAAATTTAAACTCTAGATTCTTCAGATTCTTCACAACATATTTAAAATTTAAATCTAATTTCATGGTTATTAACTGTTTGGCGTACATCTCTTTAGTAGTTTAGCTATTCGAATTCTACCAACCAACCCACTGTGCCCGTGCTGATGTTTGTTGAAGTTTTTACTTGTGGCAAAAGAGAGAAATACAAAACTTTTCCTCTTCTTATTGCAATACCATTTAGTATTTCCCTTTGCTTTATATAAATCCTTTTTACTTGAGAGTTTTTCTATTTGTCTTTAGACAAATATCGATACTAATAAAAAGGACAATCAAGTGAAATTGACGATGATGATAATGATGATGAAACAACAAAATAAAACAGCAAAGAGAAAAGCGAAATAAAAAACAACTAAATAGAAAACTTATACAAAAAAACACGAACACAAAGGATGTCCTTGCAACAAATTCACAATAAAATAAAATGTCAAACAAAAAAATTAAAAAAAAAGAAATAAAAACATTCATGTTTATTTGTTTTGTCAATTGTTTTCCTGTGTAGTTTTTCTGTTGTTGCTACTTTTCTTACCTTTATTACAAATAACACAGTTATCGGATTAACACAATGACACACAAAACAAAAAACTGAAAATAAGTGCCACATTACGATTTAAAATCTACACGCAGACATAAACGTATACGTATTCATACACTTACAGTTTCACAAAAAAAAAAAAAGGAACTACCCGGCAGTTCTTGGGGACTACACTGGACTGACTATCTGGCTTTATAACTAGTTTATTTTAACATACTAGGTGAAAGCTAAGAATTGTTACCAAATAATCAGTTCAAAAGACAACTTCTAATAATCAGATTCTAGCGAAAAATAGACAGTCTAATAGTATGTTCTTAGTATTTGACTTATTTTGGGGAACTAACGTACGACGATGATTCGGAATCTTTTTAGCCTGGAACAGAAAACGTGGTATGAACAGAAAAAAGTTAAGTGTTTTGGAAACTTCCATCTGTGCATGTGTTCATATTAAATTTCTTTTCGATCTGCCAACTCCTTCATATAGAAACAGGTTTTCCCAAAAAAGACGCATCCGCGATTATTTTACAATGGAAAAATTAGAAATTCGTGGTGTCATTAAATATTTCAATAAGAAACGGTTTACCGGGACAAGAAATTCATAGTGATATGGTGAAAGTGCTCCTTCATATGCAACAGTAAAAACTTGGGTTGCTGAATTTAAACTTGGTCGTACAAGCATTCAGGATTAACCCCGTAGTGAACATCCAAAAACAGCAACAACAACAGAAATTGTACCCAAAGTCCATGATATGGTATTAAAAGATCGACGAATAAAAGTACTTGATATAGCCAATATCATGGGCATCTCCAATGATCGAGTCCATTTAATTTTGCATGAAGAACTACAGATGAAAAAGATTTCTGCAAGATGGGTGCCGCAATTGTTAACAGTCGACCAAAAACGAATAAAAACAAAAAATTCTCAAGCTTGTTTGGATCGTTCTAAGAAAATTGATTTTATGCGTCGTTTTATAACTGTGGATAAGACATGGATCCACTACTATACTCCAGAGACAAAAGAACAATCCAAGCAATGGACTGGAGCTGAAGGAAGTGCCCCAAAGAAGTCAAAAACAATTCAAACGGCTGGTAAGGTTTTGACATTACGAAAATTTTTCCACAAGGTTTTTAATAGGAGCGTTTTTAGTGTGACTGTATTTAATGTAAACAAAGCTTGACTACACTTTAGATTACAAGGAGATACTGATTTTGACTTTCCATTAGATAGATAATTAACTCTGCAGTAGTTTACTTCTGTTGGGTAAAGTAAATACTTTCTAAAGCATAATAATAAATTCAAGTTTAAATTAACTTTACCTCAGATTACCTGGAGGCACTAAATAGACAAATGTCTCCACTCTGGATTACCTGGGATATATAAAGTAACTCATGAAAATCGCTTTGCACTACAAGAAGCAAATATGTCAAATGACCCAAAAATATATACATGTATATGTAGCTAGAGTATATATTTTTTAAATTGTAAAAAACAGGTTGTTTTTGTAGATGTATAGAACTTTATGTTGGCAACACTTTTTTAGTTGGCTGCCATTTTGTCAGTTGTTAAGTGATTTACGTTACTTCATTCACCGCATAAGATGTTGGAAAAAATTGTCAAAAATTGGACCTCCAGATCAGACTACGTTCGAGCCTGTCATATGCCAGAAATCATAACTAAATATTAATGGCAGAAGAATATCTCTTGAATTATGTAAATTTTATGTTAATTAAAAAAAAATCATCTTTGTTTTATTCCATTACAAAAGTCCATACATCTAAAAAAACACAGAACCTTGATTTTCAAAATAAATTTTCACAATTTGCAAATGGAAGCGTTGTGCAGGCACATTCATGTTGAAATACCAAGCCAAACTAAACGTAAATTACAGCTGGCAGTTATAAAAGTGGTGACAACTTAAAGTTCTACACATCTAATAAAAAACACCCTATAAAACAGCTGGGTATTGTCACTTTCGCGAACAAACGCCGACACATCCTTTTGCACGTACGAAAAAGTCAGACAAATAACACATTTATAGAAATTACATTAAAGTTTGTGGTTTGTAAGCAGGGGTATAATATTGTGGTTATAATAGCGGTAAACAGTTACAAAAGTATACTGGAATATACTATAAGGAACACTGGAAGAAATTGTGATGCAAATTTTAAAATACAATTTCAAAATCGTTTGTAAAAAGCGGTAAAGGCTGATATAATTATTCAAAAAAAAGCTTCGTATATTATTATAACCTTTAACATGTGAGTTAAATACACGTAGAACTTTGACAATATAGCCATATTGGTGAAACGAGGTCTCCTGAGGCCCCCAAATAATTTACGCATACTGTATATCGATACCGAACAGCGAGAATATCCTAACGCACAAATATTTGATTTCCTTGTATTTGTGATTTTTTTTCATAATCTGTTGTTTCAAGAATCTTTAAAAGTTTATAGCGCAAACGATTTAAGCTTAAGTCCACGTCTGTTTATAATACACTGAAACATGTAATTAATTAATGTCAGTTTTGTTGTTCTTATCCATTTAGAATGTTTTCTCTGTTAAGGCTTAAGGTACGGTCCCATTTGGCAAATATTTATTGAAAAAAGCATAACCACTTGTTTTAGCACAACTTTGTTTGACCTTGTTTACTCTTACAAGAGTTTTGCAAGATCAAACAACATCAAATAAATTAAAACTAAATATTTGTGTGTGGTTTGACCTAAAGTTTTTTTTAAATAAATAAACGAGTTCAAATATATGTTATTTAGTTTTTATGTCTTTTTTGGCAAATATTTGCCACGTGTGACCGTACCTTTAATTTTAAGAATTGAGAATTAAACATTTGAGAACATTTTCCAAACTTGTGATGTGATATCAAGCCTTAACAACAAAAACCTCTTAAGTGCATAATAACAAACTTCCAAGGAAAGGGAATTTTGTTTGACTTCAATAGAAGTTTTTCAAATAATACTTTATTTTCTTTAACCACTAACGATTTCTTTCAGTGTTGCTTATTTTAATGAGCGTGTTTTCAAATACACGTACGCGTATGCTTAAATATTTATTTAAATAGAGTTTGAGTCTAAATTACACTACAATGCCATGCAATAATAATGTATTTATTTTGTTCAAACACTTCATAATAAAAAAGGAAACAAGTTGTTTCAGGAAAAAGTGGTCAGGCAGCGTGAGGGTGTAGAGCCCCAGGAGACCTTTTTATGGATTATGAATGTTGTAATACCCTGATGATATGTAAATATGTTTTACAAAAACAGTCGGAAGGAAATCTACATTTAAAATTATTCTTACAAAAGTAAAATTACGCATCAAAATAATGCTGAATTTCAAATACACTTTTTTCACTATACACTTTGCACTGTACACTTTGCACTGTGGTACCAATCTCACAATTTTAGCTAGATTGAAATTGCAATCACATTATAACTATAGTTATAAGAAGGCTGCTTGAAAAGCAGCAATGAATCTTATTGTAAATCAGCCGTGTTTTTTAAATGTTGCTTAGCATTGTAATTTTAGACCACATTACTTTAAATCACTTTAAATCTATTAAATCTATATTTATCTCACAGGTAACTTACGTTTTATTTAATTACGGGTGTTAGCTAGATGTTTTGAAACTCATAGAAAATTATTGCTGTTAACTTAAAATTCGATTTAGCATTTAAACTTTCAAATACAGCGTGATCCATTTCGAGGTTCCCTCCTTTTTGAAAGAAAAAAAACAGAAAATTCAGATATAATGGGGAATGTTTATTATCATTTGAAAGAACATTCTTTGGCATTTATTTTTTGAAGATTATTTCTATCAAATGTTGGCCGTTGCCACGTCGCAGATGGTCTTCCCGTTGAGTCGAATTTTTGATGACTCGTTCGAACATTTCGACTAGTAACTGGCGTATGACACGCGTGATGTTTTCCTGCAAGGCCTAAATCGAAGCGGGTTTGTCCGCATAAACTTTAGACTTTACATATCCCCACAGGAAAATTTCTAACGGTCTGTGTTAGAAGTGTTCTCTCAATGATTTATTGAGATTGATGCGATGTGTGGGAAGTGGCGCCGTCTTGCTGAAACCAAATATCGCCGTGATCACAAGCTTCAATATCAGGCATCAAATAGTCGATTATCATGGTACGATAACGGTCGCCATTGGCGATTACGTTCGCACCGGTATCATTTTTAAAAAAAGATGGACCGATGATTCCACCGGCCCAGAAACGACACCAAACCGCAGTTTTGTCTGGATGAATTGGCAGTTCTTGAATCTCGTCAGGTTGCTCATCGTCCCTAATACGGCAATTTTGTTTATTTACATACCCATTGAGCCAAAAATGGGCCTCATCGCTGAACAAAAATTGCCTCGAAAACGTCGGATCTTCTTGGAACTTTTCAAGAGCTCATACAGCGAAGCGATGTCGCTTGGGAAGGTCAAGCGGCTTCAGTTGTTGCACAAGCTGTATTTCAATTTTAGATCTCGTACCATACGCCAGTCCGAGTTGCTGTGAACGGCGCCGAATCGACTCTCCACGGTCTTCGTGTACACTCTCAGCTACGACCGCTATATTTACTTCACAGCTTGCTGGACATGGGCTATTCGGTCGAATATTATCCAATAATAAATGCTGGGTCTCAAAATGGGCGATGGTGTTGCGAATAGTACGCTCACTAGGCCGATTATGTTGACCATAAGTAGAGCGAAGTGCACGAAACACATTCCTCACAGAACGTGAGTGAATTTTCATAATAAAGTTGAACGAAATGCCAAACAATACTAAACAAAAATAACATGACAGCATGACACGACTTACACGTGATATGTCACAAAAAGGCTATTGAAAAAAGTATCTCTACTTCAATCACCCTTTACAACAAATATGTACATACATTTTAACAAGTTCTTTCCCTCATTACATTTCATACAATAACAATTTTCTTTGGTAGAGAGTAAAATATCTGTATGCATTCTAATCACAAATATCTGCACTTTAGAAAAACAATTCACATACTTAAACATTGTCATCTATCAATTTACTTAAGTGTCTAAGGATACAGATATTTTTTAAAATATACTCGGGGGAATTGATTGTTTCTTGTCATGAACAAGTGTGTGAGTTTAAAAAACAAATAGATGGAACATAAGAGGGGATTAAAACAATTGAGAGAAAAATTGAAAATAGTTACAATGATTACTGTCATTTTATTTATTTCTTGCAATCTACAAAAACAAATACAGCTAAAGATGCACATGTATATGTAAACAATTTGAAAATGCACTGAAAGAAATTATGTCGTCTTGTTATTAAGAATTCATTTAAACAGCACAAAATAATTCTTCGAAATGTTTGTTTTGTTAAACAAAGATAAAATTAAAAAAAAATAAACAGAAAACTCTAAAGCATTGTACACATAAATTCCGGTTATATAATTGAAATTAAAAAATTGAATTTAATTTTAATATAACTTAGATTTTATTTCGACATCGCCACATTACGCTGCCACATACAATTTTGTTCCCGGTGGTTGTTTTGAGGTTAATTTTTTCATATTTTTTTTATCATACACAATAAGAAAGTTGTTGAATTTATGCAAAGAATAGGTGAGTGATTCTCACTACGATTTGAACATGCAATTGCAGTATAGATTTGAAAAATAGCAACCACAGATTTTCCTTTTGCGTTACTTACTCTGTTTTTGTATTTTTCAAGCAATCGTTGTAGAAAGGATCAGGATTTTGCTTTACTGGACGTAGTATTTTCTTTGTAAGTTCCTGGTTTGCTTTAGAAACATATTCGTTTCCTTTTTGTTTGTGATCTGTGCTTAAGATTTGCTTGTATTGTTGTAGAACAATTCGGCATGATTTTCTGTATATTTTGATATTCCATTGCTCAGCACTTGTACAAATATTAGTCGACTGATTAAATATATTCACATTATAACAAACAAAGCTTTTTAGTGTGACCGGATTTTATGTGAACAATGCTTTATATAGAAAACATTTAAATAAATATTAACTTAAACAAATTTGCCCGAATGTGAAATAAAACTGCGCTTCCAAATGTCAAAGTGTCTCTACTAAGTTTTCAGCTATTTTAGGTAACTAACTGAAGATACGGTCACACTTGGCAAATATTTGTCGAAAAAGACGTAACGACTAAAGAAAATATATTTGAATTCGTTTAATTACACTGTCTAACAAATTAAGAGTTTTTGAATGGAACAGAATAGCGACCCCATAATTCTGAAAGGGTATGTTGAGTAGATTTACAACAATGGTGTCTTTGGCGACCCCCACTGAAATTTTCCGCCAAACATTTTCGTAGAATATTTTAATCCTTAAATGTCCTTTTTTAAAGGATATTTTTTGATTTCATCGAAAAAAGGGTCAAATTGACCCATAAAGAGACCAGTTAGAGGGTTAAGATCTTCCACAAAAATAATCCTCATACAATTCCACAATACAACTCTGACCATAAGAATTCTCTCAGACATTAACTTACAACATTTTATTCATATAGTATAATGCTCCCTTCGACCAAAAAATGAAAACTTTGACCCACTGTAAAAAAAAAACTCAGACGTGCTGGACCATAAGTTTGTTCTACAAAAATGATCTCCTCAACATACCCTTTCAGAATTATAGGGTCGCTATTCTGTTCCAAAAATGGTGTTGGACAGTGTTATTCAACAAAAAACTTCCGTTATTTAGAACAAATCACAACAAATATTTAGTTCTATTTTATATGATGTTGTTTGATCTTGCAAAACTCTTGTAAGAGTAAACAACGTCAAACAAATTTGTGCTAAAACAAGTGGTTTTTTTGACTAAATATTTGCCAAGTGTGACCGATCAAACAGCATCAAATAAATTAAAACTAATTATTTGTTGTGAATAAAACAAGTTATTTTTCTTGGTTACGTCTTTTTCGCCAAATATTTGCCAAGTGTGACCGTACCTTAAGACACACTTTTCAAGTAAATTTAGAGTTAATACAGTGTCACATTAAGTATTTTGCCCTGCAGTCAGTAAAATATTTAGAATTATTAGTGTCAATTGTTACAATCAAATTTCAATTACAAAAACAAAACAAAATTTCTCTAAATGTAACATTTTTCTAGTTTCATTTTGTGGCAAATAGAAAAAGAAACTATTTATGGAAATATATTTAGCATATGAATAAATAAATATGATGGTGACAAGCAATATTGAGCAACTGTGAAATGAAAGAAAGTTTAAAATGAGCAAAAGAATAAAGCAAAATAACCCAGCAACAAATTATTATTTAAAAGTTTAGCAAGAATGTCCACTTTGTTTAATGTGTTGATAAAACACTGGAACTGGATATTAATATCTTTATTATTGCCCAAAAGAACATTATTTGATATTTACTTTTTATACCCACCACCAAAAAGGGGGTGTTCGATTCCCAGCCGCTGTCACTCAAACAACAGCAGTTACTGATAATTATTAGTTTTCTATCTATTATAACTAATATTTATCACATTTTTTATTATTAATTTCTATCTATCATATGTGCCTGACATGAAGACAGTTTTCCAAATGAAATTATGGTCCTTTAATTTAATTTCAAAAACGCTCGATTCAAATCGCTCGATTTTTTCACTAAAACTGGTTTGTTTGCTGTGAAGTAAAACGAGTGCATTATGCAGATTCGCTTTGCAGAACACTTAAATAGTATAATTGATTTTAAAAACGAAAACATTACTTGAATACGGCTTACAGAACAAGGAGTACGCAATTGATAATTCAATGAATTTTAACTTTAACACAACATTTAGGAATTTTATTTTAAGAACATTATTTTTAGAAATATTTACTATTTTAGTTTAATAGCGATATAAATGAGTTTATTGTTTGTTAACATCTATTGTATTACTTTAAGATTACCTTGGAAGTATTTTATTTGCTGGGTTATCCAGAAAATACAAATAAATTACTTTGAATGCCAGGGTAGAGTGGAAATACAATTGATAAAGTTTAGTTTTTATTTTTGCAAATGTTTTACAGCAAAAAAGCAATATTGTTGCGGAGTTTTATTTCTCAAACACACAAACACATTCATAAATTAAATAGCACAAAATGATACATATACGAATTGTTTATAAATAAACTAAAATGATATTGATGGCATTCATAAGAGACAGACGAAAAGTAAGGATATATTAGCCAAACATTTTACTACAAAACACAAAGAAAAACTAAGAAAAAAACAAACTAAAACGAAAAGTTATATTTCACAAAAACTTTATTCATTGCAAAGTTTTAACACACAAGCTAAAGGATATTATAGGATATATTAAGTATTTACGTATGTTTGTGTGTACATATATACATACATATGTTATTTAAGGAGTGTATAAAACGAGTTTAGTTGAGTTTCAAAATTAAAATACACACACACAGAAAAAGTTTACACACTCCTAATTCTTCATTTACCCAGCATATGGAGAAAAACTCTTTGTCAATACACATCCGGTTTCCGTTGAATTATCCGTCAGATGAATACATAAATAAAGACTATATAAATTGTATACATGTATGTATGTATAACTAGCCACATACATATGTATAATTGTATGCATGTATGTATGTATGCGACATAAACATGGTGCATGTGTTTAACTTGGCAACCACAACAGCAGTAGCAACAACACAAAATGAATTGCAAATGTGCAAATGAATGACTGAATGAATGAACTAACGTAAACGCTTGTAAGTTAACAACAATTACAAATGTTTTGCAATACATACATATGTACATATTTACATTGACATACACAGACATTAAACAGAGTGTGCACGACTGAATTTATCGGTGGCATTGAAGTTTCTCACTCTAAAATCAAACAAATTTTTGGGGATTTAATATTCTTTTTGACCCTTAATTATATTTAACACTTCTAAATTATCTGTCAAAACACCTCATGATTAGAACGGTCGGTTCAAATCGCTGCTACGAGTCGATAAATTTACAAAGAGTTAGTAAAAAAAATGTTTACCAAAAATATTTTAAGTTTTTTGTCTTTCACCAAAAACAGATTTACCAAAATGCTTTCCTGACAAATCGACTTTTTGTACCCGTACCAGCATAGTGCGGCCGATTTAACGATTTCCTTCCGTCTGGCTGCTGTCCATGCAAATTTGTGCGTAAAGTACAGGTCGCAGTTTTGACGACATTTCGATAAAATTTCGTTTTGCGTTTTTTCGAAGTTGCGTCGCTGTTTAATTAGTACTAATTTTCACTATGCGTCCTTAGATTTTCGAGGTTGCGTTTTTTTTTTTTTTTTGGTTCTGGTCTTTAATTTGTTTTGAAATTTTTGCCAAATCTGCAACATCATTAGATGCTAAAATAAGAAGTGCACCTTGATGATTGAAATGGAGTCCTTGCTTTCTATTTGTATTGAAAATCAAGTTGCGCAGAGAATACCATTTAAGTAAAATGGTAATTTAAACAAAAGCAAAAAGCTTATTTGATAGCATAAAAAGGAAAACATTATCCAACGATAATGCTAGTGCTAGTTATGGGACTAATTATAGGCCGATCATCATAAAATTGGGCCGAATGAATTGTATATACATATGTATATAAAACATATTTGTGTTTAATATTATTTGGATAGCAAAGTTTTAAAGAGAGTTACGATTGTTTTCTCATTAGGCGAATATCTTTTTTCCCCAACGAAAAACTGCCGATTAAAGAAATTTGGTTTTCTCAATGTCTCATTTGCTTCTATTCTGTCGCAAAACTAACCAGCCCTCATCTGCCGATTATTTATTTGTTGTACAGATAAATTCAATCAGCTGACTGCTGTTCATATTTTTTATGTGGCAATACCTTGAGTTTTTGTAAAAAAAATTAAATAGATTTTAGAAAAATATTTTAATAAAGGAATAAACAATAATTTGATGGTGGATGAACTCGAAGAACATGAATTCCAAGTGAATGTTGCAAGAGTTTATTATGCCAGACCTAACTACCTGGCAGACATATATTTGAACTGTTACTTGATTGAATGATTTATTTTTTAAAATATTTGTTTTTTTGATTTTATTTTTTGTTATTTTTTCACATTTGGAAAACAGCTGATTTATGTCAACAACTTGTCACTTGAAGACAGAGTTCCCAGTTTTCACATAAATTTTGAGAGGTATTGCCAAATGAAAATAATGTTTCTGTCGGTATATTGAGAAAAACAAAATTGTTAACGGACATATTATCAGTCTAATAAATTTATGTCGACATTTATCAACAGGTAGTTTGTCGAAACATTGAAAAAACGGGTCTTAATCTTTTAAGGTGATGTTCGGAAGTGAGCCTTATATGCGAGCTATGGTCAATAATGGACCGAGCTGCATAAAATTTTTAGATGTGATTTTGTTTAATATATAACATATTTATGACGAAATTTCCTTGAATAAATGTATTAAACAAAGATTTATGACCTATAAAGATCAATTTCGGTAGAATATTATATGGGGGCTGGGAGAAATAATGAATCGATTTCAACCAATTTCAATACTAGTTGAACAGCTTTTTTTCAACGTAAAATAAATTTCCTTATATCTATTATCTGTCTATAATTAGACCCACTTCCAAAAATAATTTTAATAACCATAAATCTATTAAACATTTTGGTAGAAAAATAAAATTCAACAACAGTTGGTCCATAATTAGTCAGTCCCATATAAGGTCCACTTACGAAAATCACTTTAACAAGTATAAATATTTTAAAAGTGTTTATATCGAAATAAAAGTGAACACTAATAATATTTGTATGATCAGATGTCATGCCATAAAATTTTTGGCTGATGAGTCCATAATGTGTGTGAAGATAAATTTGAATTTAACTAGCACAGACAATTTTTTAATGTCAATCAACAGTCAAAATACTTGAATTATAATACAAAAATCTATTTGAATTATATAGCTGTAATAATTTCAGAAATAAAAAAAGATTCACAAAAATAATTGTTGGCAACATCTGAAATAATCTTTGTAACTGAGAAATTTGGATTTGAAAAATATAATATTTCTGAAAGGGATTTGTGACCATTTTGTAAACTGGGAAAGTGGTTCGCATACTGCACTATATAGAAGTGGAGTACATGTTCAATGTGTAATAGTGGGATATCTGAAATAATCTTGAAATCCGAGTAATTTGGATTTGAAAATTTTAAATTTTTTTGAAAAAATTCTCGAGAAGATTTGTATATAGTGGAATATGCAAATCATCCGTAATCAACCGGAAAAACGAGACGCAAACTGAAACGACGCAAACCGAATCACAGTTTTCCATACATTTGTATTAATTTTCATTTAATTCGTTTCGAGACTCATAATTTTAGTAAAAAAGAATTGATTTTTCAATAGCAAATACCAATTTTTTATTATTATTTGTGTAATAATAGTTTTTATTGAAGAAAAAAATAACAATTCATGAAAAACATAAAAATATTAAGATTAAAACTTGCATTTGCAAAGTTGCATTAGACTTCGACGGGAAATCCCCTTTTTCTATTTTTACTTTGTACATACAAACATTTATTAACGACGCAAATCGAAGCATTAACGATGCAACTTTGAAGCAATGCGACGCAAACTGAAGCAAAAACGACGCAACATCGAAGTCACGGAAATTTTAAAAAGACGCAACTTCGAAACGACGCAAACCGAAACGACGCATCGCAAACTGGGGTATTGTGTAGATGTAGTGTAGATTTCTGAAATCTGTTTTTGCACATGTACTGGATGTGGGTTATTAGATGATCGTGCCTCCTGACCGTCTATACTTTTTTACTTGTTTGCACTAAAATATTGCAATTATTTGCAAAGAAATCGCTTGCGCAACCACTCTAATTTCAATTGAACCTGTTTCTCCTGCATGTGTGTTAAAAAAAAATGTCACTAAAAACCATTTTACTCGTCTTCTTTTCAAATCGATTAATGTGAATTTTAAACCTACAACATGTAAATGAATGTCTATACTGCGGTGCTGCATAGCATTTGTTGAGTGTCTGTTCTCTGGTTTTGAATTGTTGCTGACATTATTGTCATTATGAAACAGCCTTCAGGATGCCTTGTAACAGCAGCAGAGAAAAAACAAAACCAACTGACAATCTGTATGCAACAATACACCAGCCAGTGTTGTACACAAGACACAAACACTCAATATATATTGGATGTAACTTTTTAAAGTTGCATTCATATGACATCTTTATTGTGTTGTATAATTTTCCTTCAGGTTGTTGTTTAACTTATTCCAGCTGCACATGTTCTATGCTGAACAAATCCCTCTATTTCAATATGTTCTGGACAGAAGTTGCAACAACTGTTTGTGCTATTGTGGCTTTATGCAACCAAAAAAAAAAGTAACATTTCTGTTGTTGAGTCTTTTTGATGCCTGTTGCTTCCTTGTAAAATCCCTCAGCTGAAGCCAAGTGTAGGCAGAAGACACAGCTCACCTAGATTTCCTTTATGGTGTTGTAAACTCATCAATGCTAGTTTAAGTTTTGGGTGGGTGTTTTGGGTTTTGGTTCAAGTGTTTATGTATATTTGTGAGGAGTTGATGTGGTCATAGATTTATTTTTTTTTTTTGTGGCAATATTTTAACCACAAACTGGCAAATGTCATATTGAAAATATGGTTTCGGCCTGAATAGACAACAACAAAAAAAATATGTTGTTTAGGCCACAATAGAGATATGAATGTATGTATATACTGAAAGCGAGTTTTTAATGTTAAATGTTGAATTTTATTTTTCAAAAAATTAATTTAACAATATAAATAAATGTAAAACTCTAAGCATGACAATTTGTGGTATTTGTGTTATAATTTGCTGAAGTTATTTAATTATAAAAAACAAATTAAGCAGACTCAAGCTATGAAGCTATTAAATTTGTAATTAATTTAATGCGAAAACTACTGAAGAGAACAAAAATGAGAAAAATAATAAAGATAAAAAATAATTTAAAGTTGTGTAAAACAAAGACCCATTAATCTTCAGTTGAACCAGACATCTCATAAACATTATCTATTAATCCCACAATTTATGTTTAAAGTAATTTAAACACACTTAAAGCTGCAGTTAGCTAAATTTCAAAACATATTCCAAAATACTTTACTGCCTACTAATTTTTCTTTTTAAGCACTATTCTTCAATACAATCTTCATCACACCTTGCTATTTCAATTTCTATTTCAGTTCAACTGATGTAACTCATCTTTATGAAATTATTACACAATACCTCCTAAAAAGTCTCAAGTGTAATCTTCATACAAAATCATAAACTTATTCAATCTAAACTACACTCCTCAATTTTTGTTTTGTTTTCACAATTTATTACTAACAAAACTTCAACACCTTCATGTTTGTTCATTAAGACATTACAAATAGTTCCTCCCAAAAAAAAAAAAACAAACAAACCTACAATTATTAACACCCAACCTAAGCAGAGTTATTACTGCTAGCTAGCTAACCTTGTCTTAGAGCAATAGCTGTAGTGACACCAACAACAATATGTAATTAAAACTTGGGATTAACTTGACAATTAAAAGTGCGAATGGCACCAAAACGAATAAATTTATAGCAAACAAACCTTGACATCTCATCATCATCAGTTGACTGACAAAACAAAACACAAAAAACTAGAAAAAACCTACTCAGGTTGGTGGCTAAGAGTTGTATTATATTGAAGATGGCATAGAATGTCAAATAAAAATATGATTTTATACAAATAAAACATGCAATTTTGTACAACAACAAATTGGTATACACTTTTGAAAGCTAGTCAGGGATGTTAGCCAAAAGAAGTTAACCAATATTTACTTATACTCGTATAGTTTGAAAAATATTTGCCAATTTTAAAAATATTTCAAAATATAAAAAAAAACTAATTTTAGCACCCTATTGCTTTTTGTTATTAATTTTATAATTTTATTTGTGTTGGATAATTTGCAAAAAGTGTTTACCACATGCAATTAAATTAATATCAAACTAAATATTTTTTAAGTCTTAAACTAAGTAAATGCATACAAATCGTACGGTGAACTGTATATTTTTGCGCAAATATTTCAAAAGACATAAACAGTTGAGTACACTCAATTTTGTTTTTATGCAACTTTTTTTATGCGTTTTTTTAGTACAAATTTTTATAAGAAATTTTTATACTATTTTAATTTACATATTTAATTTTTGTTAAAATTGCTAGTTTAATTGTCCAAGTTGACAAAAAAGTCTGATAGTGTAGGGGCTAAACGGTGACTTAAATTTTCTCAGATTTTGCAGTTGACAGATTAGTCGTCTAGTGTAACCTCACCTTTATACAAAACATTCATTGCGTAGTAAAAAACATAAACAAAAAAACGCACCTTCTTAGGGGAATCCCAGTTTTTTATGATTTTTAATTTTCTTTTAATGGGAATCCCAGTTTATAATTTTTATTTTTTTCTCGTATAATGTACGGCGATTGTACTCATTTCTATTCCGTCTGCTGTTGTTTAAGACGATATCAGTGAAGTTTTTTTGTGAGCTGTTTCCTGGTGTAATTTTAATGTGTTTTGTTTTTATTAGAAAAGGTAAAAAATATCAACAATTATTTTTTTTTTTATAAATTTAAATTAAATTGAAATGAAATTTATTTTTCTAGAAATTCCTAAATTGATTTTATTCAATGGAAAAAAAAGATTCGCAAACCACGAAACCTTCGCAAAGTTTAATAATAGATTTTGTTGGCAAAGCAGCAAAAATGCCAGTCGTTGAAATTAGCACTGGGTCTAATGGGGGAGAATTAGTATCACCCGAAATTTTACTAGCTACAGCAGCGATGATAGCCAATTCGTACCAGCTCAGAAACGGTCACGTACATTGTCAACAAGTGAAGATAATGTATAGGTATCATTATCATTTAATTTCTAAGAAAATTGTTTTAAACGAGTTTTTTAACTCGTGATTTGAATTTGTTTTAAATGTGAATATAACCCTACGAAAAGAAAAGAGTCTTTTCTGACACCTTTTTCGGAGCGTTAACGCTCTTTATGAGCCCAAAAACAATCATAATTGCTCCGAAAACCTTCAGAAAAGAGGGTCATTACATTCGAAAATGGTCCGTCAGAAAGAGCTCTTAGATAATGGCAGAAAAGAGTAAAAGACTCTTAGATAATAGAGGGTTTTTTTGGGCTCTTAAAGAGCTCTTAGATAATGTCAGAAAAGAGTCTTTTATGAGGTTTTTCTTGGGCTCTGTGTAATCTTGTTTTTATAATTCTTGTGTGGTACAGCTATGTTTTTTTTTGTTGTTCAAAGCACAAATAACAAGACAACAACGCTTTGGCACACACATAATTAAGTGGAATTTCTGAGTCATACTGCGTGCCGACTCAGGACAGTAACAAGCAAATTTTTCTTGTTAAAAGAAAAAAGAAGTTAGACTCTTTTCTGACTCCTTTTTCGGAGCGCTCCTAGAATGGTATGCTGGGTACTTTCTTCAAACACCTTTAGGTGGGTAACATCATTCTTTTTATGCGATTGTTTGGGTATTTATTTGGTTTTACGCGGTTTTCGGGAGCTATAGAACCTATCTCTATTTATTCAATGGAGTAGTGTCTTTTTCTATGCGTTTTTTTTATGCGGTAGAATAAAAACAGAATTGAGTTTGCGAAGTTGTTTTCTTTTTGCTAATTGTTTATTTTCCGAAAATTATAATTTTTTACTTTGTATTGTAAATTATTTTGTTAAATAAATGGCAAAAAACTTTTTTAAATTTTCTTTATTAGTATTGTTAAAGCTAAAGATATTTTTTTATAAATAAAATCGTACATAAGCGTAGAATTTTTTAAAAAAGTCTAAAAATCCGGGAAAAAGGTCTATATGAGTAAGTAAATAAATTACAATATTTGACAGTCAAGAAATTAAGCTTTAATTTAAAGTATAATATGACCTCGCATGTACTATAGATACTAAGTTATTAAAGAAAGATTATGACATTTCAACACAAAAAATACAATCTGTACTATGCGAAGCCGGTGCTCTGTATACCATAGAGGAGAAAATCCTTCCGCCCGGCCGTAGGCCAGCAATACAGGCAATCTGACAGACACATATGATACCTTATATTGAAAAACTAAAATAACATTATATAGAAATTTTTTAATTTTTTTTAGATATTAAATAAAAAATCGGGTCAAAAAATATTCTTTTCGGATTAAACCCATAGTCGGTCCATATTTTATAATCCTGATATATATCGTTGTATCGTAATGTATTACGAATTATCAGACACACAGTAGTTCCCGAGATATAGGCCTATATATTTTCAACTTTAAGGGCCCGCCCCCTTGAAAATAGGCCTTACCGCCAACAAATTTTTGTTTTGCTGTCATCTCCTTTAAGAGCAAATTCACTAAAACCGACTTTATTTTTAATAAAATCGTACAAAAGCGTAGAATATTAAAAATATAATTTTAAAAAAGACCTTAAGCTTAAAGAATAACTCAACTATTAATGAAAATGGTCAAATACACTCTAAGAAGAAATATTTTCTTTATTAGTTTTATTTTTATGTAATGAAAAGTGCACAAGGCACAAACATGTACTCACTCCCACTCCCCACTTTATATATCAAATCACGCATTCGTAATCGATAGGGAATATAAACATTAAGTTTTAATCATATTTTTATTATTTCTACGCGATTGTACGATTTGATACAATAGATTCCTCAGTAGAGTCTTAATAACGATGTGATGAGACACTTTAATGCTTTCTTGGCTATCTTAAATTTTAAACCAGCTGTGTGTCTTTGTGGCTGTAAATGTATTATATACAATTACTTTTAATCTTATTTCATTTTAAATAAAATAAAAACCACTATCGCGAGCACCACACGGTATAACAAAATCTATCCTGTAGCGAATCGTACATACCTACAATTCAATACGGTTCGAAGGACCATGTATTTCTGTGTGTTAGGGACTATACAGAAATAATAAATAATTTTCCGTTTTTTCTGGAAAACTTTTGTTGTTTGAGCTGAGAAAATTATAATTATAATTATAATCACTCGTAAGTGATTATAATTGTTGGTATATGAGAAACGAAATAAATAAAGAGAATGGGCATTTATTATTTCTTTTCAAATAAAATTGTATCTATAGTACCACGTCCTGGCATTCTTTCCCTTAATAATCTTTAATTAATGTTAAATTTTTTTTTAACCAATAGAACATTTTAACATTTTCGTTTCATAAAACAAACCTGCTTTCTATACAAAATTAGTTTTATAAGCCTTTAATTCATTTAAAAAGTTTTATTTAAATTTTATAAGTTTTATTGCGAAAAAATATGAATTAAAAAAAACAAGACAACTCAAATGTTCTACTTAATGGCAATTTTCTTTCCAAATCCATTTATTTTTCTAGGATACATTCCCTCCCTTCCCCTATAGTTAGTTGCATATGACAACATTTAATTAATATGTAAACAAATCTCAAAGTCGTTGAAAACAACAAAAAACAATTCAAATGAAAACTAAATAAACAAATGAAATAACAATAGAAATTAACAATACAGTTAAACACCTTCATTTACCCACACTTGCACACTCTTCCTAACCGGCAGTTTTAAAGCAAGCTATTGTCAGCTTTATATAACGCAGAGCATAATTCTTTTTTCAAAGTAAATTTGTCAATTTGTTACCTGTTTTTTTTACCCAATAGAACATTTTAACATTTTCGGTTCATACGAAATTAGTTTTATAAAACCTTAATATATTTAAAAATGTATATTTAATTTTTATAAGTTTTATTGCGAAAAAATATGAATTTTAAAAAACAAGACAACTCAAATGTTCTACTTAATGGCAATTTCCTTTCCAAATCCATTTATTTTTCTAGGAAATCAGACAAAACGCCATTAAAAGGCCTTGTAAGTAGGTTAGTAGGTAACCAGTAATATTTTGCAAAAGCTAACAGCTTTGTCAATTTGTTATTAATCTTGAAAGCTGCAGGGTCTCTTAGACTTGCACTAATATGTATATTACTCCAACACAATTGTAACGCACACACACACACACACACATATAAAACTATTAGAAGGTGTGCAAAACTACATTCAATTCAAATTTGAAAATAGAAAAAAAAAATAGAAACTTATTCCAAAAATATTTTTAATTTAGCAAATAAACTATTTTGGGGTGTGTTTAATTAATATAAAATATTATTGTAAAGTTGAGCTACATATTAGCTGGCGGTGAAAGACAAATATTCTACTACATGATCACCGAAATTATTTGAAAAATGTTACAAGTTTTTTAACAATATTATGGTCACTGTAATTATTTATATAATTGCCGCAATCAGTAGTAATTAAGTACGAGTATACTATGTTTGCGGCATCAATGATTCATAATATCATGTAAATCGTTACTTTAACTTTGCGGCAATCATATAAATAATAACAGTAACCATAATATTCTTATGAGACTTGTACAGATACCTAAATAATTGTGGTGTATATAATTTATTTATGCAATTCAAATTCCTTTGCAATATAATACATTCTGATTACTGCTTTATTTTTAATTTAACTGCCAAAATGTTCATTGCATTACCAACTTGCATATTTTATACATTTAATTTACTTTATGTTGCAATTTAATTAAAATAGTAGTTTAAAATATGTTTTATATATAAACAAATGCAACTACCTCTTATTTGTGTGTAAATATTTCAACAACAACAGCAAAGAAACTTTATTTTAAACTAAGAATAAAAGTCAGTGAAAAGTTTAAAACAAAAAAAAAATATATTTATAACAGGAAGAGCAGCAGTAAAAATGTTTTATAATAAAATAAAATAAATAAAAATTCTTTAGAGTTTATACTAAAAAAACGTATTAAAATAAATACCTTGTTCCTTAACTTTTTATATGCTGTTTTTGCAACAGACAGCAACAAAACAATATTAGCAATCCAAACACACAACATTAAGAAAATAATACAAAAAAAAAAAAATAAAAAGAAGTTGTTGCATCTCCTAAAACTGAACTCTCAGCTAAACCCAGAAGATTCTTAAAGTTTAACTTATGTGTAAGTAAACGCAGTTTAAAGAAAGTGAAAGCCCTGCAGTTTTAAGGGTGTCTATACTTGTATTGGATCTCAGGTTGAACATACTAGGCTTGTTAGTAATTATTTTCCAATGTATATCAATTGATACGCTCTGCATTACATTTCACCAACAAACTCGCTAGAGCATCATACAGGGTGGCCCAAAAAAGACGTGCCTGATGATCTTGGGGAAGCAGTTGCTGTACCATTTGAATTTTATACGGAAACATTTTAAGATCCCGCTTCAAAATTCTTTGCAGGGATGTTCTGGACATTCCCAATTGAGCAGAACGACGACGAGTAGAGACAGATGGATATTCGTTTACACTCTGCCGTACAGCCTCCACAACGGCTTCATTGCGCACAGATCGACCTCTTCCTCTTCCTGGAAGATCTGACACTCTTCCATGTTCCTCAAAACGGGAGACTAAGTTCCTAATCATGTTGTCACTGGATGCTGTTCGGACATTAAAATGACGACGATAATTTCGTTGAGTTGTAATAATTGACCTTCCAGAAGAATAAAAAAATGATTCAATGATTTTGACGCGTTTCTGCACATCATATGTAGCCATGATTTATCTCCAAAAACCAGTAAATAACCTGCAAAAGACAAAAAAAAAATTATTAAACACAAAAAAGATATAACTATTTTTAATCCTTCAGTCTTTTTTGGGCCACCCTGTATAAATTCAGTAGTGACAAACAAATCAAATCTAATCAAACTAATACACGTTCGTTCGTCCTAAAAAGATACTTGAAATACACACTGCATTCACAATCTGCATGTTTTCGTAGATCTCAGCCATTTTGCCAAATTTTCACAAATAGATTGATGCAAATATGCAATAAAAAACGTATTGAAAAGTTCTTGCAATAAATGTGGCACTGGTTTCAAACGCTGCAGGTAAACTTATAACTACAAGAAAATTTGCACACTGCAATGCAACCAACAACTTTAACATAAACACACACAAGTAATATAAATAAAAATAAACATACTCGTACATATTTGTTTTAAATTACACTCATCAAAAGAATGGTGATGATATTAAACAAGTTTGGGTGATGAGTGTAAAATTGTCCGAAAACATAATTTTCTTTTATTTATGTAGATTGTTATTTTTTATGCAATCATAAAGAACACGGAATACATTTATGAATGTAATAGCATATCGACATTGCTGGACGGTTGTCTGCTTATGCGCGGACGGCTGTTTGCTTATTGCCCTAGATCTTTTACTTCAAATAAACCTTTAAAAAATCGAATAGTGTTAAATCACACGATCCAATTCTGATCATCGAAACGAAAGAGCAATCGATTGTGAAAACATTGTGATGGCAAGTCTATCAGTGCCTTCTATACATCACTATTAACCAGAGAACGCAAGGTGTCTCCGACGGAAATTGCAAAACATTCTAGGTCAGGATAGAGTGGTTAACAGTCAGGGTAACTGTTAATCTGCTGATTTGCACAGGTCATG
Source organism: Bellardia pandia (assembly GCA_916048285.2). Taxonomy (NCBI): domain Eukaryota; kingdom Metazoa; phylum Arthropoda; class Insecta; order Diptera; family Calliphoridae; genus Bellardia; species Bellardia pandia. The sequence goes on from OU696530.1 coordinate 47,359,983, forward strand.
TGAGATAGTGGCCGATGAGACAATTGACCCCTTTTCCCCCATATACTAAATGATATGTAACTGTAAAATGCTATTTGAACTTGAACAGATTAAGTAATACAGATTTGGTTGAACTCATATGATATGAGAAACTGTCCCAATGAGAAAGTAGAAGCTGTCGCACCATGAGAAAGCACTGAAGGAGATATCAAGAATAGTTCTCAGATACATACAGTGGGTGGCCAAATTATTAGTTACACTATATTAATTAAGTTTCAACCGCTTTTAATACGTATATAAATTTATTTCTTGTACCAGATGTTTTCGTAATATTAATTCTGGTAATACTGTTAAATATTTTGTGCAGTATCAACAATGATTGGTGACATTAGAGCGCAGTTATAGATCATTATCTGTCATTCTGCTCTGAAGTGTAAAATATGCAATTTTGATTAAATTGATTAAAGACTGGCATCACGATGAAGAACTAAAAGAAAATGTTCAAAAATGCATTCAGAGCATGCCAAACAGGGTGCAAGCTGTAATTGATGCCAAAAGAGGTTCTAGGAAATTTTAAGATTTTTTTTTTTTTCAAAAAATTTTGTAATATTTCTATTCCTCAAATATATATTTTTAAAACAAAAGAATTTATTTTTAATTGAATTAGAAACACTTAAACAACAAATAAAAGGATAAATTTCCACTATTTTAAAATGTTATACGACTTCAAACTAAACAATTTTGCAAGTGTAACTAATAATTTGGCCACCCACTGTATATTCTTTTACCACAGAATTGGAAAGCATCAATTTCCGGTCCTGTTCACTTACAGGGATCGCCGAAAGAGTGGTTGAGGATGTTTTTCATATACAGCTTGATTTTAAATACATAATAATTCCCCAGGAATTTTTCCTTATTCCATGTTCCCCTATTTTTAATAAAATCTCCTCGGAAACTTTTTCTCCTTTCCCTTTTTGCTTATTCTGAACGATCTTCGAAATTGGGAATCTCTTCCCCGGGAAAAATGTAGGTATTATGAATATCAAAAAAGGGAGAATGTGATAACAAGTTTGGGAAAAATTGCGTCAACAAATTACAAGGGAGTTTTTATGCAAAATGTAGGTATTTAAATAAATAAATGTCGTCATTAAAAAATTTTTAATGGAGACGAAATTAAATTCCTGGAATACAATCGAAAAGCGCAAAGTAGAGCAAAAGTTCTTAGCAATTGAAGAGACAATACACCATATAATTGGAGTGAGAGAATCCGTTAAAGGTGTGGCCAACATGTTGGGATTGTTGTCTTGCGTATCATCCAAGAAGCCAGAATTAAATGTTCAAACTGCATTAGACGAGCTACTACTGATAGATGATGTGAGTGAGAGTGAAAAGGAAATAAAACAAAATAATATAAAAAAGTCAATTGCCCACAGACGTCTCTCCTGTTTATGTCCTTGCCGAATAGATATCCATTCAAAAAAAGTCTAGAAGTGATGGCAGAGAATGCATCGTTTTTTTTTGTACTTTGCTAATTCTTGACCGGTACGATTTAAAAACAGAAGAGTTGAAAGAACAAAAGTGGCACAATTTAATAATGGAGAAATTAAGATTGAAGAAAGTTGAAGACAGAATGAAAAAAAAACATCGACTATTGGAACTGGAAGACTCAAAGAATAAACAGTTAGACGTGATATAGAAAATGTGAATTTAAAATTTTTGTTTTGTGATTTTAAGATTTGTTATTGTTCAATTTTATTTATAATTTTTCAGTCAAAAGAAAAACAGCTGACTTGGAATATTTAAAATTCCCTCTACCATTTTATTATTCTTCCAATTGTTAAGAATAGGAGGATTTTATAGATTATTCCCTTGGAATATTTAGAATTGAGGTGATAAATATATTCATCAAATAATCGAAAAATAACGAATGCTGATTGTGTAAAATTTTGCCTGATACCAAGACTTATCTTTGAGTGTAATTGTCTGCAACACACAAATAAAACTGCAGCAAATGTAGACAAATGTGCTTATATTTTTCTATATAAACATACAATATAAATATATTATTTATAAAGCAAAAGTTTATTCATTCAAGAAATTGTTGTTTTTTTTATAAGCAGAATTTCATATACAATATATTTTTTGTTTGTTGCTGCAGTCAGTCTATCAGTCGTTGTAGAGTTTAGTAAAAATAGTTTTCTTCATGCAGTTATAGGAAATGATAACAGCAACAATTTAAAATGTTACTTTAACTTACATATAAACTCCTGGTCCGCCTAAAGTTGCAAACATTAAACAAGAAAAAAGAAACGTAGCAAGAACTTTTAAGTTGACTTGATGATATTGTTGATGATATGATGTTATTTGATTTACGTTACTTTTGTCCAAATCGAAAAGTGTAAAGCCAATAAAAAAAAAGAACTGTAAGACACATATATACTTCTTACTATTTACTTACTATGTATATAAATTGCAAAAGAAATCAAACAAAAAAGTTAAATAAAACTTTTTGAAAATCTTTAGCAAAAATAAAAACTTCACCAAATTGCATTCTCCGATTTAGTAATGTGTATGTATGTATGTATATAAATTACTATCAATACAAGTATATACATATATGTATATGTAGTTTACTTTTAACACAAATAAACAAAGGAACAAATACCTTGTTTAAATAAAAAACTTAAAAGTATTAAATTTCTTAAAAAGAAAATTATATTTTAAAATTGTTTTTTTTGGCTATTGCAAGCTAAAAATATTATTTTAAAAACATATTTGTGTTTTGTGCAATATTTATTGTTTATATCCAAATAAAATGCATAAAATTTCTTACTTGCAATTGCCATTAGCTGATTAGATTCAGTTGTTATAAAAATAGGATGTATACTTTTTACTCAATAAAGTTTTCCAGCAATCTGCATGAGTAGATTTTATGCCCAATATATGCAGCAATTACCAAGAAGAGAAATATTTTAAATTATAATGTAGAGGCGTATTTCTGTTTTGGTTTCTTACAGATCACACGATATCATTAGCAGGGCTGTCATATATGCTTAAAAATATATTATTTAACGTGGCTATATATCTGGCATCCTATTAACATTGTTAAAGTTGTTTCGCCACATTTAAAGTCAACAAAAAAAAAACACAAGTAACATTGACTGTTGATCTGTTGATTTAAAATCATCTATCGATTTAGCCGATTCTTCTCTTTCATTAGATGCATTTTTTTTTTTTTTTCTTTTCATTTTTAAAATCATCTTTATTTACAGGTTCTTTATATATACTATTTATAATTTTCGAGATTTTATCTAAATACTACAACGAATTATATTTTATTGACTGATGTTGATAATTTTTCATTAGATGCAATTGATTGCGGAGCTAAGTTAAACAAAATAAATATCGAAATGGACCAAGTAAACATTTTAAAACAAAATTGTTTTATATATCTCAAGAGATTTTTAAAAGAAATGTTGTATCGATTGCCGGAAAATATATGGAAAATTTTTAATATTAGAATGTAGAAATCCATTGACACAGGCTAAATTTTCATTGATACAAAATTCTTTAAAACTTTTTCAAGATTCAAAAGTATTTTTAGGCGAGTATGAACTTCAGTGGTTGAAATTGGCTTATATTAATTGAAAAGATTATTGGGAAGTAGAAATGCCAACAAACTTACAAGACTTTTGGCCTAAAGTTTACAACTACAACGATGCAGCGGGAACATTTCATTTTAAAAAGATGGCTTTTAGCCGTTTTCAACATATAGAAATGCAATATAATAAACATGAAAACGAGGAATTCCCTTGTTTGCATACGATGAGTCAAAAGCATTTACTAGTGATTAGTTTAAATTTGATAATTGAGCAGTAAATCTAAATATATTTAGTATGGCATCGTTACCAGTGGTAAAAAGACAAAAAAAAAACGTTTTAGATGTTGCAGATAAAGTTAAAATAATTAACGAGCACTCAAAAAATATTCTGAGTGTTGAAATGCTAGCTCAAAAATACAAAGTTTTAAGAAGAATTAATTTTTTTAATGTAAATATGTAATAATAAAAATATAAAAATATCAAAACTGTATAATCAAAGTTGTTATGCGATTACCAGTGAAAATTGATTATCCCGACCATCACGGATAATCGAGGCCCGACTGTTGTATGTAGTTTTATTTCTAGTTCCAGCCAAATCAACTACATCCCAGTAAAAAATGTGAGCAGGTTTTATGTATGAATTCATACCTCAAATCGCTTGAAACCTGCTGATGGGATGCATGATTTTTGTAAGAGGTGTTCCCGGTTTGGAGCACTACTTTCTGCTGACAATAAACGCTTCTTTTAACCTAATCGTACAAATAAAGCACTTTCCTTAAGTGTTTTACGTCACTTAGCGCACACCAATCAAAGACAAAATTTTATTTGAATCTTTTTGCTTAAGAAAAATTAATAGTAACTGAAATGCGCGGTATTCGTTTTATAATTGACATTCGTTGTCGTACGCAAATCTGTAGGCTATAATTTAATTTTTGTTTTTTCGCTTTAAAACCTTCTTCGTTGTCAGCACTAAAAAAGCATCTGTTTTGTATATTTTATTCGTAAACATTTACTGCTTCAAAAGAGCGTTTTTATTGAAGCGCTCGATTATGCGCTTTTTCTCTTAAGTGCTTCAAAAAACACGATTTTTTTACTGGGATACTTATAAAATATGACTGCTATACGAGCAATGAGAAATTTTTTCTTGATTGAATACAAGGTAGTAAGAGGAAAAAAAGCAAGTGCTTCCAATTGTAGGCCTTATAGAAGACCTGTTTACACATTCTAAAATATTCGACACTCATTGCACTATGACTTCTCTCAGAGGGTGTTCTTTCTTTACATTTCAAATTGCATTTCAAAAAAATGTCAACAAATCATTTATTGCAATTATTCCTGTGTATCGTCACTACACCAACAAACATTATTTTGCTCAGTTTGTTTATGACAGCTTGTGGTGCAAAGTAAGCGTGGAGCATTTTTTCTTTAAAATTCCTTCTTTTACTTTCCTCAATGAAATTATTAATTTAGCGGACCTTTAAATCCGCCTTCCATGAGACATTAGTTGGCAGACATTCCAATCGCTCTTCTCAAGAAGGCCTTCTAACAGGCATCTAATCAGCAGCGAGTAGACAAGGCCTTGACTAACAAAGACACGTCATGTAAAATTGAAACGATTTGGCAATGCGACTAAAAGTCCTTGTGACTGCCAAAGAACGCCTTCTGGGAGGCGTCTTAACAGCATCTTTCTCCTGCTGATTCAAGGTTTTCTTTCATTATTCCTACTATTATTAGCTTATTATTATTTTTTCAACTATAGCAACCCCATATCATGACGTTCCTCCCACCGTGCTTCATTGTTGCTTTAAAATGCTGTCATTAAATTCTCTGGGCTGTTGGGTGACCGTCTGACCTCTGAGTTGTGGTTTGGGAACAATACAATGGACTCTTATGTTTACAGATTGACTTGCTATAGTGTTGATTAGCTATTACTCGCGTAATAGCATTTGGCATTGTTACAATATCGCCTTTAATGGATTTTACAAGTTTTTTCATTGTTTATTATAGTTTTATACGTGTTGAATAATTTTCAAAAAGTGTTTACGACATGTAATTAAATTAATAACTAAATAATGTTTTTTTTAACAAAGCAAACACTCAGTGTATTAGTCACTAACATTTGTCTTTTAATACGTTTTTTATCATTCGTTTTACATGTCATTCACTTACTTACATAATGCCTGTATTGTATAATATATCTTCTGAACATTTCTTGATGATTATTTCAAATTTTAATTAAATCTTTTGTTTTTTAATAAAATCTCTACTATCTTTTCAAAAAAACAAAAATAAAAAATTGTACGTTGTAGATATTTCTTTATTAAAAATATAATAAATAAACTAAAAGCAACATACAGCAGATATAATAATTTATGTAGACAACATGTCGCTTTTGTTAGAAATTATTTTCAACCAATATACCACGAAATACATGAACGCACTCGTAGTTTGTTTCGTGCTCGTATCTCATCATATTGCAAATCTCAAACATGCACTTGAAAAATGATATCCTTTAAAACTGCATACATTAGGGTACACGCTATTGATCTAAATGGAAATTTGTAGAGTAATTTAAGAGATAAACTTAAGAAATTATAACAACAATTTTGAGATCTAGAGAAGAAAATAAAAAATATAAAATGTCACTCTTTAAATAAGTATTACCTTAATGTTCCTGTTTATAAAGGAATCTTTGTTAAACAATAATAATAAATCTTTGCTGTAGGAATACTAAACAGTGCAATATTTTAGTTTACACTAGAATTTTATAAAAATTATTTTACATCTCATTTTGTTAGTTGTTATAACAACCTGGCTGGCTGGCTGACTGACTGACTGACAAATAACATACATGGCTGCTGTCACAAAACAAAGCAGAACTTGTTGAGAATTAAGTGGAGATTTTTTTAAAAGACACTGTTGGAATACCTGCCACCGTCAAATAGCTAAAACAATTTTATTATTTAAGATTTGCGTTAAAAAATTTATTATTCTGAATTCCTTGCCAAACATTTCCGCTCTTAATTCATGAATAAATTCTTTAAATGTTCTGCTCTGCTGGCAGTGTTATTCCACATTCCAAACAACCAACATATTTATTATAACAGCCGGTATATCATAAAGTTTTCCACACTTGTGTCATGACATGACTGCATACATGACACAGCTAACTATTTTATATTTACAAACACACACATCCATACAAAACTAATAAAATACATAGTAGCAAAAAAAAAAAAACATCTAAACTAAAGATATTTATTCTAATACATACACATCAACACACAGCCAACATGCAACATAGTGTTGCATTAGAAATTATAGTTTGCTACTGCTGCAGTTGTCGTTACTCTTTCTCTAACGTTGTTTGGATTTTTGTTAACGGGAACATGTTTTATAGAAAATTCTTTTCTAATTTGTTCTAAAAATGTCACGCTCTTCTCTCTTTCGGTTTTGTCTTTCACTCTCGGCGGGATAATAATAATTTGAAATGATAGTGTAAAAACAGAGAAACAAACTTTAAATAACATTTTTTATATGTATAGATTTTTGAAAAACTGCAGATGTGGCAAAGAGTAGCAAGTTTTTGGAAAAATTAATTTTGTAACTTCCCTGTTGGATAGTAGTTTATTGAAGTTGACTTGCTCCTGCGTAAGCAAATGTTTACTGCTCATTACCTTGTAAAACACAATTTTGTAAAGAAACTCATTAACTATCGCGTCATCACTGATTAATTATAACACTTTGAGAGGGGGGCACCTTTGAACACTTTTTGCTTTCAAGCCACATAAAAATTTATATATTTGAATTATTGACTTTTTACATAATTTAGCTAATATGTAATAATAAACTTTAGCTTAAGTCTACAAGTAACTTATTTTTAGTTCGATTTATATATTTTTTTTATTTTTTTAATGGATGAAGTCATTGTGTTCAAATGTGCCCCCCATACGGGGCAGCTTTGAACGCGAAATATTTTTTATATGTATAATAAATTCGATTTATTTATTAAGAAAAACATAAACATTAACAATTAAAAAATAAAAAAAAAATTCAGATCAAAAATAAGTTTTATATTATTAAGACGGAAAAGGCCTTGCGATCTCATTACATTTTCCTTTAAAGCATCATGATCAGCATTGGATTCGTAATTTTCAGAAAATAAGATAGAATCAACAATATTTGGTACTTCGGTTGATAAATTATTATGTTCAAAGGTGCCCACTTTTTCTTTGTTCAGACATGAGCTGGCTTGCCATTTCACGGAAATTTATAATAAATATTTTGTTTACATAAATATCAAATAACTTACCTTATACCGTAGACAGACGACAGAGTTAATGCGCATTAAAATCTTACTAATTTGAATTAAGATTTTACCGTGACAGACGACAGTTTCTGCATTTAAACTGCATTTAGGTAACAGCTGTTTGTTTGTCAACAACTATTTAATTATGAAAAAATTTGTTTGGCATTTGGTGAAAAAACAGTATTTCTTTGAAAAAAAGCTGAAATTACTTTTGCTGAAACTGTTTCATAATGCAAAAATTGTTCATGCACTAGCAACCATCAACCTGAACGTGTTGCTACATGTGGGGACCGCAGTGGGACACTCTGAAATAAGAGAAAGGCAATTGTAGAAATCTATTTTTATTATTTTAATTGTCTAATTGTGTTCTTCTTATTTTAGAATAGCAAACAATTTGATAACATATTATTGATTTTCGACAATGTTGCCATATTCAAATAGCTAAATGCAGTATAAATTCAGTTTGATTTTGTGTATTTACGTTTACCTTAATGCGCATTAAGATAGGATAATTCACGAGTTAATTTGAATTAAGACTGTTAATGCAAATTAACTGTGTCATCTGTCTACGCTATTAGTTTTGTTTGAAATGAATTTTGGACTGCAATAAATTTCTTTCACGAAAGAAAACGATCACTGAATACTTCTTACACTCTTACAAAAAAAAAATAAATAAAAAAATTTACAATGGCACTGCGAAAACGTGTTCACCCAACTACATTCGGTCGACGACTGAAAAAACTAGCAAAAGTTGTTGACGTTGCTAGAAAACAAGGTTTCCATGTGAAAAACTCGGTTAAGGATCGGAAAAATGTTAAACTGAGATTTTATCAACATTGTTCAAAGGTGCCCCGTGTTCAAACGTGCCCCCCTCTCCCCTACTACACACAATACGCATTACCTAGAAGTAGTTTAGTAATGATTGGCTTATAATCTTATTTATTACATAACACCATGAGTTTAATTGATTCTAATACGCCAATAAAATCAATATAACACTCATTCAGTTAAGAATATTTCAACTGTCCCTCTACTCTAGCTCCACTAAACATTACATTGATAACGGCTTCTATAAACTCTAAAACCAATGAAGAACTGCAATCATTAGTTAAATAGGTAGATGGCAATTCCAAAATTTTGCAACACTTGTGATGAGAACCAGCCAGTCAGTATTTCTAACATTCTTTTACAACTTTCAATATTCTAACCCCCTTATTCATAAAAACTTACAACAGGTTTATAAGAGGTTTATAAAGCACACTTCCATACAAAAGCATAAGTATTTAGAGTATTTTGAACACACCTGTACAATCACACGATTGATATAGTCTAGGTTAAAAAGGAACGTACGTTTTACTTACTAAAACTACAGCGATCACAATTAAGTAACTTGGTGTCAGTGATCACAGGACACTGTAAATTCGGCAGCCATACAAGAAGAATAGATATACCCTACAACGACTTCTGCAGAAATTGTAATAATGATGGAGAGGAGGAAACCGTCTTTCATCGTCTGTATCAATGTCAAGCAATGGATACTTCACCTAACATTATTCGGGGACAACCATCCTTTAATAGTCTATCTGAGTAACACGATGTGAAATTAGAGAGAATTGAAGCAGTAATTGGCTACCGCGATTTGATATTTAAATTCTTTCTAGTAAAACTATTTGGTCGTTAAATGACTCCATTTCTATACATACTTATGGATCCGACACCTTCTCCCTTGTATACATCTACTTTCTGTACCTACTTCTTTTCTCTTTCTATCTTTTCAGCCAACATAAAAGGCCCAGTGATATTGGACCTAAGTGAGCTGTGTATCCAAAAGTATTTTTAGAAATTTTGAAAAATTCCTCTTTCAAGATTTAATTCTTTCAAATATTCGCACAGCAACACATGTGTATAAAATGTACAATGTACGTTGTACATCATACATTCTGAAAGCTTAAAATTAATGAATGTGTGTATGAAAACGTTTTCTTGTTGTTATACTGAATGTGAATACGCTAATATTTTTAATGTCGCAGTCATCTGCATATTGTGCATCTGTGTGTGTGTTCAATCATACACATAGACGCACACACACACACACACGTAAGTAAACAAATACAGACATACAAGTGTATCAATATACTTTAATAATAAGTCATGTTTTTGTAGCTTGAGAAAACTTTATATAAGTTTTATTCATGTGGATTTTTGTACGTGTAAGAACTTGTGTTGCACACTAGCTTACAAACACGCAAACACACATACACACACATACATTATTAAAACATGTAGGAAATGGTTGCGAAACTATGTGTGTGTTTGTGTGTTTTTGCCTGTTTATTGTGTGTGTGTGTGTGTTTGAGTTGTAGTATGAGTAACTCTTTATACAAATGTATTTAAATAAGTTTAGTTTTAACAAGCTGTAGTATATTTTTAGTTTTATTAAAGTTTTGGAGTTTCAAAAATGTTTGATTCTCAATAGAAATAAAGTTTAGAGCCACACACGCATTTAGTTTGGTATTTCATAAAGTATTTCAGATTCTATACTATTGTTTTTTCTTAGCAATTGTTTATATGAGCTAGAGTGTGGCAAACATGTTTTATTAATCATTAATCTAAACATACAGTTGCGATTCAGGTGTGTTACAAATAAAAAAAATAGAACTTTTGCAACATATACCGCCAGCAGCTACTGCTGTTATTTTAAGTTTGTGGCAGTAAAATAAAAGAAAACATTCAAGTGATTGTCTTTAAAATACACATGTATATAGTAAGTTAGTTGTGAAAACTTTTATCACAGACTGTGTTATTTAAAATATACGAGTATGTGATGTAAATGCACTTTTGTTAAGATTAGTTACTATTAAAAGTAATAGTTTTTAATTGTGAATGATAAGAAATGTTTAGTAATTATAGCATTTGCTAAAACACCCTGTCTTTATATTCTTAAAGGAAAGCAAAAATAAAAATAGCTGTGGTTTTCTTTCTTTTATTATTCCAATAAAAAACGGATATTAATATTTAAACAGCATATTACTCATACCACCAGTAGTCCCCTTCAAGTGCTCTAATAATGGACTACATAACGTATGAGTAATATTTTACTGCATATCTAATTCTGTTTTTACATGGTCTTTTTTTATACGGTTCTGATTTAAGACGGTTTAAAAATAAACATATTTAAATTTTTTTTCACGATTATAATTCATTTAGCACCATGCAAAATCGTTTGGGCTTAAATTTTTTTTGGTTAAATTCAATTTTTGTAAAATATTTGTACAGAAGAATATTTTAGTATTTTTGAAACACTTTTTTAAATTTTCAAGATAGATTTAAAGATTTTGATGCCCTTGAACCCTTTCTTGATCTTTATAAAGCCCCCTTTAAAGTTGACGTTGCAAAATATGAGTTAAAAATACAAACGGAACTCATTATTTTGCGAAGCGAAATAACAGAGCAACCATTAGATGATATGCTATCATTTTGGAAAAGTTTGGATGAATTAGCATATCCAAAGTTAAAAAATAATGTTTTGAAGATAATGTCTCTGTTTCCTTCAACTTATATGTGCGAACAAATTTTTTCAGATTTGAAATTCATTTGTTCAAAACAAAGGAATAAACTGAGCTCCGAACAATTAAAGCATATTTTGCTCTTGAGAAGCATTAGCGTAGACACATATATTTATGTTTCCTTAAAAGAATGAGAAATTAATTTAATTTCATGAAATTTTTACTCGATCAACAAGAATAAATATGATTCGATTTTTAAAAATTTGATAAAAAAAAAATTTCCTACATAAATATAATAAAAAAAGTAAAAATAATAATTTATAATTTTTAAACTGTAAAATATAAGATAAAATTTTCTGTTTTACCAAGTAACAAAATAATTATGAACTGAATTATTAAACATATTTTATAAACCGAAAAAGTTGTTTACGTTTACTATTTTATAAAACTCTTTCGTTTATATTTTCGTTTTACTCTACCTTTTTTTTATTTGTCTCATTTGCTCACCAATACATAAGCTTTTTAATTTTAATCACCTCTGCCCTAACACAGCTTCTCAGGTGGAAAAATATGCTGTATAGAGGCCTCCTAGAAGGCCTTCTTTGTCAGCCACAAGGACTTACAGCCTTATTACCAATTCGTTTCAATTTTACATGACGTGTCTTTGTTAGTCAAGGTCTTGCCTACTCGCTACTGGTTAGATGACTGCTAGAAGGAAGGCCTTCTTGAGAAGGGCAATTGGAAGTTATTGATCTTCTCAATTAATAATTACATTGAGTTAGTAAGAAATAGGTTTTAAATAAAGCAGGGTTTAAATTATTTTTAAATTAATATAAATTAATTTAAAAACCACATGCACAGTGGGAAGCAAAATAAGTAAGGTAATGAAAATAGTAGGTACACATATAGGTATAATATCATATATATGTATTTTTATTTAATTGCATCTTATTCTAAATTATAAAGCACAAAAAGTCACATAAATTGTTCTAGAAAAAAGAAAAAAAATGCCCCTATTGCGGTTCACAACTTTTTTAATAATTTGGTCGTCTTTCATAAATCGGTATTGCCATTCACAACTTAAATGTAGTTGACTTTTTGGTTGTGCTGCTGATTTTTTGGTTGTGTTTAATAGTATTGCGGTTCACCATTTTGGATGAGTTTGGTTGACAAAAACGACAAATATACACAACTGCTTATTAGCAGTTGAGTCTTTGTCGGTTATAGATTTAAATAAAATGTTTAATACATTTCCTTTAAAAAATGAATACAAAAAAGATAAAAAATGGAAAAATCGTAAGTATAGGTGTTTTTTGATCTTAATATAATTAATTAAATGATTAATACACATACGCAGGACAGTAAAAATAACAACCAAAGCCCAATTTGAGCGACTTGTGCAGCTGATGGAAAAAAAATCCAGAAATTGCTAAAGGAAAGCAAAAATTTGAGATGACTAAAACGTGAGAAGGATTTACAATAGAATTGAATAGCTTGGGCCCACCTACAAGAACATCCTTCGAATGGCAACGTGTAAGTATATGACATCTTAATTATTGTAAACAGACATTTTATTAGAATTTTTACTTCATATAGGTTTGGTTTCATTACAAAGCAAGTATTAAAAAAAACTAATACATAATAATAAACAAAACCAACAAGCAGCAGGTGGTGTTCCTTCACAAGAAATTCCGCTTAATGTACTTGAGGATTGCGTGTCCCAGCTGTTATCACTAAATGACCAAGTAGCACCATCTGGACACACTTTCGGCGTTGAAAACGTTGGTCCGTCAACAAGTCCGGCTTTAGAAACTCCTCAAAATCTCGACATGGAACAAATCGTTACAAATGAACCTGAGATAATAAACACATCAGCCAAGAAAAGAAAAAAATCACCAGAACAAGAGCGTCTGGAACTTCTGAGAAAACAATGCGAGACACAAGCTAAACTTTAAAAAAGTATTAAGGATTTGGAGAAAAACAGTTATAAAAATTATGAAATAAACAAATTAAGCAAAAGAAAATTGCCTCTATGAAAAATAATACTTATTATACTAACATATTTGTTACTTATTTTGGAAATTTCTTACTTCGCACTGGGTAGTTCAAGAGGATTGGAATCATCGCGTATTTTTCTACGTATACGTAGAACATTTGTATTAGCGTCATGATTTTCGTCTTCAAAAAATAAATCCACACTTAAATCCATTCTTTTTATTTTATAAAAACTTAATTTTTTTGTGTTTTTTTCTTCACTTTACAAATAAAATGCATGGTGTTGCCAACATGAAATCGATATTTCATGTCGGCAACGCCATAACAATTACAATTAAAAATCGTTGTGTTACACAATACCAAAAAATAATTTGGTTGAGTTAAAGTCGGGTTGACTGACAGACGACCAAACTTAGTTGAGTTGAGAACGGCAATAGGGGCAAAAAATTCACTATTCGGACACTTTGGCACAGTGCAAGAAATAAACATTATCACGATATTGCTGTATTAAAATGTACCAGAATTTTACCCCTTGGTTTTTGTTTGTTTGTTGCGATCTCTTTATTAAGCTTTTATTGCTCGATTTGTGCATTACCTCTGCAGCACCACTGCGGTGCCAGTGGTACTGGTGGTTCGAAATTTGCTGTAATTATCATTTTTCAATTTATTTACATCATGTTGCTTTCCTTTTTCTTCAGTTTTTTCGTATTCTTTCTGTCAAGAGGTTAGAACTCAAAGAATTCTGATGAAAGATGATGGTGATTCTTGAAACATGCAAATTCAATCCAGGTTCGATCCCCAGCTCAGCCAATAAAAATTATCAAAAAAAATTTTAATAAGATTTCATGTTGTAAAATCAATTCCTAACTTCAGTAAAAATAATAATTTAATGAATATTAAATTTAGTGAACTCAAGTCTAACTAAAAATTATCAAAAATTTAAAAATTTAACAGTTCAACTAAAAATAATAATTGTTCGTAAATTAAAAGATTTTCAAAAAATGAGAAAAACACCAACTGATATTGAAAACAATGTTGAAAAATGTGTTGCAAAATAATTATTCATGCCGTGAAATTGCTGAAAAATTTAATTTAAGTAAATCCACGGTAAATGATATGAAAAAACGGCGTAAAGTAGCTTGCAATAAAAACCAAGGGCATCGATTAAGAGTGCTTTCTGATAGTGATGACCGGCAGATTGAACGTTTGCTACATAATAAAAACATCAAGACCCTGAAGAATGCTGCAAAAAGTATTGGTAAGGATGTCAGCTACTGGACGGTATGACAGGCATTAAACAGAATTGGTTAAGTAGCCAGTGTGACAAAGAAAAAACCAGCATTATCCAATAAAAATGTGAAAAAACGCCTTCATTTCGGTAAAATTCATAAAAATTGGACAGTAGATGACTGGCAACGGGTTATTTGGAAATTTCTACCAGTCTGCTGGAAAAGAATACTATTGACATAGGCCGCATGAGCGCATCCAAAAGCACCATTCTTAATGCAAAAAAAAAAAATATCCGGACAGTTTTGCTTCCCACTGTATATAAAATAAAGTACTGCTTTTACGCGTACTTTACACCACAAACTTTCACAAACGACTACATTTATAGACGCTCTCTTTATTCATTTTTATTACTCTGGTATAACAAAGTGAACAAAATAATGTTTGCTGTTGTAGTGACGATATACAGGAATAATTGCACAACCATGATTTGTTGACATTCTTTTGAGAGAAGACACAGTGGAATGAGTATCGAAAGTTTTAGAATATGTAAACAGGGGCCAAATTACCGCATTCGTGATCGAATGAGCTATCGTATCGAAAAATGATTTCGATATCGAAATTATGACAAAATGTACTAAATTTCTTGCTCGATTGGCCCCAGGTCTTCTACAAGGACTGCAAATGGAAGCACTTGCAATTTTTTCCGCTCGATTATTTTAATTCTTTGAAATCACACAGATACTCAAAATAATAAAAACTAAATTACTAAAATTTTAAATTTCGATATTTTCCAATAAATATTTATTTAAATGTTTTTCTTAAATAAAACTATTTCTCTTTCTTTACAGGTACGTCTATACAAATACTACCTCAATCATATTCAATTCATTTCATTATTTATGTAAGTATCTTACCTTCAACGGATAATTTCAAAAACAACTAAATTTTATAAATAAAATCTTCCTTAACATACTTAAACACCCCAAAAATAATAAAAAAAAATAGTAATATCCTTAAAGTTTTCTTATGATATTTAGACTTTTCATTGCCTTTCACTTAAATACTTGCAACATTGAATACATGATACCCATTTCTAGCTAAATGTTCCCAAATTGTAACAATATTTAGTTAAGTCAGAGGCAACAAAACGTATAAACAATACAAAATACTACATATCTATACCAGTATGTAAACCGATACAAAAATAGAACACATATTCGTACTCTGGCAAACAAAGGCCAAAAAACCTAAAAAAAGTTTTTGTACAGACTTTTTGTTGGTTTTTCAGTTTTTTGTTTTTTGTGTGTGTAACGTAATAAGTACCATATACACTTACATACATCGTTTAGAAGGCTAAGAGAAACGAAAAACGTTAGCTAGTATAAAGTAGGTCTGATACAAAAGCCAAGAAATAACAAATCACATGAAGACACGTGACATAAATGTTAATTATGTTGAATAAATACAAAGTGTCTGCTAAGAGTAAAGATGTTTTTTTCTTTTTTTTTTGGTATAACACATATAAGTATTTGGTTACTTTAAGAAGGAATTAATGAATAGGTATAGCTAGTTTGTTATAGAGTTTGTAGTATACTGAAATATATTTAATATTTACGGTTTCCATTTGTCAACAGATATTATTTCTTCGTGTTAGTCATGGTATGCCTCAAAGTGGTTTAGAAAAGTTTTTTTAATAATTCAGCTTCTCTGGAGCTATGCAAGTTATTGTAGCGAGGTGAATTGGTTTTGAGTTGATTAACAGATGTTTGACTTTTTAGGCGGAATGGAGGGCATTCGGTGGCACCTGAAAGTTGGTCAGCTTGGGTCTCACATTAAAATAAAAATCACCAAAATATCATCTTGAGAAGATCCACAAACTGCGGTTATTTTTTTTATTCAAGAGATATTGAGGTTTAGTTTACTTTTATTTTGCTTGATTTTTTTTATGTGTTACCTAGGGTGGTTCGAAAATTTGTTCTAAAATATCAGTTATATCGGCTCGAGTTCATTAAATTTAATTTTTCATTAAATTATTTTTACTGAAGGTAGGAATTGTTACATGAAAATTATTATTAAAAATTTATTAATCATTTTTCTTGGCTTAGGATTCGAACCTGGATACATTATGCTCATTAAATAAAATTGCAAAACTTTTACTTTGAAAATATGTTCCCAAATGAAAAAGCGACTGCCAGATAATATTGATCTTATGGAAAACTTTTTACTTTTTCCCATCGTTGTTCATTTCAAAAACATTTGTGAAGATATCGATGCAACTCTTAGTGAGTGGAACAACTTGCACTTTATATCGTGGAGTAATACGACGTCTTTAGAAAAATTTTGCTATGAAGTTGGACAAAAGAGGGATGCTGGCAATATCCCAAAATTTTGCAGAATTAATAAACTAGGATTCTCTTTATTACTACTACCTTATTCCAATGCATCAGTTGAAACAGCTTTCTCTATGTTTAATGTGTTAAAAAAAATAAGCTGCGAAACAGAATAAATATTTCAACAGTTGAAAGTATTTTAAGAGTCAAGTACTCTCGAAAACAATAAATGTCAAGATTTTTAAGAATAGATAGATAGTACCTCAATTCAAATTTAATAGAGATATGAATGATGAAACCAAATCACTACTTAACCTTTTCTGCTTTAGGGGGTTTTAAAAAAAAAATTGTAGAATCTAGTGGGTTTCTAAATTTTTTTGGGGGGAAGAAAAAAAATTATCTGACAACACTGGTCCGTGCATATGTTCTGGGGTAATTTGTCACTTGTGTGGCATTTCTTATAACAGCAAAATAAATGACTTATCAATTTCTTATTGGCTAATAAGTAGTGTGAAACTTGGAACATTTATAGATATTTGCGACTCCAGATGAATAGAGGGATTACATGAGTCTATTTATAAACTTTGCGAGTTTTTGAAGAAATGTTTGTTACCTAAGCCGGGAAAAGATCACACAAAAGTAGAATCATATAGACCCATCAGCCTATTGTCAAATATTTATTTATTTAATTATTAAGTCAATTGATTAAATCCTTACAGACTATTAAAAAAAGTATATTGAAAATTACAAAAATGAATTATTTAATAAACTAATTATTTTATGTTTAATTACATTTGCTGAAAGAGAAAAATCAATTATTTCATATAGATTGTTAAATTCACGAAATAATCTTCTTAATGGGACAGCTTGAGTATAATTAATACTAACATTTGACATACAGTGGCTTAAAATGGCGTGAAAATCGTTGAGGAACATTAAAAGTAACATTCTTTACAAGGAACTCGGAGCAGATGTCACCATTAACTATATTGATCATAAATGTTACATTAAGCACAGTCCTTCTACTAGATAGAGTTGGTAATTTAATCAATTTAAGTCTATCGATGTATGATGGAAGGTTAATATCTGGATTCCAAGGTAACCCACGTAGACAAAAGAGTAAGAATTGTTTCTGTACAGACTCTATACGCTGAATATGAATATTATAATAAGGATCCAAGATAATAGAGCCATTTTCCAATATAGGTCTTACTAAGGAAATGTAAAGTTGTTTTGTGGCATAGGGATCATCAAATTCATTAGCCCATCGCTCTATATTTGCGATTTTCAACAATTTCAAGCCGGTAATCACCCAAAGTATAATTAGCATGAATATAATTACTTCTTGAAAAATTATGAATATAATTACTTCTTTAAATTTAATTCCACTGCACCACAAAAAGAAATTGTTGAGATCGGATTGAAATTGCTGTATATGATCCACAAGTTAAAAGAAGCTTAAAAATATTTTAACATCGTCAGCATACATTACAATGTTGCAAAAATTTAAAACATTTGGAAGGTCGTTGATGAACAAGAAGAAAAGAATTGCACCAAGTTGGCTGCCTTGAGGAACACCAGAAGTAAGCAATATATTTTTAGAGTATTTATTATTAAATTTTACGCATTGAGTTCTATCCAAAAGCTACGATTTTATCTAGTTTAGACTGCGAGATGTAAAACCAAGAAAATACAGTCTAATAAGAAGAAGTGTGTGATTTACTTTATCAAAAGTTTTACTAAACTCAGTATATACGGCATCAGTTTGTTTTCCTTGTACAAAGCCTAGTCGAAACTATTCGAGAAAATGCTCATTAACAAGTTATATCCGATTTTAAGTGAAAACAATTGTATTCCGAATCATCAATTTCGATTTAAAAGAAAACACAATATCATCCAAAAAAAACATTTGAAGAAAAAAAAATATTGTTCCGATCTTTTTATTGACATTTCTCAAGCTTTTGATAAAGTGTGGCATGAGGGTCTAATATACAAATTGAAACTAAATTTACCCGTAAACACGCATAAGCTATTGGAAAGCTACTTAACTAGTCGAAAATTTAAGCTTAAAGAAGGAGATTTCTTAAGTTCCGCACAACCCATTGAAGCAGAAGTACCTCAAGGAAACATCCTGGGACCCTTCTTATACTTGTTATACACATCTGATATGCCAACAAACAATCGTACTTACACAACTACATTTGCTGATGATACTGCTATTCTCAAGAAGCATCTCGCTACCTAAAATATCATACATCTGAATTATAAAATTGGTTAAAGCAATGCAGGATAAAAGTAATTGAGCAGAATTGCACACACATAATCTTTACATTGCGCAGAGAATCATGTTCTCCTATTTATATTAATAATCAAATAATAACACAACAATCCAAAGTTAAATACCTCGGCATACACCTCGATCGACGTCTGACATGGAAATCCCATATATGTAGATGCAAATTTTACTCAAATGAAATGGAAATTAATCCAAATTAATTGGCTCATTGGCAGAAACTCTAAGCTAGGTTTAGATTGCAAACTCTTGCTTTACAACTCAATCATAAAACCTACATATATGGTGTTATTGAATCCAGCTTTGGGGAAGCAGCATCAGCTTCAAATGTAGACAGAATTCAAAGACGCCAAAATAAATTACTACGAATGATCACAATTACCCCCTGGTATATAAAAAATTCGAATATCCATAAAGACCTAAACGTGCCTTTGGTAAAAACAGAAAAACACTTGAAGTACACCCAACCCCATCAGCCCGTAACATATTAAATAATAGTGGCTATATTTGACTAAGAAGAAGGGATACAGCGGATCTGAGTCGAAGACAAGAAGGAAGATTGCAACAACTTTCGTCCGGCATTGGCTGGACTAATAATTATTTTTTTTTTTAGATATAAGATTTGAACAACTTGTTGTTAGTTTGTTTTTAATGAAGATATAATAAACAAACAATTGGAAAAAAAAACCTGTTGGAAATAATGAAGACAATTGATGTGACCACCCACAAACAGAAATGTCTGTAAAATGTTACAGTTTTACCTAGTAGTTATATATCATGATCTACAAATCAGTTAATTATACCCTACACCACCATAGTGTGGAGCTGTAATGGATTTTGTATTGAAGAAATCAAATCGATTTAATTGAAAAATATATGAACATCCTTAGTGGTCCTCAGCTTCGGCAAATTACACAATATTGATCTATTGCTAAAGCAAAGTGAGTTCAATTAAAAAAACGAATTACTGTTAGGCAACCTACGCATGTTTTATGGAGATATTTCCTTGTTAAAAAAATTTTACATAACGAAATTAGTTTTCCTAAAGATGTTGTCCACTTCCTTTTTCTTATTTACAGTTTTCTTTCCATATAACAAAAACTTGCCTCACCAGTAAATACAAATCACTTCACACAATGTTATTGATTTCTGCTTTTAAACAAACAAAATATTTCTCCATGAGAAATAAATTATCATAACTTTTTGTATTTTTTTTTTTTTTTTTTAAACTTTACTACTTAAAGAACCAACTTTTTATTCTCAAGTTTTTCAATTACTTGCCACTGTTTTTCCTCCGCCATAACTACCCTACCTAGCAAGTTAAAAAGTTAATATAGTAAAAGAGTTTGGGGCATAAAAACAAATAAAACAATTAATACCATTAGAAATGTTTGTTTTTTCTATTGAATTCTTTTTTTACCATTTACCACTTGAAACTTAATTTGTCTA
The DNA here is from genome assembly GCA_916048285.2 of Bellardia pandia. NCBI lineage: Eukaryota > Metazoa > Arthropoda > Insecta > Diptera > Calliphoridae > Bellardia > Bellardia pandia. The sequence continues at coordinate 47,380,675 of OU696530.1, forward strand.
TTTAAAACATTTTAACAAACTTTAATTGACCTCATTTATTAACTGTGAGAGGACCAGCCAACAAGCAAAACATTACACAGTCATGGTCAATGTTAGAAATCGTTATGAAAAAAAAATCCAAAGAAATTATTCAAAAAAGCCAAACCGTAACTGAATTGGAAAAAAAAGTTGTCAAGTGTAGAAAACCTGAATAATTAGGAATTTGTAAAGATAAAGATGTAGATGCTGATGAAGGGTGTAGAAAATGAGAAGACCTCTTTAAAACCTAAAGCTAACAAACACACAAGTGAAGATGTGTTATATTATGAGCAAAAAAACCCGTTTTTGTATGTGTATGTGTGTTTTTTTTTTTTGGTGTCATCCATGTCCAAATGATTGATGATGGTCTTGGTTAGAGATAAAAAAAAGGTTTTTTATGTTGATAAGAGTGTGTGTTAATTGTGGGTTAAAGAAAAGGGGAATTGTAGGAATTAGGCTCTTGAAATGGAATTGCGTAGCAGGGAGTATGGTAAATGTCAGTTTGTTTTTTTGATAATTGGGCATGAGCTGAAGATACTAATTTCGTTAGAAGGTCTTAAAATTATTAAATAGGTTCTATAGACAAAAACAAATATTATCAAGTTTTAGATGAAATTTCAGTGTTTCAAATAAAATATATATATATACATAGTATGTACATTAGAGTGTCTCGCCTTCCATGCAAAAAAAAAAAAAAGTTCGCGGTACACCACCGAATATGAAGTATTGTTGCAAGACAGAAAAAATTAAAAAGGTAACCCCTACGTTCGGCAAAAAACAAAAATTCATTTTTTCAATAGTTCTGTTGGAATTATCGAAAAACTTCCTTTAAGTTTAATGATTTTTTGTGAGCTTTTATTTTCTGATTATAGGGTGGTATATTAGGGTGGTAGGAACTGAGATCTGGTGAGTAAATACTAAAACGGGATATTTGAGGTAAATTTAAGATAATAACATCGATAGATCTCCTCAAGACAAAATCATCGATATATCAAACTTTGAGATCGGACTATAAATGCCGAAGATATAACAAAAAATGTATTTTAGAGACCCCTACTTTCGGCAAAAACACAAAAAAAATAAAAATAACAATACTTCATATTCGTTGGTGTGTTATAATCTATTGGATAACAATCAATCTAACCCATCTAATTTCTCATAATTTTAGTCAAATTTCATTAAGACGAAATCAGTTGACAAATTGCTGATTTCATCCTGATCAAATTTAACAAAATTTAAATTTATAAGCAATTTATGAAAATTTTCAGCTGGGAAAATGTTTTGACAACTGAATTTTAAATTCTACAATATATCAGTAATTGTTTAAGCTTGTGATTCTCTCACCCTGCACACTTAATTTCTTATTTTCTTATAAATGTCATATGAAAGGAAAATGTCAAATATATGAAATTGTAATGTGCTTTTACTTCAGTTTTTCCAATCAAATACAAAGACGTCTTTCCTTATTTAGTTCTAGTTTAATAATAATTTCTTTATTTCATGACTTAACCGGTTGTAAACTTGATGATTTCATCAAGTTCTCAAGCAGAATCCGTAGGATAAATAAAAGGTGTGACAGAGTGTGTTAAAATTGAAATTAGGTTTGGTTGATAGTCCCTCTTCTCTCTTCTACATAATTTTTAATATCACTTATATATTTTTGTAGTGCTATATTCTCAAAAAGAACCACAATGGCTGTACAGACAAGTGAAGCTATGTCTCTGCAGCATATGACAATGGCAGGAGATGTGTTGCATTGTTTCCATTTCCCCGAAATCCTCGCACAACCTATAAACTGATTCTGTCTCTTATAATGCGTAATGATCTGTAATTGCCCCTTAGAATCCTTTAGAACAATTGTAACAGTAACTTTGTCAATATTATTTGTAACACAATTGACAAAAATATTTTGCTGGAAAGTTAAACTTACTTTTATCCACATTTTAGTGGAAATTTAGTAAAACTTATCATATATATTTATTTACTTAACAAACTCCCATTGTCTCCTCAAAACTATACAGCATGAAATTGAAAATTATTTTCAAATAAAAACTGAAATTATGAACATTTTGTATTCATAACCGCATTGGCAATTTAAAAATGTGTTTTCTACTTAAATATTTGGTTCATTATTTTAGCTAATTTAATGGTCAAAAACATTATTCAAGCCACAATTACATTATGCCTACAAACACAATATTCAGCCATAATTAGTTAATGTCTAAAAAAAAAGCCAAAAAGCAACACCATATGCTAAATACTACCCGGGGGTATTTTGTAACAACATTAATAATAACAACAATAACAATATAAAACAACAAACAGCAAAGGGAAAAAATAACAAGTGTTTAACTAAAACTTATCTTACTTAATATAAAAATAAAAATAATAAAATAACAACCAAATAAAAAAGCATTTAAATCTAAAAGTAAGAAAACAAATGGGAAGAATTCAACAATGGCACAGACAACCAACAATCTCCACTTTAATATGGCAGATAACAAAAAATAACAAAATCTAAATTTGTGCAAGCAACTCAGCGTCTAAACGTCCGACAGACAACCGAGTCTTCTTGACATTAATTGTTTGGTGTGGAAGTGTTGGATTTGCGTGTCATATAATTAAGTTTAAATGGTGGAGGGAGGAAGAAACAAAAATTAAACAGCAGCTTATAAAAAGTCGTTAATGCTGCTGCTGGTGCTTGGTACTCATTCTACTCTAGCTGACTGGCTGTCTGTCAGTTAGCCAGTCGTTGTTATGGTTGGGTTGATATGTTGGCAGTTTTCTTCGCTTTTGGTTTTCGTTGGCTTGATTTGAGATTTAAAGGAACTGAAACATTTTCCAACGATTTCTAATATCAGCTTATCTAGAAATCGTGGTTGCATTATTATATACGAGGGCAGTTCGGAAACTTCTTAGCCTAGAAAAGAAAGCGCGCTATAATCCCTTTCAGAAAAATAAAAAGGATTTTAAGCATCGTTTCATAACTGTTGATTAGACATGGATCTACCACTATACTCCAAGCAATGGACTGAAGCTGGAGGACAATTTAATCGGTTGGTAAGATTATGGCAACGGTTTTTTGGGATCAATTAAATGTAAAAATTCTTGAAAATCGTCTTGGTTTACAAAACAAAAAAATAAGTTTTTATCAAGACAACGCACCAGCGCACAAGAGTGTTTTAACAGTGGCTAAAATCAACGAATTAAAGTACGAGTTGCTTGACCAGCCACCTTATTCTCCTGATTTAGCTCCCGAATCTAAAAAAAGTTCCTAACTGGCAAGCGGTTTACATCAAATGAAAATGCAATTACAGTTTTCAATCACTATTTTGAAGGCCGTGAGTAAAACTATTTTAATCAAGGGATGTAATTGCTAGATTAGTGTTGGACTAAGTGTCTTGAAGTTTCAGGAGATTATATTGAAAAATAAAAATGTTTTTTTAAAAAACTAACTATTCTCTTGCTGTGCTGGGCTAAGAAGTTTTCGAACCGCCTTCGTAATTTTCAATTTTATTATTAAATAACCTGACTCCCAACTATTTTTCGTTTACTATAAAAATAGTTAAAGAAAATTGAACTTTATTAGCCACTAATAGCAACACAAACAACTCTACAACAGACCCATAACAATGTGGCCAAATTCAATGGTCAGGGAAACCGAAAAAAAAACACTTTTAAGGGCAAAACTGATTTTAAAAATCAAAATCAAACTTTTTTAAAATGTTCTAAAAGGTATAAATATTTTGTGCACTTTTTCCATTTCACATACATGAAAACTACTTGCATTTGCAAGATTCCGTCCTCCCTGCCTCATGTCTGTGGTATTACATGCATATGTACATGCATATATTCTAAGTATAAAAACATTAACTACAACTGTTGCTAAATGAAATTAACAAAATTGTATGACTTCATTTAAGTTGGCCCAAAACAAACAACCACATCATGCCAGCCAATCAACCTCAAACAAGAGTCAACCAATTCATTACACACCAACCATCTACATACACATGTATGTGCTGCATACATACATACTGCTCTCATCGCAATAAGATTTATTCTCTTTATTCACTTTAATTTAATTTCTGCCAAATCGTAGTATTTTATACAAATTTATTATTGCTGTTTTAGCAAATACGAATAGTGGTTTACGGAAACATATTTTATTCAGTTTCTTGTTTTTTTTTTCTTGTAAAAGATTTTGCTGTTAAAGTTACAAACATTTTATGGTTGGCTGTTTTCTTTTATTTATTGATGATATTTTTCAATAAAATTTGAATTGCATGAACTCTAGAGTTTAAATTTAGCAGAAATTAAAAATGCTAATGATTGCTGTTGGTTTTTGGCAGAAATGAGTTGGCATGAATGAACGATTGCTGCAGATGCAATAAAGTAACAAAATTACAAAATATTTAAAAAAAAGAGAAGAAACCTTTGAAGCACAATTCAAAATTCTTCTTGATTTTACCAAACAAACATCAAAATATATTTAGAATTTACTTATATTTAAAACATTCAGTTGAAATGTTTACATTTGCATTCTTGTGTTTTACTGTTTTTACACTTCTTTTCGCCAACTTTCCCTGTTAGCACTTCATTCGTTTAGTTTGAAATTTATTATTTCATTTGAGTGCAATTTTACAATAATGACCAGCAGCATTAAATTCATTTATATGTTGTCATAATAAGTTGTAACATATAATTACAATATGTGTTTATTGGTGCTATTTTTATAAAAACAATATTTTAATAGAGACTTTTTACATATGCGCATTTGCACTTTCAAGAACGCGACATTCATATGCCATGGTAGTGAAAAAAATCGTAACAACAGTGTTTTTCACTTAATCAATAGCACTTTAATTAGTAGAAAATAAAATTTACATCATTTTGTACTTTACAATAACCATTTGATCAATAACGCGACAAAAAATAAGACGCACTTTGACTACAATGCAAATAAGTGCGAATTGGAACTCGATTTGTTTAACTATTTTTTATTAAAGTAAAGTAGAAAAAAACAGTCTTATATATGTATGTTCAATGGAACCTTAAAAATGTGGATTTAAAAACAGTAAAACCTAAAACACTATTTTCCTATCATTACCAATTATTTGAAACTAATATCAAAAATTCCATTAAGTCTCTCGGCTGTAGATAGGTTTTGATTTTAGACCCATACTTTTTTAGTCAAGGTTTCTTAGAATTTATTGTAGATTACGTTTTTCCTACACGCCTACTTACAAAAAAGAATTTACCCACCCTAATGTCCATACATTCATACAAAGACTTATTATAATTTTTGGTTTTTTACCACCATCCACAGTGTAGCACCACAGCCATAATAAACCAGACCAAGACAAATCAGCAGAACACAGAAAAGAGTAGAAACGTACTGTACTGAGCGGAACCAAATCCAACCACTTCAATCATACTACAGTAGTTAATAGCTGTCATATTGAAATAATTGCACACGTTTTTCTCGTCACGTTTGCAATAAGGATTAGTTTAAAATATTCCATCAAAAGCTTTCCTATTTGTTAAACCTACTGTTATTATTATTAATATTCTAAGCAATTTCTGCAAAGAAAGTTCAGTTACTTTCTCACTATCTATATATCATGACAGGGAAAGTTGCACGTTTCTACCTTACAGTATATTTTTTCCTATTTCAGCAATATTATTTATACTTGAGGAAATCTCTTTTTATGATTCCCAAGTACCGCACAGGTTTTTCGTTTGTTTTGGAAAATACACTTACGATAGCGAACGCGACATTCTTTTAAAATCAAAACAACACGTTTAGGTTGATTTCAAAATTGAAATATTCCAATTGATTAAACAGCAAGCAAACGTTTCTTTGTCGTAGATAAAGATGTGATCCATTTATGATGTGTGCTTGAGGCTTGCTATCATTGCACCCGAAATCCTTCTATTGTACGGCTGGATTTTATGTGAACCTTGCTTTATGATGAGTTGTCAGTTCGATGCAGGATGCTAAAGTTTGATTTTAATAATACCTTTTAATCTCTTGCTTGCAATTGTTAATTGATTCAATTACATTACTGCTTCTAAGAAGTTATTTTTTCGAAACGCATAAAGCACTTTAGTAGTAGATATGTCAAAAATACTTTCTGAAATATGGCGGAGCAAAAATTCAACCAATTCGTTGTATCAAACAATAAAAAAAGCCATACAATAATCCAGGTTTCCTTTAACAATAACAAACATCTTAATCTTAGATCTCCAGTGTTTAATTTATCATCAAAATCCAAAAAAAAAGAATTATGGTAAACATAATTTATGCTTTAACTTTTCCCAAATAGCGCTTTATTGCTTTTCTTTCTCTTATAGCACACGTTTTAGTTACCCAAATATGCTTATTAATTACGATAGCGAACGCGACACGCTTTGAAAGTATATGCAGACAAATGTTTGTAACTTGAATTAAAATGTTCACACTTTTGTTTAATATGATTGCTGAGTTCTTAGAACAAACGATTATTTAGTTGCGAGAACGCGACATTAGAACATGATTAAATTAGCTGCAAATATATGATAAAGCGTGATCCATTTCGAGGTTCCCTTCTTTTTTAAAGAAAAAAACACAGAAAATTCAAATTTAATGGAGAATGTTTATCTTCATTTGAAAGAACATTCTCTGGCATTTATTTTTAGAAGATTATTTCTATCAAATGTTGGCGGTTGCTACATCGCAGATGGTTTGTCCGTTGAGTCCAATTTTCGATGACTCGTTCGAGCATTTCGACTGGTAACACGCGTGATGTTTTCCTCCAAGGACTGAGTTGAAGCGGGTATGTCCGCATAAACTTTAGACTTTACATATCCCTACAGGAAAAAGTGTAACTGTGTGATAACACACGATCTTGGTGGCCAATAGACCGGCCCAAAACGTGAAATTATATTCTCACCGCAGTGTTGTCTCACTAAATCCATTGATTGATGCAATGTGTGGGAAGTGGCGTCGTCCTGCTGAAACCAAATATCGCCGAGATCACGAGCTTCAATTTCAGGCATCAAATAGTCGGTTAACATGGCACGATAACGGTCGCCATTGACGGTTACGTTACTGGCATAATTTTTAATGAAATATGAACCGATGATTCCACCGACCCACAACAAACTTCACAGCGTGCTGGACGTGGTCTATTCGGTCGAATATTATCCAATAATAAATGCTGGGTCTCAAAATGGGCGATGGTGTTGCGAATAGTACGCTCAGTAGGCCGATTATGTTGACCATAAGTTGAGCACAGTGCACGAAACACATTCCTCACAGAACGTGAGTGAATTTTCATAATAAAGTTGAACGATTTGTAAACGTTGTTTAGGCGTAAGTAAGTATTTCCATTATGAAATGCCAAACAATACTAAATAAAAAATAACATGACATTTTTAATTTCGTGCACATTTGTCTATAATAAATACACGACAAAGTCTTTGAAATGGCATTCCATTACCAAGCCTTTGCAGCAATACCCAGAAGTTGTTTAGTAATGGCTAACTTCTAATTTGTTATATAAGTCGTAATTTATTAGACATACTTATTAATATTACAAATTTAAAACAAAAAAAAAACCTGTAGCAATGCTTTGTTCACATAAAATCCGCTCATTTAAATGTTTTAATATTTGTGTAACAAAAAATCCAATTGAAAACTTTGAAACGTACAAATTACTAATAAAATTAAATTTGTGCCATCAGGTTTGAAAAACAGCTTCTATAGTGTAGCCGGATTTTATTGTGAACAATGCAGTAGTGGCATTATTTGTACAATCAGTCAAACTAAAGAAATAAATTATTGTCCAAGACTCCAACATCTTATCTAATACAAAAAACCTATAAATAAAATTGTTTATAAATAATTGAAGAGCCAAACACTAGATACTAAATTAAAACGAGCAGAAATTAATGTACTTCTTTATACATCAAATAAAATTTAATTAATATAAAATAAATCACTGCTTTAATAAAGATACCTATAAAATAAACTACCCGCATTTAACCAGAGAATATTAAAATAAAATAATTTAAGCAATAAAACGGCCACATAGTGACCCCTCTCCCCTTAAACTGGCAGGCTAAAAACCACAAAGCCTGATAAGATCGTAATTGGTATTCATTAATTGTGGTGCTTAAATGAATGCGCAAAATATTGAATGAATCTGCATTGATTAAAAAATAAACCGTATACTATTATTTGCAAATACTAAAGGAATTCACCAGAAGATGAACGAGTAAAAAAAACAAGAACACCGGCATACTAAAACCGCCACTAACTGTGTGTGTGAATTGCATTCATTATGCGGGTTTTTTCTTAGTTTTTTATTTCGATTTGCTACGAATATTTTATCAATAGAATTTGAATGAATGTAGAAGAAATAAATAAAAAAAAGAACAAAATTCTATTGAATGCAATTGTTGAAATGATTTGCCATCAAAATCAGTCAATTGAAAAAAATAATCTATAAATAAAGTGAGCAACAGTATTAGGGAGGATATACGATATGCATATGTACGTAAATGGATTAATGAGTTTTAGATGTAAAAAAATTTAATATTAAGAATATTAAGAAAACAAATTCAGTTAGCAAGCTACAGACCGATACTTACCAAAAAAAAATAACCTCTTTATTGCTTCCAAACAGTTTCCAAATACAGCTTCTCACAATAATTAGCTACCAAAAGTGTCTGCTCTAAGAGGTTCACAAAACAACCGGTGGCTTTAATATTTTAAAATTTATGTAACAAAAAAAGCGATTGAATACTTTTGAACCTGAAATTAATATTTATTTATTTTTAATTAGGAACATTTAAAACAACTAACTATAATTTATAAATATAATAAGAGAGAGCAAATGTTTATTTATAAAAATATCCAAAGCATAGCTGCCAGATTTGACGATTTATCGTCTTTTTGACGATTTTTTGTTTCAAAAATAGCAAAGTAACAATTTGACGATTTTTTCATTGAAAATTACCTATTTCAGAATTATTAAATTTGCTATTAATAAAATACGCTAAATTCAGATATTTATTTATAAAATGCTGTAAGTCTTGTTTCACACTCTTCAGTTTTAATTGACCAGATTTTGTTCAATTCTCTTTTGAACTTGCCATTTCATTTACACACCTCAATTCAATTTTCGTACTTTTTAATGCAAGTTAACATGCACGAAAGAAAAAAAAACAATAGGAAATAAGAAAATTGACTAGTACCGTCAAGTTTGTACCCCTTTTGTTCTCTTTTCCCTTCACAACCAAAAATACTTGCCTTGACGAGTCAGAATTTAAGAGTGTAAAAGCGGACTATGATATTATAAAAATATTACACTAGTTGTGTTTAACTTTATATTTTTTGCGATTTCTTGTTTAAAAAGTTGAAGTTTTATGTTTCCGTTTAAATAAAAATTTCAAAATACTATTAGAAATAGTGACTTTTTATTTTTCCGATTTTTTTTACGATTTTTAAAATTCGAAATAACGATTTTTTTCTTATTTATCGATTTTGACGATTTGTTCCGAAATTCGTCTGGCAGCCCTGATCCGAAATCATAGTTGAAGAGGTGATCCGTTAATGATCAGTGCTTAAGTCTTACAATCAATGCAGCTGACAATATGGAATTTTGCTGGAATTTATGCACGATTTCCTTTTTATTATTTTGACCTTCAATCGCTCAATACTCGTTAAAATATATTCTTACTGATAATTTATTTTTGCCGAATAACGCTTTTGCTGAAACAACGAATATGTTTAAAAAATGTTGATATTGTATGGCCGGCCGGTTTTTACATGAAACATGCTTTATAGTGAGTTGTCATTTCGGAGTAGGTTTGTTTGAGTTTGGTTTTTGTAATAGCCTTTAATGTCTTTAGTGGCATAAAATTGTTAATTTTTTCAATTACATTACTGCTTCTAAGAAGTTGTTTTTATGAAGGACATAAAAAACTACGCTTATTTAAGTACTTCAAAAACATCTCCTTTTCTAGTAGCAGATACAGTAGCTCACAGCTTATTTTCTACAGATCATTTTTTGTTTCTTTTCAAAGCTATCATTTAAAAGAAAAAATGTTTTAGTCTAAGCAACAAAAAACATTTATTGCAAAAATTTACATTTTAATATATTAAAACTAAAAAAACAAAAATTGCTCGTTTTTTTACGTCACAGCTTATTTTATGAAGTCAATTTCTACTGTACTCGTACAGGTAGCTCAATGCAGCGATTTTCGTTTTTCTACTTCCAACAATATTTTCTGTTGAATTGTGAGGCCGATTTTGTAACGTCGAGTGTCAATTTAAAATTGTAGATCAAATCGGTCCGCGTACAACTATAAAAGAAAATGGCCACTCACAGCGAAAAATAACAGAAATCGTTAATACAAGGTGGCGCAAAAGTAATCCTCCTATCAGAAAATGCTATAAATTTTGCGAGGCCCCTAATGTCAGTTGTGTTTTGACATTTGTGTAGTAAACATATGCGAAATACACGTTAATAAACAATGTTACGCTACACTGCTCCAGAACGCGAAATATTGCTGACTATTTATTTGACCAATAATCGGTCGGTGACAGCCAAAAAAACATCAGAAGTTTACTTTTGCGCCACCTTGTATTAAAGCTTCCACAGTCCAAAATATTTTTGAGCGCTTCGTCCATTAGAAAGGCAGAAAATTTTCAATGATCATGATGAGCAGCGACTCATTTTAAGAAAAAAAGGGCAAAAGTTGAATCTGACCTGCGCAAACAATGTTGCGTTGAAACTTTTAGTTGTGTCTTGCGCCAGCATGATTTTAATGGCCGAGTTGCACGCAAAAAAAACGTAAAGCCGAAAAACACACTACAGGCTAAATTTCGCCAAAGAAAATGCTTGAAAAGCGTCTACATTTTGGAATTCGGTCATCTTCGCCGATGAATCTAAGTTTAACATATTTGGTTAGAAGGCATATCATGTGTTTGGCGAAAACCAAATACAGAACTCAACAAAGAAAACCAACGGCAACAGCGAAGCATGGCGGTGGCAGTGTCATGGTTTGGGCCCGTATGTCAGCTGTTGTTTAATTCTCAGTACAGTTGCTGAAACAACCGTGCACGAGTTTAAGTATCTTCAGATTGAGTATAAGATTAGATTTTCGATTTTACTGGGATAACGATCCAAAGCACAAATCGGGTATTGCAAAAACGTCAATTTTACCTTAAAAAATCAGCATAAAGCTATGTCTAGACGGTTGCCAGATCATACAATGGTGTCATATCTAGCAATGTACTGACATTGAAAAATTGTTAGCAAAAGGTAAATTGTCAATGCTTTTCCTAACAACGTTAAAAGACAAAAATTTGAAGTTCACACGGTAGTTAGACATTTTCTGAACATTTTTCGTACAACGTTGTAAGATCTGACAACTGTCTATACAAAGCTTAAGGAAACACAAAATTTCTAACAAAAATTATTTAAAAAAAACCCGGATCACTACTGACGGAGGGAGAAATGCCCAAAACCTGGTCGCATCTATGCCAAATCGCTTTGAATCTATTATAGACAATATCACAACAAATATTAAATCGTGTCATTGTCAGTTTTAATTTCCATACGTGCCTGCATAAAGTAAGCTGTGACATGAAAAAACGAGAATTTTTTGTTTTTTAGTTTTATAATATTAAAATGTACATTTTTGCACTAAATGTTTTTAGTTTGTTACGCCATAAGATATTTTCTTTTAAATTACACTAATTTCCTGTTAGTTTTTGAAAACAAAAAATGTACTGCATAAAATAAGCTGAGAGCCACAGAATGTCCAAAATACTTACTAGAATATGACGGAGCAAAATATCAATGAATTTGTTTTCTAAACAAACTAAAAAAAAGCCATAAAATAATTCAGGTTTCCATTATAAATGACAAACTTCTTAGTCTGGAATCTCCCTAATATTTAATCTACCATCAAAATCTTCAAAACAATTATGGTGCACGCATTTCAAATATTTCGTATACAAAAAAAAATAAAATCTAAAATTTTTTTATTTACTGCCAAAATGTAAATTTCTTTTTATTGCTCAACCCAGTTAAATATAATAAAAAATATATGCGAAAATAATTGTTTAAATGAAATTTAATTACAAAATTTCAAAACAAAACCTAGTTAGAATTTTTGAAAGTTTTAATCAAAAATAAAACCAAATTGTACGAGTAATCAAGAAGAAAAGCTGTAACATTTATAAAGAAAACTACTACAAACTACATTGGAAAATCGTTAAGTATTTATTTGCAATGTTTACAACAAGTAATTTGCATATTTCCTTGTACATATTCAAGAAAAACAAAACGGAAGGAAATGAAAAAGTGTAGAAATAAATACAGGCAGCATTAATTTGGTGAAATCTTGCTGGCTGGCTGGTATGTACTTAAACAATGACTATAAATGATGATGGAAATCATTTTCTAATTAATTGCAAATTACAATAATACAGCTACACACACATACATATACATACTATACTTTGATAATAATGTAAATGTAAATGTTAATGATAATGAAATTGATAGTGATGTTGATGTTGATGAGATGGTGCTGCTGATATTGTTGGCGCAGCTTAATTTGCATAAATATCAATGTTTTGCTGTGTTGTGTTATGTCGTGTCATGTCATGTGTTGTATTCATACATCTGTATTTAGCTTCATTTAGATTTGCTCGCCTAACTAAAGTATTGTTCATATAAAATCTGGCCATAATACAGAAAGTTTTAAGTAAAGACTTGGTTGCAAAATGTTCATCTTTTTCAGTGGTTTATAAAGCTTTTCTTTTTTAAAACTTTAATCAATTGAAATATTTTGGGTGTATAACTTAAAAATGTGGAATTTTTTTAAAATTTTTAACTTTTTCGTTGAAACATTTGTATAATATAAATTTATTTAAAGTATTGGTTATTGTTATCCATCTAGCTGGCAACATATGCATACCGCATCTTTTGAGGCCAAGAACGAATTAAGACAATTTCGAGATAACTAGCTCTTAAGTGAAGCATATCCTAGAGACGGGCGGGCCAAGGTCTAGAGCAGGAGTGCCCAAAAGTTGCTTATGAAAGAGCAAACTCCAATACATTTAAATAAAAACTAATTCTTATTCAGTATTTTTTGTTGTAAAAGCCAATACATACAAAGAAACAACACACTTTTTAAACCGGTATCATACGTTAAACAAAAACAAAATCTACATTGATGATCGCAGTCACCAATGTTTACCAGTAGACTCTACTGAGTAGAGCATACGAAAGTGTTGTTGCTTTGCGCTTGCGTGTATAGAGTAAAGTACGACAAAAAAAAACAAATAAGGCAAAATTGTTTGTGTATTTCGTATTGCTAGTGCTGAGTGCTGTAATGAGTATACAAAACACACAGCCTATAGCTAAGAGTTTTTACAAATACAAAAGAGCACCAAGAGTATAGGGCTTGGGCACTCCTGGTCTAGACTATAAGGTGGGTAAGGCAAAGCTTTCCAACCACTTCTAATTAAATAATTTTTTATTAAGTTATTGCAACATGTGGCCAAAAGTTGTCATGATGGAATATTACACTTTCATGTCTGGCCGCATATTCTGTGCGTTTTTCACTTAAAACGAATCACTTATGCATCGAATTTGCTTTCTCATCGCAATAGAGAGTAACCCTCCAGGTTACCTGGCATGGTCTGGCCAAATTTTAGCAGCACTTAATAAATAGGACCCTCAAACTTTTTTTTGGCTGGCCTGGACAATCTTTTTTTTTGTGTCAAAATCAACTCTTCTGAAATACACAAATCTCTTTTACATTGAAACCGATGGATTACATTCACCACAAGTTTCGGTGTGTTTTTGCACCTAAGAAGTAAAGTAAAACTTCCCGCATATGACGCTTTGTTGGCACAAAATTCGACATTTTCGTAGAAAAAAAACTTTGTTATTCAAACGTTCCAAAAGAAATATTAGTTACTAAAGACAATCCATCCAGTTACTTAAGACAGCCATTTTTTATGAATGACGCATTTTTAAGTTATACACCCAATATATGACCGAAGTTTTTTAGGGTGCCCCGATAGACTAGGCGATAGTGTGCCGGACTATCAGTCAGAGGGTTGAGGGTTCGATTCCCGCCAAAGACTCTGGGTGTTTTCTGCAGATAAGCTAAAAAGCTTTGTTAGTTATAGAAATGTTTAAACCCTCTAATCCCAATTTATCCATGTTTATTGAAAAATGGATCACTTGTTCAACTGTACCACCAAGTTGAGAATTTATCAATATATTTGGAAAAAAGTAGAAAATACATAAATTTCTTGAAAATCAGATATTGTCGCATGCAATGATTGCAACATTGACTGTAAATGTTGGTCTAAAATGGTAAAAGCAAACCTTAAGCACAGAACGTAAACAAAATTAAGGCAAAAATGTTAGTAAAAGAAACCTGAAGCTAACAAAGAGTTCAATAATGCAATATCTGTTTCACTTCGAAAATGACCGCGCAAAATAAAGAACACCAGTGTCAGGTACACAAAAGTTTGGATGCTGATTTTTAAACCTATCGATCAATTAATTCTCCAAATCGTAGTAAAAAGCAAAATGCTGTTGCTGTAAAACGAAAACTAATTCTTTATGGGTCTTAAAAAAATTCAGCAATAAATGGATGATGGAACGTATGTAAAAATGGACTTTAAATAGATACCGGGACGAACAGACCGAGACTGGCTATTAATATACAGTGAGTCACAGCCTAATTTGTGCAGAGCACTGTTTTGTTTTTTAGTTTTAATATACAGAAATGTAAATTTTTGCAAGAAATGTTTTTTGTTTATAGAAGCCAAGAGGGTCCATAAGAGACAGAAATCTTCTAATCTGCACTGGCTGATTAACGACCAATTTAGATTAAGCCTTGATTGTAAAGTCATTCGGTATAAGACTGTTTTAAAACTTATTTGGATAAATGGAATTCAATTATGGGCAACTGCAAGTAATATCAGTATTGATTTTATGCAGAGGGTCCAATCGAAAATTCTTAGTACCATAATGGGAGCACCAGGGTATATAAAGAAAGAAAACATCCATAGAGATTTAGAGATTTTAAAGATGAATTCAGAAAAATTTGTGAAAGATATATCTGGAAGTTGCAAAACCATCCGAATCCGCTTGCAAGTTTACTTACTAGAACTGAAACAGAAACAAGTCTTCGTAGAGCTTATTTATCATCCTACTAAATTAAAGCACATTTGTCCACAAATAATACAAAAGTTAATAAAAAGCCTATAACATTTTATCTTTTAAATTATTATAACCATTATTTTTTTAAGTTCCTGTTTGTCTTTTTCTAATGGAGGTTTGAAAACAAACAAAAAAATTCACTGCATAAAATAAGCTGTGAGCCACTGTACAAAAATGCATGAATTTTATAAAGAAAAAGCTATTTGAAGTTGTGAACTGAAGAGTACCTCTTTTCTTACCTTTTTAACTATGACTTCGTTCATGTATATAAAATAGTACCTGCAAAAATGTTATATTTCTATGTTTTTTTTTTTAAACAAAATATTTATTTGTAGAGAAAAGCTTAAAAGAAACAATATTTTAAAATGATAATTAAGAAGGTAGTTATAAAAAGTACTATTTTAGCTACTTTTTAAATTTTCCCTTTTTTGTCCCTAAAATACAACAAGAATTACAGAGGATACAAACAAAATCAGGGATTTTTTATAAACAGCGATGAATTTTACTTTATTCTTATAGTTTTTCTGAAATCGTAATAAATTATGGATATCAGTTTGTAGTTCAAAAGCATTGTATAATCTTAATATTAAAACATTTATGCCACCGTATTTCATGTGAACATAACTTTATGTAGTTAGCAAACAATCCCACCAATTGTTTGCTTCATTTAAAGATATTTTAGCACTTGTTCAAAATTGCACAATAAATTTCACATTTAATCGCTTAACGATAATGTAATTAAACTTGGCAGCAGCCACGTTTTTACACCAACAAAAAAAAAATCATTAACATTATCAACAGCCGCATGTTTTGTAGTGCAAAAACATCATCATGTTATCAAATATTATGCACCGAATTATAAGCTGAAATGCACGGTTATTGTACATCGTTAGGATGATATAATGATATACGAGTATCTTTACATGAACAGACAAAATACACATTCAGCTTAACAAAACCATCAATTATTGTTTTAAATACATAAGCAACAAAACCACATCAACCAGCTTTAAAAACTTTTATTTTAAAACTATCATATTAACGTGGGTTAATTGAAAATGCATCAAATAAACAAGTAAAGAAGTATAGTCGGTCAAGCCCGATCATATAATACCCTACACCCAGTATATGTATAAAACAGTTTTTTAGAAATGGGCGCTATATGGGAGATATAACCTATTATGGACCGATCATCCAAGAATTTAGTGCCATAACTTCCGTGAATATAAATATTATGTGTGTTATATGTTACCTGGATATAAATACTATAAATAGATATTAATGGAGGTTAAATATAATTACGGAGAGGGTCTTATATGGGAGTTTTGACTATTTATGGACCTAACATTATAATATTAGGTGTCATCATTTCTGTATATGTGACCCGGCCTATGAAAAGGTGGCTTATCACTCAAAAAAGAAATTGCGAGACACAACTGTTAAAGATAAACAATGCATTTCGTCAGTTTCCTAATAGTTTTTCTTTTGCATTATGAACAGTCATGCCCAAAAGGCAACCAAAAAAGGCAAAATTTTTCAATTCCATTTATTATCTTGAATCTGGATTTTCAATAAAATTCTGTTTTTCTTTCATTTGCGCTCTTCTTTCTCTACATATTTAGTACACTTCTAAGCAAGTTAGGATTTTCTAGTTTTCACCACGCGAAAGAGCGTCTCAAAAACTATCGAAGCCCAAAAAAAGTGCAAACATTTTTTTTGAGTCATAATCCACCTTTTCATAGGCCGGGTCACTAGACATTTTTGAGAGAGTTATGCACTTTAAAAAAGTGATTTTCGAAAATCATCATAAAATTCTGAACTATTATTTGTATGTCACAATATTATTTAGATACCGACATTTTTAAGAGAGTTATGCACTTTAAAAAAGTGATTTTCGGAAGTTGGGCTATGATTAATTATGGACCGATCTTCACAAAATTTATAAATATGATTTGGCTTCATTTGCCACTCATTTGTGGTGAAATTGTTTTGATACTCGCATAATTCAAACATTTATGGTCGGTAAACCCCAATTTCGGGAGGGCATTTGTATGGGGGCCAGGTGAAATAATGGACCGTTTTACACCAGTTTCAATATCATGGGTCCTTAGGCCGAAGAAATATTATGTACCAAATTTTATCGAAATATCTTCAAAATTGCGACCTGTACTCTGCGCACAAGCTTTACATGGACAGCCAGCCAGCCAGACGGATGGACGGACATCGTTCAGGAAGTAATTCTTAGTCGATCGGTATACGTTAAGGTGGGTTTTGGACCACTATTTATGGGCATTACAAACATCAGCACAAATCCAATATACCCTCCTTACTATTGTGATGTAGAGTACACCTCCGCACTATTGTTCGATATTGAAATCTTTGATTTTTTGCGAATCAAAAATTTCAATGTCTGAGTTGACCAACTTTAAGATACCACTGTGCCGGTTCTGAGGAATACTTGGTGTCAAAACTATAATACTCCCCTGCTAAAATTATTCGGAATTACATAACAGCTGCTTAGAAATGGCAGGTTTATGCTGCTTTTTGGTTGACTCTGGTCTAAAGAGTTTATCTTCTCCAGAGCTAAGTTTAATTGAATATTAACAATAGATTTACAATATTTATAGGCCACTTTCTAAAGTTTTGAAACACTATTCAATTTAGGCCACCTTTCGACACAGTACATAAATAAATAGCAAAGTCAAAAGCCTTTAACTGAAACAATAACGCTGAAAGTAAAAAAAGATTTCTACTATGAATTTGCAAAGTAAATTGAGCTGAATTTTAAAGCCGAATGTTGAAAGGTTATCAGTCAGTTAGTCTGTGTGTATTTTACGCAAAATACAGCGTAATTTGAAAACAATGCCATTGATGAGAATATTGAATGACAAGAATGTGTTACTGATGCCTATGACGTCGCTGATGCTGATGTTGATGCTGATGATGATAATAATGTTGGTTTTAATGTTATCTAGGCATTTAATTGCATTTAAATGAAAGATTTCGCTATACATATTTATGAAACATAACTGTCTGTCTGCCTGGACCGTCATTCCGTCTATTCATTTATTTTAAAGTATGTTTATAGGAAATTATGTACTTTGAGTGCCATCATCACCAACATCATAATTTGTGCAAACGTGTGTGCACAAATGCACTGAAATTGAAACAGGCATCCAATTATGAGTATCAGTAAAATACATATTTTTGGTTTCGTATTTTTTTTTTTCTTTTTATACCCTACGCCACCATAGTAAGAAGGGTATATTGGGTATGTGCATATGTTTGTAACGCCCAGAAATATTGGTCCAAGACCCACCTTAAAGTATACCGATCGAAACACTTTCTGAGTCGATTTAACGATGTCCGTCGGTCCGTCCGTCTGGCTGGTTGGCTGTCCATGTAAAGCTTGTGTGCAGAGTACAGGTGGCAGTTTTGAAGATATTTTGATAAAATTAGGTAAGTGATATTTTTTCTGCCCAAGGACGGATGGGATTGATACTGGTGGAAATCGGTCAATTATTTCACCTGGCCCCCATACAAAAGTCCTCCCGAAATTGGGGTTTACGGATCATAAATGTTTGAATTATGCAAGGAACAAAACAAGTTTCATCACAAATGAGTGGTAAATGAAGCCAAATCACCTCTACAAATTTTGTGCAGATCGGTCCATAATTAGTCGTAGCTCCCATATAAGGCCCACTTCCGAAAATCACTTTAATGATCATAAATTTCTTAACAAAGTTGGTAATCAAATAAAATTCGGCACAATTAATATACAGAAATGATGACACCTAATTTTATAATGGTCGGTCCGTAATTAGTCGAAACTCCCATAGAAGACCCTCCCCGTAATCAACTTTAACCTTCATAAATCTTTTAAAAGTATTTATATCGAGATAAAGTTTAACATACACAATATTTATATTCATAGAAATTATGACACTAAATTTTTGAATGATCGGTCCATAATAGGTCATATCTCCCATATAGCGCACATTTCTAAAAAACTGTCTTATACATATACTGGGTGTAGGGTATTATATGGTCGGGCTTGACCGACTATACTTTCTTACTTGTTTTATTTGTTTTGTTCTAAAAGAATATTTGTAATGTGTGAGGAAGGGAGGTGAATGGAAAAGTTACTCATTATAAAATTTGACATATGTGCTTATGTATACATTTCGGCATGTAAATATGAAATTGCCTGATTAGCCGTTTAATTGAACAAAGGATTCTGGGTTTTTAGAAAATTAGGACATTAATAGAAGATATTAGTAGAAGAAATAAGTTGCAGTACGATTAAAAAATAAATGTGACAAAAAAAAAAACTGCATCCAAAGAAACAAATTTGTTGATAACAATTTGTTAAATAAAATGTTAAAATCGAAATGTTCTCTGAAGTTATTTTTCAATAACTCAAACAAATTTATATAGTTTTTCTATAACTTAAAGAAAAAAACCTCAGCAAAAGTTATATAGATTTTTGAAATCGCCTAAGAAAAAAATGTCACTCTTTTCACGTACTTTGATAATAGCTCTTTTTAGATGCAGTATTTTAAAGTCATAAATACTAACAGCCGTATTCATAAAAAAATCTTGATATAGGTTTAAAGTACAAATTAGTTAACCAACACTTTAAGCTTAACAAACCTTTGGTAAAAATTCGTATTCATAAACAGTGCATTAACTAATAAACGTTTCAATGAATTTTTAAGCTGTTGGATGGCATCACTATTATCTGCATGTCGCACACATAGCACAAAAGTGACTTAATTCAAAATTTTCCAAAACTGACTTTTTTCCATAAATTAATTCAGAGTGCACATCTCTAACTACTGTAAAAATTTCTTTCACATCACTATCTTCTTTAACTGGAAAAATACAAATTTGCCTATTTTTATGTTGAGTCTCCTGGAAATTTTATCATTTTGAGTTGTGCCACTTTTGTACTATGATGTCAATGTGTCAGTTAAATATTAATGATGCATAAAAATGATTATCAACACATACCCGTAATCATCTTTTATAAATTATTTTTACTATTTGTATTTAAAGAGACATTTCAGTAAAACAAATAATATATCATAATCTGTTTGTCAACTAAAAAAGCAAGAAAACGATGAAGAAAAAACTAATTTCCATAATTTTGGTTTTTATCACAAACATTTTATTCGAATAACGAGTTTTTTCTTGTTTGTTTTGATTGTTAACACATCACTAGCCTGTTGTGTACATTTGGAATTGTTTTTAAAATTAAAAACTTTTAAAAACAATAAAAAGAAGGAAAATTCCAGCTGCCGCTGATTTAAAATTTGTGTAAAACTTTCTATGAAAATGAAATATGTATGTATGTACATACATATATTTAATTGTACTTTTATATTTTACTTAACACATTGTCTTACCTATTATTCTTATTAAATATAAGGTTTCCATTATTTATTTGAAAATAAACTTATTTACATATTTCTTTTATTTTATAATTTTAACGAGAAATGTCACTTTACAGTAGCCTTAAACTAGGGTCGAACCAGCTTTAAATTTGTACGATTTAACAAAGCTTTACAACTTTAAAGAATTGCGCTTAATAATGTTTCGTAAACCTCTTGTAAACTTTTATGAATACAGCTGTAAATATTTAGGCAAAAAAATAACAAACCAGCTTTGCATTTTTATTTGAGAATAGATTTACTTTAAATATCTTTAAAAGTTGAATTGTTTGACATGCCAACAAAATTTCAAACATACAGTAGGGAGGACAAATGAGTGCATGTTAATGCTTTGTGCGCTTGTTATTGTATAAAAATAAAACTGATAAAGTAAATTAAAAAATGTGTTTTTGTCAGTTAAAATAATTTATAAATCAAAACTAAAGGTATCAACATGTACAAAATTTTGCACTTAAGATGAATGATAGTATTTTTAATATTTAATATAAAGCTCGTTTGTACACGTTTTAGCATAATATCTGCTTATTTTTCAATTATTTCATTTGGAATACTCTGCCATTCTCTGCCAAAGCTGTTCCAAATGGGTTGCTGTTAATCGGTATTATCCCAATCACCCTTTCACGATTGACGGGGCTTGTTGCTACTACTTCAAAAGAAAATTCTCAAAGAATGGCTTAGCAAATTCTTTCACGAATTTAAAAGTGTGCTTTGGGTCACCATCCAACTTAAAATAACTTAATCCACATGATAGATGATCTTATCTACTACATCGGGAAGAAGAGTCTGCAAAATACGCTTCTTTGCAGTGAGTCCGAGTTGCCACCATGTAAAGCAACCCAATATAATGGCGTTCCTCACACCTTTATTGCTTCCTTGTTTTCTTTACATGGTGTCTTTGAATTCTCAGGGCTGTTCGGCGACAGCAATATTATTTAACATCGTATTGAAAATGATTATATTTGGATTGCTTTAACCAGATATCACATTTCCAATCATCTGCTATACAATTTATATGGTATCTGGCAAACTTAAACCGTGCCTTAATAGTTTTTCTCAAAAATTCCGATTTTAATTTGTTTAAAACTGAACTGTAACCAATATTGCGATTTGCTGGTCTTGCTGTCGATTGACTAACAGGTTTATGGCGCTGTGAATTTTAGCTGCTGGAAAAATGGCCCCAATGAAAAATATTAAAAAATACACAGATTTTAATTTTATTATAATTAATAATTACCCCAACATTTGGGGCCACCTTTTTTACCCTTGGAGCAATTGTTCATAACCTTTAGAATACAATATTGGCTTTGGACAGTTTCTTCATTATTTATTATAATTTGATTTGTGTTGAATAATTTGCAAAAAGTGTTTACCACTTGCATAACAATTATAATTAATCTAATGTGTTTTTTTAATTAAATTAATTAAAATTATTATTATCCATTTTGTATAGCAGACTATTTTGATAAGTATTAAACGTAAAATAAATTACAGAAAACATTTTTAAAATTTCTTTAAAAAAAATAAAAAAAAAACAAGAAATACAGTACTCCCCACTGTATATATAACTGGAACTCGAAAACCTTTGATGATGTGCAAAAATGAGCTTTAACTAATATGTAGAAAATTGCATTGTCTTAGAAATAACTCTAAACCAAATAGGATGCAAAATAAGTGAGAAATTTGTGAAAAATTACCTTTGACCTCCTTTAACGTACCTAATAGTAAATTATTGACCCAGGTTTTATTTTGATTTGACTTTTTTAATAAAATTTTTACAGGATATTGTGTTTAAGACACAATATTTCGTTTAAGAGCATGAAATATTTGAGTATGACATTGTAAAACATAGGGAATTACGAGGGTGGATCGGAAACTTCTTAGCCTAGCACAGAAAGAGAATAGTTAGTTTTTCAAAACATATTTTTATTTTTCTTAATATAATTTCCTGAAACTTCAATACACTTAGTCCAAAGCTTATCTAGCAATTCTATCACTTGAATAAACGAGTTTTCCTCAAGGCCTTCAAAATATTGGTTTACAACTGATGAAAAATTATTTTTTTGTTTTGTAAGCCAGGACGATTTTCAAGAATTTTTACATTGAATTGATCCAAAATGTTGCAATAGTACTTTGAATTTATTGTTTTACCCTTTTGCAGATAGTCAATCAATAAAATACCTTTAAAGTCCCAAAAAACCATTGCCATAACCTTATCAGCCGATTGAATTGTTTTTGCCTTCTTTGGGGCACTACCTCCAGTTTCAGTCCATTGCTTGGATTGTTCTTTTGTCTCTGGAGTATAGTCGTGAATCCTTGTCTCATCAACAGTTATGAAACGACGCTTAAAATCCATTTTATTTTTCTTAGAATGATCCAAACAAGCTTGAGAAATTTTCCTTTGTAAGTTATAAAAGTAAAAAAAATCTTCTCTGCTTAAATAATTCAAGAGCGATGTTTTATTAAAATTAGACTTTCAGTCAGTTTGCCTTTAAAAACTTTCAAAACAACATGCTTGATAAGCTTTGTATGTATTTTAGTGTTAAGGAAATCTTATCAACTTAATAGTTTCTCCTAAAGATATGCTTCCATCTATACTTTGTGCATATTACTCCAGATAATAACTATTGTCTCACCTAAACATTGTACACAAATGTTTTTGTGTTGCAGTTTGGCCAAAAGCTAAATTTAAAACGATTTTGTATTACAAACAAACTGTATTAGAATACGAAATACTTAGAGAAAGAGCGAGAGGAAATGCTTTTGGCCATATTGAATTCATATTAATGCAAAATAAACGATTAGATGATAGATTGATAACTATAACTACAAACACACGAAACACTTACAAAATATGTACTAATACACTAATACATATATGTAAATATATGCCAAACATACATTTTCACAAATTATATTTAGAATAATATAAAGATGTATTTGTATTTATTAGTAAGAGGTACAGTGGTATATATTGATAAAAAAGACAATGACTTTTAACAACTGGTGGGATTGTTCTTAAACTCGTAATAATAAAAGAAAAATAATTACGCCTTCTAATAAATGCAGCAGAGATTTAAATTTGTTTTAAAAATTAAAATTTAAAAAGTTTGCTTAACATTTCTTCCACTTGTCTTATCTTCCATCCACTGTGCTACGTATCCCATTTACGCATCTCTACAGGCTGCCTAAATATCTGCTAAAATTATCAAGATTTGTTAGAAAACACCAACAACAATACCTATAATTATGTAAATAATTTGCAATAACAAAGTAAAATTTATTTATACACAAATACACACTTAATCGTCAGTATCAACGGCAAATCTAAATGAAATTGCTTACAAATTTTGCATAAAATATTCAATTAATTTATAAATGATTAAATTCCCAAATTGTATTTATTTCTATTCACTGAAGATACATTTAGCAAGTAAATTTAACCGGAGTATAGAAATTTGTGGAGAACACACAGACATAATGAGTAATAAGCAATAACTTGATTATAGGATACAACTATAACTATACTAAGGTATGGAGAGACACAGAGAGAGAGAGAGAGAGAGAGAAAGGAGTCATGTGGCAGAAAGTATGGCTAATGGATTAATATGGGTAATTTAATCACTACAAGATTTTGTGATTATTTCGGAGTACAAAGAAAGAAAGTATTTACAAAGCAGATTTATTTGTAATATTATTTAATTAAATATGGAACAATGTTTAGTACCTACTATTAGTAAGAAAAACAAGGCTTCAAGAGATAGACATTTTGAGATAATTTGTTACTAAAAAATAAATTATATTTTATAGACATAAAAGTAGTATTCTAAGTTCATTATAAAACATTTTCACTCTTTTATAAAGATAATGTGAATGTTGTTTTACCCATCGTACTTTCTTCATATAATGCTGATTTTCCTTTGCAAATATTGCTGCTCTTGATATTATAATTTTGGCTTTTTCTTTTGCAATATGAATAAGGTTTTGTAACTTGGTTTAAAGATTTTGTTTGATTTGAGAATCGGAAACAACATCATCACGTTGACCTGATGAGATATAAATATTGTAATAAAGGCTTTCATACTATTGCTATCCATGGTTGGTTGGTGGTTGGTTTACGTGGTTACCTGCTACCTACAAGTATTCAAGTGGAATCTTTTGATTCCGTTTTGAAAACCATCACACCACTCGTTGAATGGATGATAGTACTATATCTTTTCCAGAAGCAAGTATATAATGTGTACTTTATCCAGCCTGCTGCGGGCGTTCTTACTCTGGCAGTTCTTGACTGATAGAGCTGAAAATTTGTCTCTGGCCTACTATCCAATAGTACTAACCTTGGTGCAAATTTCATCCAAATCGGAAGACATCGATTTTTAAAATTGGGTCACTTGACGTGAAATTCACCATATACATATAAAAATCTCATAGGTGTAAACTAAAATAAACTACCTGAGTTGATGTTTAAATATTTAGTTAGCATACTCACCTTATAAAACAGCTTAGATTAGTTTAGCATAACTAAGCTTGAAATCTACATAAGAATTTTAGCCACACGCTATTTTGCTTTTGTAAAATATTTTCTACAAATTGTTTGAGTACTGTGACATTTACATGAGATTTGCATGAAATTAAAAACGCCTTTAACCCACAAAGTGAAAAGAAATAAAGTGGAAAAAACGCACCCAGTCTTGGAATGCGAATGTGATGAATGATGGTCGCTGAAATTAAACGTGTGTTTGTTTGTTTCTTTATTTTATTCATTTTTTTTTTTTCATAAAAAATTTAAATATTTTGTTGTCATTGTTGTGGTTGTTATTTACACGAGTCTTCAACTGTATATTAAATATGTGTATCTACAATTAAATTAACGACACATAAAACGCATTAAGCATTTGTCACATGCATCAGCAGCAGCGGTACCGTAGTATTTGGTTTATTATGCAGAAATTTATTCAACGATACAGCACAAAATCTAGTTGGCAAAAAACATGCAACAACGAATGACATCATTTCAATGCTTTGAGCCAGTCAGTAATAATTTATTTGGTTTGTATTGGTTTGTTTGATGGTTCTTCTGTTGAGCAGAGTTGCATGTTCCTTTTAACAAAAGAACTGCTGTAAACATAAAAAATTTAAACTACAAAGTATAAACTTGTTTAAGTAAAGATGGATTGCATGCGGTACACTGTTTCTCACTGTATAGAATGAATATATAGAGAGTTTTGGACAGCAATTCAGTGAAACATTACAAAGATTTTGGCAAACTAACCGTCAAAGAAGATTTGGGTGCCGAATAATCATTTGTCGTCGAATTTGGAAAGACATTTTTCCAAAGAATACAATTATTTGCGTACAGGGGCCAAATTACCGCATTCGTGATAGAATGAGCTATTGTATCGAAAAATTATTTCGATTTCGAAATTATGATAAAATTTCTTGCTCGATATCGAATGCCATAATCTCAAATAAAAAAATTACGATCAATTTTACTCGATATCGAATGCGGTAATTTGGCCCCAGATCTTTCCTGCACAATTGCTATCAAAATATGTACATATGTAGATATACAAAGATGCAACCCCGTTTTTACTAGTATGACTGTAAAAGCAGTTCATTTGGAAGTGCTTAATAATTTTCCGTTGGATTCATTTGTATTTTGATTTAAAAAATTTATTTAGCTTTGTATAGACGGTTCTCAGATAATACAATGTTGTCAGATCTAGCAATGTGCTAGCAATGTTCTGACATTGAAAAATTGTTTGCAAAAGATAAATTGCCAGTTCAGACGACTGTAAGAAAATCTTACAATTTCATTGGCACACATTGAATTTATCTGTCAACGGAAATTTTCAGATCACACGGTTGTCAGATTGTTGTTTATAGACCCAGTTTAGCTTCATATGTGGTACTTTTTTTAGTCCCAGTTTATTTATTTATTTATTCGTGATAATTTTTTTTAGTTCCAGTTTAGCTTTGTTCGTGGTCTCTTTTTTAGCCCCAATTTAGCTTTATTCGTGGTTCTTTTTTAGTCCCAGTTTAGCTTTGTTCGTGGTCCCTTTTTTAGCCCATATTTAGCTTTATTCGTGGTTCTTTTTTAGTCCCAGTTTAGCTTTGTTCGTGGTCCTTTTTTAGTCCCAGTTTAGCTTCATTCGTGGTCCTTTTTTAATCCCAGTTTAGCTTCATTCGTGGTTATTTGTGTAGAACCAATTAAGCTTCATTTGTGATACTTTTTTAGTCCCAGTTTATTTATTTATTCGTGATAATTTTTTTAGTTCCAGTTTAGCTTTGTTCGTGGTCCCTTTTTTAGCCCCAATTTAGCTTTATTCGTGGTTCTTTTTTAGTCCCAGTTTAGCTTTGTTCGTGGTCCTTTTTTAGTCCCAGTTTAGCTTCATTCGTGGTCCTTTTTTAATCCCAGTTTAGCTTCATTCGTGGTTATTTGTGTAGAACCAGTTAAGCTTCATTTGTGATACTTTTTTTAGTCCCAGTTTATTTATTTATTCGTGATAATTTTTTTAGTTCCAGTTTAGCTTTGTTCGTGGTCTCTTTTTTAGCCCCAATTTAGCTTTATTCGTGGTTCTTTTTTAGTCCCAGTTTAGCTTTGTTCGTGGTCCTTTTTTAGTCCCAGTTTAGCTTCATTCGTGGTCCTTTTTTAATCCCAGTTTAGCTTCATTCGTGATACTTTTTCACTCCCAGTTTAGCTTCATTCAGGTTACTTTTTCACTCCCAGTTTATTTCTTCATTCTTAGTCCGTTTTTAGTCTCAGTTTAGTTTCATTTGTGGTTCTTTTTATAGACCCAGTTAAGCTTCACGAGCTCTTTTAATCCCAGCTAATTTCTTCATTCGTGGTCCTTTTTTCAGTCCCAGCTTAGCCTTAGTCCTTATTCGTGGTACTTCTTTTAGTCCCAGTTTAGCTTTGTTCGTGATAATTTTTTTAGTTGCAGTTTAGCTTTGCTAGTGGTCCTTTTTAGTCCCAATTTAGCTTCTTTCGTGGTCCTTTTTTTAGTCCCAATTTAGCTTCATTCATTATACTTTTTTAGTCCCATTTTAGCTTCATTCGTGGTCCTTTTTTAATCCCAGTTTAGCCTTATTCATGCTCCTTTTCTTAGTCCCAGTTTAGTTTCATTCATGGAACTTTTTCACTCTCAGTTTATTTCCTCATTCTTGGTCCTTTTTTAGCCTCAGTTTAGTTTCATTTGTGGTTCTCTTTATAGACCCAGTTTAGCTTCACTCGTGATCCTCTTTTAATCCCAGCTTATTTCTTCATTCGTAGTCCTTTTTTTAGAGTCCCAGCTTAGCATTAGTCCTTATTCGTAGTACTTCTTTTAGTCACAGTTTAGTTTCATTTGTGGTACTTTTTTAGTTCCAGTTTAGCTTCATTCGTGTTTATTTGTATAGACCCAGTTTAGCTTTCTTCGTGGTTCTCTTTTTAGTCCCACTTCAATCAGTTTCCAATATTGTTAACTATTGAATAGTAGTTTAGGCAACAGTGTTCTTACCACCTTAAGGTCATGCAAATAATGAAAATGATCACAGTTTCAAAACGTTTCACAAACTTGTTATCGTCAATCATTGCCATATATTAGTCATTTACTACAGAGCTAGAAAAACCTCCACGCACATTCTCAAATATAATGCCCTAGTAACTCTACAACATGGACTGTAAAACCTTTAAAAAAAGAAAACGAAATTAACATGGCTGTATGTCGCCACAGCACAGCCAAACACAATAGCAGTTACCTCATCAAGAATGTATGAGAATACCATCACTGGATGGATAAGAATATTTGTGGCCCTGCTGTTGATGATGATGATAAAGCTTCTTGAGACAGAACGTCATGGACACATGATGACATTTTATACTCGTACATGTAATCATGATGATATTTAAACTAAAACTGGAAATGTATACAGGCATTATGGAACATTATTTGCCACAGAGATCTATTGTATGTATGTACAATTTAACAAAAAAAATAGCACTCCCTCAAAACATAAATTTCTTGTGCAAAAGTGTTTGTGTTTTTTTTTATTACTCTGTGTTTATTATACCAAAAACTCAACTAATGATTGAGTTATATTTATGTATAAGACATAAAAAGAAATCATCTTTTACATTTTCCTTGATGAAGATGATCGTAAATGGCACACGAAAAGATGACAACATGTAGAATTTAGTTGATATTTAATTTTTTCAATTCCAACAGCCACTTAAAATTTGTTTTTAAGCTCGCTCACAAAGTTAACAAAAACTAGACGCATTTTAACTTAACTTAAATAAGTCCAATAATGAATCTATTTTTATTCATATATCTATATGAGCCCCTGTTCACAGTGACCGCTGTGTGTGGCATTTTCTGGTATTTCCATGCTTAACCACACGATGACATTTAATGTTTTTGGCTTGCAAGCTTTTTTTTATTAAAAATAAAGTTTATATTTTTAGCTGTGTCTGTGTTAATATGAATAATTCAAAAAGCTTTACATACTGTCTTTTTCTATTTATGTATACATAAGAGAAATTTTGTTTATTTTTTTTTTTATTTTGCATTTTTGCAAGAATTGGAATGACTTCAACATTTTGTGTAAATTTATTCACAGTACAGTTCCACCTTGGTATAACGAATCTTAAGGGGATTAGACAAAAAAAAACCTTATATCAAATAATTCGTTACAATGAGGTTCGCAATATCGAGGGGAAGTTGCATTTCTATTCGTTATAACGAGGTAATAAAAAATTTTGTATATTAATCATCATCAGCTTACCATGTTATAGCGAACGATTTCCGCTATTAAATCATTGCAAACACAATTTTATGTTTATCTGTTTCATATAATTTTGATTAATTGATGGAAATGGTTATGCAAAGGTTGTAAGTTGACAGAATTCGTTAAATAGAGGTAAATAATTCTTTCTATTTCATTAGTCTGCAGTGAATGAAAAGTCGTTATAACGCGGCTATTGACAAATGTATTCGTAATAGATTGGTTTATTTTGTATTAAATCTTATGGAGCGTTGTAGGGAATTTCAAAACATTCGTTAAATCGAGGAATTCGTTATAGTGAGGGTCGTTATATCGAGGTTTGACTGTAGTTATAAAACGTTAGCAGTATTTAGTTTGTACAGGGTTTTCCAATAAGGACTTGACAACTTTTTTTTAAATAAAACGCAAACCGTTTGAGATGTGCTGTGTGGCTTGTGGCACCGTCTTGTTGAAACCACATGTCATCCAAGTCCATGTGTTCCAATTCGGGCCAAAAATAATCGCTAATCATTGCGCGATAACGATCGCCATTCACAGTAACGTGACGATCGTTATTGTCGACGAAAAAATATGGCCCAATGACGCCGCCGGCATGCAAAGCGCACCAAACAGTAATTTTTTGTGGATGAAGTGGTGATTCGTGAAGCACATGTGGATTTTCAGCAGACCAATAACGCATATTTTGCTTATTGACGAACCCATTGAGCCAAAAATGAGCTTCGTCACTGAAGCTGATTTTGCGATGAAATTCATCATCTTGGTGCATCTTCTCCAGAGCCCAATCGGAGAACGTACGTCGACTCAAATGGTCCATCGGCTTCAATTCTTGAGTCAGCTTAATCTTGTATGGGTGTAAACCCAGATCCTTACGCAAAATTCGCCATAAAGTGGTCTTGGGGATGCCCAGTTCTTGAGAACGCCGCGGAATCGACTGATTTGAATCGTTTGCTACGGACGCCTGAACGGCAGCGATATTTTCGGAGCTTCGACCAGGCCGTTGTCTCACTGGCACGACAGCATCACACAATGAATATGTAGACTCAAATTTTTGCACTAAACTTGTTATTGCTTGTCTACTAGGGCGAGAATTACGACCGAAAATTGGAGTTAACGCTCTTAAAGTTGCGGTCACCGACTCCGAATTTCGGTAGTACATTTTTATAATTTCCAAACGTTGTTCCTTCGTGTACTTTACCATAACGAAAATGTTAAGTTTACTGAAAAAAAAGAAAGCAACAATTAGATGATCAGTGAAATAGTGCGTTCACAATTTAAATTCAGAGTTGTCAAGTAGCTATTAGAAAACCCGTTACAAAGTCAAGCTATTCTCAAATCTAGCTTAGGTTTTTGTAAAGAATTCTAACAGCCATGTTACAGAATTACTTCCGTTCGAAAGTGGAATTAATTCTGTATTTTTCCTTCATAGAAACAGTAAAAGGAAACAGTTTTTCGGTAAAATCTAAAATCTGGGGCCAGATTACCGCATTCGTGATCGAATGAGCTATAGTATCGAAAAATGATTTCGATATCGAAATTATGATAAAATGTACTAAATTTCTTGCTAGATATGGAATGCCATAATCTCAAATAAGAAAATTACGATCAATTTTACTCGATGTCGAATGCGGTAATTTGGCCCCTGATCTTATAACCACAATCTCTACGCTTTCCAACAAGTTGTCTTTCAAAATCTGATGGTACTTAAACTATTTGGTACCTTTCCTCTTTTGTTATGGACCAGATTTTCATGAACGAAGCGCACAATTATTTTTTGGATTGTGGAAGCTTTAATGTTTAATGTGTTTTGATATGGTTTAGTTTCGAAAATGGGCAAAAACGAATCATGTACTCCAGAAATGAGACGGCTAATTGTGCAGTGTTACCAAAATGAAAAACTTTCAATGTCAACTATTGCACAAAAGTTTTCAGCCTCAAAAAAAAATGGCATTTGGTATAATTCACTTGTACATTAATACAAAGGAGTTTGCGACCCCAGCTAGCAAACCTAGTACTCGAAAGACCACTTAGGCAGAAGATAGAGTTATTTGTAGAGCCAGTAAAAAATCCACTTTAATCTTCGTGTGCAACAAAGGCTGAAATTGAACAGTACATGAGCGCAGAAATATCAACACGAACAATAAGAAGACGCTTAAATGAGTCAGGACTTCGTGAATGCATTGCACAAAAAAACCTCATGTCTCAAAGAAAATATCATGAAGCGGTTGCGGTTTGCAAGAGAAATGCTCAGAAAAGATTCACGTTACTGGAGCGACAAATCTAAGTTTAACTTGTTCCAATCTGATGGAAAATCGTATGTTAAACGTCCTCCAAATAAAGCATTAGACCCCAGGTACACTGTTAAAACAGTGAAACACAGTGGCGCGTCTTTTTCTTGGCGTGGTGTGGTTCCAATTAACGAGTTCCGGGAATAATGGATCAGCATCAATATAAAAACATTTTGGAAAATGTAACGGAACCGTATTGCTTTGAGAATATGCCCGTTTAATATATTTTCCAGCATGATAATGACCCAAAGTACACTTCACGGTTAGTGAGGTGTTTTTATAATTATTAAGGAGTTTCCTTAAGGCTAATTTGGTCAAATGTTTGTTTCCAAACGTAAATAAAAAACTTGTTGGATTCTTATTTTTATTTTATTTTCCCAACGTTTCGTTAGTTTTATTCTAACTTCTTCAGGGGTCTCGTTCTATTAATTAAATTAACTAAAGTTAGTATTAACCTTAAATAAATTCTGCGTCCTTTAGTTTACTTTCTTAATTAACAATTTCAATAACACATCATAATTTGTTTGAACGCAACGCAATTTATTTAAACTTGCATTTAATTCAAACAACGTTTAGAAATTTTTGACTAACCACAACATAGTCTTGACCGTAAACCATGAATATATGAACAAATATAAATGCTGAAAAATCGTTTCTAATTATATGGCCACCACTGTATACGAGTATAAGCTGTTGTGGTAAGCACTTGCCTAGCAAAGTGACAGAATATTGACAGTTTACTTGTGAAGTTTTTGCTGCCAATTTACAAAAAAAAAAAAACGTTTTTCTTTAACGTTGGTCTCCAGTTATATTTTTTTAATTTTTTTTTTTAATTTAAAAAATCTCAATAAATCTTCATTCGTTTGCATTGCTGGTTGTTTCTTGCAACTTTAAGCACAGTATTGTCATTATTTAATTTAATTTGTTTTTATTTTCTGACAACCAAAAATGAATAAAATTCATTTTAAACGCTTATAAAAACTTCACAAGTATATTTTCCTCCAAATACGAAAAACAGTATGTTTAAATTTGGTACAATTATATGGTTTGTGGCTCAAACTACCCTGTCATCTACGCATACATACAGTCAGTAATAAAACATCACACAAACTGTACTGTTGGGTACTGTACTCGTACTGTAAAAACTAGTGTAACAAGAACAAAAATCTCTGAAATGAAAACTTTTCTTTAACAGTTTACCATTTTACTTTTTGAATAATTCATAACCAGCCTTAAGTATGTGAATCCAAAAGTCTTTAATGTAATAAAATGCAATTATATGAAAAATGTTCCTTAAAGACACAAAACAAAATATAAATATACGAGAAACGAAAGAAACAAGAAAACAGTACAACTCAAATAGAATCGAATGGACATACTGGGTCCAGTATGAAATTGTGCTGCATTTTATTGTGACATTTTTGTAATATTTATTTTTATACATTTTTTTATATATATATATTTTTTTTTGGAGTTAAACAACTGGGGAAAAACTCAATCCAACATCTTACAACTTTGTTGTATTGTCCATTTCTTAACCCACAGTAGTTTGCAAGTGGGGGAAAACTTAAACACAGACACTGTCTTTTATTATCTTGGGCATCATTCTGAATATCTATTATGACTGCAAGTGAGTGAGTATTTGTATATTTACTTATGTCCAAAGGCTAAAGACACCAAGTTGACTGAGTGACAGACTGACTCTCAGTCAGTTTGTTTTTGCGTTTTTGCCATATAGTCGTCCTATATTTTTTGTTTTTTGTGTTTTTGTAGTTTTATTTGATTATATAAAAGAAAAATTGACGTTTTAAATCAATTATCCCTGGTCTAAAGTTAAATATAAATGAATTTTAAAGTACCAACTGAAACAACTGATACAGACACAGATACTGTCTAGAACTCGCTAAATATACGAGGTCTAATCAAAGAATAACCGTTATTTTCAAATTTCGTGAGTTACGTATGTTCGATTTTCGCATTTTATTCTTCTCTTAGGTTGATACACATGTCTGTCATATATGTTGGTAATATCAGCCATCTTGGATTGTCAGTTTGTTTTTGACAGATAAAAAGGTTATAGCGTGTTCAGATATGAACCTTAATTGCGATAATCGCAATTAACGCCATTATTGAGCACAATATTCCATATAAAATCGCAATTAATTATTGCGCAATAAGTACGAAATTGTTATAATATTGAGTAAGATTTCGAATGCAACACTGTGCACAACTGTGTTTAGTGAACAAAATTGTATAAAATGGTAAATGTCAACAAAAGAAAACAAGAGAAATCATTAAAAAATCAATGTGAATGTAAGTTTGTTTACATAGAAACACAACAACCATATAGAGTATTTTTTGTATTGTTTTCCAACTGTCAAATGATTATTGAGAAGCTGAAAATTGCGTATGCCTGAACACTTAAAATAATATTGTCAATTAACCGAATATTGACTCAATTAAGTTTCATATCTGAACACAGTATTAGACGTGTTTTGGTGTGCTCTTCGATTTTTTAATATTGGAAAAAATGGATCAAAGAAACTGTATTAAGTTTTGTGTAAAAAATTAAATTAAATGCGCCAGGACATTTGAAATGTTGACTGTGGCGTTTGGCGAGTCTACTATGAGCAGAACACAAGTTCAATTGTGCTATAACCGGTTTAGGGAAGGCCGAGAAGATGTCAATGACGATGCTCGTCCTGGTCGTCCGAGCACGTAAACAACCGATCAAAACATTGAAGCAGTGAAGAAAATGATTTTGGATAATCGTCGAAGCACTATCAGAGAGGTTGCTGATGATGTTGGCATATTGTTTGGTTCATGCCAAGCAATTTTTACAGTTATTTTAGACATGAAACGTGCGGCAGTGAAGATTGAAGAGCACAACTAACGTCGTATGGACATCGCTTAGGAGCTGTTGAACATATTCAACGACGATCCAGATTTCCTCAAAAAGGTCATAACTGGTGACGAATCATGAGTGTATGGCTATGACATTGAAACCGAAGCCCAATCATCGCAATGAAAACGTCCAAAAGAGCCAAGACCGATAACAGCACATCAAGTTCGGGCAAATGTGAAGTGAGCAACACTGTTTTCTTCGACTGCAATGACGTGGAGCATCATGAATTCTTGCCACAAGGTCTTACGGTCGATAAGGAATACTACCTTGAAGTTATGCGCGGTTTGCGCGAAGCAATTCGTCAGAAACGCACAGAATTGTGGAAAAACCAATCATGATAACGCACCAGCTCACACATTGTTTTTGGTCAAAAACAAAACCGTTATCATGCCTTAACCACCGTATTCACCGGACTTGGCCCCCGCTGACTTTTTCCTCTTCCCAAAACAGAAGACATCGATGAAAGGAAAGCGTTTTGCTACGATAGAGGAGATAAAAGAAAAATCGAAACAGAAGCTGTTGGCGATCCCATAAAGCGCGTTTCAGAAGTGTTTCGAGGATTGGAAAAAACGCTGGCACAAGTGTATTATATCTGACGAAGATAGTTATTGATGAATAATTAAATACTTTTTGAAAAAATTTAAAATAACGGTTATTTTTTGATCAGATCTCGTATGTAGGTTTTTATGTTTAAAAAAAAACCCTCATACAATGTCAACACTTCTGGTGTATTTACAGTGCTTAATACAAATAAACTCCCAATTGTTTTAATATCCTAAAACACTCTCAATTTAGTCTGTTTTTAAGCCTTAAAAAGCTTTTAGTTTAATAAATTTTTTATTTTATTTTCTTAAGTGTTTCATTATTTTTTTACTTTACTGTAACTTCTACTGCAAGCTAAGTATTGTTTGCCTTTACCCGAGTATATTTAGTTTGCAGCTCAAAAAAAAAAACCAAGAAAAGAAATGATTTATCTTTAGGAATATAGTTTTTCTATTAGAAAAATAAATTGTCTATGTTTGAATTGCAAGTATATCTGAGACAAATGTCAACTTTTTGTTTTTTTTTTCTTCTTACAGATTGTTTTGCTGCATTTCAACAACGACTGACTTTCTTTCCCTTAAGTTTAGTTCAGTTTTTGTTTGTGTGAAAAAAATAGTATTTATGTTGGTAAGTAAATTTCATTATTTATGCATCTAATTGGAGTGTAGGTTTAATTCTATTTAATTGATTATAAGAAAATGTAATTTTCTTTTAATTTTTTTACATCTCATATACTGTTTACTTTATTAAAACAAGTCCAGCAAAAGCTAGGTTATGATTACATACTTTGTAATGACTACTATACACTGTTTGCATTACATAGAGCTAGTTTTGTAGGGGTCGACCTGAATGTGCCTGAGAACTTTCAATTATGAACTTCCAGAATAGTAAAAGGTCTTGTGTTCTAACAGGTGCATATTGATGTTGACTCTTTTACTACTTGAAATGTTATTAATAGAAGCTTTTATTACAATGATTCGTTCAAAAATTCACTATGGAAATGGTGAAAATCTAAAAGATTCATTTTGTGAAATTCGTGATTGACAAAAATTGCCGCATTTGAGCTTCTGAAAATCCAAGAGTAATTTATTACCATCCTTAGCAATGTAAATGTGTCAATGTATTGTGCGCTATGTAGTTTGAAAACCTGATTGAGCCATTTTTTTTCGAAAATTCGGCTGGAAATACTGTAACGGTTAATTGATCATGCTTTTGAAAGATGGTAACAACTTTTGACTTTTTATTGATGATATGGATATCACTGACACCGATAATTTATAAAATTAATATACATATAAATATATAAAGTGATAATTTCACGAAATTCAGTTTACTGGACGCATATGAGGAGCATTGACTTCAAATGCCCCATAAAAAGTAATTAAATGTTGGCAGATCACACGATCTAGTCAATTCTTGCTAAAATAAGAGAGTACACGAAACAGAGGCAATGTCTCATGCATCTTTTTTTTGTGCATCGTCTTTCATATTCTGTATTTTTGTTTTCTTGTGTAAGGCTCAATTTTTACTAACTCAAAACTGTCAGCTGTCAAACTATATTTTATATTTTCTGATGGGCAACACTGTACTGCTCAAATAACGGCACTTGGGGATTTTTGTTCTTTAGGTCTCTTTCTACAATTGCGCATAACTTTTCAATTGTGTTAAGATCATGACTTTGGTTTGGCTAATCAAGAACAGCAATATTTTGATCAAAAAGCTTTGGGTCATTATCATGCTGGAAAATGCATTGGTTCCATTACATTTTCCATAACGTTTTTATACTGATGCTGAACCATTATTCCCGGAACTCGTTAATTGGAACCACACCACGCCAAGAAAAAGACGCGCCACTGTGATTCACTGTTTTAACAGTGTACCTGGTGTCTAAGGCTTTATTTGGAGGACGTTTAACATACGATTTTCCATCAGATTGGAACAAGTTAAACTTAGATTTGTCGCTCCAGTAACGTGAATCTTTTCTGAGCATTTCTCTTGCAAACCGCAACCGCTTCATGATATTTTCTTTGAGACATGAGGTTTTTTTGTGCAATGCATTCACGAAGTCCTGACTCATTTAAGCGTCTTCTTATTGTTCGTGTTGATATTTCTGCGCTCATGTACTGTTCAATTTCAGCCTTTGTTTCACGCGAAGATTAAAGTGGATTTTTTTACCCGCTCTACAAATAAATCTATCTTCTGCTTAAGTGGTCTTTCGAGTCCTAGATTTGCTAGCTAGGGTTGCAAACTCCTTTGTATTTATGTACAAGTGAATTGCACCAAATACCATTTTTTTGAGGCTGAAAACTTTGTGCAATAGTTGACATTGAAAGTTTTTCATTTTGGTAACACTGCACACTTAGCCGTCTCATTTCTGGAGTACATGATTCGTTTTTGCCCATTTTCGAAACTAAACCATATCAAAACACATTAAACATTAAAGCTTCCACAATCCAAAAAATAATTGTGCGCTTCGTTCATGAAAATCTGGTCCATAACAAAAGAGGAAAGGTACCAAATAGTTCAAGTACCATCAGATTTTGAAAGACAACTTGTTGGAAAGCGTAGAGAATATGGTTATAAGATCAGGGGCCAAATTACCGCATTCGATATCGAGTAAAATTGATCGTAATTTTCTTATTTGAGATTATGGCATTTGATATCTAGCAAGAAATTTAGTACATTTTATCATAATTTCGGTAATCTGGCCCCAGATTTTAGATTTTACCGAAAAACTGTTTCCTTTTACTGTTTCTATAAAGGCAAAATACAGAATTAATTCCACTTTCGAACGGAATTAATTCTGTAACATGGCTGTTAGAATTCTTTACAAAAACCTAAGCTAGATTTGAGAATAGCTTGACTTTGTACAAACTAAATACTGCTCAGACAGACAGATAGATGCGCCACTGTGTTTCACTGTTTTAACAGGGTACCTGGGGTCTAAGGCTTTATTTGGAGGACGTATAACATACGATTTTCTATCAGATTGGAGCCAGTTGAACTTAGATTAATTGCTCCAGAGAAACCTATTCCAGTAACGTGGCTTCTTTTTTTTTTTTTTTTTTTTTTTTTTTTTTTGAGAAATGAGCATTTTTTTTTGTGCAATGCACCCACAAAGTCGTGACTTATTTAAGCGTCTTCTTATTGTCCGTGTGGATATGTCTGCATTTATTTGCTGCCCCCCAATTTCAGCCTTGATTTCGCCCGATGGATTTT
This sequence comes from Bellardia pandia, assembly GCA_916048285.2. NCBI lineage: Eukaryota > Metazoa > Arthropoda > Insecta > Diptera > Calliphoridae > Bellardia > Bellardia pandia. Next base: position 47,419,109 of record OU696530.1, read on the forward strand.
TTACTGGCTCTACAAATAACTTTATCTTCTGCTAAAATGGTATTAGCTAGGGTTGCAAACTTAATTTAATTTAACTGTAACAATGTTGATTCTTTACTCATTCAATAACGATAAAAACAATTTATAGTGAAGGTCTTTAAAAAAGCTTATTATATCAAAGCATCGTTTCTTATTATATGTCCATCACTGTAGCTATAGTTTAGCTGCAATCCTAGCTAAAGAGTAATTTTTTAAGAGCTTTCGGATTTGATTTAAAAAAACACATTCAGTTTAGAGAAATGTTTGAAATCTTTATTTGAGTCGATAGAACGATCTATATAAATTAATGTTTAAAGATGATTTTATGTTGACCGCGGCAAATAGTTCATATGCTGGTTCTAATTTTGACATACTATCGGCAACATATCAACTGGTATCTCACTAAAAAAAAAAAACTTCCAGTGCGTCATCCGTTGCGAGCTTGTTTCTATAGATAAGCAGTTAAATTCTAGACGGCCAATTGATCGAACTCTGTGCTATGTGGTATGTGGCATCGTCTGTTTGAAACAAATTTGTAATCATCGCACGGTAGCGCTCACTATTCACAGTAACGTTCCTTCATCGTCTTTAAAAAATTATGGTCCAATGATGCCAGTGTCCCATAATCCACACCAAACACTGCATTTTTCGTGATATTTTGGCGGTTCTTGCAATGCTGCTTACTGATACAAAAAAGCATACAAACTGACTAATGGTCGAATTCACAGTCTTTAGTTAGCTAATGACAAAGGCTTAACTAATGATTCTTTATTCGCAATGCTTAGTTTTCCATATGAATATCAAGTAATAGTTAAACAATAGTTAGTATTTTAGTTTACCAATGGTTAACTAATGACCGAGAATTCGGCCATAAGAAATCTAAGTAATAATCCATATTTTGCTTCTATTGTTTTATTTACATATGTAGTTTCATTTTGATTTTATAGAAAATTGTTCCAGAAGTATCATATGCATATTTTATTTTAAAATTTTTTATTAACTTTTTTAACTTTCTTATGAGAATAATGATCACAATCAGTATCCATTTTAATATTTGGTAAGAGACAAATATCCACAGCATTCGTGTTACTAATTTGAAGAAATTTAACTTTCAACCAACAATTAAACAAATGCCAACTTTGTTTTAATATATTTGGGTTTTTTTTTTTTAATTAAAAGTGTATTTACGACTTTTTGGTTTATACAGTTATTAACATTGTAGTTGTGGGCTTTTGAAATGTATTAATAAAATCGATGTGTTTCGGCATATGAAAGTAAAATTTCAAAGAAATAAGGACTTAGGTTAATTACATTATAATCAATCAAAAAATCGATTTTCAATTTTAGTTTTAGTTACGGCCTTTTGGATTTTAGGTGACGATATACTGTTCTATCTCGTGGTTGTTTATATAGTCCTGGGTATAGTTAACTAATTATATACATTTATTTTCAAAGACCATCTTTAGCTTCCATTGTTGTGTTTACTGTGCTAATTTAGCTTCTATTGTAGTTGTAAATAAATCTGTATACAGTTCCATTATTGCTTTTCTACAGTCCAAATTTATCGTTTATTATTAACATGTATGCAGTGTCAATTTAATTTCTATTGTAGCTCTTTAGACAGTCCCAATTAAGCTGCCCCAAATTGTTGTGCCCTGTCTTTTAAACCTTTTTTTGCCAAGCTGCCAACACCAGATTTAATTGTTTATAACACCAGGGATTTTACTTGAATTGTTAAAAATAACCAATACTTTAAAGTTTATCTCAAGCTTAAATTTATGGTTAAACCACCACATTTTTTCTACCTTTTTTTATAAAAGGAAAAATGAAATATAAAATAAAATACATTCATCTCTCCTGCAGCAGAGTTGCATGTTGCAACGTGGGTTCTTTATTATAAACAAAACAGAACAGAAAAGAACAATAGTGTTCCCTTATCATTTTTTTTCTCTCTACATACTTTTGCATTCCACATATGTACATTAGGGTGACCCCGTTTGTATGGAGAAAAAATAAGGTATCGATGTTCCCGACTAATATAAAAATTTGAATTATTTTAAGACTACGTTGCTCAATTTTTTTGTCCTCGGGTCAATATTTGGTGAGCTGGATCAAAGGATAAAAAGGTCCTTTTTAGAGGTTTTCCGTTTTTTTAAAATTCTACCTATTTTTATGAATTTTTTTTAAACCCTAATTCTTGCCTATCTGACAATCTCTGTTAACTCAATTCGTTAATGTAATGGATATTAAAATAACGTAAATTTTATAAGCTAAAAAACAGGAAAACCCATTTGGGTTAAATTGCATGATGTTTATAATCAAGAAATTTCAACTATTTATTTAAGTAAATTCTATGAAAAAATAAAAAAACACTAAGATTTTGTCAGAAAATTTCAAAATTTTTGAATTTAAAAAAATATTTTTTTTTTAATTTTTGATAACCCATTGAATGCGTCTCTGAAAGACCTTTCATATGATATCAAATTTACATATAGTTCCCTTGGGGGAAATGTGAAAAAATCAAAAAACCTCTAAAAAGGACCTTTTTATTCTTTGATCCAGCTCACCAAATATTGACCCCAGGATAAAAAAAATGAGAAACGTAGTCTTAAAATTAATCAAATTTTCATATTAGTCGGGAACATTCGGAACTTTATTTTGGGGCCATCCTAATGTACATACATGTCATTGACATGAAAGTGCCTGTTTTATGTTAAAACCTTTGTGTAGGATAAAAAATGCATAAAACAAAACTATAAAGGACCAAAAAAATAGAGCCCTGACAAAAAGTATACATATGTACATGTACAAGTACATATAAAAAAAAAAACAAACAAAACATTATGACCCACTAATAAATAAATAACAGGATTCTCTGAGTCACAGTTTAATTTTATAAAAAGAACTATTTACATACATATGTATGTTTGTATGTTTGTATGTCGAAAAGACGAAACATTTCAATTGACATTATTATTAAACAAAATAGAACAAAAGCCATAAAGAAAATACAGAAAGGAAAATAAGTTAAATAAAAACAATGGAAAGGACTTTTTAGCAGTAATATGAAAAGGAAGGAAATGCAGAGATTTTCTTTTTTTACGTTAAGTACTGACAGAAAGAATTGAGAGCAAAAAAAAAAGAAAGGACTTTTTGAAATTATTAAAATTCGATTTAATATTTTCTATTTGTAACAAAAACTTATTGAGTTTACTTTTATAATTCATAATTATTCACATAAAAATAAACCTATCTATATATCAATTCTTTAATTGTATGGCAAGTTCCTCCATCATTTATCATTCTTTTATGCTCAAATATTTTAATATACATCTAACAAAATCTGACCATTATCATTTTTTTCCTTTTTCTCAGCCATTAACGCGCTAACAAGCTTAAAAGAATAAAAAAAACTTCAATACGAAAAGATTCTTTTTCACAAATTGATTTAATAAATGACAGGATTTCATTTTAATTATCCTTAAAACTATAAATACCGAGCGCAGAGGAAAAAAATTATAATAATCAAAAGTTTAATTTTTTTCCATCTACTTTTAACAAACTTAATTTTTGTCATTAATTTTTATTGTTTTGCAAAAAAAAAGAATGGCAAAAGAAAGACTGAACAAAACACACAAATGAAACAAGAAAAAGGGAATATTTCCTCATTTATATTTTGCAAAAACCGCTATAAACCATTATAATATTCGTACTATACACTCATTCATTTTATGTCGTCATTATTTTACATACACATACATATGTATGTATAGAAACATTTATGGAAAAGGAACCAGCAACCAGGAGAGAAAAGTTGTTTGAAACAACCTCTTTTTTTACAATGGAAATGAAATAAATAAGGTAACGAGAGTTTTAGGTAAACGAAACGTTCTGTATTTATATAGTCCCAATAAAGCTTTAATTAGCATGTTTATATATGGGTAGTCCCATTGTTGCTTAAAGCGTAGTCCCAGTTTAGTTTAAATCTAGTTCATTAAATAGTCCCAGTCCCAGTTTATTCGCAATTTATATTGTCTCAGTTTAGCTTCCATCGTGATTCTTTATATTGTCACGAATTAGCTTCAATCGTGGTTCTTTATATTGTCTTTATAAATAGTTGTTGTCAAGTCCTAGTTAAATTCTCCGTTTAGGGTTAACCATGGTTCTTTATATTGTCTCAGTTTAGCTTTCATCGTGGTTCTTTAAATAGTGTCAGTTTCGCTTTAATCGTGGTTCTTTATATTTTCACCGATTAGTTTTAATCGTGGTTCTTTATACATATTGTCTTTTTAAATAGTTTTTCTCAAGTCCTAGTTAAAGTCGCAGTTTAGGGTCAATTGTGGTTCTTTAAACAATTTTTGTCAAGTCCCAGTTAAAGTCCTTGTTTCTGTAAAGTAAGTCCCGATTCAAATAATTCTCACTAAAGCAAGTTGGATTTTGGTCCAACATCAATGTACTTTTACACCTCCCCCATAACCATAGCAACTGCACAGCAATTGTATGCCAAGCTATTGTGCTCCTAGGCAGTTTCCTTTTAGAATAGGAACAATTTATAGCGAATAAAAAAATAATAATAATAACAAGCACAACACACAAAATACTTGAAGTAATTTCAGTTAAATATTTCAAATTACCAAAGTATGATGGAGTGAATGAGCAAAGCGGGCATTGGTGGTACTAGCTGGCTGGCTGGCAGGCAGTCAGTCAGGAAAGAAAAGCAAAAAAAAAACAAAACAAAACAAAAAATAACGAACAGAGACTCAAAGGAAGGCTTGCTTGACTAATGAAGGTTTTTGCAGACATTTCGTGTAGAGGTGTGTGCGAGTGTTTATTCTGTAAAATAAAAGCAAAAATTACCTGTGGCATTAAAAAAATTCACTCTTAAACACGGTGGCATTCTTTTTGATGTTGTTTTTTTACATTTTTTTTTTTTTGTTTCATAAGATTTCTATGAAATATTCATCAGAATAAAACAAGTAAGAAATTATTTTTGTGGCCTGCATTTTTTGCTCCAGAATATACTGCCATACGCTTGTACCAAAGGGAGTAGTTAGTTAAAAGAAAAGTTCATTTAAATAGTTTGTTGGCATTTTGGGTAGATGGCAACATTTCGTTGCAGTAATATTATACAAAGAAACTTATTTAAACTTATTTAAACTTCATTTTTTAAATCCTCCACGATTAAAGAACAAAAAAGGAAAAGTGGCAAAATTAAGCAACAAACTTATAATTAAACAAAATGTTATAAAAAAAAAACATTATCAAATTGAGTTTAAGTTTAAGAGAAATTTTATTTTTGAATATAATTATTTAATAGAGAGAAGATTATAAATACTAAATCACACCAACTACCATAAATATGCATGAAATGCTTAATATAAATTTATGCTTAAAAGAAATATAGAGTTTTTTAGTTTTTCTCTTCAGTTCAGAAATGTGGTATTTTCGGTAAAAGCTCCACATAAACGCAAACTTTTACCGGTGACAATGGCCCTTAAAAATTGAGGCATTACCGGTTCAATATTCTCATTATCTCTGCCACTTTCGACTGATTTGGTTAAACCCTCACCCATGCGTATAACATAACTCTTGCTTATAAGTTTATTCTGCAGGTCTTGCTTAAATGAAGTCATTAAACATTCTTCCACCTCGGCAAGCTCACCATCTTTAAAGTTCCTGGGGGTTACAGTGCATGTTCCTTGATTTTTTAATATATCCTGGAATTTCTTTTGTATTTTCTCTAGCTGCATATTTCTTAGTGCCGGCATCTGTTTGAAACATACATATTGATAGTATTGCATTTCCAATTGTTCGATTTTTTTGGTGATGTCCATAGGATTTGGTATTTGCAACACGTAATTCGTATCGCTGTTTGAGGTGTTTGAAGTCGTGGAGGAAGGAGATCCTGCCACAATTTCTATGTCACGTGAAAAACGACTGATATCGGCTAAAATGTCATTAAGGTGTTCGGAAAATAGATCCAAGACATTGCAGTTGGTAAAAATGTTCTGCAAAAGAAAGTGTTGATGGCACATTAATTAAAAATAAATAAAATTTAAGAACAATTATTATTTTTATTTGAACTGTTAATTTTAAATCTTTGATATTTCTTTTATTTCGGCTCGAGTTCATTAAATTTAATTTTCATTAAATTATTTTTACTGAAGGTAGGAATTGTTATATGAAAATTATTATTATTCTTTTTTTTTAAATAAATAAAATTTTAATACTTGGTTTGCTATATTACCTTTAATTTAAGAACGGCGCTGTGCAGCAGTGGCACAATAGTAAGACCATAGATTTCACCAATATTACGAGTTTCCAAATAGTTTAGAACTTTGTAGCCTTCCTTGGTGTCATCGAATAAACGTTTCTAGAAATGTAAAATGTTATTAAGAAGATGTTTATAAATTTTCAATAAGTTTTAAATTTTCAATAAATTTTTAAAGCTTTATTCCAGTACCTGCTAAATTTGCAGACTTCACCTTATGTAACTTGTTCTTAATCTTTTTAATAGCTTTATTTCTTTACATAAATTAAAAAAACTTGTTACATTTAATAAAACTTTAATGCCTTTATTCATAAAAAATTAATCGATACTTCAAATGTACTTTATGAAAATTTTGTCTAAAAGCACACTTCAAACCTACTTTTTTTATGATTACGGCAGTAAACGTTTAAAAGCTTTTATTGAAGCTATTCATACACAACTACTTTTAAAGAAGTTTTAAAAGCTTATTTCAAGAATACATATCAAAGGCTTTTAAGCTACATTGGTTTATATTTAAAACTATTCAAAGTAGCTAATTAAAAACGTAACGTTAAAACTTATAAGAGCTTTTGCACGTAATAAAAACAAAATAATAACATAACCCTCTTCAAAACATTTGTGTAATATTTAAAGATTTAATAAAAAAGCTTTAGATAAAACCAATATATAAATTCGATTTTAATTAGTGTTGTTTTTATCCGACCTTTCAGTTATAATTTTCAAGAAATAAAATTGTTCGACCTCGAGCTCGAACAATTTTATTTCTTGAAAATTCGATTTTATTTAATAAAACCTTAATGTTTTGAAAGTAAAAAGACACATAAACCTAACAAAAGCTGTTAAATTTAACTGTCTTTTATATAAGACTACTTCTATAAAATAAACTTTAACAAAAACCACAAAAAGACTTTAATTTTTTTAAATAATTACCAGAAGTTTTAAAAGCTTTTTCTGTAATGAAAATTAAGCAAAAGCTTTTAAACTATTTTTTAAGCTTAAATTTAATCTAAAACTTCATAAATGTTCTGTAAAAGCTTTTCAGCATCTGTTAAAAGCTTAAAGCTTTTTAGGACTTATTAAGATCTATAAATTTCTGGTCATATTATAGACTTTGAACTTTTTTGATTAGAAGTTTCATAAAAAATTTATTTTAAAAATTACAAAAGCTTTTTCTAGAGACGATGAAAGCTTTCAATTGTATCAATGTTTTAAAATGACTGGTGAAAGAAACCTTTAAAGTTTGGTCATATCTTAAAAAAGAGCTTTCCAGATAAAACATTAAGAGCTGTAAAATCCTGATTAATATATAGTATATAATTAATAACCCACTTGTTCAGAAAAAGCGTTCAAAAACGGCTCACATTGCATAAGCTTTCATTAAACAAAACCTTTAAAAATTTCAGAACTATATTAATTCTACTTAATTAAATTACTAAAACTTTTACAAATTAAATAAGAATTATTCCTCTTGCGAGTATTAATAAACAAATTTTAAAAAATTTTAATCGAAATAAAATAAATGTAGTGTAACAATTTATTTTCAAATAAATTGTATATTTAACTTGAAGGCAACTTCGATTAAAATTTTTTAAAACTTTTACATAAAAAAGAAATTTTAAAATTAAAGCTTTATAAATTTTACATTAATTTTGAACTTTTTCAGTAAAGTAGACTGTTTTTAAAACGCAGACTGGATCAAAATTTTAGGAATTTTTGTAAATGAAAACTTTAACAAACTTTCAAACAGCAACAACTATTATTAAGAGTTTCATATTTCAAAATCCCTCAAAAATGTTTATAAATTATTTATTTTATTACCAACCTGTCTAGCTACAGGCACTGGTTTCGCCTGTTCCCACACCATTTGCCAGGTATTACCCTCAGCTTTCATGCGAGCACTTAATTTATGCTGCTTAACACCCTCCTCGTCCACATACTGCTCCCAGTCGTTGGGACTATACCAGCGTATAAAATCCTCAAATTGCGCCTTCAAATTGGCGGCCTTAAAAGCTTCGACATCTGATTGTAGTGTAGAGCACATCATGGCTGTAACATGATCTAAGAAAAAATTCACACAATTAAAAGTAAAACTAACAAATAAGAAAAGCAAACAAACAAACCCGAAGTGGGACCCAATTTCAACATAACATCTGCATCATCTTGCAGTTGATCTTCAGTCTTTGGCACTGGCTCTTGAGTAATGGGTACATATAGGTAATCATGGGAATTTAAAAGCTTTAAGTCGTGCAAACGTTTTAAACGGCCTTCCGGTTTATTGGCCTCAACGCCTTTAACCGGTGAAGCGGAGCGATTGGCCTCATCTTCATCACAATCATAGAATTCCTCCTCAGTATCGGTGTCTGCTTCCTTTTCGTCCCTCTCACCATCATTAACTGTGGAGTCTGACCACTGGGGTTCAAGTACTCTAACGCCCTGTTCCCTTTGACGTCTACGCTCTATGCAGACATTCAGCATTTGCAGTTTTTGATGCAACAGGCAAGTTCTGGTGTCGGGATATCCAGCAGCCACCCTTTTTAAAATAGAATTTTTAGAGAATTTCGTTTTGTTAATTGCAAAATTTGTAAATGTTTATGGTTGGCTAAATGTGGCTGTGAGTGAAGTGGTTGTGAGAGTTATTTTTTAAATGGACTTTAGTGATTTTACGGAAATATTTGGAGTTTTATCTTATTTGAGTTTTAAACAATAATTTACAATTTGTGTTTTAATTTTTATTTTTTTTTTTACAACAAAATTGTTTGCAAATGTATTCATTAACAATATATACTCGTACATATTGTTGACTTGTGTTGGTTGAAAGTTTTTATATAAATGCAGATTTTGTTTCTGTTCAACTTTTTTTTCACAGTTTCATTTATTCAATGATTGAACACAAATATTGTGGTAGCGAATTTTTTTTTTGTTTTTTTTTTGTTTTGTTGTTTGTTGCAGGTGTAGTTGTTGTTTTTGTTATTGTTGCTTCTTTCATTTCATTTGAATTTAATTTTATTTGTTTATTATTGGTTTTATTGCTGCCAATCACTTGATAACTATTCATTTTATTACAGGAATTCTGTGCGTTCCACTGTTTGTTTGTTTATTTGTTTGCATTTCTCTGTATAGGTATATGTATATGTATGTGGAGGAGGTAAAAGGATTTGTACAAATTTCAATTGAAATCCCATTTTATCTTCAACACCATCAATTTACATTGAGTACAACAACAAGAACAAAAAAAAAAATTATATTGAAAAATTTTAATTGTGTTGCATATATTTACAATTGAATATAAAAAAATACAGAATAGGCGAGTTGAGTTGAGTTCAGTTGGTTTGATTGTGTTAACGTGCACTGCAACTACACCTTTATACCTTGCCAATCAATATGTGTGAAATTCAAAGTAAATAATTATTAGGGTGGCCCAAATATTGTTAATCAATTATTCCATAATGAGATAATCAGTTCAATCATGAATAAAAATTCCGCAGGAGTTTTTTCCCCTTTCCCCATTTGTCCTATTCAAATTCAATGTTGAAAAAATAAAAAGTGAAAAAACTCCCGCGGATTTTTTATTCATGATTGGGCCGAATATGTTTCTGTAAGTTATCTAAGTATTTTAAAAATTTAATTATTTGTATATCGATGGTCTTATGTAGAAAGGTCCTAACTCGCATATTTGAAACTTTACAGGAGAAGGTAAAAACATAATAGAAACTATAACCATAACAACATGTAACTTTTTTTGTACAACTGCTTGTAAAAGCGTTGTTTTTTACATTATTGCAATAAATTTTTGTGAAGAGGTGTATTTACGTTAAATGCATTGGAATTGCAAAAAAACAAATTTCGAAAAAATAGTGAGTTAGGGCCTTTCTACATGAGACCAACGATATAGAAATATTAGAGAAAAAAAACGAACTAGTGTTTTCCCCCTTATATTTCAGCTGTTACTCAGCTAATCTTAAGAATGAAATCGTCAAAGAAATCACATCTACTTTTAAGGAATTTTAGGAATTACCCTTTTGACTTGCCTTAAGAGTTGAAATTTTTCGCTTCATTGCTGGTCACTTTTTCTATTTTCCCCTATTTTTTTTATTGAATTAAACCAACAGTAATAATGAACAGCAATCAATACATTTACATTCAATTTCACACACATAATTCACACATATAGAAAAACGCATACAAAATTTAAAAAAAAAAAAAATACTGAATTAACAAATACTCAAATGCTAACAAAACAACAAATAGAAATATTGAATAACTAGTGAAAATATCCACAAACGCACAAATAACAACTTACACAAAAGGCAAAATAAATAAACGCCCAAAAATATACAAGGTTTTTTTTGTTCGACTGTGGTGTAGCGAAAAACCTAACTAACACACACTAGCACATGCATGCATACAACAGTAGAAAATGGCTGCTGTGTGCTGGGTGTTGTAAAAACAATATAAGCAAAATTTATATAAAACTAGTGGTGGCAGCGTGTTTTTATTTCCCTCCACTTTAGCATTTAAATGTTGCAGGGGCACAACAAACCATGCAACCGCATGCAAAACAATTAAAATTTGAAAAAAAAAACTTGTAAAGTTTTTCGTGTGTGTTGTGCGGGTTATTTGAATTGCAATAGTAGCAGAGTAGGACATTGATTAAACAACCATGTTGGGAAATAACGTTAAAACAAAAGAAAAAAAGTTGGGATTGATTTTTAGCGGTTTATTTTGTAATTTTCTTTAAGCCTGCTGGTAGTGGGTAGTGGAGTTGAAGTTATAGAAAATTTAAATTTCAAGTTGACAAAATGAAATTTTAAACAGATTTTGCACAAAAGCAAATAATTTAATATTAAAATTCTTGAATATTTAAAGACATGCTTAAACTATTTCATATTATACATATTGCTCTTAAATTTCTTGGGATTCACATACTATATTGAAATTTATGTTTAACTACATATGTATATTCTACTGTGCAAGTTTAGGCAAAAACAGTTGTATTAAAACAACTCCCCCTGGACTACTGCTATACAGGCAGTATCATATTGGGAATATTTGCTTACCAAGTGCGTGAGTAAAAACATGGCACATCTGGTGTTCAAAAATATGTTTAAATATGCGTCTGGTTTTGTGGTCATCATCAGCAAAAACACTATTCCCATCATCTAGGGTGAGAGTATGTGGCTGTACGTTACTTTTTCGCCCAACACCAGCCTATAGAAGGTTTGTTTACAGACATACATATTTTCTATATAATTTTAAATAATTTCTAGCATTTCTCTATACATAATAAAAAGAGTTTTCCAATCTATTTATACCTTTTTTTGTGTGTGTTTGTGTATTTCTTTGCATGTCAAGTAATTTAAATGTTAAAACCCCTAGTCGGTTGGAACAGGAAACAGGCTAGAGAGAAAAGCAGAGACATATCATATAACCAGACAGACAAATATGACAGGACAATTTTAAGCATAAACCAAATACCCACTGTGTTTATATACATATATGTGCGTAGTATATGCAAACATTTACCAAATACCCAACAGTTTAACAAGTAGTCTAAAGGTACGGTCACACTTGGCAAATATTTGCCAAAAAAAAGACGTAACCACTAAATAACATTTGAACTCGTTTATTTATTTAAAACAAAAACTTTTCTTATTTAGGTCAAAGCACAACAAATATTTAGTTTTAATTTATTTGATACTGTTTGATCTTGCAAAACTCTTGTAACAGTAAACAAGGTCAAACAAATGTGTGCTAAAACAAGTGGTTACGCTTTTTGGAGTAAATATTTGCCAAATGTGAATGTACCTTAAGTATTTCTTTTACTGGCTTTATATATTTTTGGATCATTTGACACGTTTGTGAACTTTGTGAAATCAATTGGTTATTTTATACATCCCCGGTAATCTAGAGTGAAGTCAATTCGCACTTCAAAGTATCAAAGTAATCTACCTATAGAGTGTGTAGACCTTTAAACTTTTTGTGTACTAAACTTTGGAAAGATATTTTTTTTTAATAATTAACAAACACAAACTGTGAACCTTTGGGGGTAATCGAACCCGCAACCCTTTGACTGATAGTCCAGCACTCTATCGCCAAGTCTATCGAGCCACCAGCAGTAATCTTTTGGAGAGTCAATTGATATTAAGTGGGCAGGTTGTACAGTCAGTCACAAAACTGCTGGGTATAGTGTGAATTAACTAGACACAGAAGCTTTTAATATTAAGTTATTCAATGAAATAGTATCAATGTAGTGGTAAGCAATTGCAACAACAACCACAATATGTCAGTGCTGTGTTGATGATACCAGAACAATGGTGTGAAATTAAAACAAAATAAGATTGTCTTGAAAATATTACTTCTGAGAAGTTGTATAGTAATGGAATTCCTCGTTTATACAAAACTACTTGACTAATTAAAATAAAGTGGTTTAACGATAGATATGAAGCAGAGGGCTTTTTTCTTTAAAAATCCAGACGGTAGATATGTAATTTCCTGATATACGTCCTCTTTTACACCTATCAAGGTTTGGACTAGTTAACATAAACTCGAAACTTCAATGAAATATATTGAGAGCAATTATGACAGGAAAACTTTCCGTTACATACATCAATATTTTCATTGCGTTTGTAAGTGTTATACTGCGTTTTGTGCTCATAAATCATCGCTGTGCTTCTGAAAAATTTGATCATATTCGTGACAAAGGCCTAAGCACTCCTGAAGAAGCAGAAATATCCACTCAAGCCAAAATATTCCTTAGGAAATGAGACATTTTTAATTAAATGAATTTGTTTTTAGATATTTCTTACGTTAAGTAAGTCAGTTTGCCAATTTAAACCTTTTCCATGAAAATTTCTCCGCTACTTGACCCATAGTGCCAAGCCAAACAACTAAAACTCTCTATGCATTTAAATTGTATTTTGCATGAGTGTATTGTATCGGTTTTTTATGTTGTACGTGTTTTAAGGTTCAAAACTAAAGCCTAAATTCATGACATGTGCCTCCTCTATATGTATACGAGTATCCGTCCGTCCGTCCATCCGTCCGTTCGCCGGTCTGCAAGTGTGTGTCATCATTGGGCATATACTTTAATAAAGTGGTAGTGGTGTGGATAGTGGCATTTCAATTGAGTTGATGTGTTACGCATATTAATCATGTGCGTACCTCCAAAGAACAGCCATGTCGATGACTATGAACTTATACATATATGTTCAATTTACACTAAACAGAAGTACACAGAAGTAGAAATGACAGAATGGCAAACCGCCGTACCTAATGTATGAGTAAATTGAATGAAGGAATGGCCAAACAAAACGAATGACTAAAAGTGACTGCACGATCTAATAGCTGTATAGAGCAGGCGTGTGTGTTAATAGTCAATACTCACAGCAAGTGCCAACTCCAAAGCAGCCCCTATGATGAAATATACTCCTACTACTGTAGACTTTTTCTGGTTCAATGAAGTGTTAACAAATTTGTGTGTTTTATTTACATTTTTAAACGATTTTAAGTTCATAGACCTCAAACCTTTAATTACCACAAGTTGTAAAAACTATAAATGGCTTTTTAAATAATTTAAAAGCTCTATAAATTCTATTTAAAAAGAATTTTGAAAATTTCACACCTTCTTAATGGGAATTTAAAAATAAACTTCTTTGAAATGTTTAGCCAGCTAAGTGTAAGTGTATGTATGCCTTAATGATACTCGAGTTACTTTAAAAATTACCTAATAACATTTAAATATGTGCTTTATTCTGTTTTGCTTAATGTTAACGTTTATTTTGTAATCTTCTTTCACACCCATCGCAGACTACACAAAAGTGAGAGATATTTTTAAATGTAATAAACAAAATTAAGATGAGAATCTTGATATCTAATTGGATTAATTTTAATGTGAAGCAAAGGCAACATTAGAGAGTAAATATATGAAGGTAACGAGGATTGTAATTAAATTAAAGGGATGCTTAGACAAATGTTTTTAAATCGGGAAATTAATAGTGAGATTAAGCTAACTTTTGATTCGACTTAAACACAGACTCTAAGACTACTTTGTTTTATACTCAGACTCAGACAACACAGTCTTATACTCAGACAACCGTCTTATACTCAGACTACCGTCTTATACCCAGACTACCGTCTTATACCCAGACTACCGTATTTTACTCAGACTATCGTCTTTTACTCAGACTATCGTATTTTACCCAGACTACCGTCTTTATACTCAGACTACCGTCTTATACTCAGATTACCGTCTTATACTCAGACTACCGTTTTATACGCAGACTACCGTCTTTTACTCAGATTACCGTCTTATACACAGACTACTGTCTTATACTCAGACTACCGTCTTATACTCAGACAACCGTCTTATACACAGACTACCGTATTTTACTCAGACTATCGTCTTTTACTCAGACTATCGTATTTTACCCAGACTACCGTCTTTATACTCAGACTACCGTCTTATACTCAGATTACCGTCTTATACACAGACTACCGTCTTATACTCAGACTACCGTCTTTTACTCAGACTACCGTTTTTATTCAGACTATCGTATTTTACCCAGACTACCGTCTTTATACTTAGACTACCGTCTTATACTTAGGATACTGTCTTACATTTCCCCCCAACCCTCGTTGCAAATACCAGAAAGACAGATAGGCAAAACAAACAAAAATAAACGAAGAAACTAAACATGAAGGAATTTGGCAATGTGAAGATAATCAGTCAAGCCATTAAAATGTTAATTTTTAATTTTGTTGTAACATTTGCTGTCTATTCCTTAAGCATAGCTGGTGATTCTTAGGAGAAAATAAGAAATACAAATCCAAAGAAAAAAGCAGCTAATTTGCTAAAAAGCTTTTTTTTATATACACGCTAAACGGAAAGTCAAAATTTCGGAAATGGCGGAAACGGAAATGACGTCATTACTAAAACTCACACAGCTAGCAAACGTGCTACCAAAAAAAAAAGAAAAAAAAACAAAAAAGACAACAATTTAGTAATGTTTTTCCCTCCCTCTATCTCAGGTTCTCTGCATTAAATCATGTACACGATTTAACAGTTGTAAATATGTACAGTACAGTAGTACAATAGTTAAATTCGTGGTAATGGTTGCCAAAGTGCAAACATAAAGAAAAATAAAATAAAACGTTGGCATCATTTTGAATAATTTAATAAAGTCGAAAAAGGAAAAAGGAAAATCTATTTATATTTAATATCTGTACATGTAGTGTGAATGTTTGTGTAAAACAAATATTCATACAAATATAAACCTAAAACGTTTATGGAGGTAAAAATAATAACAATAATAATGCCACATCTTAAATGGCACAGTTTATAATAGAGAGCTAAAGATAACAGGAAATAAATATTAATACGTTTGTACTACAAGCAAATAAGATAAGAATAAAATGCTTAAATTTCTTAATAAAATATGTGTTTTTAAGACAGACAATTTGCTAAAAATAGAAAATTCTCAAGAATTTTGCAAATAAAAAATTTTAAATTCTCGAGAAATTTACTTAAAATGACAAATATAGAGAAATTAATTTACTAAAAAATATTTGCAACAAAATAGAAAATTCTAGTGACATTTAATACAAAATATGAATTTCTCAAAAGATTTACTAAGAAAGATAAACAAAAAATCTATTACTACTTAATAAATCTGCTGACTTTTGAAAGCAGAAAATTTCAAATCAAGCGTTGCAAAATTGTTTTAAATAATTACCAGCTAAAATTTAAGCCACCAGGTTTTCGCCAATTTTAACTTCTTTTAAAAACGTACAAACAACAAATTGCCGGAAAATAAACAGCAACCAAAGAACAAACGACGACAACGTTAGTGGGCACTCAAGCGTTATACCTTAAAGCCATTGAGGTGGAATCGTTGGCCGACAATACAACCATTTTGGATTATTCTAGCTGCAAGAGGTTGCAAGAACGGTAGAATGAAAAAAAACACACATAAAACAGAACAACCAAAATAAAAGGAAGAAAACATTTTGCAAAAGCGGAACAAGAAACTGCTAAACAATAAATGGTTTGGCGTTCGAAGGGAAGAATAATGTAAGGAAATCATTTAAATTAAAGACAAAACAACAAATGGAGTTCAAAAACCCATAAAATTTGTTTAAAACAACAGTGTTTAAGGTATAGTAATTATATATGCCCTAAACTTTTAACTACTTAAAACGAAATGTCTAAAAGTTTGTGCTTTCTTGTTACATGTGTAAAATATTCATTAGTTTGGTTTAAAACCCAAAATGCAAACAAATGTTTTCAATTTTCTCTGTGTTTTTTTTCTTTTCTTTTTTTTTTTGCCAACTTTAGAAAAACAATAATATTGTTTTTAATGCACATTTGCCACAAAAACTTTCAACTTGCAGCAATTTAACATCAACATACACATACATATTTCAATTACCTAGTATTTCTTTCTCGCTCCTTCCCTATCTGTGCAGATTTTTCCAATGATATTGGACCCAACACTCAGCCAGCCCAAGCACCACTGGTGTCAGTTTTTAATAAAATTGTTAAACAAAAAAACTTTTTGTTTAAAACGTACAGGATAAAGGTGTCACACATGTGTTGCATACATGTCAATATTCGTACAAGGAAAAGGCAACAATGTGTGGCACAATGTATAGAGCTGTACACTTTTTTTTTATTGGGAGCCTAGTTATGTAAGAAGAGACCAAAAAGCTGGTAGGTAGAACGACATGGAAGAATAAAATTCAAAAAACAATTTATTTAAATTATAGAGAGGTATGATATAAATGACATAATCTGGTTGCTATTCTAGATGAAGATGTGGCAAATGCGGAAAAAAATATGAAGCCAAAGGCTGTGTAACTGAGAATTTATTAGGGCAGTATTAACACAGGAAAAAAACTAAATTTATCAGTATAGTTGACTCTGACAAGGTATTTGTGTTGGTAGCAGTTGTAATATCACTATGGAAATACTGCTATAACTACTATATGTAGCAATATTACTTTAAATATTTATTCATATTGATAACAATACCTAGGCTATTCAGCATATTTTAAATGTTGTGTATTTTTCCTGTATATATTTTTATTTCCGATTTTATTACCTAATTTTTCGTAATTCTTAATTACACATTAAAGTGCATTTCTTTCTTTACTAAATTATTGCAACTCTCACTACAATTAATGGCTGAAAGAAGTGTAAAGCATTTGCAATTGCTTTTAAATATATATTTGTGGTTAGAGCATTTGAAACAGTGGCAAAAACAGAATACATATATTCTAAATTTTAGTTAAATTTTTTCCTACTCGCATTCGTATTTTAAAATAACAACTAAAACTTAAGTTATTGTTGATGTTCGAGTTCATTTATTCATGTTGTAACATGCACTATTACTGCATGTGAGTTAAACACAAAAAAAAACTAAATAAAAATAACAGGAAATAAAACTAATACTACTACACGAGTACTTCAACTGTCCATTTGTCACTTGACAGCAGAAAATTAAAGGATTTAATTCAAAGAGAAAGAGCAAATTACTAAAAAAAATAAATTTGCTAAAAATATCAAACTCAAGAGCAACTAAAGCTAGATTTACACGATTGAATTTTTCTTCAAAATTGCTCTTCAAAATGCTTCAAACTCGTGTAAACAGCAAAATTTCTTCAAAATTTATTTAAATTTAGTTCCTAATAGTTATTAAATTAATAAATTTTGAAGAAATTTTGCTGTTTACACAAGTTTGAAGCATTTTGAAGAGCAATTTTGAAGAAAATTTCAATCGTGTAAATCTAGCTTAACTGTAAATAATTGATAGTAATAAAAATTACTAAAGCGTGATGCATTTCGAGCTTCCCTACTTTTTTAAAGAAAAAAACACAGAAAATTCAAATTTAATGGGGAATATTTATAGCCTGTTCGCCGATCTCGAACGTTAACGTTCGCTTGGATAAGACTTAAGACATAAACTTGATTGTGGAATAAACAAACTTGATTGAGTAAAAAAAAAAATACGATAAAAAGTTTGTGTCTTAAGTCTTATCTAAGCGAACGTTAACGTTCGAGATCGGCGAACAGGCTATTATTATCATTTGAAAGAACATTCTTTGGCAGTTATTTTTTGAAGATTATGTCTATCAAATGTTGGCCGTTGCTACGTCGCATCCATTGAGTCCAACTCGTTCGAGCACTTCGACTGGTAACTGGCAAATGGCACGCCTTATATTTTCCTTCAAGGCCTGAATCGAAGCGGGTTTGTTCGCATAAACTTTAGACTTTACATATCCCCACAGCAAAAACTGTAACGGTGTGATATCACACGATCTTGGTGGGCAATCGATCGGCCCAAAACATGAAATTATGTGCTCACCGAAGTGTTCTCTCAATAAATCCATTGATTGATGCGATGTGTAGGAAGTGTCGCCGTCTTGCTGAAACCAAATGTCGCCGAGATCACGCGCTTCAATTTCAGGCATCAAATAGTCCGAGTTGCTGCGAACAGCGCCGAATCGACTCTCCACGGTCTTCGTGTACACTCTCAGCTACGGCCACTATATTTTCTTCACAGAGTGCTGGACGTGGTCTGATTGGTCGAATATTATTCAATAATGAATGCTGGGTCTCAAAATGGATGATGGTGTTGCGAATATTACGCTCAGTAGGCCGATTATGTTTACCATAAGTTGAGCGCAGTGCACGAAGCACATTCCTCACAGAACATAAATTTTCGTAATAAAGTTGAACGATTTGTAAACGTTGTTTAGGCGTAATACTATGTTTCCACGACGACTTGAATCACCTGCTTCGCCTTCTGAATCATGTTTATGAATCATGCTGTTTACATGACTAATAAACTTGATTCGATTTGACAGTTGACTTTAACAAACAAACAGAATAAAAAAAAACAGAATTTACAATTTGTGGAAAATAATTTTTTTTAATGGACAAACAAAAGTGAATGGAAATTAGTTAGCTTACTTGAAAAAAACATACATTCGTACGTATTTACTTTCTTTACTTCCAGCAACAAGAAAATAATTTGCTTTGTTTACAATAATATTAAATTTTTACAGCTAGTGCAGATAAACTTGCGATAAAAATTAGAGAAGAGTGCAATTTTTCGTGCTTCGCAAGTAGATTCAATATGAATCTACTTGATTCGCTCTTAAAATTTTGTATGGTGAAGCAAGTTTTTTCGCACATGATTGGGGTGTGAAGCATGAATAGAGAGCGAAGCATGTACCGTGGAAACATAGTATAAGTAAGTCTTTCCATTATGAAATGCCAAACAATACTAAACAAAAATAACATGACAGCATGACACGACTCACATGTGATCTGTCAAAAAAAGGCTATTGAAAAAATTATCTCTACTTGAATCACCCTATATAAATAGCAAACTCAAGAGAAACTTAAGAAGAATTTACTGTAAATAGCGAAAGGTACGGTCGCACTTGGCAAATATTTACTGAAAAAAAATCGCAACCACTTGGTTTAGCACAAATTTGTTTGACGTTGTTTACTCTTACAAGAGTTTTGCAGGATCAAACATCATCAAATAAAACAGAAGTAAATATCCAAATCCTGAGAAACTTTGCTATAAATAGCAAATTCTCGAGATTTTTTTATAAATAGCAAATGGAGATTAATTAACTAGAATTATCTGTATTTTCAAAGTTTTCACTTTTTGCCAACTCTAGCCTAATGCCGAATGCTAACCATATTAGATACAAAATCCTTACTTTTTTCATACCAATTGTCATAGGGGAGTACTACTTCACCAGTTGGTCAAAACTAGTTGGTCGTTCGCATAGCAAAGCAAATATTAAAGGAAAAAAAAAGTAAACTAAATATTTCAGTAACATTTTTGCCACAACTACTGACTGCTACCATTTAAAATGCAACAAAATTGTTAAACTAAAGCAAATAAGAAAGTAAAAAATAAAGATATGTATGTATACAAGGGGGTGTAAATGTAATGTTCCATAAATAACTGAAAGATATTTGTAAATGTAAGGAATAAGATGAATAGGACAGAACGTAAACATATGAGCAAAACCTTATGACCTTTAGTAACCAATGCCTTTGGGGAACAGAAAGAGGGTGGTTGGGGCAACTGACGTTTGAATTTTTTGCTATTGTTGTTATTGTATGTTTTACAACAATTAACTATGTAAACACACATTTTACATGCTCTTTTTGTTTTGTTACATATTTTCGGTTTTCGTGTTAACTTTCTATTATTTTTGTTTTATTGTTTTGCAAAAAGGCGACACTACAAATGGGAATAATTTAGTTTAGATGTTTAACAATGTGATTGATGAACTCAGATAAATACCAGAGTTTAAAATGCTAGCCAAAGTAAAACAACACACAAAAATAATAGAATTTCTAAGAAACTAAAACAAATTGGATAAATTGCAGTGGGAGAGACAATGGAAAGAGGAAAAAATTTTAATGTTAAAATTAGTTTGTTTTAGAACTTTATGTTTTATACAATAAAAATTTATGTTAAAGAAATAATTGTGAGAATTTAATTACCAGCCCTTTTTATAATATAAAAATAGGTTAATATTTAGCTTCAGAAAGAGAGGAGAGCAAAAACCAACAAATTATCGTGAAAAATTTATTATTACTAGAAAATTCTTGAGAAATTTTACTATAAATTGCAAACTCACGAGAAATTTACTCTGCTATAAATATACTTAACAAATTCCCGGGAAATTTACTACAAAATAGCAAATTCCCCAAGAATTTTGTATAGAATATCAACTGCTCACGAAAATTTTTGTAAAAAAAAAGCTAATTTCCTAGAAATTTCCTGTAGAATAGCAAATTCCTGAGGAATTTTGTATAGAAAATCAACTGCTCACGAAAATGTTTCTAAAAAAAAGCCAATTTTAGAAAATTTATTATAATATAGTAAATTTCACGTAAAATTTACTAAATAATCTCAAATTCTCGAGATAATTAGCAACTTAAAATTTAAGACTTAATAACTATAAATAGCAAACTCAATTTACTGCAAATAGCTAACTCAAGATCAATTTCTTATAAATAGCAAACTCGCGAGCAATTTACTGTAGAGTAGCAAATTTCCCGAAATATTTACTAAAGAATAGCAAATTCTCTAGAACATTTCCGAGAATAAGCAACTTCAAATTTAAGATAAAATAACTATAAATAGCAAACTCACAAGCAATTTACTATTAATAGCAAACTAAATTTACTACAAATAGCTAACTCAAGGGTAATTTCTTATAAATAGCAAACTCGAGGGCAATTTACTACAAATGGCAAAAATATTACAATTAATATAGCAAATTGATGACAAAATAACTATAAATAGCAAATAAGCAATTTACTATGAATGGCAAACTCAATAGCAATTTCTTAAAAATAGCAAACTCGCGAGCAATTTACTGTACTGTAGAGTAGCAAATTTTTCGAAAAATTTACTACAGAATATCAAATTCTCTAGAACATTTCCGAGAATAAGCAACTTCAAATTTAAGATAAAATAACTATAAATAGCAAACTCACAAGCAATTTACTATTAATAGCAAACTCAATTTACTGCAAATAGCAAACTCGTGAGCAATTTACTGTAGAGTAGCAAATTTCCCGAAATATTTACTAAAGAATAGCAAATTCTCGAGAAAACTTTCGGTAAATAAAAATATTACAATAAAACAGAAAGTTTTAAGTTCTAAGTATAAGATGTCGAAAACTGAGGTCAGAAAAATAATTGCTTTGTATAAAATAAGAAAGTCAAACAAAAGACTAAAGAACTTATGTGGCTGAAAACGTAAGATCACGAAGCTCTACGATGATCATATTACAATTCTAGCAAAAAGAAATTCTTTTACGACAGCCAGAGGTATAAAGGAGGAAGGAACTAGAATTAAATATTTCGACTCGTAATATCCAAAGCAGACTTAACGAAAGCGCTCTAAAAAAAAGTACGCAAATATAAAAAGCGGCTAGACTTTGCAAAGAAGTACATAGTTAAATATTAGTTAAAATAGTAACGGAATTAAAAATAAAACTATAATTTATAATTATTTGAAAATAATAAATAAACACATGTTTTAATCAAAAAACAGGAAATATTTGAAACCACACTTCATTTTGTCCGACAGTGTAAATAAGAAATTCTTAAAAATGTTACTAATTTTTCTTTTCCTACAATGTTTGCTTGATTTGCTGAATTTTTCCCTATTGTTTTACAAAATTCTAACTTTAACAAAATCCTAACTTCTATGCAAGCTATTTAAAGGAATTTTCGAAAACACTCACAAACATAAATACGAAAATTCCCAAAGAGAAAATGATAATTTCCATCAAATATCAATTTACTGACAACGAACGACACCAACTACTTACAAACAAAACAAAAAAGAAAACTACTAGTATTCATATAAAACTGTGAAAATTATTTTGTTTTTTTTTTTTTTTTGTTTTTTGTCAAATAAAAATGTCGACAAAAAATTGAAATTATGGTATCAAAGGATTTGTACTTTTTGACAGTATCAACGACACTGTGTTTATATGGCATGAATACATGTATAATACAGTAAATATGTTACAGTGGGAGTAACTTCATACAATGAAAATGAGTAGAGTAGTACGAGTACTTTGCTTAAAGTTCATACTTGCTGGCATCAAGGCATCATGTGTGAGAAAGTAAGTATATCAGGGAATATATAGTGACAGTAAGTTTTTCAACAATACATACTTAAGTAGTTTTCAATAGACATAAATATAAGCAGCAGGCAAACGATAAGACAGTGGAAGCCAGTAAAACGAAATTATATTTAGAGTGAAATATACACATGTTAAAGTTTAAAGAAACTATGTATAATTCTATAAGAGAATTCTATAACAAGCTTTGAAATTAGTTTATAATAGCTTAGTTTTCTTTAAGTTTTTGCAAAAAGGTAAAAGCTGGCATATTCCCATGTCACTGTAGTTAGATGAAGTCAAGTCAAACAATATTCGACTGCTACTTTAAACTTTTGCCTACTGGCATTATGCATACAGTATGCGCTGCACATCCCATTTATGCATCATATTCATAAGACGCACACATAGACACACACACAGGCATACATAAATAAACACACGTACATATATAGTATAAAAGTACATTTAACGTGGCATGCTACATTAGAAAAGATATTGAATCTATAATCATAAAACTGAAGAAGTCATAGAAACGAGGAATATGACTTGAAAACCCTCTAGGCAAGACAACAAACTTACACATACAAATAAACATACACAGTCACACTAACATACTAACAAACACCCATACACAGTGTAATACACTAAATTGAAGAGAACATATAAAGTGTTTAAAATTCTATTGAAATGTCTACAAAAAATATGCACGAAATAAATCGTTACCTTAATATAAGAAGGCCCCAACTCATCAAAAACACTTTTTACAGGAGAAGGAAAAAACTTAATAAGAGCTGAAATAATATAGCTACACAAACGTTGTCAAAAAACTTCTATATTTAAATTAAACGAGGAATTCAGATTGAAATACATATGTATATATTTGTAATTTTTATGGATGTTATATGAGTTAGGGCTTTTTGTATTCGTATTTTATGAAAGAAATAGTGAGATAGGGCTTTTTGAAAATAATAATTTAACTCAAAATTGTATTTAAATTCATGGTTTTAAAACAAATTAAAAAAGGCAAAAGCCGGACTTTGCGTTTAAAATGTCGTTGTGTTTTTTATAGTCTTGCTCAGATATGTTTCCTACTTTATATGATACGCAAGTATTACATTCGTCATTTTTTGGTTGGAAAATTGAATAATTTGATGCTTTTATTATATTTGCGAAAACTGGGTACGACAAATGTTTTAAGAGGTTTTCTTTGTTTGCGGTGCACTTATCCTTGTATAGGTTATAGATTTCAGTGTATGATGAAAAATTGGATTGTAAATACAATTTTTTTGTATTCTTTCTGCAATAGTGAGATTCCATTTTTGGAAGACCATCCAGCCAGTTTTGGAGAAATGCACGTCTTTCCAGATTACGTTGACCAGTTTTCGAACACCTCTTAGATTCAATGTGAATATTTGTAATTTCTTCGGTACTTGGAACTGTGCAATGTGCTCCCCCACAGTTTAACCACTTCCTAACCATTTTTTCATTCAATCCTAAGGTTGAAAGGAACATTTGGTGGCAAACTTGCAATCGACTTGAATTGTTCATTAAAAAATATGCCTTCGATTGAGTTCGATTTGAAGATTCAACGAAACATTGCTTTTTCTCCTTCATTAAAACAAGGCCTACAATATATTGCTTTTTTTGCTCCCACAACATCTTCCAAAACAAATTAAATATTTCTTTTCCCGTATTTTCACTGAATTGCGAGCAGTGTCTTAATGAACTTTTTAAACAATAATTTGATGAACAGGTTAAACCTTGATGTCGTGCTTGCTTTACGGAAATTGAATTATTTGTTATACCCAAATATTCTTCACCTTTCATTCGCTTCACTTTATTGCTTTTGTACTTCCATTTCGATTGATTTGGATTAATTCTCCTAGTACGGATACTATCATTACCGACATTCATATTTTCAGTTTTTATACTTTCACAACACACGCGTACACCTTATATGCACAATTATAACGCACAAATGAAAATAAACGGCTCTTGCTCTATCAGTTATACACAATGTAAAACAACAACAATTCT
This sequence comes from Bellardia pandia, assembly GCA_916048285.2. Lineage (NCBI taxonomy): Eukaryota > Metazoa > Arthropoda > Insecta > Diptera > Calliphoridae > Bellardia > Bellardia pandia. The sequence goes on from OU696530.1 coordinate 47,444,113, forward strand.
AGAAATGCAATGCCTACTTTGTACGTTTCTGCAGAAATGTATGAGTCAGTGTTTTTTTGTTTACGAAAAATTGTGTGTATGAGTTAGGGCTTTTTTTCTTCAGAAAAATTGTGTGTATGAGTTAGGGCTTTTTGTGTTCTGCTTATAACGTCTTTATTTTTTATCTAATTTGCTTGAAATTTTAATAGAATGTGTATTAGCAACCATTCTACAAGAATCAATCAAAAAACGAATTTCCAAAAATAATGAGTTGGGGCCTTCTTATATTAAGGTAACGAAATAATCTTAACCTACAAAGAACAACAAAAAAACACACACACACACACACAAGAAGAAAATATGATTGAATAAGATAAAAAATAAAGATAAAAATATAAAAGGATTGTCTGTATAAATATTAAATAATGAGATATGATAAAATTATAAGAGAGCAAAGAAATCGGGGCGCAACTCTTCTAAGAGCCCATAGAGTAAAAGATTTTGCTGAAGCTTATTTAAATTTTTCACTTTCTTAAGGAACATACAAACAAAATGCCTTAAAAGACCACAAAAATATGTTAATTTTGGGCATGATTTATTAATTAAATTGAAATCTTAAGCCTTTTTTTGTTTTTAAAATGGTGGAGAAAAGCACAACATTTGGCCTAAAACTAGAAATATAAATTTCGCAAAAAGTATTCAAATTTAGTTTAGTTTTTTTTTTTGCATTATGTCGCATAAATAAAACTAAAGCAAGATTTATGAAGGAATTGTTTTAAAAGATAAAAATAATTAATTTTCCTTAAAAAAAACAGCAATTCCTTAAGAAATTTACTGCAGCAAATCTAATCTAAGTTTATATTAAATTTAACGAGAATTTGCTATTTATCGGGAATTTGTCAAGAGTTTGTGCTATTTTTAGTAAAGTGTTCAAGAATTTTTGCTAGTTATAATACATTGCTAGAGAATTTGTGTTACTTGTAGTATAGTCTGCTAATTATAGTAAATTTACCAAGAATTTGTGCTATTTGTAGTAAATTTCTTCAGAATTTGTGCTATTTAAAGTAAACATCTGTAGAGTTTAAAGTAAACATCTGTAAAGTCAATTTCTACAGAGTTTGTGCTATTTGTAGTAAATTTCTACAGAGTTTGTGCTATTTAAAGTAAATTTCTCAAGAATTTGTGCTGTTTGTAGTAAATTATAGTAAAGAGCTTGTGCAAGACGTAGTAAATTTCTTCGGAATTTGTGCTATTTAAAGTATACATCTCTAGAGTTTGTGGTATTTAAAGTAAATTTCTCAAGAGTTTGTACTATTGATAGCAAATTGCTCAAGAGTTTGTGCTTTTTAAAATCAATTTCTACCGATTTTGTGCTACCTAAACTAAATATCTCTAGAGTTTGTGGTATTTAAAGGAAATTTGTCAAGAGTATGTGCTATTTGTAGTAAATTTCTCAAGAGTTTGTGCTATTTGTAGTAAATTTCTCAAGAGTTTGTTATATTTATAGTAAATTTCTTCAGAATTTGTGCTATTTAAAGTAAACATCTCTAGAGTTTGTGGTATTTAAAGTAAATTTCTAAAGAGTATGTGCTATTTGTAGTAAATTTCTAGAGAGTTTTTGCTATTTATGGTAAATTTCTATAAGGTTTGTGGTATTTGTAGTAAACTTCTTAAGAATTTGTGCCATTTGTAGTAAATTTCTCTATAATTTCTGCTATTTATGGTAAATTGTTCAAGCATTTGAGCTCTTTATAGAAAAATGTATAGAGAGTTTGTGCTATTTATAGTAAATTTCTCCAGAATTAGCTTTTTGATTTGAATTTCTCATGAATTTGCAATTTGTCGGAAATTTCACAAGAATTTGCTTTTTATCAGGAATTTTATCTTTATTGAGTATTTTTTGGGAATTTGCTATATATCAGTAATTTCTGGGGAATTACGTAAATTTCTCTAGAAATTCATGAGGAATTTACTAAAAAAAACTAACTCCTGACAAATTAAAAAAAATGCTACAAATAGCAAATTCTTAAAAAATTTAAATAAATATCAAAAACAATTGTTTGCATACCTTTAACTCCTGCTACTTATACATAATATAAACACAAATCATAAATTATTAATGTATTTATTTATTCAAAGAATTATGGCCATAACTACTTAGAGACACATATAGGAATAAATACAACAAACAACTTTAATAAATACATTTTTGTTTAATAGTTTTGGAGGTTAAAGCATTGCAAGCAAAATACTTTTTATAAAACATGACATGTCTGGTCATCCATCAAAAAATGAAAATAGAGAAAATTAAAACGTGAAATAAACAACAACAGACTGCTGCTTTAAACAATAAGAGAGAAGAATAGAAAGTCAAACAAGTTGATAAACAATTTAACTTTATTTTCAAACACTCTACAGCCACTAAAAAGTAAAATTTTTCAAGAGAATAAAGAACTTCCAAAGAAGTAAAAAAGAAGTAGAAGTAGTTGTAGGAAAAGAGAATTAATAATTCTTGCTGTTGGTCGTAAAGAGAAATATTTAAAAACAATTGGCTTTGATTTATTACAGCTTGGTTAAACATCAGTTCTACCTTAAAAGCATATTTTGGTTTCAAAAGCATATTTAAGACATATAATATATATTCACCAATGGTTCGCAAAAATTACAATTAAACTTTAATATGTCGAGCCATAACCGCCGAAAAAATGTATCCCACAAACTCAAAATTTTACAGGGGAAGGTTTTTTTTTAATAAAATCAGTTTGAATAAAGCCATTATTTTAAAATTTATAATGTAAATATTGTTTTGTGTAATACATTTAATTTTAATAATTTTAAATTATGTTGAACTATCGATTTCGATAAAAAACAACAATCGATTATGGTGTGGGATACATTATTTTGGCGGTAATGGCTCGATGTGTATACATTTCCTTTTACTTCAAAAGTAATGAATACGTGATCCTTCAAGAAGTAGTTACAATTGATGGCCAGATAAGATATTATGAAAATGAATGCAATTTTTATAAATTTACAGAACATGAGAACCCTATAGGGCAATTGCAAAACCCTCATGCCAAACCGAATATTTTATTTATTTGTTTTCAACTTGTTTTGAAGTAGAGGAGCAGAAGGAAGAAACAACAGCAAGCGACATAAGATTGATGTGATTGGATGGATATTATTTGATGTATGGATGTTTGGATCAATGCTTTTATGTTTACAAGGAGTGAGTAGTTACGTTATGATTGACAGGTTTTACATGATTAACGTTAAAACAAAACAACGAGAAACTAAAATAAAAAATAATCTTTCCAAAAATAATAGAAATAAATGAAAACAATATAAACCTCAAAATAAACAAAATAAATCAAAGATAACTTCTAGCAACCTTGAAGATAATTATTAATAAATATTGGTTAATTTAAGCTGTGTATTATGTCAAAGATTAGGCAAGAGAATTTAATTTAAAACATAAAAACATAAATTAATTCAGTTTCGATTTAATAAAGTGTTTTATGCACTATTTTTCATTTACTGCATAAAAGAGTTTTTAAATGTTATGCTTGGTTTTCACTATGTCAGTTTTGTTGTCAAATTGTCCAATTTGTTATGAAATTACCAACAATTTAAACAATTTGACAACAAAACTGACATAGTGAAAACCAAGCATTATAGATATTTGCAGTTAAGCTATAAATAGTTTAACCATAAACATTGACTTATATAAGTAACTATAAAATGTTGATAAGACACTCAAACACAAATATATAGGGTGTTTTTTTTAGATGTATAGAACTTTAAGTCGGCAACATATTTTAACTGGCGGCCATTTTGTCAGCTGTCAAGTGATTCATGTCCACTTAGAGGACAATCTTCTCCGCTTTATTGCCGATATGCACAAATGTTGGAAAAAGTCATCGAAAATTAGACCTCCAGATTAGACTACATCCGAGCCAGCCATATGCCAGAAGCAATATTTAAATTATAAAGCCAGGGGCCAAATTACCGCATTCGATATCGAGTAAAATTGATCGTAATTTTCTTATTTGAAATTATGGCATTCGATATCGACCAAGAAATTTAGTACATTTTATCATAATTTCGCTATCGAAATCATTTTTCACGAATGCGGTAATTTGGCCCCAGATTATCATTCAAGGACAATTTTATGAAAATTATTCGCCGCCATATTGCCGATATACGGGCACAAATGTCGGAAAAAGTCATCGAAAATTATAATATATATTTATAAAAATTATCTGTGTTTTATTTATTTTCAAAAGTTCTATACATCTAAAAAATCACAGAACCATGATTTTCAAAATAAATTTGCACTATTTGGAAGCGTTGTTCAGGTGTCAGCCTATTCATGTTGAAATGCCAAAGATAAATCACTTGACAGCAGACAAAATGGCCGCCAGTTAAAAAAATGTTGCCAACCTAAAGTTCTATACATCTAAAACAAACCCCTATATATACCCACATATCATCAATTCAAATTCATAGCTGAAAACATCTATAACTAAAACCAATGTTGTTTTTATATTTAAAAAAAAAACACTACTAAAGACTAATGCCTTACATTTAACTCTCCCTATTCAATAAATAAGTTTTAAAAACATTTACTTTTCTGTGACACTGTACCATAAATGCCTCTTATGTGTATCATTTATAACTTCTTAATGAGAGCAACAGCCCCTGCATCTTGCTATACAAACAATTTAATAGCTAAAACATTTTATCCACATAAATGCTGCAGCAAAAATATTGTCAACAGTAACATTAATATCATCAGTTCAACTATCAGCACCATCAGAGCATTTTGTAGACATAAACATAAATATCGAATTAAAGTGGTTTTCGGACAAATATTTCTTGTGTTAAGTAACACTCTTCACAGTCTCAAGTATGCGACTCTTTGTTGCAGTCAGTGACTGACTGACTGGCAGTCACTCGTGGATGGATTTTCGATATGTGGCCTGGCATTTTAAAGCCATTAGCCGGTAGCCATCGTTACAGCATGTTAGACTGAGCATTTAAGGTTATACTCAGTCCTACAGATATAAAATATATTGATTGTTGTAACTATTACTGCTGCTGCTGCAACATGTTTAAATGTTTTTTAATAACCCAGCGAGATGTACGTTTGATTTGAAAGTCTAATTTATGGCTTTAAAATCTGATTACAGTTGGAATCACATACCTCTAGCGTAAGTTAAAGCTTTGATATACTTTTCTTATGGATTAAGAAAAAACATTCTAAATTGTTTATCGTATAAAGTCTTGCTTTGCAACAAAATGAACCCAAATATATGAATATTTCGATAAACCGAAAACCAGCTGGGAAGCTACTTGAAGCAATCCTAAATAGTTATTTGCTGTTATTAAGCAACACTCGAATTTATTTTTTGCTGGGTTAATAACCTTAGTTTTATTTGCAATATCCTTTTTCCTTGATTTCTTTTTTCTGTACGATTTCTTGCATTTTTGGTGCAACGGTCAAATGCTTGTTGATGTTTCAATTCCTTGCTACAAAATAAATTGACCATAAGAGGACAATGACTATAATTTAAAAAGTACTTGTACGCAGAGCAAGAGAGTGAGCAAGAGAGAGAGAGAGAGCATGTGTGTATTAAAGGCTTAAACTTTAAAGGATGTGAGTTTATTTTAAAGTATACTTAACTATTAGGTTGGTCCAATGTTATTAACTAAAATGAAAGTTTACGTTATTTTAAAATAACATTTCTCAAAATGTTTGTCCTAGCAAAAGCTAGAGCAAGGGTTAAAAAAGCACTTTTCAAAGTTCATGTAAATGACTAGGAAATAAACAGTTATGCAACATATAATAAATAAGACATTATACGAATACTTCTAAGTAATGCAGACAGTATATAGTAGTCATTGAAAAGTAAGTTTTTGAATAGTTGCAAGGTGTATTTTAATTCCAAAATTTAATAGAATATTGATATCGAAAAATTCAATTACGTTGCGAAATAAAACGAATTTTGAAAAGTCCAAGAAACAGTACTATTTGAATTAGAATGTGTAATTTTAAGTTAATAGCTCTAAAAATTTCAAAAAATCTACAATATTAGTCAAAATATATAAAAATTCTGATATAATTGGGCATTCTTGGCAAAAGTTTTCATAAAAAAAAAAATGATAATTACAGCAAATTTCGAACCACCAGTGATACTGGTTAAAGGATTGATGTTTGACTGTAGGCTAGCGGGCGCCGCAGTGGTGCAGAGGGTGAGAACGTAAAGAATTCTGATGAGAGAAAGTGGTGTTTCTCGAAACATATGTAAATTCCACCAACAACCCAGGTTCGAATCCTAAGCCAAGAAAAATTATCAACAAATTTTGATAATAATTTTCATGTAACAATTCCTACCTTCAGTAAAAATAATTTAATGAAAAATTGAATTTAATGAACTCGAGCCGAAATAAAAGAAATATCAATGATATAAAAAATTTATCGTATATTAAACACTACCTTTTTGTACATTGTTCTTGCACATCGTAAACTAAAACTTTCATTTTGACTGGGAACATCGATTAAGTTTCGCTACATTTTATAAACAGAGCCACCCTAATGTTTATGCATGAAATATTTCCTATAAACTGTTTTTATTTAAAGAGTATTAGTGTAAACACACTAAAATTTTGGAAACTATTAATATTTTCTAAATGAATGAATGATAAAACTAGATAATTTTTCTTTATTTAGCCACAACTTGTAATTCGAAAAAACAAAGAAATTAAATACTCTTTATAAAGAAACATTTTTAACAGTTTTTTTAATACATTCTCTAAACACAGTGGCCCATAATCATAGTCATAGAAAAAGCATACTTTAAGTAAAAGTAGACTTTAAAACAACAAACACATATAAATTTTGTTCTGAATTTAAAACAAAAGCATGCTTTTGCTTAAAGTATGTTTTTTCTATGACTATGATTATGGGCCAGTAACTTTAAAACAAGTCATCAAATGAGTCTTTACACCCTGTCTTGATTTGATATCAATTTATTTAGACAGCGAAAAATTTCTTCTGTGCACATTAATTTGTTGCGTGTGAACAATTCTTGTGGATGTTATGTTCGGACATCTTTGTCTGCCATCTAGTTTAATTTTCACACAAAATAATTTTAAAGAAAGACCAAGAAGACTATGAAAATTAACATTGCACAGGGAACAGTAAGCAAACAAATTCTTGTCATCGCATTAGTTTGTCTCGTGTGGACAACTCATGTCAATGTTGTGTTCTTCTTGGTACAAAGTTTTCAGAATATTTCTTTGCATAACTATGTCACATTTAAAAAAAAAAACTACAAAATATCTTTTAAAATGAACATCAGCACTTTTCATTTCCCACATAGAAGAATATGAAATTTGTGTCCACAATCTGGCCGACTTTTTGTTTCTGTCCACACAAAACGATGTAGCGTTAAGACATTTTGACTGTTAATCTTAAGTACGTAAAATGACCAAAACTTTGCTCGAATACAGAATAAAATCCAATTTAGTAACAAAATATTTGTACAAACTCTTACCTACACTGTTTTTCAGTGGCCACTACTTATGTTACGAAAAAAATCAAGCAGGTGAAAGTAATTGACTTCATTGGTTTTTAAAATACTCTTAATAAGAAACTATTTTTAAAATTCTTCAAACTCTACACAGAGTAACTGTAAAGCAAGCCATGTAATGATTCTATGCAATATTTGCATGTGAATTTTGATTGTAACTCAATTAAGTTTTTATTTTATTTTTTAAATAGACGATCCCTTGAAAAAGTAGACAAAATATCTACGAAACGTCGGGAAAAAATGTAAATAAAAGTTTTTAATTACATTGGAAAAGTTTAGGCCTGATTAGCTTAAAAAAGGAATATTTAATAAAACTCCCGGTTTGTTCTGTCAGTAAACAATTTCTTCCACGAACATTAATTTGTCTTGTGTGGACTACTCTTGTCGATATTATGTTCTTCTACAAACAATTTTGTCAAACATTTGTTCACACAACAACAACATAAACACTTTTTCCCCACACATAGAAGAATATGAACATTTTTGTGTCCGTAATCCTGCCGATGTTTTGTTCTTGTGCGCACAAAATGATGGCTTGTAAAGACGTGGGGTTAGGACCCGAGAGATACTGTTACCACTTTCCATTAGACCATCAAACCAGGACGGCAAAATTACCAAAACTTTGTCCAAATACCTAACAATGCCAAACAAAAACCAACTATTCGTTCAAACACTAAACAACACTGTTTACCACAGGCCTTTTGCCACTTACATATTAATCTTATTTGAATGTATTATACGTAAAAAGAATAAAAAATCTATTAACCACAATATCTTAATTTTCTTTAACTTCTTGTCTATGTACATATATGCTCTACCATTTTTATAGCTATATCTCTAGAGATTTAATGATATTTTCCTTTTCACCTGCTGCTATACAAACTGTTTTGTTTTTTTTTTTTGCCGGTTACGACTGGTGGAGCTTTAATAATATTTTGCGTAAATTTTCTTTAGTTTTTTGTATTGTACATTTATCTTTTCTACAGAATTGCTTGGATGGCATAGATATACAAGACAATAGATGATTGTCTAACTGTCTGACAAAACAGACTAGCCAACTGTACTTATGGAAGTGTGTTATTGCAAACAAAAAGCAAACAAAAAAAGCTTAAATCACAGCATTAATTGTTGGCCATTATTTGGGTCAAGTTTCATTGTCAGTGGGTCGTTTAATGTTTTACAGAGTCATACATTCCATTAGGGGTTTTGTAAATGTAATCCAAACTCTCTCTCTATATATACATATATACGAGTAGAAACAATTCCCAAAATACATCTATCTGTGTTTAAATGTAGATGGGTGTGTTTAATATAATTGTTACTAGGCTTTTTAAACACCCGACTCACCCTACCAGACCAGGTTTGACCAGATAAAATTACATTTGTGTTTTGTATTTTCTTTTGCTTACTATTGTGTCCATTTTTATTGAACTTAATTACATTAAACGCTTTGAAAGCTTCTTGTACTGGCACTTTTTTTGAGCCATTTCTTTCATTTAAATTTTTTGTATATTCAGGGTCATTTGGTATCTTTTACAAACAAACAAGAATAAGTAGTTTTACATACAAAACACAAACCAAGTACTGTTCCACTGTTTCCAAAATAAAAGCATTTCACGTAAATTTCATGGCTTAAAGTTGGTGTCTCTGTATTAATGTAAAACTAAATTGAAAAGCAAACCAAAAAAAAAAAAAGAAGCTAAATGAAAAGTGAAATTAATACAATGTCGTTAACTTGATTAATTTGTTATTTGGCTTGTTGAAATTTTCTCGTCTAAAGGCATAACATGAAAAAATACAACTGAAAATGTGCAAAAATATACGAGTAATGACTCAATGAATAATGTTTGTAAGACTTAAACAAGTTAACAAATACCAGCAAAAGAAATGTAACAATTGCTAGAAATAGAGGGGTCACAGAGAAGTCAAAGTCTTAAATTTTTATTTTACTTTCCTATCATTTCTTGTTAGTATTTTTCTTTCTTGTAAATTATATAGCAAAATCATGTTCATGAAAAGGTCATGCATCATGATGGCTCTAAAGGACAGATCATTTTCAGTGCCAAAATGTAATAAATTTTGGTGATGATAATGATTTGCAAAGAAATAAAGAAATAAATTCCGGCAAAGTGCTAATTTTGTAATAAAAGTAAAAGGAATTGATAAATGAGACAAATGTGTAAATAATGTTATTTGAAGCTAAATATTTCACAAAATAAATGAATATTTGTTCAACAAAAAAAAATTATGATTTAATTGACACTTTTCTCACAAACTCGTGCTCTATAGCCATTTTCTCATTTTTATAAAAAAAAAAGGTTTTAAAGATAAAAATGAAATGGTCCATGTATGTTATGGCATCACGTGAGAACGGCTGGCGCGATTTGGATTTTTATTCGATTCGAAATTCTCAGGAGATGGTTTGTAAAGAAAAAAAATTCAAAAATTCCGGGTAAAACTCGGAATTTTTTTTGGAGGCCAGTCAACTTCAATAAAAAAAAATAAGAACAGGAAGGTTGTGAATACATCTTATTCTATATCTATATATATAAAAATTAAATGACATCACGTGAAAACGGCTGGAGCGATTTGGCTGATTTTTTTTATTTGTATATTCAAAATTTTCAGGCGATGGTTTGTAAAAAAAAAATTAAAAAATTCCTAGTAAAACTCGGAAAATTTAAGTTTTTAATATATTGCCTCCTTTTCACTTCTCATTTTTCTTGAAAAGAGAAATTTGTTGAAGAAACTTGAAGAACTGACACCAAATCCTCCTTTTGCCTTCTCATTTTTTAAGTATGAGAAAATTTTAGCAAAACTCAATGAACTAAATTTTACTGCCTCCTTTTCACTTCTAATTTTTTTCTTAATAAGCGAAATGTTTTGAAATACAAATCATTAGTAAATACTGAGCGAAGCCGAGCGGTCAGCTAGTTTATTATAAAAGATTTTGTTTAAACAAAATTTGTCAAAAAACAGTTTTTGATTTTTGTTGTATAAAACATTTTTGTGCAAAAAAAAAAAGGTTTTATACTTGGTGTAAGGTACATAGTTGTTTTTATTAAAGTTCTGTTATGCAAAATGTATTTTGCATAAAAGCTTTATTATAAATAGTTAATTGTATAAGAGCTTTTTATAATAGTTTATTTTCTAAAAGCTTTTTTGAAAAAAAAATTGTGAAACTAAATTGTGTAAAAAAGCTTTTATTTTCAATTTATTGCACATTTTTTTATAAAAGCTGGTTTATAAAAACGTTTTTTAAAGTTTTATTTATAAAAGCTTTATGAAAACCCTGTTAAAGCACAAAAGCTTTATAATGATATCGTTTTATATAAAAGCTTTTTTGTTTAAATCTTTTAAATAGTACAGAAATATTATATACAATTTACAACATTTTTAATTATTTAAATATATTATTTAAACAAATCCTCTATTTACACTTAACTATCAAAAGCTGACCTCCAGCTTTCCTTTTCAACAAATCTAACGAATTTTGCTGCCAAAAGAAACTAAAAGTCTTTTATTTATTATTTTAATTGCAGACACCGAGCCATCACATGCTACAAAGATGAAAATAAACCATAAGACGCATGTTAAACAGACACAGAAGAAAAAACAGCAACAAACAATAAATATAATAAAAATGCAACACACGACGACGGCAGCAACAACAAAACTAAAGACGACATTGCCACCACTGCTACAAACAGCACCAGCCATGTCCTTGTCAAATAGATGGAGACTGCTGTTGTTAATGACCATATTTGTTTGCTGTGTGGCAACAACAACAGTTGAGGCACAATGCCCCTGGCACAAAGACCTACCCAAATTGCTAAAATCCTGTATATGTTCATATAATTTACGCAGAGAATTGTCGGTGCAGTGTGACCAGGTGAAAATAAAATTACATAGAAATTTATTAAAAATTTTTAATTAAATTTTTTTAAATTTTACAATTTATACTCGCAAGAGGAATAATTCTCATTTAATTATAGAAATTTATTTAAATATTTGAAAACCATTAACAAATTTCTATTACTATTTATGTGACAGGTACACTTTGCCACTTTATTGGAGACCTTAAATAAATATGCCAAACAGAAACCCATTGATTTGTTGTATGTCAATAATTCCACCGTCGGCCATTTGCCCGATGACACGTTTATTAATCTTATTTTACACAATGTCCAATTGTCCAGCTGCAAAATATCGGAAATTAGCGAGGGCGCCTTCAGGGGCCAAGAGTTGGTGTTGAAAAATTTAAATCTGCAAGAGAATTTACTGGACGATGTGCCCATAGCTTCTTTAAGAATATTAAGTATTTTAAATTTATTGGATTTATCCAAAAATCGGATAACCACAATACCAGATGAGGCCTTCAAGAGCTCATCGATATTGTCTACACTAAAGCTAAATGACAATAATGTGACTTTATCGGCGGGTGCTTTTAGGGGTTTAGAGAATAGTTTAAAGAATTTGAACTTGAAGGGCACACGTCAACGTCGTGTACCGGAGAGCATAAGAGGTCTCAAGAGTTTGGCCTTTCTGGATCTATCGCTGAATGGCATCAAAGAATTACCTGGTGTAGGTGGCATACATACATTTGAAGGTTTAGATTCTTTGACCGCCCTCAATCTGGAGCGTAATTTAATACAGAGTTTGGGTGAATCTTCGTTTGTGAACGTCCGCAAGACTTTGAGTTCCTTGAGTTTGTTGAACAATCTTTTGGCTGAATTTCCGGTAGGTGCTATACACGCTCTAAAAGAGTTGAGAGTTTTGGATATTGGTTTTAATTTGCTGACCAATTTGCCGGAGTCGGCGTTCCGTGGCAATCCTAGCATTACGTTATTGGCCTTGGATGGTAATCCTTTGCCAACAGTACCTGAAAAAGCCTTCTTACATTTGAAAGCCACACTGCGCGGTTTGTCGTTGGGTGGCCGTTTCCTGCACTGTGATTGCAAGTTGCGTTGGGTGGCCGAATGGATTCGTAATGGAGATTTGCAGGTTAGTTTATAAATACCAGTAACTATATACATAATGATAATGGTGTCGAAAACAGTAACATAAGTTATTAATACATAAATTCCTATTAATTAGGTGACCTCGCGCGAACGTAATCCACAATTTTGTGGAACTCCCAATCGTTTCCGTGATCATGGTTTCTATTCCATACTGGCCGAGATGGCATGTCCTGATGACAGCGACGCCGATCTAAATAGCCCCATAGGTGTCATCGATACACTGCAGCCAGTGCAAAAACCAACCATTGCATCCAGTATAGTGCCTTTAACCGTTAACCAAACACAGGCAAGTGCTTCCAATAATGTTCCAAATGTGGTGTCAACAACCACCGTTGCGTCAACTACACATGTGACAACAACGATTACAACAACAACGCCGGCTACAAGTCCAACAACCGCAAAGACCACAAATACTCCACGTTCTACAACAACGACGGTGAGTATAAATAAGCAAACAAGTAACTACAGTACATGAAATAACTTAAGAGTTTAAACTAACTACAGTTTAACTGTCAACTAAACAAATGTTTCAATTTGTCACCACAAACTTAGAGTATATAAAATGCTAAAACATTCGTTTACCCATTTCTCTCCAACAATGTATTAATTTCATTACAGACCAATAAAGCAACAGCAGCAACAACACCCGTTCCTCCAGCTGCCTCCCCTTCATCGTCGGCTGGTTCTGCTAGCAGTAGTAACTCTTCACAATTACCTCTACAGCCAACACTACAATCGACATCCGGCATTGGTTCTGCCTCACCTACGACCATCACAAATCCAAATACTGCCAATGCCAAGTCAGTACCATCTTGGCGCCAAAATGTATCCGGCAGTAGCAGCAGCAGCAGCAGCAGCGGCATTGGCAGCAGTAGTAGTGGCACATCCGTCAGTGGTACACCACACAAACAACAACGTCCTCCCCTAGTGCTGGGTTTCCCACCCCAACGTGGCACACGCATTGATGACACCAACGAGGTGCAAGTAAAGAATGCCTTCCGCCAAGACAGCTCTGTCATCATACAATGGGATTCTGATACCGCGAACATTTTAGGTTTTCGCGTTGTTTATCGTCTGTTTGGTGAGAAATCCTTTAAGCAGGGTCCCCCACTAGAGGCAAGCGAGCGAGAGTTTAAAATCAAAAACGTTCCCGCTCAGGAATGCATTATTGTGTGTGTGATATCGTTGGAGGAATTGCATGTGACGCCTGAAACGGTGCCCTATCAACAGTGTCGTGAAGTGCGCACTGTAGCTTCGCAAACATCGAATATGGACAAGATAACGATTGCAGCAAGTGCGGCTATTTGTGGCACCATTATAGTGGCTGTGATTGTTTTTATAGCTGCGAGCAGGTAAGAAGAAACAAACAAACGAACTACATAGACAGTTCAATTTATTATCGTGTGTACAAGTATGTGTGTATTTGAGTGTTTAAAATTAAACTCTGAATAGGTACAAAGTGGCCAAATAAAGTGCTCGTGTCTATAAAAATGTCTAAAGGATGTGAGAGCAAGAGTGTATGGATGGGTAGGTAGGTGGTGGTTAGGTAGTTGGGGTTTTGTTGGGGATTAAAGTATTTATTTGCAGTTTATTGGTTTTTATCTTTGCCATGCGTTGTGTAAACGTTTGATTTATGCTGGAAAAATTGATCAGTGATGAATGGTAATGGAACAAGTAGTTAAGGAGGGAGATAGATTTTTTTTAGGGTTTTTCTGATGTAAAGTTTTCAAATTAAATTTAAAATTATTAATATAATTCAAACGTTTTTATTGCTCTTTCCAAGACGAATTTTGTAATGATCATTAAAAATCGGATATTACTCAAGGAAACATTGATGGTATTCCAAAACTAATATGATGTTCGTCTTGAATTATAGCTACAACAACGCTTCAATCAATTCCAAACCACGCTCTTTGATTGGGTTCTCCAAATTATATCGTGTTTATAGTTCTTTCAGGATAAATTTCGTAAAGGTATTTGTTAGTATTTGAAAACTAATACTACAACGGTCCAATAAATTTGTTGTAACTTAGGGCGATGAAGCACATTTATCAGTTACGTTGTGTAAGTGGTTTTTCAAATGAAGAATGAATTTTTGAAATTTTTTAAAATTGACTTTTGTGCAAGAAAACATCGATTGTTTTTAAGAACTCATCTAGCAAGATCGTCATGAGAAATTTGGTGAAATTAAGTTCGAATACAAGTTTTAGTAGCACACTTATTGAATTACAGAATCATATAGTTATCGAAAAGTTTGTGAATACTATCGCAACAATCACACAAAGAAATGATAATTTCAATTGCTGTAAGAAATGTCGAACAAATTCAATAGCACTGCTTCAAAATATGTCTTTAGTTTCAAGAGAGGCGAATAATCATGCAAGCCAGAAACTAAACATTAGTGCTCTGAAACTGTTGTGGCTTCAAAATATGTATTTGAGATCAAGAGGTGTGATGAAACATGGAAGCTCAAAACTAAATAACATTTATATATATTGTAGTATTTCTTAATCCGTCCTTAAGAAAAATAGAGGCATAGAATTATGAAAACCCGAAACTAAAGCAAAATCCAGAGAGACGATGAATCAAAATCAGTTGCCTTTCGCGTTGCTTCAAAAGATGTCTTTGATATAGAGAGATGCGATGAATTGTGGATGACCAAAACTATACATTAGTTGTCTGCATCAACCACGCAAAAAATTGTATGTTTTAGGAAGCTAAAAAGCGACCTATCTACTCCTGTATTCGCTTATTGTGAAGCCTTACTAAGAGCAATAAATAAACGAAAAATAAACATTTAATAAAAAAAAGGCAATTTAAAATTAATTAGTACGTATGTACTAAGTTTGCTAGGACGTTGCTTAAAAGAATTGTAATGAACCATGGAAGTAATATTTATATGTGTTTCGATGTTTCTAAATACGTCTTTGAAATTAATACAGTCAATGAATCAGGGAAGCCTAAAACTAAGGCATTTTTTTTTGTAAATCTGGTCATTTAATCACAGACTCCTTAGGTCTGTCAAATGTCTTGAGAAATATGGCTTAAAAACATTCAAGTACACATGATATAAATAGACAAATTGTTCCTGCAAACAGCGGATTTGACAGCTTATAACTTATTTTTATTGTTTGGAATAATTGGAGAAAGAGATTCCCGAAGATCATTTTATGAAAGTGACTTTCAAAAAACTTGAATTCATCATATGTATATCCACCTGTTAGATTTCTATAATTAGTTTTTTTCTAAATGCACGTCAAAAGTAAATTTAAATTAATTATGTACTTGCTTTATGCCTGATTCCAAACGAATGCTGTGAGAAAAGTGATTTAAACTTTATAATATTTATACCAATAACTTGTTATATATATGGGAATATTCATGTACTAAAGAGCTCAGCAATAATACATATTTTGTTATTCGTTAAGTAACGCTCAACCAGCAAAGTCTATTTGAAATCTACTATATAATAATAAATTTATATTAAAATAAACTCCAAATTATATTTGAGTTTATTACAAGAATGATCATCAAATACTTTGTGTGCATGATAAGAAATATACGAAAAATGAAAACCACTATCGTGAGAGCTTTTACAAATAGATATTCCTCGACAATTTCGTGATCTTACATGTCCGCCTATACAAGTGGCTTATGGATCGATTTTAAAAATATACGTCGTATTTTGTTTGATTAAAATTCTTTGGAAAAATTAAATATATCCAAATAAACATGTTTTTATTTAAGATGGGTTGATTGTGGATCATTAATCTCCTAAAAATCGTTTCAATTATCACTGAGATCACTGAGATTAGTGTTTTTCTTTATTATGTATTTCTACAATAATATTCATCACTGATCAATTTTATATTTCTTTTAAAAATATATCCATGTAAAATAACCTAATTGTAATCCAAAATCGCATAATTGAAACGATTGAAATATCAAAAAAAAACACTGATCTCACACTGATTATACCCCACCAACATACTAGATTGTTTCTGGATCATTCTTCTTCATGACAATATCTGATTCCAAGGATCGTTTCAGTTAAATGATCTCATGAGTTGTGGTCTCTTTAAATGCCTATAAAACCACCATTGCACCATCTGATTTCAACTGAGACAATTTCAGGTACTACATTCATTCTCTAAGGTAGAGTAAAGTCGAACTTACAATTTTAGAAACATTTTTAACTTTAAGCTCATTAGCTAGTGTAAAGCTAGCTATAAGATTTGCAATTGTTAAGAATAAAAAGTACATGTAACATTATTTCATAATACTAGTTTTTACTGATTTATAAAAATGCATAAAACATTTAGGAAACTTATCTAAAAAGTTATTATAACAATTAATATTAATAGCCGCCACTAACTTGTACAACTCCCAAAAGAGGCGTTCATTTGCAGGTCTATAACTAATAGTCTGTCACATCACTACCAAACCAAACCATTGGTAAATAATTTGCTGCAAATCTCTATATGATTTCAAATCCATAAATACAGATTTAAAATGTAGTATTAATAAACGATACAAACAAACAAATGATTTGAAATTTGAATTCAGCATCAAGCACAGATGATAAAACATGATTTAGTGTTTATTTATTGGCGACTATAACCTTAAACTGGCCCTAAACCATATAATAACTTAACTAACTAGCATGAAGATAGCAAAACAAACAAAAAAAAACACACGGATAGATGATACATAGATAGATAGATAGATACATGTTTAAGTTTTATTATATTTATACATATTTGATACACATAAACGAATGTAAACCAATATATGTATGTATATATTTTGCTGTTTATTGTTCAGTTGTTCGGCATTGATATTAATATTTAGCTCCACCACAATATGTGTTTTTATTTTTACACAGACATATTTCAAATTGTATTTCTTCTTTTTCTTTCATGCCATGCCATTCCATTTTGCCACAATATAAAAGACGTTCTCGCAAACTACAAACGTCCCAACAAAAGAGTCCACTGCCAATTGGAGGTTTGCCCGTAAATTGTTGCGGTCCAGCCGGTTCACCAGGACCACTTGGCTCAATAGCAACGCTTTCGGCATTCAATAATCACAAGGTAAGCGAAAAAAAATCATCTGTATTACATTTACACACTCTACCTATATATATTTATATAACTACATACTACTGCTACATAGATGTAACTTCTTACTATAACAAAAAGAAAATCTGCTACAAAAAGCCAAGATTTATTTATGTTCATGACTATAAGAATACGACTCACACCAAAGACGGACACATTTAGCCAGGGAAACTCATTTAATCCCAATTTATACGAGATACCCAACAAAAGAGAAGACGATGTTAGTGAGTAAGAAGAGAAGAGAACATAAAGAACCTTAAATAAAATTTACAAAATTTATACAAAAAGTCAAAATAACAGAAAAAAATATTAAGTAAAATTATAACGAGATAAGCTCAAATTTAACGTTCAGCACAAATAGCTGAAGTTGTACAATTTTTATGGTGGTGCACAGTGGGGACCAGGATAGAAATTGTTCAATATTAAAAGGTTCAATTCAATATTAAGAATAATTGCAACAATAATTAGAACTTTAAGAGATTGTGATAAAATTGATGCCATTCCTTGTAAAATAAATCTGAAACCCTCTTTTTATGCAAACTAAGTAACATCCCAGCAAGCCATATGAGTCCGAAAAGAGTCTTTTCTGACACCTTTTCCGGAGTGTTCATGCTCTTTATGTGCCCAAAAAACAATCATTATTGCTCCGAAAACCTTCAGAAAAGAGGGTCATTACATTCGAAAATGGTCCGTCAGAAAGAGCTCTTAGATAATGTCAGAAAAAGCGTCTTTATGAGGGTTTTTTTGGGCTCTGAAAGAGCTCTTAGATAATGTCAGAAAAGAGTCTCTTATGAGGGTTTTTTGGGCTCAGAAAGAGCTCTTACATCATGTCAAAAAAGAGTCATTGCAATTTTAAATACAACAAATTTAAAGGTCGCATTTATTTTTTTTAATTGTTTTTACTTAAACAAAAATGGTATTCATTTACATTTACAAATTAGAAATGGAAAAAAATTAAATAAATTGTATTTACAGAAAAAAAAAAATAAAATGGAATTCATGTAAATAAAATATATAAAAATGGAAAAAAATTAATTTTTTAAGCAATTTTTTCTTTCGCTCCGAAAATGCTTTTTAATTGGACTCTTTTCTGACACCTTTTCCGGAGCGCTCCTAGAATGGTATGCTGGGATTGTCATACAGCTTAAATTTCGTATATCAGCCTTAAAAATAATTTTAAATTTTAACTAATTTATGACAGCTTTGAAAGGTAGTTTATAAATTTTAAGGTATTCAAATATATTTAAATGATCAAAACATTTTTTTCATCAACCCCACTGTGCCTTATGCTACAAGAAAACAACAACCTTAAAATATATTGAACACATTATAGCCAACTCAGCTCAGCACAGCTCGCAACACAAAGAATTAAAATCATTTATACAAACATCAACGTGTGTTTTATAAGTTACGTGAAATAATGTTAATTATAGTGTAACGCCTCAACTGAGTAGAAGTGGCTGGCTGGCTTCCTTTTCATTTAGTCAGCCAAATAGCCAGCCAACCAACGCGTATCTTGCCATAGCATAAACTACTACATGATGCATTCATTTATATGTCTACATTATCCGGCTATTGTTTTAAGCTTGAACTTCCAAGAGACTATTCGGCAAAAGCAGTCAAGGCTAAAGGCATCATTAAACTAATATTTTTTGTGTTTTTAGCCTGTTTTGTTCTTCTTTTTTAATTTTGAGCTTTTCGCCATTACTTAGTTAAACGATTACATTTAACCAGCCCATTTTTCTATTTAACTTAAATTAGTAAAAGTAACTAACTAGTGAGGATGTAGAAAATGGTTATAAAATTAAACAAAAAAATTAAAAAAAAAAAGAAAATAGAATTTTAAAGAAAAACTGCCGTATTCATAAAAAATAAAGTAAGTTTGAAGTGTGCTTTTAAACAAAATTTTCTTAAAGTACATTTGAAGTCAACTTTAATTTTTTATGAATAAGGGCAAAATACTTCAAAAAACCTTAAAGTTTTTTAATTAATTTCATTAAGAACCCCGTTCTTATTTCTACAAATGCATCCAGTTTTATGTTTAAATTATTTCAATAGCTTTCAGAAAAAACCTATTTATTTTCGAAACCAAAGCCCAAAAATTTTTAGTACTAAAATAGCTATTAATTAAACGTAATCAATTGTTTATGTATTAAACAATATTTTTAAATTCTGTAAATAAGCTTTGAGTATATCCCAAAAAAACTTTTAATAAAAAAATATGTTTAAACCGAAAGCTTTTCGAAATTTTACAAACTAAAAGCTTGGAACTTAAAACACTGTTTATTAAGATGTTTGTGAAAAAGCTTTATGGAGTGACTGGTGAAATAGTCAACTTATAAAGCTTTTTTTAACATAAACAACTGTTTAATATTGCTTTTCCTTAGTAGTTACAAGCTTTCATTAAATTTTTTATAGAAACAATTTAGTTAAAATCTTTAAGAACTTTCAGTAACCAAAAGCTTTGTACTTACAAAATATCTTTTGTTAAAATCTTTCAAACACTTTCAAATCAAGATGAAATCATTTAAATATTTTTCTTATAGACACTTAAAGCAATAAAATAAAAGCTTTTTATTATTGTTTCCAAGCTTTTTATGAAGGCAATTTTATTTATTTTTTGTAAAATTTTTTAAAGCTTTAAAAAACATTGCTAATTTTTGTAGCTTTAAAGTTTTGTTTTACTCAAAGCTTTTAGAAATTAAATTAAAAATTGTTTGATTCAAAATATTTATATTTCGCAACAAGCTGCCTTAAAATTTGAAATGAAAGCTTTTTGAAAAAGAGCTTTTTACAGTGTTATTTTGTTAATAAGAATTTATTTTCTATAATTTTATAATTACCATAATTTTGATCATGAAAGTGGTAATATAGGGCCACCAGAGACAGACATTATTATAATAAAGAGTTTCTCCCTTTTATATTAATTTTTTTTTAAATTATTTATTTTTTATCTTTCCAGGAATGGGATCAAGTATCAGCATATAGTGGTCGTTCGATACCACGTCCTAGAATATATCCCATGGATAATCAGGATGATATGCGTAGTCATTTCTCGGGTATGCCCGGCAAATTAGCGAAACCCAGGTGAGCTTAAATAACATAAGTAACTAAAAAAATACATTTAGTGGCTATAAGCAAACAAAAATAAAACATACAAGGCCAAAAAGTAGCAAGAAAGTGAAAATGGAAAAGGAAATCAACACAAAGGACACAATTCATACAAAAACCAATAAGAAACATGTTTTTAATTTAAACCTTCATATTACGTTATTTTTTATATAATTTGTTTTATGTTTGCATTTTTGTTAATTTTATGTTAATCCAATATTTCATTTTGCTTCCTCACCAACCCAAACCCCAACCAAATACCTTGTCCTTAAACTCTTCCAAATATCCCCGTAAAAAAAAACACCGAAACACACACACACACATACACAAACAGATCCATTGCTGATGGTCAATCGCAGCACAGCTTTTCTAATAACTCACATCGCGGCTACTTGGGCACAGCATTTCCATCGAATTTGGTAAATTCACGACCAGAACTAAGACAATCAAGACAATCGTTGGCAGCTGCTTCTGAAAGGATGTCGCGTGCCTCCTATGCCGGCTCTATACATGGCGGTCCACAAAGCGTAGCGTCTAGCACACGTCGCTCAAGACCGCGTTCCAGATCACGCGATCAATTGAATACCACGCACATGCATAATCATCGACCTGGAAGTCGGTAAGTAGGCTGACATTTAAAAGAAAAACCTTATTAAAACACTGCAACATCTAACCAGCAATGGCATACTAAACTAACTTGAAAACAAACAAAACAAACAAAGAAAAATGAAAACCAAATTAGGTTCTTATTTTCTAATCTTCATTATCACACTATTTGTGGCAATATTGTTGTTGTTACTAACTCTCAACTAGTATGTGGCAATGTCATTTGAAATGGAATTTTAACATGCAACCACCTCTCTCACTCCCTCATTAAGCACACAAACATTTCACACTCAGTCATTCACATGCGAATCATTTAAGATTTACTTTGGGGATAAGATGGCTTTAATTAATGTCTAACAAGGTTCTTTGGTTTTATGGGGCATCTAAATGAAAATATTGCACATTCACAATGTTTGTGTTTAGGCACATTCGTAACATACATTTTCCATTTAAAAAGACACACTAATTGCAAAACGGTTACAATTTGCACACAATTTTCAACACAGAAAGAACACACACACTGGCATATACATGAGCTACTGTTTCTAAATGAGATAGATATATTTCATACACTTTTTAAAAGAAAAAACTGAAATTTTCGCTATTGTTTATATTTACAACTGGAGCTTTTAAACATTTGCTTTTTATGACTTTTATTAAAACTTTCTCTTGGGCTCTTTAGGTAGTTAGCTTTCTTGATTTAAACTCTTTAAACTTAATAAAACTTTTGAATTGCTGTTTGTTCGTTTTTGGGGGAATATTGAAAAAGCTTTTCCATTATTAGTCATTCACAAGTTTTAGAAATTAAAATAATCTTTAGGGTCTTCACTATAATTCCATTTAAAATGCACTTTTATTTTGTTTGAAATATAGTTTTTTTAGCAATTTCGAAAGCTTAACATTGCTTCAAAGCTTTTTAAGATGCTTTTTGACAATGCTTTAAAAGCTTGAATAAAAATCTTAAAAATGCGTCGTCAATAGAAACAATTTAGAAAAGCTTTGAGAATATGAGCAAGTCAAGTGATAAATTGATATTGGAAAAAGCATTTGAATAGACTTTGTAAAGATTGGATAAGCTGTTTTCGAGAACATATTTTAAAGTTTTTTCTAAAAAATTTATTAAATAAAGCTTTACAGCATTTGCCAATACGAGCTTGTAAAATGTTTTGAAAGACGAAAACAATGTTCTATACTTGTGTAAATTAGTATTTGGAATATAATGAAAAAGGCTG
Source organism: Bellardia pandia (assembly GCA_916048285.2). Lineage (NCBI taxonomy): Eukaryota > Metazoa > Arthropoda > Insecta > Diptera > Calliphoridae > Bellardia > Bellardia pandia. The sequence goes on from OU696530.1 coordinate 47,466,777, forward strand.
AGAAAATTAGTAAAAGTAGCACTATAAATGTTTATAAAAGCTTCTTTTGATAAAATAGTAAAAGATATTTTAAAATGTTAGTCAAAAAGCTTAGCTTATTGAAAACATTTGCTGATAAAGTATTTGAGAATATGTCTGTGAAAACTTTAAACATAAAGCTTTTAAAAAAGTTTCATTAATAAAATAGAACTTATGGGTCGATTACGGATGGCAACTGAACCTCAGTGGAGTTGACAGTTGCCAAAAACAGAATGCAACTGACAACTATAAGCTGTTAACTTTAGTTGCCGAATATGGCAACCGAGAATTTGTGGTTGCTTTGATTTTTATTATAAGTGGCAAATTTTAAATGTTAGTTATTTTGTTGTTAAACTATTCATATTTTTAGCATATAAATGTTTGTTTTCTAGTCGAAAATTCGAAAAACAGATTAAACACGCAAGTTGCCTTACATAATAACCACGTGCATGTCAGTTGCGTTGCCTATTGGCAACCTAACTCCAGTTTAGTTGATATACAAAGCTTTATACAAAAAGCTTTTAAAAAAATTCCTTAGATAAAATGTTTCCAAAATTTAATCTGATCAGCATAAGCCTTTTAAAAATGTTGCCTTATTTTTTTTTTCTCAAAAATAGCTTTTGTAAAAGCTCTAATAAAGTTGTTTAAAACTTCTTGGTAAATAGATCTCAATAAGCTTGATTATTTTTTATCAGGAGCTTTTATAACAATTTTATATATATATATGTACATACATATATTAGTTTTGAAAACTATATCTATCTAAAAGGGCTTTTTAAAGGCTTTGAAAACTTTTATCAAATAAATAATCAAAAGCCAAAAGCCAGCTACATATCGCACCCTAAATACAAAAGGGTCACAACTCAAAATACTAAAAATTTCAGGAGAGACAAAAAACTTCATCGTGCACATAAAAATAGACATATGTAACTGTATTTTTCCAGTTAAAGAAGAAAGTGATGTGAAAGAAATTTTTGCAGTAGTTAGAGATGTGTACTCTGAATTAATTTATGGAAAAAAGCCAGTTTTGGAAAATTTTGAGTTGCGACCCTTTTGTATTTAGAATGCGTTATAGTTTTTATCTTAAAAAGGTTACTAGTTTAAAATAATTTTTGTTTTTTTGAAAACTTTTAATTTAAAAGAAAATGCTTCTATTTTACTTGCAGATACTCAACCGCTGGTTCTACCCACACTCTAAATAACTATTGCGATACATCGGACAATTGGACTGATCATGATATGGACATATACATGGCTAGAAATCCAACTACACGCAATGGTTTAGTGCCATTATGAGGGCGGGTTATGTTATCCTGATATTTCGATGTTGTATTAAATTTAGATGAGATTTTCTGACAGTACGTTACGCCTTCCGGTGGTGCCAATAACGGTGCCAGGGAGGCGTATTCATTATATATGCAACAGCAATTACAATTACAACAACAACAACAACAGCAGCAGCAACGTGAACAACAACAGCAATTACTACTACAACAACAGCCATATCATTTAAATGAAAATCATTATAATCGTATTAGACGTACAGCTTCATCAACTTTGTCTTCCTCCTCATCCAGCAACCACTGTCACAACCCTACATCGTATCCACGTTGTACATCACCACCTGATGTCGTCCCAAGATTACAAAATACCAATGCCAATGCCGGCAATAAACCAACAATACCTGAAGAATACGAACACAATGGTATTGTTGTTGAAAATTATTTCAATGAATACGAACGTCAGGAAATTGTACATCATAATCAACCAAAACGAAAACAAAATTCAACGAATTTATTTACAAATTCGAATTTGAGTGCAAATACGAATGCGAGTGTGACTGCGAACACAAATAGCGAAAGTGAGGGGGCAGAGGAGTTAATGGTGAATAATTCAATATTCACCTTGTCACCAGCATTGCAACTTCAGCAACCGGGTAATGTAGTAGTATATCATCATTCACAACAGCAAACACAACAACAACAAGAACAACAACCGCAACAAATTAACAATTCAACGAGTAATTCTAATGCTATTACTAATAATTCTAATTGTAGCAATAATAATAATAACAATAATAATAATAATATTATAAATATTAATAATAATAACAATAATGCTAGTTTAAATAAGAACATTTCTGCTAACAGTAGTGATGATAATTTTAGCACAAAATGAAATTTAGAACTAAAATTTGTAAAAACCTCTTCTTTATCATTGAAACAAACATCATCACTATTTGTTAATCGATGAAACAAAATGTTTAAATATTTAGAACAACGAATTAACAAACTTATAAATTAAATTTTCTTTCTATTTTTATACAAAATATCTCTATAAAAACTTCAAATGATTTCAAGCCCTTAAAACAGGCTTGAAATCATTTGGACATTTATGGTTTTTTCCATAACAATATTTTTTTTTTCTTTTTTAAACTAAATTTCTAAATTTTTAGCAATTCTAAAATTTAAGTCATTAATTATATTACTAATCTAAAACAACCTAAGGCAACATATGCAATATTAGATTTAGAACTCATTTACACACACAACAAAAAGAGGTGCAGTGCAATTTTTTTTAAACAAAATTATTTTGTACAAAAGTAAAAAAAAAACTAAAAAAAAAATTTGTTAACAAAAATGCCGGAGTCGTCGTTGTAACAGCAGGTTCTATATTTTTATATATGTGTAGGTACAAAACAAAAACAAAATATACATTTTCCTTACGTTTTAACATTTTAACTATGAATATTTTATAATTTTTTGTTTGGCATTCAACAACAAATGAAAATTGCAATAGTATTTGATTAATAAAACAAAAAAATAATAAATTAAGATTTTTATTTTTTACAATAAATCATTTTGTGTTTGTTTTATTTTGTTAGTTTCTTTGCTTTCTTTTTTGATTGATTTTGAATTTAAGTGGAAATTTTTTTTTAAAGGACTAAAGTATTGAAACTGCTGCCACCTTGGATTAACCAGGGAATTTTCAACTGTTTTCGAACAGGGGCCAAATTACCGCATTCGATATCGCGTAAAATTGATCGTAATTTTCTAATTTGAGATTATGGCATTCGATATCTAGCAAGAAATTTAGTACATTTTATCATAATTTCGATATCGAAATCATTTTTCGATACGATAGCTCATTCGATCACAAATGCGGTAATTTGGCCCCAGGTTTTCTACTTTTCCGTTTACATTTTAGCTGCTTTTCATGAGAAGTTAAACTGGCAATGCTGGCACTGGCGGGTCTAATATCATCCTTGATGCTGTTTGATCTTGCAAAACTCTTATAAGTGTAAACAACGTCAAACACATTTGTGCTAAAACAAGTGGTTACGCTTTTTTGAGTAAATATTTGCCATGAGTGACCATACCTTTAGTTTACCTATATATACCAATTCATAATTTCCGCACTAAAGCTAAGTTTGAGCATTTGATATTTCATTTAGCGCAAGTAGTATCAGAAATAATTAAAAAGAAAAGAATGATAATGGCGGATCTTTTTTACCACATGAACGAATTTAGCAATGGATTAAATATATTCACCCTTATTCCATTTGGCGTCATCGACAAAAGACGACATCGTTTGTTGAAAATCCGTATTCTAGTTGTCAATATTGCCATTTATCGATGGCTGTCGACATTGTTTGACATTCTGTAAATTGAATTGACGTCGATGTTGCCCTAAACACTAAGTATTTTGATGTTGTATGTTGTAAACAGCGATTACTATTCACAACACTAATCGGCGTAATCGTATGAAAAATGCATGTTGTGTTGTAGTCGAGAAAACACAACATTTTAGTTTTGTGAACGATAATCGAGACCTAAATTTTTTATCTTTTATTTTTATTGTGTTTCATTTCCGTTACGTTTTAACATAAACTGTACAAAATAAACAAGCAAACAGCTACTATATTTGTCACCTTATCTACACAAATATAAAATAAATACTACTTAAAAAGTATCATAAGTAAAAATTAGACTCTACAATATATAGATATATAAATATATTTATAGTAATGACACACTAGTAACCCCACAAAAACTACTGATAGTTTTAAGAAAAAAAAAACACAGTAAAACTTTTCATCACACTCAGTACAACAAGTAATAATTTTTCGGTTTTGTTTGTTTAACAAAAAATAATGTTTGTGCAATTTATAAAACAATTTAGACACTAAAACAAATCAAAAAACAAACTGCAAGACTACTGAAACCCAGAGAAAACAGTCACTACAAACACTAAAGTTTCCTTTAGTAATATTTCGTTTTCGATTCCTATTTTAGTTTGGGAAAAACTAAAAAACGCATTTCACACACATAAAATAAAGTTTTAATTTAAACAAATAAATTTCCATTTCAAACTTGCAGCCATATAAATGAACGCTGGTAGTTGCTAGTGCTGGTGCGGAAACTATGGAAAGGACACACTGCTATCAAAAAGTAATGTAAATACTTTTTTTTCTAGAACGCATTGTGGTTACAACTTTAGAAGTTTAGTTTTTAAAAGTAAGCGAATGTATGTGTGTACGAGTATAAATGAATGAATGAATGAATGGTTATATAAAACAATTTGTAAAATAATTGCACATAAAAATATAACACCCGCAGCATAAGTTAGAAATTTAGTAGAATGCTGGCAAATAAAATGCATATATTTATGTAACTTATAGAGAAATAAATAATAGAAATAATTTTCGCTAGCGAAATCTCAAGTGTATTTGAAAATAATATGCAATATGTATTAAACTAAGAAAATACAAGAGAATTTAAGATATGAGAGAATGTTACAAACAAGTAATTGTTTGTAAATAAAACATGCTATAATAACGTAACGTAGTCATTGCTGATTCTGTTGTATATAGTAACGAACTTTGCTGTAGCAATACAATACTTAAGCTATGTGTCCACGATGGTCAGATATTACAACGTTGTTATATCTACCAATGTGCTATCAATGTACTGACATTGCAAATTTTTTAGCAAAAGGTAAATTGTCAGTTTACACGACTGTAAGAAAACTAACAATTTCATTTGCACACAATTGTCACACAATGAATTTATCTGTCAACCGAAATTGTCAGTTTACACGGTTGTCAGATTGTTGTGTGACATTGTCAAATTCGTTTTGCAGCTCTGTGTGTGTGTTTAAAAATTTTATTAATGCACACTTCAATTTAATTGTTTAATTTTCTTCTACTTTTTTCAAAAATTTTATTAATCACACTTTAATTTAATTCTTTAATTTTCTTCCACTTTTTTCAAACATTTTACCAATGAACACTTGTTTGTTTATTATTTATGTATATTCAGAGTTGCATTTAGAAATAATTTCTATGACAATGCTGTCATTGGCAGGCAGATGCATAAACTTTGCACATATGACAATGAAGAGTGTTTGTCAATTGTCTTAAAACAATGACAATGACAAAATTGTGTGTTTACACGATTGTTAGATATTTTTGTCTTCCCATGTACTAAAAATGCTTTTTCTTACAACGTTGGAAGACAAAAATTTTAAGTTTACACGGTTGTTAGACACTTTCTGCACATTTTTCTGACAACGTTGTAATATCTGGCCATCGTGGACACATAGCTTTAGCCTTAAGTTTTATATAAGTCACAATATATCCCGCCCTATTAATCAAAATTTTGAGTAGTTTCTATTTAACTGTCAAGTGATTTAAGGCCCATCTAATAATGCGATAGTTGTGATATAGGAAAGCAATATTTTGTTTCCTGATTTTCTTAAACATATTGTTATATTTTAAACAAATCTTTAAAAAAGATTTAAATAGTAAATTATAAAGACGTCTAAAAAAAAGTTTGTTGTTTAACTAATTTAAAAATTTTAAATCGGTTACTGACACGAAATTTTGTCATCGTGTAAGCTTAAAGTACGGTCACACTTGGCAAATATTTACCGAAAGGACGTAACCACTAAATAACATATATATGAGCATGTTTATTTATTTAAAACCCGTTTTCTTATTTAGGCTAAATTACATAAAATATTTAGTTTTAATTTATATGATGCTGTTTGATCTTACTGCTAAAACAAGTGGTTACGCTTTTTTGAGTAAATATTTGCCAAATGTGAGCGTACCTTTAAAGTTTTGCATTGATTAGTTTTAGATGCTCAAGCATAAAATTGTAATCGGTAGTAGGAGATCATTTTTTTAATACTTCATTTAACATTTAACTTTAATTTGATTTCTTTTCACAATTTTTACAGTACTAAATTAATTATTACATTAATAAAAAGCTAAACACTAAATATAGCAACTCAGTTAATGAATTTTCTTGCAGAGTATTTTTTAACTCTCAAGTCAACTGTTGATTCTACGTTTAATCATGGTTATTTTATCAGCGGTACAGCTAAATTTTTACACCCTAAAGCATCATACAATTACGTGATATACAAATTTCGTGCAGATCGGCCTATAATTGACAATAGCTCCCACACTTTAACGGCCATACATCTCTTAAAAATTTTGATATCCAAAATGAAATTCAACACAAATAAATTACCTATATGCTACAGAAATCATGAAACCTAATTTTATAACGATCGGTTCATAATTAGTCAAAGCTCCTATATAAGACCCCCTCGAAAATCACTTTAACATGTATAAATTCTTTAAAAAGGTGTTTAAATCTCGATAAAATTTAATACAAAAACAATATTTATATGCACAAAAGTTATGTCAATAAATTTTTTGATGATCAGTCCACAATATGTCATATCTCCAATATATTGCCCATTTATGAAAAACTGTTTTTATAAATATACTGATTGTAGGGTATTAATTGGTTATATAATATTATCAACCAATAAAAAAGCCAGCACATTTGCTGGTAATCTTGGCCTTAATTGCTCTATTTGACATAATTTGGCGTATTATTTTTTCAGAAATTTCCCCTATTGTTCCTTTTCAGGTGGGTATGATAATGAGTTAAAATTTAAGTTGAGTTTAGTACCACTTTGGTAAAGTAAATGGTTCTGTTGGTTGTTCTTGAATTGGCTAACTACTATTTTAACAACGATCGATGTTACATTAATAAGATATAATTGTAATTAAAATATTATATAAGATATAATTGTAATTAAAATAAAAAATAGCCTTTAAAAATCTGTTTTCAAAATTTAAAAAAAAAATTCAACAAAAAGCCAAAAACTAGAACATAAATTTCGAGGCTAAAGAACAAGTAAAAAACCTAAATCTAGCCTCAAAAAGGCTAAACTAGTAACACTGGTTAACAACTTCGAACCACCTACCAGACTGTCTCTTTGTAGTCTATATAGGGTCAGTTAACTTTATTCAGGTACAATCACATGTTAAAGTAATTAGTCAATTAGCTAATTCTGTAATTAGGAGTGATCTCAGAACTATTAGGAGTGATCTCAGGCTACGTATTATGATTTTTGTCACTTTCTTTTAAACTTATATTCAAGTAATTGAAATTAGTTACGTTATTATAGTTTATTTTATTTACAAATTGTTAAACATACAACTCAAAAAATGTTAAGGTTTTAATAAGAAAAAAAAATTCTTCTAGAACACAATAAAACACAATATATTAGTATAATTTTGTATATATGTACTATCATTTAGAAGCAATTGTTATAACTCAAACTTATTACTCATGATCAGAGACCGAAAATAACTCGTCCCATATGATCAAAATACAAAATAGTAATTTACAATATTTTGTTAAAAAAAAATTACTTAAAATAACTGTTACAAAATGATATTTGTTTATATGGTTTAATGCCTTATGAGAGTCAAACTATTTAAATTATGGTTGATCGTAATAACAGTTAACATATCTACTTTCTCTTTTTTGTTTTGATTTGAAAAATTATAATTTTTTTTAATTCAATTCAATTTAATTCTTTATTTCAATAAAATGCTCATGAACAAGTTATACCCGATTTTAAGTGAAAACGAATCATCAATTTGGATTTAAAAGAAAACACAGTACTATCGAACAAACCCATAGACTTGTTAATATTATCAAAAAAAAAACATTTGAAGAAAAAAAATATTGTTCCGATCTTTTTATTGACATTTCTCAAGCTTTTGATAAAGTGTGGCATGAGGGTCTAATATACAAATTGAAACTAAATTTACCCGTAAGCACGCGTAAGCTATTGGAAAGCTACTTAACTGGTCGAAAATTAAAGCTTAAAGAAGGAGATTTCTTAAGCTCCGCACAACCCATTGAAGCAGGAGTACCTCAAGGAAGCATCCTGGGACCCTTCTTATACTTGTTATACACATCTGATATGCCAACAAACAATCGTACTTACACAACTATATTTGCTGATGATACTGCTATTCTAAGCATTCATGAAAACTCTCAAGAAGCATCTCGCTACCTAAAATATCATACATTGGTTAAAGCAATGCAGGATAAAAGTAATTAAGCAGAATTGCACACACATAATCTTTACATTGCGTAGAGAATCATGTTCTCCTATTTATATTAATAATCAAATAATAACACAACAATCCAAAGTTAAATACCTCGGCATACACCTCGATCGACGTCTGACATGGAAATCCCATATATGTAGATGCAAAATTTACTCAAATGAAATGGAAATTAATCCCAATTAATTGGCTCATTGGCAGAAACTCTAAGCTAGGTTCAGATTGCAAACTCTTGCTTTACAACTCAATCATAAACCTACATATATGGTGTTATTGAATCCAGCTTTGGGGAAGCAGCATCAGCTTCAAATGTAGACAGAATTCAAAGACGCCAAAATAAATAACTACGAATGATCACAATTACCCCCTGGTATATAAAAAATTCGAATATCCATAAAGACCTAAACGTGCCTTTGGTAAAAACAGAAAAACACTTGAAGTACACCCAAACCCATCAGCCCGTAACATATTAAATAATAGTGGCTATATTTGACTAAGAGGAAGGGATACAGCGGATCTAAACAGAAGACAAGAAGAAGGAATGTTTACCTAACATACTTACATACATATTTAACAATGTCCAAACAATTTTCGTCCGGTACTGGCTGGACTAATAGTTAAAATTTTTTAGATATAAGATTTGATATACATAAGTATAATAAAATAAGGGGCACCTTATGAACTATGTCGATAAAATCTCAGTTTAACATTTTTTATGACCCTTAACCGAGTTTTTCACATGGCAACCTTGTTTTCTAGCAACGTTAACAACTTTTGCTAGTTTTTTCAGTCGTCGACCGAATGTAGTTGGATGAACAAGTTTTCGCAGTGCCATTGTAAATTTTTTTATTTTTTTTGTGAGAGTGTAAGAAGTATTCACTGATCGATTTCTTTTGTGAAATAAATTTATTGCAGTCCACAATTCTTTTCAAACAAAATTAAGTTATTTGATATTTATGTAAAAAAATATTTATTATAAATTTCCGTGAAGTGGCATGCCAGTACAGGTTTGAACAAGGAAAAAGGGGGCACCTTTGAACGTGTTAATTTATCAACCGAAGTACCAAACATTGTTGATTCTCTCTTATTTTCTGAAAATGAAGAATCCAATGCAGATGATGATGCTTTAAATGAAAATGTAATGTCACCTGAAATCGCAAGGCCTTTTCCGTCTTAATAATATACAACTTATTTTTGATCTGAATTTTTTATATATAAAAAATGTAACTGTTTATGTTATTTTTGGACATAAACGCTACAAGAAAAAATTGCCGTTCGAAACTGCCCCAGCCTAGTTCAAAGCTGCCCCGTATGGGGGACACATTTGAACACAATGACTTCATCCATTAAAAAAATAAAAAAATATATAAATCGAACTAAAAATAAGTTACTTGTAGACTTAAGCTAAAGTTTAATTCCATACATATTAGTTAAATTATGTAAAAAGTCAATAATTCAAAAGTATAAATTTTTATGTGGCTTGAGAGCAAAAAGTGTTCTAAGGTGCCCCCCTCTCCCCTACTTATTGTTATTTCATTTTTAATGAAGATACAAGAAAAAAAACTAATTTATAATGACAATTAAATAATTAATTTTATTATTTCATTGTTTTTTTAATTCTCATATTGATATTTAAATAAAATGTTAAAAACTTTAAAGTTGATGTCAGCAACAACACCACTGGAATATGAAAGAGGTTCAGATGCATTCCTTAAATTTCTTCTTCGTAGCTTTTCAACTGCGTTTTGAAGCTTTTGTGCATTTTTTTTTTTTTTTTTTTTTTTTTTTATTTATTTCAAAAATATGCCGCAAGCCCATGGGGCCAAAATTAGCAGTACTACTAACAATTCAATAATATAAATACAATTATTTAGATATATAACAATAATTTTAAGTTAGAAGAGAAATTAAAAAGAAGTTAAGATTAAAATAATTATAATGAAGAGTCCCCAATACTTGCACAAAACCTATAAATAATGTATAATTGCAGGAAAATGATTGTTAACCCATGATAAAACATACAAACAAAGCACTATTTAAAAATTTTTTTTTATTACAAATAATGGCACTCGTAATAATTTTGCCTGTTTAAATGTACCATGGACAGCTCGAAATAGAGAAAAAAAAGTATTAATTCAATATTCATTTATAAATTTGACAAGAAAATGAGTTTGAAATTTGACAAACTGTGTGAAAATCTGCGATCCTCATACGGAATCATTGAATTCCATAATCTCGATATAGTCACGCAATACGATCGACTCATAACAATTGAGAAGTGTCTAGGTATAATAAGCGCATGCGTTCTACTAGAACTACCAAAAATAAATTTTTGTGAGAGGTAAGATGGCTTTCCATATTTAACTGTCTTATAAAAAAATAAGATTTTCCTCATATTTATATATTGGTCAAATTTACACCCTAAAATTAGTTTCTGGTATTCGGAAACATGTTCGCGAACACTTAGACCGTAAATATATCGAATTACCCTATTAAAACATCGTCGTAGTTTCAAAATATTTGTGGCAGATGTGCCCGAGTAAATCTCCAAACAATACAGGAAAAGTGGAAGACAAGTCGAAACAGCAACACGATATCTCACAGCCAATGGCAAGTAACAAGCCACGTTATAAAGGCCGCGTAATGTCAAACAAACTCTTGTAATAACAGAATTTACATGTTTATTAAATGAGAGATCATTTTCCAAAATAACACCCAATGTTTTATATTTTGAAACAATCTCCAAAGGAACACTATCGATTAAAATTCTTAAGTTAACATCCAAATTATTCGAAAAAATCATGACTTTACATTTAGACGGGTTTAATTCCAAAGAATTTGCCCTAGACCATTCCACTACATTATCAAGATCCTCATTAATATAGTTCTGAAACCTTACCAAATCAGAAATTTGTGAAGTGGCCAAGAGTTGTATATCATCAGCGTAAGTATAACAATTTAAAAAAGATAATCTCTGAAACAAGTCGTTAATATATAGCAAGAACAATAAGGGTCCCAATATTGATCCTTGTGGAATTCCTCTATTAAGGTACTTATATCGAGAAATTAACGTCCCTACTTGCACAAATTGCTTACGACCACATAAATAAGAATAAATAAGTCTGCAACCACACGAGCCAAACCCGTATTGATTAAGTAGTTTTCCCACCAAAATATTATGATTAACAGAGTCAAATGCCCTCCGAAAATCAAGAAATATCAAAGCACTCACATTTCCTTTATCCAAATTTATTCTTACGGTTTCAGTTATATCAAGTAACACTGCAGTGGTGTTGTACCCTTTCCTAAATCCAGATTGAAAATCATTTATCATTCTTGACGTATCTAAATAAGTCAACATTTGCTGCCTCAAAATAACTTCCAAGATTTTCGAGAAGACTGGAAGAATACTTATTGGTCTATAATCTGAAGTGTTTCTTGGATATTTAATCTTGGGAATCGGTATAACTTTTCCAACCTTCCAGATGTCAGGTACTGTAGAGGTTGTTAGAATAAAATTTATGAGATGTGTAAATTGACTTGATATTGCTGGAAATATTAACTTCAAAAATTTAAGAGATATTCCATCGTTCCCAATTGCCTGAGATTTTATTTTGGTCATAGCGGTATATATTTCATGATCAGTAACATTACTGAAGGAGAATCCTTCAATATAGGGCAATGACATGGGATCAAATGCAGAATCCGTTGACGTTGGCTGAGGCATACAGGAAAAGTCATTAAAATCATCCAAGCTTAGTGGAAAGTCCACCCCATTATCCTCAAGCACTCCTACAGACCTTAACTTTCTCCACAATTGCTTCTGATTACAATTAGAAAAATAGTTAATGCACTCTCTCCTACGAACTTTCCTTATTACCGATTTTAATCTATTGCGACAAACACGGAAACGTTGGAAGCTTTCAGCTGTTTTATTTATAATATAGGCACGATAAGCTGCATTCCTTTCACGTTTTGCACTCTGAATACGAGAGTCATTAAACCAAGAATTGACATCATGTCGAACAAAACGGCGCAAGGGAACATTGTCCTCAAAAAGTCTCTTTACAACAGCATTTAAAAAACAAGCCTTACCATCTACGGTTACATCGCAATAAAATGGAGAAAAGTCAGTGGACTCCAGCTCTGAAAAACATGATTCCACATCAAAACAATTGTAGTCCCTGTATAAAAACTCGCTCGTATTTGCAGCACTCGTTACATTGTAAGAGATTTGTATCATGGAATGATACGAATTAAGCGCAGGAATTTGAAACTGATTTGAATTTCCGACTAAATTTATGTTAGAAACAAAAAAATAATCTATAAGTGATGTAGTCAGGTTGCGAGTACAGAAATGTGTCGGTCTGGAGTTATGGACAATCGAGAGCGAAGTACGGTCACATAGTTCCCTCACCAAATTCCCTCGAGAGAAAATATCCGTATTAAAATCCCCCATAATCAGTACATTGGTATACCTCGATGACAAATCCATAAATAAATCCTCACAGCTCAATATATTCCCATGGGGAAGATAAATAACTCCTAATAAAATTCCAACTACACCATTTATGTAAATCTCAACAAAAAGAGCCTCCACAGAATTCTCAGCATCGTGCATATGAGTATTACTATTATAGACAACCTTAGCCTTAAGATTTTCACGAATGTACAAACACACTCCTCCCGCCCTTGAATATAAACGATCATTACGATAAATTTTAAAACCAGAAATATGAACCGCGCTATCAGTAACAAAAGGTTTATACCATGTCTCTGTAATTCCAAAGGCATCAACTGAACAATTCTCCATCATACTTCTAATTTCGTCAAATTTAGTCCCATTTTCACGAGGAACTAAGCTCTGTGAATTAAAATGCAAAACATTAAAATTTTCTCGTTCTAATGCTGAATTAATAATTCTACTATCATGAGCTATATCACCCAGGTTATCAATCAAATTCATGGAAAACATTTAAGTCTAGATCTGTGCAAATATTAAGTGACTCCTCATTATGAACTAAAATATATTTGTTATTCATTTTTTTTTTCTAATATTGAGATCATTCTGAAAAATTAAATAAACTATAACATGTAATATAAATTGGTATTGTAGTGTAGTTAAATGTTTTATTTATTTATTTTTTTTTTTAAGTAATTCAACCATTTTTAAAGAATAATATATAGTCCACATTTAAATGCAAACATGTAACTACATACAGTAACCAAGTAATTTTGGGATATAATTATAATATTTACGAGAACCAAGTAATTAATTAATTAAAACTATTAGTGTTTATTTACGGATGCATCTTTATCACCAACATCGCCGTCAAGAAGATCTCCGCATTGTTGTATATTTAGATGTACCACAGATCCATCTGATTTAATTATTTTTGCCTTTGGAATGTCCATGTTTTTCAAATAAAATTTTTGTATTTTTTTCTGCAATAACAGTTTTCGACAAATATATTGTAATTTAAGAGATGCTGGCGACAGATTATCTCTTAAATACACTCGTGCCTGACTTTTGCCATTACTAACATTTACAACAGCTCCATTTTCAGCCACTTCTTTATCAACTACATCTTCACCTGTCACATCTCCTCCAACGACACCTTCATCCAACATAGCACCATCAACCAACACGTTTTTAAGTAAAATAGGATCGGATTTATAGTATTTTCTCATGATATTGTCTCTTATGTAAACTGAATTAAATTTTACAAGAATGCATTTACGGTTTTTAATAAAACAGCAATGGTTTATATCAGAGCCTGTAATGTGAACACCAACTATCTGAGCTATTTTAATGATGTGATTATGAATTTTATCCATTTTATTCGGTAGTCCATTAATAATTATGTCAGAGCGATTTAATCGTCTTTCTAGTACATTGTTTTTAGCCAATAATGCTTCCATTTTGACGTTTGTAGATCTGTCTACTTCTTTTACAACTGAATAGCAGTGATTGACATCTGACTTCACTTTAGATAATTCTCCACTGACCTCACTACGGAAGTTTTCGATGAGACCATTTACTTTTGCTTCTAAATTTAGAAAACCATTATCCAGTTTGCTTTCAATCGAGTTCTTAATTTCTTCCATACGCTTTATAATGTCGATGTTAGTGTTTGGTGAGGGTACTGTATTAGAACACGATTTACATATAAATGCAGCATGAGTTTTATTGAGATCTTCAAACATTTTTGTTGATATACCTGCGCATATAGGATGATAATACAGTCCACAAATACCACATCCAACTTTATTTTGCGTTTTTGTCACATTATTTGTACAAACCGGGCATTGCAGCGGAGAGGTTTTTGGTGGCATTTTTATAATAGGTATTAATTACAAAAAAGTGTTCGTGTCGCTTTTTTTTTTTTTTTTTTTAGATTTTGTTATTTTTGTTCTTATTAGATTGTTCAGCCAAAGAGTTATTGTTGTTCACAATAGTACCGTTTTACAAAATTATTAAATTATTATAAATTATTTTTGTTTGTCTAAAAACAAGTACATATATGTATGCATGTATGTATAGTATGTAGAATTTATTCAGTCAATGCTTTGTTGTTGTGTAGCGGCTTTTTTTTTATTCTTTTCATCAATAGGTTCTTATGGTAACATTTATTATTAAATAACGTTTAATAAACGATATATTTATAATACATTTTCACTTATTATTGTTATTTAATTAATTACTGGCATTATTTTGTAAAATTGTACTTCAAATCTTTAATAAAATAGTAAATTTAATTTTTCTTCACGACCACAAAAATTTTATTCGCTCTGCATGGCAGTGTTGCCAACAATAGAAATTCGGGGCATTTTTAAAAAAATTTCACTTTTATTTAAAATTTCTTTGTTAGCGCTCTTTTTGTTTGCTTTTGTTATACTTTTTATAACAAAAATCATATGTTTTTTTGTTTTTAAGTTAAAAATCGAGATTTTCTGAAAATAAACAAAATCGATCGGAATCTAGAGAACGCAAAGTAAAAACGATCGATTTGCAAATACGGAATTGAAACCATTCCGATCGAATTATGTGATATGCCTGTATATTTTAATTATTGTAATTATAATAAAAGTTTAGATTATATATGACTCCCCAGCCGTATAAATGATTACAATAATTATTTTAAATAAAAAAAATGTTTTTCATATTTGAATCCATAAAGCCAGAAAAGAAGAATAGTTTTTAAGTAGAATAGTAACAAAGATTACTATTTTTAAGCAGTTGATTTGTTTGATTTGTTTGATATACATATCGAATTCGATCAAAAACATTACAACAAAAATATCAAGAGATTTCATTAATTTTTTGGTTTTCTCTTGATAAACGTAGAAATTCCAAAACCATTTTTGTATAAGTATAATTAGAATAAGAAAATAGTCTTAGAGCATTGGGTAAGTGGTTCCATCATAAAGGAGTGTTCAAAACCTACATATGTATTAGAGGTACATACATACAGTGGGTGGCCAAATTATTAGTTACACATGCAAAATTGTTTAGTTTGAAGCCATATAACATTTTAAAATAGTGGAAATGTATCCTTTTATTTGTTCTTTTAGGTAAATTAAGGGTTTCTAATTCAATCTGGTACAAGAAATAAATTTATATATGTATTAAAAGCAGTTGAATCTTAATTAATAAGTGTAACTAATACTTTGGCCACCCACTGTACATATGTATATAAATTTGACTGTTGCGAGTCGAATTAATTAAAGGAGAAGCTATTTACTAGAGAAAGAGGACCAGCATTGTCAACTTGGTGCGTTTCGCACCATTTTTGGTGCTTTTTTAAATTTTTGGTGCGAAAAATTCTTTAGTTGGTGCGCGGTACGCTTTTTTTTAAATTTTGGTGCGCTTTTTAATTTTTGGTGGCACCAAAGCAAATTCAACACAACTTTTTGTTTCAGTGTGTGAAAAAATCTTTCTACCGTAAAATACACCTGTTTGAGTACCATTTCATTCAACATGAAATCAGCTTTATTACCAATTAGTACTTTAGTTCCGAATATCATATTGTGAGTTAAATTTTGAGTGGTTAAATGCTTATTTTATCTTCATTAGCTCATTTATTAAAAAAGGCTTGTACTATTATTACTTTTACTAATAATCGTTGATAAAAAGTTTTTTATAGAATTTATTTTATTAACAAATTTCAAATTAATTCAATAAATATTTGAAACAAAAACGAAATTCTAAACTTGGTGCGTTTTTCTGTAAATGGTGCGCTTTTTTCTCCATTTTGGTGCGTTTTGAAATTTCAAAGTTGACAACGCTGAAGAGGACGCTTATTTTTATTACCTTGTAGAATTGAAGCAAAACTCTCAGCTTTAGAAACTTACACACAAGGTCATGATCACTTGATCAACGATTAAAAATTAAGCGATCAATTTTTCTAATAATTCTTCTTTTACATTTTTTTTTTTTTTGCAAAATTGTGGATTTTGTTTTCATTTTACGAGTTTTTGCAAAATTTACGTTTTTTAAATTTTACATAAAATTATTTATAACTTTTAAGTTCAAACATCATTGATTTGCATCACTGAACTGAACTTTTCGATTTATTTTTTAAGTTCGAAAATAAAAGTTATAACCTGACCTTAATAAAAAAAATTAATTATGAATCACTCATTTTGATTATTTCCGTTATTTTCTTTTATATTTCTCTCAACCGCTAACATAAAATATTCTCTCATAAATCACTTTCTCAGTGATATAACACAAAAAAACTAATTTGAAATGGTAAGTGGTGTCAATTACCACTAAAATTAAAGTGGGCCTGTTATTTTCGGTCTTTGCTCATGATTTGTTAAACTTGCGTTTAAATTAATTATATTATACTTAGGCCTAATTAAACTAAACAAGATAGCTAAACTTTGTTTGGGTGTTTGTTTTTAGTAGTAAGAAAACAATTTAGACATGAAGAACCTATCTTTAAGAAATTAAAACTTAACTTTAAAGTTTAAACTATTTTTAAAACACATAATTCTGCTACATTTACACTTGCTTAGTAAATATTCTTAAATAGCAATACTTATAGATTTAGTAATTATAGTAATAAGTTTTAATTTAAAAGTTTATAATTAAGAAAATTATTAATTAAAAAAATATTAAGCAACAATGGCACGCTTAAATAAACAAACTTTAAAGCGTTCAAAAGGGAGTATCAGAGGTTTCATTGTAAAAAAGCAAAAACTAATTAAGGAAACTCAAAATGCCGCCGCCACAAACGTTTTAAAAACAATTTAATAAATTTTTTTTTAACAATGAAAAAACAAAACAAAGCAACAAAAACACAGTTGACAGTTAACAAATATTTAATATCATGACAAGAAACACACTCAAAAAAACAAAATTTTTTAGTAAAAATACTTTTAAATAACAAATAAAAACAAAAAAAAATAACGATTGTGCTTGTCATTGATATTAAATGCAAACATTAGATTTAGTCACAAAAAATATTATTAAATATTATAGTTATTATTTAAGCTAATTAATTAGGCTTATACATATTATTAAATTAGTATTAAATAAAAACTAAATTACATACATACATAAATAAGCATTGCAAAAATAGAAACGAACAAAAAACAACATTTCTAAATTAAGTGTTAAACACAACAAAAAAAAAATTAGCAAAAATATATTTTAAATAAAAGCAAAAGGGAGCAATTAATTAAAGTTATTATAAAACAAATTAATATTAAAACAAACCTAAAAAAAAATTTCAATTGAAATTCAGTTTATTTCAAGGAATTTAATTTTTGAAACAAATGCCATCCAGCATAGATAATATAAACTACTCTGATACTGTGGATTCAGAATTAAAAATGTTAAACGAATGTCGTCAGATGTTTAAAATTAATAATGCTACTGGTAGAGTACAAGCAACTGCTCGCACAGTCTGAACATCACGATTGCATGATTTGCATTTGCCCACAATATCCCAAGATTTCACTTGTTGAGTTATATTTATTACAAGTAAAGGGTGTCCCAACTAGAACGCAATTTTTAAATTTGGCACCATTCGAAGTGTCATTGTTTGACATTTGAACAATTGTTATTGTTTGCTAGTAGAAGGTACGAGGCTAGTAAAAATGGAGCGCTACACGAATGCACAACGCATTCTCATTGTGAAATTGTTGAACCAAAATGGTGAAAGTTTTGCGGCTACAGTTCGCAAATTGCGATCAATTTGGGGTCACAATAATGCTTCAAAAGAGTCAACTGGAAAGAGATTAATGGATAAATTTGCCGAAACTGGATCTGTTAGTGATGTAAAGACAACAACGCGCCTTCGACCAGGTCGATCGACCGAAAATGTCGCAGCTGTACGTGATGATGTCGCTCAAACTCCATCCACCTCAATTCGACACCGAGCTCAGCAAATTAACGCCTCCAAATCCACTATGCAGCGAATTTTGACAAAAGATTAGCATCTTTATGCATACAAAGTTCAATTGATTCAGCTGACCATGAACACCGAAGGGAGTTCGTTAATTGGATATTGGAGAGACAACATGAAAATGCTGATTTTGCGATAAAATCATCTTCATTCATCTTGATGGCTTCGTCAATAGGCAGAATTGTCGCATTTGGGGTGAGGAAAATCCTCGAGTGGTTCACGAGAAGCTAATGCATCCTCAACGTGTCACTGTGTGGTATGGTTTTTGGGCTGGAGGAATCATTGGACCTTTTTTTATGAAAATGAGGAAGGTCAAGCGCAAACAGTCAATGGTATTCGGTATCGTGAAATGATAACCAGTTTTTTCTTGCCTAGAATTGAAGAAATGAATGTGGAGGGCATGTGGTTTCAACAAGACGGTGCCACATGTCATACAGCCAGAGAAACAATTCAATTGCTGCATCAGTCATTTCCCGGTCGTGTTATTTCGCGTTTTGGAGACCAGAATTGGCCGCCTAGATAGTGCGATTTAACACCTTTAGAATTTTTTCTGTGGGGGTTTTTGAAGTCGATGGTTTACGCGAATAAGCCGTCGACGACTCAAGCCTTAAAAGAGGAAATTGGACGCTGCATTAATGCAATACCGCAGCATTTATGTAAAAAGGTCATTGAAAATTTCATTAAAAGATCACGTGTGTGCCAGCAAAGCCGCGGCCATCTGCACGATATCTTTTTCCATACATAACCTCATTCTGTTTGCTTTACGATATAATAAAGTTTCACGATTTTTTTTAAATATCTGTTTTATTTAAAATTTAAAAATTGCGTTCTAGTTGGGACACCCTTTATATATAAATGGTTTTAGCGAGAACTTTGTTTATCAGCATAAAATAAAACAGATAATTTATATGAAAATCAATAAAATTTGTATCGGGTTGGACCAGAATAAAGTTTGACAAATATTAATTACAAGGCGTATTAATCAGATGAGAGCGTCTCGGTCACATATACAACGAACTCGATACTTGTTAGTTATTCAGTATCATCAACGTCAAAACATGTGGCATTTGAAAAATATAAAAAATTTAAACAATTGTTTGACAGTAAAAAACCTAACAAAAGCGAACATGGTGTAAATATACAAGGTGAATGCAGTAGCATAGCTGACTGACTTTGTTTACAATTTACTTATGTCAAAAGTAATACTATTTCAGTAGTACATTATTTTACACAAACAAAATGCCTGTTGTTTTTGTATTGTGTTGTATTTGTTGCCGATCTGCACCAGAGATCGGCAATGAATCGTTTTTTTACGATTTACAACTACTCATAACATTTTAGGTATAAGTGGTTTTACATCATTGAAATTTAACTACTCTGAGTTACTCAAACTCACAACAACGTTGACTTATAAATGCGGGTGGATATAAGTATGAGTACTACGCCGACCTCGAGCTCATACCATTCCCAATATGTTTGATTCATAAACAACGGTATTTAGATTTACATTTTAAGAAAAATACTCACATACTCATAAAGTATTCAACTCAGTTAAGTAATTGAAAAAAAATTTCAGCATATTCAGTCTCGTCTCATCGAACTGTTCGGACGTGTTACTTTTAGTGCGGCTGAATTTTCGGTGAAAAAATCGTAATAGGTGAAAAAGTGTAAAAAGTTGAAATTTAACAAAAAAGTGAAAAAAAAATCGTAATAGGTTAAAATATATAAAAAAAAAAAAAAACATCAAAAACATCAAAAAAATCGTATAAAAACTGTATGAGTGTTCCTCTCAGATGTAATTCTGAGAAAGAGCTTAGCTCGTCTAGAAAAAATAAATGGGTCTCTGAGGAAGAATCCATAAAAAAATCTCTGGAGAATTTTCTCACTACAAGAGCCGTAGAACGGCGTCGTTCCTGTTCGCCCAATATAGTGATTTCAACAGATGAAAAAACATCATCTTCATCAAATAGTGCAGTCAAACCAAAAAAACAAGTAGGTATGGATAAGTACATAACCGTTCTCAAGCGACAGAGAAGCCCGACATCTGCTCAAATGTCTTCCAACTCAAAAGTTCCTAAGACCGTCAATAGTGGTAAACCAAATGACCAAAACAGATTTTCTCTACTTCAGACGGATGATCCAGAAATACCAAAAAAGACATTTAAGCCCCCACCAATTTACCTGAGAGAGCCCACTTCCAACAAACTGATACAAGGAATTGTTGCTGTAATAGGTGAAAACATGTTTAACGTAACCTCAATTAAACATGGAAATATCCGCGAGACAAAGATCCAAGTGAATAGGGAAGATGATTTTCGAAAATTGTCCAACCAGTTGGAGAGGGAGACTAGGGATTTCTATACCTACCAGCTCAAAAGCGCAAAAGGACTCCAAGTCGTTCTAAAGGGTATAGACCCATGTGTTGATCCTGCGGAGATAAAGACCGGTTTAATGGACAAAGGGTTCAAAATCAAGAGCGTAGTGAATATCAGAAACCGTGAAAAGATCCCTCAGCCCATGTTCAGGGTAGAATTGCAACCTGGAGATGTTGTCTTAAAGAAAAACGAGTCCCACCCCATCTACAATCTGATGTACCTTCTGCATCGTAGAATCACCGTGGAAGAACCACATAAGCGTCAGGGACCCGTTCAGTGTCTCAATTGTCAAGAATTTGGTCATACCAAAGCGTACTGTAAATTGCCGACAGTTTGTGTTGCGTGTGGGGAGCTACATGCAACTGCTCAATGCGATAAGTCGAAAACTGACGTAAAAATAAAAAAATGCAGTAACTGCGGAGGTAATCATACCGCAAATTATAGAGGTTGTCCAATTTACACTCATTTGAAAGCCATAAGTACCAACAAGACGTCAGTATTACCTGATCATCGTCAACAGCCTATTTTGGCATCGAGTGACAATTTCCCGCAATTGTTACGGTCCACTAGTCATGTAAACGCGCCTAGTTCTAGACAAGTTTCTTACGCTAACGTGGTTAAATCTAATATGCCAGGTTTGGAGCAGGCACCTAAATCACAATATTACGAGCCTAATATTAACACTCTAGAGACTACATTGCAGACACTTGTCCAAACCATGAACACTTTTACGACCACTATGACATCCATGATGCAGGAAATGCTGAAAATGCAATCCACTATCTTACAAGCCATTTTAAAGAAATGATTTGTTTAAAAATTTGTTTTTGGAATGCGAACGGCCTCCGCCAACATAAAAACGAACTGGAACACTTCCTGATGGATAAGCAGATTGATGTCATGATGATTGCTGAAACTCACTTGACGGCGACAGCGTACTTCAAAATTAATGGCTACGTGTTGTATGATACTAAAGATCCCCGCGGAAGAGCATGTGGAGGATCGGCAATTCTTATAAAGAACAGAATAAAACATTATTTAATGAACAACATATGTGAGGATTACCTACAAGCAACAAACATTTGCATTGAATTCTGTCAATACAATTTTGTTTTATCATCAATTTATTCGCCGCCTCGATTTTCAATAAAAGAACACCAATACTACAGCTTCTTCAATTCCCTTGGAGCTAGATTTTTAGTTGCTGGTGACTTTAACGCCAAACACACTTTTTGGGGTTCACGTCTGGTGACCCCGAAGGGTCGTGAACTCTTCAACACCATTGCCAAAATGGGATTAGATGTACTCTCAAGCGGGCATCCCACCTACTGGCCGACGGACCGACGGAAGATTCCCGATGTTATTGACTTCGGAGTAGTGAAAAATATCCCTGTAGAATCGATACAAGTGGAGCCTTCATTAGACTTGTCTTCAGATCACTCTCCTACTATTATTTCAATGCGTTTCCTTCAAGGGAATGGCTCTCCATTTCGGGACATATCTAAAACCAGAGTAAGTTGGATAAAGTATAAAAAGTATTTAAGTTCCCACTGCACGGAAAATGTTGTGTTGAGAACTACCGCGGATATTGATGGGTCGATTGGCAAGTTTACTGAGGACATACGAAGAGCTGTACATCACGCCTCCACATATGACGTTGAATGCAGACGTGGGACAAACAGAAATTATTTCGCTGAACTCGATCATCTCCTGGCAGAAAAAAGAAGAGTTAGAAGAGAGTGGCAAATTCGTAGGTCTCCTCAACTGAAAGCTAGGCTACGAGAATGCAGAGATATACTAAGAAATTTCTTAGAAATCCAAAGAACGGCCTCATTTAGATCTTACTTGGAGGGTCTTGATAGTACCCCACAATCTGACTATTCGCTATGGAAGGCGGCACGAGGTTTAAAAAGACCAGTTAGAGGAAAGCCTCCTCTGCGAAATTCGACTGGAGACTGGGCTAGAAATGATTCCGAGAAAGGGACTTTATTTGTTAACCATTTGAGAAATGTGTTTACTATAAACAACTCAATTAATGCATCTGATTTGGCTCCACTCGTTATTAGACCTCCTGTACCTCTAAGACTTAGCTTTAATGATGTTCAAAGCGCTATTGGTGCTCTGAATCTTAAAAAAGCTCCAGGTATGGATAAAATCAGCAACAAAATGCTTGTGGAGTTACCTCGTGTAGCTAGAAGAATCATCCTCTTTATTTTCAATGCTATTTTACGCCTAGAATACTATCCTGCAGATTGGAAGGTATCTATGATTACCATGATTCCTAAGCCAGGGAAGGACCCCACTAAAGTAGAGTCATATAGGCCAATTAGCCTACTGCCGACAATTTCTAAACTGTTCGAAAAATTGTTAATGACTAAGTTGACTCCAATTCTGATTGACACTGAATGTATTCCAAATCATCAATTCGGATTCAGAGCTAAACACAGTACCATCGAACAAACTCACAGATTGGTAAATGTGATAAGAGGGTCGTTTGAAGATAAAAAATACTGCTCCGCCCTTTTCATTGATGTGTCCCAAGCGTTCGACAAAGTTTGGCATGACGGTTTAATGCACAAAATTAAATTAACTCTGCCTGCTAACACCCATAAACTCATGGAAAGTTATTTATACGGTCGCAAATTTAAAATCAAAGAAGGCAATTTTTTAAGTACCGCTCAGCCAATTGAATCAGGTGTGCCACAGGGTAGCATACTGGGCCCTACTTTATATTTGATTTATGCCTCCGACATGCCGTCAGACCCCAAAATCCACACGTCAACTTTTGCAGACGATACAGCCTTTGTCAGCGTCCATAAGGACCACCAAGTTGCATCACAGAATTTGCAGAATTATGTTTATAAACTAGAGAATTGGCTAGAGCTTTGGAAAATCAGGGTAAATGAACAAAAATGTATTCATATCACTTTCACATTGCGAAAAGATACCTGCTCGTCCATCAGAATAAATAATCAAATTATTCCTCAACATAATGAAGTCAAATACCTCGGCATTCACCTCGATCGCCGTTTAACTTGGAAGTCTCATATCGACGCAAAACTTACCCAGATGAGATTAAAAGCAGTGCAACTTAATTGGCTAATTGGCAGAAATTCTTCACTAAAGTTGGATTGCAAACTATTGTTGTACAATGCAATACTAAAGCCAATCTGGTGTTATGGAATTCAATTATGGGGTACTGCCTCAGCATCAAACATTGAAAAAATTCAAAGGGGTCAAAATAAAATTCTACGTATTATTACTGCAGCTCCATGGTATGTTAAAAATTCTCGAATCCACAAAGATCTAGGCGTGCCATTAGTAAACGTCGAATTTACAAAATATGCGTCAAAGTACGTCAGCAAACTTGAACAACATCCAAACCCACTTGCACGAGACATCCTTGACTTTAGTGGCCACAGTCGGTTGAGAAGGAGGGATACCCTTGCTTTAACTCAAGCGCAAAACAGATGACTTGATCAGTTGATATGAAATTTTTGTAGGATCATAAAAATTTTTTTGTCTAGCACTGGCTGGGCTTATTATTTTATTTTTAGTATTAAGATTTGAAAACTTATTGTTAGTTCAAAATATGAAGATTCAATAAATAACTAAAAGCTAAAAAAAAAAAAAAAAAAAAAAAAAAAAAAAAAAAAATATTCCGTTAGGTATTTATACAAAATAAGTAAAAAAGAAATATAAAAACATACAAGTAAGTTTATAGGAAAACATATTGAAGAAAATATAACATTTATTATTTTATATAATTTTTATAAGCGGGCTGTAAAAATGAACGACACTCGCATGAATGTATGCGAGTCATGCTTATTTTTTTTTTATCGTCTACGTACATTGAGTTAAGGAGAGTCAAAATAAACAACATCATACATGAGATTAAATCTGAATATTGGTTTGATGATATTGAGACAAGTATGAGTACGTATAAGTATAACAAATTATAAGTCATGATTCAAGTATACTCACTTTTTCAGTACTCATAACTGATCTCTGATCTGCACTCACCTTGTATAGTTACACCATGAAAGTGAACAAATAATAATCAGCTGTGTTCGTAACTTCACCTTACTAAAAACACCTTGATAAATTAAAAATTATATCGGAAAAATTTCGATTATTTTATCATAATTCTCAAACAAATTCTGGCAAAATAACGGATAAAGAGGTTTCGAGTTGTAAAGCTTTAACCGACACCATCTTTAACATACCCCCCAGCTACAATCACATGATTGGGGTGGCCAATTATCTTCATCACCACCGCGTCTCACGGCTGCGATATTTTCACTTGAACGACCGGCTCAAAAACAGGCGTTGGTGTTATGTAGCGGGCCAGTCGAGTCAAATTTATCAACAAAATTTCTAATAGCAATCTCAGAAGTAAAATGTCACGACTGTCACGTTATACCCATATTCCACTGTTGGAACAGAAAGTTCTTGTTGAAAAATACGTTATCTTTAAACTCTGAGCATTAGGTTAGTTCAGCTGAATCGAAGGTGGTTAAAAAGCTACCGTCGCGATATCAGCACCTTATTTGATGGGGATTTTCGTTTAGTCCTCTGGCATGCAGTAGTCCCCCTGGCACCACATATATAGTGTTTTTCTGAATTGAACTAACGGTGTCATCGCCTTTAAACTCCTAAAATCCAATATAATCCAGTGACAATCACAAAGCTTTGCGTTTAAAGACTACTTTCGTAATAAGATACATGCTAAGAATTTGGAGGATAGTTATTGTCTATTATAATAAATCCGAGGAAACGAGTGCAATAGACAATCCAACTACTCGAAAAATCAAAGCACTATGCAGTTGAGGAAACAAAGAATCTATCTGAAATATGAGATAGTAGTTCCTTCTGGAATATCATGAAAGGATTAATCCAAACTATGATCATAGAAATTTCGGGTCTCCTCAGAACCAAAAACATAGGAACAAGACCTGCGCCCATTAATTTTATAGCTGCCCTCAAAATCAACTGTCAACATAAAAGCCTAAAGAATTGCCGAAAATAAATGAAATTCAGATATTTAAATGAAATTTATATCAAAAACTGTTTCGGCTGATTTCTGTAACAGGAGCTTTTAATGTTAGAAGATAAATGGAGTAACATAAATAATGCGTTTTGGTCGAGCCTTCTTATTTATGGCAATCATGTAAATGGGACCCACATACCTTATGAACAAGTGAACATACTAAATTGTGTTCAGTGAATTTAGCAGCTAATTTTGTTAAATTTAAAATTTGTGTGTAGTTCTAGTTGTTTTATTTATTTAAAGAAATGTTCGATAGAATTTTTTACATTAGCGCAAAATCATATATTCTTGAGACCATAAATAAACACGTTTTATTCTCATCAGCTTTTTATCTAAATGCAAATAATTTTTATCCATGCATACATTTTATATGAAATTCAAAAGCCATAAGTAATTGATATTGATCATTGATCAAATAACCCGTAGAACTTATAATATTGAGAACACCATAAAGCACTACCGGACCGTTGTGTTCACCAGTATACATATATAAATTTAAATGTTTGCAAAAATATTTAAAATTTCCAATTGTTTAACTAAAAAATAAAAAATATTGCAAATACTGAATGTCAATTGAAAATAATTAATAAACTTGAATGCCCTTATTCACAAAAAATTAAAGTAGACTTCAAATGTACTTTAAGAATATTTTGTATGAAAATTTCGTCTAAAAGCACACTTCAAACCTACTTTATTTTTTATGAATACGGCAGTAAATGTATAAAAAAAATAATAAAGAAAATTATTACAACAATGTATATTGCGATAATAAACTGCCTTAACATAAAAACACCATTATCAAAAATTAAAAATACAACACGTGCAAGGAGTTTTCAAATCAACACTAGTAGCTATTTGAAAAGTCCTAGATTCTAAACACTAGCAATAAAATAGCAAATAAAGTTAATATAAATTATAAACATAATAATTTAAAATATTTAAAACGAAAAACAAATTCTGTATAGTAGGCATTAACATTAGTGGCTTCATTCACATTACAATCTAGATTCTACAGCGTAGTTACACAAATATTGTTGTATATACATAATTAAAGTTAAAACTTAATTATAGCTACTATTTATTATGTACTTCTATTCATAACAATAAAATAAAATAATAATTCATTAAACAAAATTTTTTTAGGTTAAGAAGCACTCAACAACATAAACCCAACTCCAACAATATTTAAAATATTGTGTATATTTAATTAGCGAATATGTATTAGTAATTTGTTAAAAAAAATATATAATATGTGGTATCATTTAGTAAAATTGATTAGAAATGATAATTATATTATAATAAGTATTGTTTGTATTTGTAAGTTTTTTTTTTTGTTACTTATTTAATTGCGTTATTTGTACAGTACACAATATTTAAAAATTTTTGCCAAATAAAATTACATACATATTTTTGTTAAAAATGGGAGGATGAATTTTTATTAAAGATGAATTAAAATAGCAAATGTAAGTTGAACAAGTAAGAGTAATATATTCGGCTATGCCGAATCTTATATACCCTTCACCTTTGTTGTGGATGCATAATTATATTATATACATACATACAAATATATATTATATTGTTACGTTTTGGCTTTCAAAAACGTTGGTTTATTTCCTTTAAATAAACCGGATTCTTTTTAATAAAAAAAAAATAAAAGCGTCAAGTAGTTTGAAGAAAATATGTATAACGAGTCTTTATTTATTTAAATGTACACAAACACAATTAAAAACAAGTTCGAGTGCTATATTCGGCTATGTCGAATATTAAATACCCTCCACCTAAACGTACTAAGAAATAGAAAAACTACACTGGTTATAGGACTAGAATATTCTTATTCTGTGTTTTCTGTGTTAGCCTTAGTATTTGATATATTGTTTGAAAGACAACGACCAACATAATTTATGTAAAATATTTGGAAATTTTATCTAATTTCGGCCATTTATAATTGATGTAGTTACCGATTCTTACTGTAATTTACAGATTTTGTTTGATTTTCATAATAATCTTGATTGTAATTTAACAATTTATAAAATTAAAAGAACATTTTTCCATATTCACAACAAGTTAAGAAACAGAGTATAAAAAAAGGATAAGATATAAGATGAGACTTTTTTGTTTGAATTTGATATCAATAATATTATTTACAAGAGATTTATGGGTGGCATAGAAGAAGTGGACCAATTATGGACCGATGGCTTCTAAATGCAGTAACCACTAAGGTGATTTCTATGTATTTTAGGATTATATTGGTTGAATTTCATCTCAATAGCGTTATTTACAAGAGTTGTATAGTTGGTTGTTATGCTCGGAAGTGACTGACAGCTACAAAATCCAGTAGCTTAATTGCAGATACTAATATGATACTAATATGATTGCTGGATTAAAATTTCTGATCCATATAAAAGTTGGTTCGATATCGATATTTATTAGACATTTTTGTGGGTTTATTTGTTTTTTGGAAATGGTTCTTATATGGCAGCTATGATAAATTATGGGCCGATCTTCTTAAATTTTGAAACAGTTATTTTCATGCATATGAGGATATTTCACGTCGAATTTCAATATAATAACGGTAAATTTAAGATATACATATATTAGTATTAACGTGGATTTCGGTAGTGGACCTTATGTGGGGGATATTGTCAAATATGGACCGATATTCTCAAAATCCAGCAGGCATGTATGTAAATGATCCGTGTAAAATTTTGGATTGGTACCCTTATTTATAAGCGATTTATGAGTATTACAGTGATTTTCGGAAGAGGGCTTTATATGGGACATACGGTTAAAAATAGACCGAAATTCACAAAATTTTGTGGGATGATTTTTGTATATATGTAAATGATCTGTGCAACGTTTTGAGTCGGTACCGATATTTATACAATATATATAGGGATAAATGTATTTTTCAGATGTGGTCCTTGTATGGGAGCTATGACCAATTCTGGCCCGACCACCATAAAATTTAGTACAACAATTTATTTGCCTATAAAGATTATCAGCCCAATCATGAATAAAAATTCCGTAAGAGTTTTTCCCGTTTTCCCATTTTTCCTATTCAAATTCAATTTTAAAAAATAAAAAGGGAAAAAACTCCCGCGGATTTTTTATTCATGCTTGGTCTGTATTTATGTCAAATTTTAGTCGTTTACCATTATTTATATCTGTTTTATACGTATTTAAGTGAATTTTTGGATATGGGATCTATGGTCAAACATGGACCGAACTAAAAAAAATCGTTTTGCGATTTCTTTTTGTATAAAACTTATTTTTGCTGAATTTTGTCTTGATATTCCAATTTTATAGGCATTTATGTATAATTGAGCAATATTGCGGAAAGATTTTTGTATGGGGGCTATGAGAAATAATGGACCGATTATTACTATTTTCCGCACACTTTCTTCTCT
This sequence comes from Bellardia pandia, assembly GCA_916048285.2. Lineage (NCBI taxonomy): Eukaryota > Metazoa > Arthropoda > Insecta > Diptera > Calliphoridae > Bellardia > Bellardia pandia. The sequence continues at coordinate 47,496,491 of OU696530.1, forward strand.
TATCATAAAAACAACGTATACAAAATTGCATGGTATTATCTGCAATATATTTCAAAATATTGCAATAAAATGGACAAAAATATCAAATTTTTATGGAGTTTGTCTCACATATTGGTCCTAAACCGATTTTGCTGAATTTAAATAGCAAACTTCTCGAAAGCATGTCTGACAGAATTATTGAAGAATTGGATCCCGAAGATATCTGGGGACTTTAGAAAATTGATTTCAACAGACAGACAGACGGGCATGGCTTAATAGACTTCGCTATCTATAAGGATCCAGAATATATATCGATGGTCTCATGTAGAAAGGCCCTAACTCGCATATTTGAAACTTTACAGGAAAAGGGAAAAATAAAATAATAGAAACAGTAATATTCAACATGTAACTTTTTTTGTACAACTGCTTATAAAAGCGTTATTTTTGACAGTATTACAATAAATTTTTGTGAGGAGGTGTATTTGCGTTAAATGCATTGGAATCGCAAAAAAACTAATTTCGAAAAAATAGCGAGTTAGGGCCTTTCTACATGAGACCAACGATATACTTTATAGGGTCGGAAAATTATATTGTGGAAATTACAAACGGAATGACAAACTTATATATACCCTTCTCATGAAGGTGAAGGGTATAAAAATAGCAGTTAATTTAAATAATTCTTATTATATGAACTAGAACTGAATTAGAATTGAATTGGAACTGAACTAGAAGTGAACTATGACTGACTAGACTAGAACTTACAGCAAGAGATTTAAGAAATCATTGTAAAACGAATTTTTAAATAATTAAAACTTAAAAAAAAAAACTTATTTTGTTATAACACCCCAAATATCGAAAATTTAATGATGATAAATTTGTAATAAAGTATATGAAACACTACTTACCCCGGTACTTTAATGCAACAATCCCAAAGCAAACGTAATTCAAGTGTGAAGGTGGCCCACAATTGAGCCATTCCACTTTTGCCTGCAAAATGAGAATTACAAGTAGCCAGTAAGCAACTTAAGCGGTGAACCAATGAATCGGCTTTAGCTGATTTAATGCGATGAGGATCCTTAAAAACAAAATTAAAACATCAGTAGCAGCGCCAATCTAACATAATGAATGCATTTATTTACCTTAAACCATTCATTAGCTTCGTAGGGGAACAATGCCACGTCGGGATGTAAGTCAGGAAACAAATAATGCAGCATTTGATTAAGCTCGTGCTCATGCATGGGACCCGGCAGTTTTTTTAATGCTGCCTGAAATTTTCCCAAATGTATTTTGGTCAAATGTTCCAATGGGTTTGCCACATCTGAGGGTGACAAAGTTGCCGTAAAGTTCCGACCTACATATGATTCTAGCATATTTTTAGCCGTTATTAATTTGTGATAATTTGTAATACACAACGTCAAATAAGAAGTGGCATGTATAACTTGGTGAATGGCTCCACCCGGAGCTCTACTTGGTACAAATTGTGTCTGCATCGCTGAATCAATGACCATATTATCGGTCATTTCGGGCCAAGTGAATATGCCAAATATTTTGGTGTGTGAGTCTGGGAAGTAGCCATGAGGCAAAGCCGTAAAGTAGGACAAACTAATAACAGAACGATCCTCATCTACCAGCGGTGTCATATCAAATGGCACATACATGGGTACACGTATTTTAACCGTATCCAAAGAGTAAGTATTGCGCACTGATACCAACGCCGGTTGTTTGCAATGTCTGGGTAACTTTTCCTTAAACATGGTTAGTAAACCCGACAAATAGCAATAATCTTGGGGTGGCTGCTCCAAGGCTACCAAATCAAAGTTAGTACGCATGTAGGAGGTCATTCCTAGACCCAAAAAGAAATTCCATTTCTGATCATAGATTTGCACAAACATAGGTACGGCCGCACAAACTTCGGCTGCCACCACAGACAGAGCACTGAAGTAAAAGCTAAATTCTGAACGTTTGGTAATGAAATTATTCTGTTCACTGCGAGGGTTCAGCACCACAAAACGTCTGAGACCATAAAAACTGGCCAACCAATGCAGTTTTTTGTATTTATCATCCCAAACTGGAGGACCAAATGTATTGGTCAAAGATAATAAATCTTCATGCATTGGCGCAGCACTCACAGTGCTAGTCATTTGAGTAGTTTTAACTTTATCGGACGCTTTTAGCTCTGCCCGGTAATAGGCCACCGCTACCTGATTACCCTTTACATCTAACAGTTCCTGCTCAATAATCCAGTTACATTGATATAATTCATTTGGATGGAAGTTGCGACCCCAGTCAGTGTTATCCAATTCCCATTTTTGGAATAGTTCACACAATTGGGCATTTAATATTTCCCAATCAGATTCGGCACTAAAATCCTCACGATAAAATCCATTATCATCAATTTCCTCAGCCATTATTATTACAAACAAGAATGCACTTTGCGAACAAAAACACGAAACTATTTTTTGTTTTTGTTACTGGCCATATGTTTTTTGTTAAGGTGTATAAATGTCAAACGTAAAAGAAATTTTCCTTTCAATTACAATAGTACGGAGATGGCAAACAAGATTTTTTTATTTTATTACAAAAGAAACACTACCACTCTACTCAAATTTCTTGAATTGTTTCACTGGTAATAATATTTTTAATAATAATTTGTAAAGTTTATAAATGCGACTAAATTTATGAAAAAAGTATAGAAATATTTCTATTAATAAGAAGAAAAAGTTTAGGAAGAGAAGGTTATATAAGAATGAAAAATTTATAGTCTTTGCTTATACCTACCACATATTTCATCATTTTATATACAAACATACCAAACCGGATGAAGATTTGGTTATTTTTTTATTTTCTATTGCTAAATATTACTGGTAAACTGGTTAAAAAAAATATTTATAATGGTCCGAACAAAGCTCTGCATATATTTAAGACCAAAACTTTTTACTAGTTGAAACAATTTGGTTAATTTTACATTAAATTCACATTTCACATTTGTAAAAAGAAAATCCATTTGGGTTAAATTGCATGATGTTTATAATCAAGAAATTTCAACTATTTATTTAAGTAAATTCTATGAAAACATTAAAAAAAAAAACTAAAATTTTGCCTGAAATTTGTAAAATTTTTAATTTAAATTTTTTAATTTTTGATAATCCATTGAATGCGCCTCTCAAAGACCTTTCATATTATACCAAATTCACATATAGTTCCTTTGGAAGAAATGTGAAAAAAGTCAAAAAACCTCTAAAAAGGACATTTTTATCCATTGATCCAGCTCACCAAATATTGACCCCAGGACAAAAAATTGAAAAACGTAGACTTAAAATGAATCGAATTTTCATATTAGTCGGGAACATACGCAAACTTTATTTTGGGCCACCCTAATGTACATACATATATTATACCAGAATAAGTAGTATGAAATTGAAAAATATGTTTGTTGTTATTAGTAAACGAGAATTTCACTACTCAATGTTGAAAAAATCAGGGAGGTTACTGCGTATTTCGATTCGAAAGCAAAAGCTTTCGAAATACAATGTAAAAAGTCTACAAATTCGAATGATTTTCTTTTCGAATCGAAATACGCAGTAACCCCCCAGGTCATAATTGTATATATCCCGAAGAAAACTATAAATGATTTTAAAATATTTGAAGCAACATAAAATCAAAATGTTTTTATTCCATTGCAAACATTCTTAAAAATATTGGTGCATCATAATCGGTACACAACATGTAGGCAAGAATGGCAATGTTTAAGAATGTCGATATCGATGATTACTGTGGATGGTTAAATGTTCTTCAAATTAAAGCATTTTCTTTATTATACTTTATTTTCAATTATTTTCATTTTGGATGTCATTTCTTTGAATTTAGAAATTTTATTTTTGCGTTTTTAGTACTATTGATTTCCTGCTATATTTACAACACTCATTCTTTGACATTTCCTTTTCGTATACGAAACAGATGTTCGACAAAAAATCTCAGTAAAATAAACAAAAGTAGAGAAAATTTTCACAAAGTAACATATTTCCTCGATAAAAAAAGAAAATTATATAGCATACAGATTAAAAAATTAAACAAAGTTAACAAATGACGCTGTTAGAAAACTACGAACAGCAATATGCATCATTAATTGCAGAAATTACCAGCCAAATTGGTAGATTGACTCTAATAAATGAGCGAAGGGAACTATGTGCAAAAATCGATGCCAGCTTAACAGAAGCCCAAGAACTGTTGGAACAAATGGGTCTAGAGATCAGGGACCTCAATGCATCACAGAGAACAACAGCCACAAACAAACTAAACTGTGCCCAGGTTGAATTAAAGCGACTGCAAATGGAATATTCGAAAGCCAAAGAGGCGGGTAAGAAGAAACACACAACAATAGACCTACAGGCAGAAGCTGTAAACTATGACGACTACGAAGATGTGACCATAAGCAACGATCAGAGACAAAGACTGCTGGATAATTCAGAGACCATAGAAAGAACCGGCAATCGCCTGCAAGATGGTTATCGTGTGATCGTCGAAACCGAAGCATTGGGCGCTCAGGTACTAAGCGATTTGCATCATCAACGGGAAACCATACAAAATTCAAGGGGACGTTTAAGAGAAACTAATGCTGAATTAGGTCGAGCATCAAGAACTCTAAATACCATGATGTTAAGGGCTTTAAGAGAAAAGGCCGTGTTGTATGTGGTGGGAGGATTTTTTGTTATTGGTGTAGTTATAAGTCTATATTTCACATTTACTTCGTCAACAGCTACATCTTAAAGAAAACAAAAAGAGGCCAAAAAATGATGTACATTGATTTTATTGTTGAAATTATTATAAATTTTGTTAAATCGTGCTTTTGAGATATAAAAAGAAAAATATTTATTCATTCCATTTATTTATTAAAGGTAATTTGCTTAGTGTGGAAATAGCAAAACATAAATAATATTTTGTTATACTTACGAAAAAAGCGTTACAATAAATTTGTGTTTTAAAGTTATTTTATTATAAATGTTTGATTTTATGATATGTAACAAAATTATTTTTATTTTAGAAATTAAACAATATTTTAAGATTTTGAAATAAACCTTAAAAAATAACTAAATATCTGCAATTAATTCAAACTTATTTTTATAACTTTTCTGTTGTTTAATATTTGAAAAAGCTATTTAACATGTAAACAAAAATCGAACGATTTTTTAAGTTATTTACTATAAGAGTTGTAAAACTATACAAATTAATAAAAAAATAATACTTATATTCGTTAAAATAATTGATATTTTTGTTCGTGGCTTAATGTTATTATTCCAAACAGATCTTTTAAAATGTAAAACTGTATGATTTATTTTTGATATCAATTAACAGGTTTAATCATTTTTATTCTATTATTATTATTTGTTGACGAAAGCTTACGACTGAACAACAAACTCAACGGAGTGAATTTTGTTTTTCATTTATTTATTTTTAAATAACCCCTGAAGATGTTCAACAAAGTTGACCGAAATATAGGGGAATAAAATAAAATAGAATTTTTAAAACAAAATATTTTTATATTTGTCATTTAAAAATTTGTTTATCTCATGACCTTATGCCGAACAAAATTTACAAACAACAAAACTAAAGGTCAACAATTTACAACTTTATACATATTTAAAAAATAGCAAAAGGAATGCCAGTTGGTGATAAAACATATAAAAGGATTTTGAAACAAATGTTATTGTTATATATGTTCCAAAATTTTGTAAAACATTTTTTAACTTGTGTATGTGTGTATGTATTTGAAGTGTATTAACGTGGAACTCACTCTTCATACTATCGTTAATATTAAAAAATGCCTAATATTTCCGAAATTTAAACCCTTGGAGTTTCTTAATAGTTTATTTAATATTTATTTATGCAACATAATAAGTTATTGTATATCTTTGAACCACAAATTGATAATAATTTATTAATATATAAAAGCAAACAGAAGAAACTTCTTTTAAAACTATCAGCCAAGTCACAGAGCTTAATTCCGTTCGGAAGTGGAATTAATTCCGTATTTTGCTTCTATAGAAAAAGTAAAACGAAAATTTTTTCGGAATGAAACCAATTTGCAATGTGGAATTGTAATTTTAAGCATTTCTAGGTTTCATTCCGAAAAAAATTTTCGTTTTAGTTTTTCTAGACCGTAACATATGCCAAACTATGAAATTCGGGGGCGTTTCACTTATGGTTTGGGGATGTTTTCGTGGCAATGAGCTTGGTGTGCTTCAGCGTATCAGTGGTATCATGCTTACCCCGGACTATATAACCATTTTGAAGGATTCTTATCTCCCAAGTTTGGCCTCGAACGTGGACAAGGTGACATATTTAACAGTTGTTCTTGTATAGCGGAATCAAAAATCCGTGGATGAATTGAGGGACGTACTCTTATAGTTTGGCAAAATATAAGTCCAAACATTTTGGAAAACCTTGCCAAAAGTATGCCTGACAGAATTAAAGAAGTAAAAAAATTCCGTGGGGCCATACCAAATATTGATTCGGAAATTTCGCAGTTTTTCAAACAAGGGAGAAAAGTGTTTGTTCGCAGTGAATTCATATTAAAGTGTAGTTTTTCAGAGTTAAATTAATTTAAAGTTTTTTATTGGTTTAATTAGTCCGCTCTCTTCAATTCTAACTCGTCAAAGCAAGTAATTTTGGTTGAGAAGGGGAAATAGAATAAAAGGGGTACAAACTTGACGGCACTAGTCAATTTTCTTATTTCCTTTTGTTTTTTTTTTCTTTCATGTATGTATGTTAATTTGCATAAAAAGTACGGAATTTGAATTGACGAGTGTGAATGTAAGGGCAAGTTTAAAAGAGAATTAAACAAAAACTGGTCAGCTAAAACTGAAGAGTGTGAGACAAGACTTATAGTAAATTAATATGTATGTATTAATTTTTTTTATATTTGTACTAGCTAAACCCGGTGTGCTTTGCTACCCCCACCCTCGTCATAAAATAAAATAAAACGTATTTATATATTTACAAACATTTATTTATTTAATTTTAATGTATTTATTGCAATGCTTTAGGCGAGACCATGCCCCTTTGTCCACTTACATGCTGTAAAAATTTCAGGCAGATTGGTCCAAGGGTTTGGCCTCCTATTAAGCACAAACATATAGACACACTTTCATTTATATATATATAAATAGATTAAAAGCAATATAATTTAAGGTGAAATGGGGATTTGGTAATAAAAAAATGTATGTAGTTAAAAAGTATATAAAACTTTAGGTAAATACATATTACAAAAAAAGTATTTTGTATAGCAAACATTGTTAGTGGTATAAGTAAGTATCTAAATTAAAAAAAGGGGCGATGAAGTAGGCGTGGTTCATAGTTATATGGCGACGTTAACAGTATTAAGAGCAATATACCAATATACTATAAGTGACCAATATACTACCAAATAAAAAAAATACGTTGGAATGAACAAATTTGTATAGAGAACAAAAAGTATAAAACTTTCAAAAATTTGGCGTGAAAAGGGGCTTGAAAGGGGCGTGGCTTAAGAAATTTTTATTTTTACCTCGCCTAGAGTATATAAGGTGTATACAATTTGAAGTAAATCTGTTAAAAACTATATGGGAGCAATTACATAATTTTTAAAAAGTGGGCGTAAAAATGGGCGTGGTAAAAAAAAAGTACCCTATTAATCATACCAGAGTCCCAGTTAAATGCTGTGAAAATTTCAAAAATATCGGTCCAGAGGTTTGGTTTCCAATTACAATATTTTAAAAAAGTGGGCGTGGTAAAAAAAGTACCCTATTATTCCTTCCAGAGTCACAGTAACATGCTGTGAAAATTTCATCAAAATCGGCTCTGCCGTTTTGGAGTCTATACGTTACATACATACACACATACATACATTGAATTTTATATATATAGATATGGGTAAAAAAATATTATAATATAAAAGCTTTTTGTAAACAGTGTCTTCTACTGTATATTAAAACCTAAAACAAATAAAAAAAAACATTTTTCAATTTTTTTATTAGTTTTATTTTTATGCAATAAAAAGTGCAAAAGACACAAGCATTTGTGCTCGCCACTGTAAATATAATTTTCCATACTCACCATATTTTTTTAATTTATAAACTCAACTTTATTTTAATTTTGATCATAATTTTATTCAAACATAATTTTTTGGAAAATTTCTCAGCTTTCTCGGTTTAAATTAGATGATCTAAATTTGTTTACAATTTTTTATTTTTCTTAATTAATCCGGAGGGTGACTCCGTAACATAATTTTGCGAAAGAGTTTTGGTTTGGATCGTAATACGGAGTAACCCTTTAAAAGATAGTTTGCATTTATTTAAGAATTTGTTTTCATGAAATACACAATTTATTACAAATATTTTATATGTGTATTAGGAAATATGATTATTAAAAAAATATTTAAAAATTGTACATATATAAATTCTTCATATTTCTTATAATAGAATTTATGTACATCGTTTACAGTAAATAGTATTTTTGGTTCATATTTTTTTAATTTTTTTAAAGAACTTTTCTATTAATAATAGAAATTTAAGCCGTATTCATTTTAAGTAAAACGACGAATTTGGTTAATTAAATCTATATTTTTAGAAATAATAGGCCAATTACATGGTTTTTGATCTTAAGCAACCACTAATTCTTTGTTAAATTCCCTTTAATCATGCCTATAAAATGCAGTATTTGATGACAAAAAAGGTTTCACACCCTGTGTTTAATAGTTGTTTAACTTAAAACTAAAGTACAGCTGTATCTACATTTTAAGCCGAACTTTTCTACAAAAATCTTAAATTTAATGTATTAATGAACTGTTTAGTATTTGTATTTTTTTTTGAAAATTCATGATTAATGGACGTTTTTTTTTATAATAATAATGAAGTTCTTTTGTGATGGGTACAAGTATAATAAATAGTTTTTTTTTTATAATTATGTGATTAATAAATCTATGTAAGTTAAATGTATTTATAAATTAAAGCTTTTACAAAAATAATAAATGAAATCCATTTCAATAATAATTGAGACCTCTTATGAGCATGAGTAATACACACACATCTACACGTACCACCCACCAATTAAACATTCTCTGCATACTTATGAAATCTCTTGGCACTGGCTGTTTAACCGAACTCCAGTTCGGCCATTTGCTAGCAAACACAACTAGAGGCTTCGTCGCCCTCATCGACACCATCTAATAGTTCTACTTGGCCAGCAACAATTTGAAAACCATGTTGTTCCATACTGGCCTGCAAGTCCATTTTTGAACGATTCGCTTCTACCAAAATTCGCGAAATGTCTTCAAACATTTCTTCGATGCCTTCGCCGGTTTTACAAGAAGTTTTGTAGGTGGCACTTATAAGGGTATGACACTGTTCACAAAATGCCTCCACCTCAGCGTCAGTGACTTCTGGTTCCCGGCCCTCCAGATCCGACTTATTGCCACATATGAAAATTTTTGCATTTTCAGCATATGTTACAATATCCAATAGATGCTGTGATAAAGAGTGAAATGAAGCTGCGCTATCTAAAGCAAACACCAAAATAGCACCTTCAGCAAATTTGTAATAGGATGAGGTAACCGAAGCTACTCGCTCCATACCGCCAGTATCCCATAATTGTAGCTAAATTAAATAAAACAATGTATTTTCATATAACAAGTTAATTAACTACCCACTCTTTTACCTTTATTTGCTTGTCATCTATCCGATAGTCTTTGTCAATATGATCTAAGCCCAGCGTAGACTTGCGGTCAGTATTCATCACAAATGTATTATTGGTAAAACGTCGAAACAAAGAACTTTTTCCTACACCATAATCACCGCACAATATAACTTTTTGTTTTGGTATTCTTACTTTGGCCATTATTTTCCAATAAGCCAACACCTTTTCTTATTGATTTAAGAAATATTTCTAAATATTTATACAAATTGTTTTTCTTGTTTGCAATAAACCGACTTTAGGTGGTTTCCGTTATGCCACTAAGAAAACTGCAATCAAAACAAACAATGGAAAATAAGAGGAAAAACAATCACAATATCGGGTGATATTGTGAATGGTTAGGGAATTGTAGTGTAGAGTTGTATTATTGGATGTAAGTTACCGTTACATTCAATAAACAATAATAACTACAAAATACTTTTTTTGAATTGTTAAAATATTCTCAAAATAACAATAATTGTGCTTATTTATGTAACTATGTATTTTCTTTGTAGCTATGTTAATAAATTTAATTCCATTTCAATAAAAGTATTTTAACATAGCTACAGAATATGTTCTTTTTTGAAAATTGCTTTTTAATTTGGAGTTTAAATTCAAATCTTTTTCTATACAATATGCAATACATAGTATATCAAAATACAATATATTAAAATGTTAAAGTTTTGTTAAATCCTTAATTTCTTATTATGATCATTGAAAAGTTAAAAATATGATACCTACTAATATACATATTATAAAAATTACATATTAGAACAACATAAATTATATTCGCGTAACTCTGGATAATTTTATGGCCAATGAATAATTGTGGTAATTGTTGTCTGGAAGTGGCCGTATAAAAGGTAATCAAAATTTTATGATCTTTTTATACCCTCCATCACCACAATGAGGTGAATGAGGGTATATGTATATACATACATATCGATGGTCTCATGTAGAAAGGCCCTAACTCGCATATTTGAAACTTTACAGGAGAAGGTAAAAACATAATAGAAACTGTAATATTCAACATGTAACTTTTTTTGTACAACTGCTTATAAAAGCGTTATTTTTTACACTATTGCAATAAATATTTGTGAGGAGGTCTATTTGCGTTAAATGCATTGGAATCGCAAAAAAAACTAATGTCGAAAAAGTACCGTATTATTTTTAGACATATGAAATATATTTTTGTTCAATATTATTTGGATACCAATATTTTTGAGCGAGTTATGCTTTTTAAAGTGATTTTCGGAAGTAGGCTACGACTAATTATGGACCGATCTGCACAAAATTCGTAGATGTGATTTGGCTTTATTTACCACTCATTTGTGATGCAATTTGTTTGGATAATTGCATAATTCAAACATTTATGATCAGTAAACCCTAATTTCGGGAGGACATTTGTATGGGGGTCAGGCGAAATAATGGACCGATTTACACCAGTTTCAATCCCATCCATCATTGGGCATAAAAAATTTCATGTACCAAATTTTATCGAAATATCTTCAAAATTGCGACCAGTACTCTGCGCACAAGCTTTACATGGACAGTCAGCCCGCCAGACGGACGGACATCGTTAAATCGACTCAGGAAATGATTCTAAGTCGATCGGTATACTTTAAAGTCGGTGTTGGAGCAATATTTCAGGCCGTTACAAACATCAGCACAAATCCAATATACCCTCCCCACTATGGTGGTGTAGAGTATAATTAGTCTATCTAATAGTAAATCTATGTTGTTAGGCGAAAAATCCGATTGATGAAGATTTTGACATATAATTTCACTCTCTACCCAGAGTTTAAGTGCTGGCCAGTCTGCGCGGTTATACAAAGGAACTGAAATTAGTTTATTTTTAATCTGACCGTAAATGGAACAGGTTATTGGAACATGGTCTGATTGTAGAATATTTGGATGCGACTCTAAATTTGAAAAGGGAATACTGGAGTTAGATAACAAAATATCTATGGTTGTTGAATTAAGTCCAAAACGAGTAAATGAATAAGGGAAAATATATGATAATTGGAAAGCAGACAATGTCTGTAATGCTCATTACCGGCTGAGTTATTTGAAACACAATTCCAATGAGTGTGTCGTGCATTGAAATCACCAAAAATGAAAAACTCACAGCACTGGTGTGTAAGAAGATCCAAGTCTGTCTTGAAATCCGGGGTGTAATTTGGGTTGTAAGCAGCAATAAAAACTAAATGACGTCTATTAATTATAACCTGAACAGAAATATTTTCTCTACTACGTGTGTTAATTTTAGGTAATAGCTTATGAACTATGTTACTTTTTATTGCTATGAGAACTCCTCCGCCGTGTTTTAGCCGTTCTTCACGGTACATTTTGTAGCCTCCTAATTGAAGTTTGTGGTGTGGGTCTAACAACGTTTTGTTTAGCAGAAGGATGTCGATATTTTTGTCGAGAATAACTTTTTCGAGCTGAGAAGCTGCTGACTCGGTTGTTATGTCTTGAGCGTTCCAGTGTATAACCTGAATATTTTGTACAACAAAGGTTTTATATGGTTTGACATTTTTCCAATGCATCAACTGTATTAAAAAAATATTTCCAATAGTTTCTCATTGGTTAAGTCGTCGTTGTTGTCATTAGCTTTACCTCTAGACACAAATGAAAATAGTGTTTTTTTCCTTGGGGGAGTGTGTTTTCATCATTAACAGCCTGCTCTTGTCTGGATAGTTGTGGGAAATCACCATCATCTAATACAAAGTTAGAACTACGATTCTTTATGGCTGAGCTTGATTTTGCGGTTAAACGTTGCCGAATTTCTAGATATTCTTTACGGCACGGGCATCTGGGGTCATCTGCCCTGGGGTTGACGAATTTATAGTTTTTCTTAAAACAATTGTGGCATTTGTAAACCACATGTTTACCGGGACAACTTCTGTTAAAAGAACAATTGCCGGATACATGATTACCAGCACAGGCGGCACATATTTGCACTCTATTACAGTTTTTGGCATCATGCCTATACATTGAACACTTGGCACACTGTGTAGAACCTTTATTTATATGGGCTTCTCCAATAAATAGCAATTTGGCAAAAATATTTTATTTACAAAACTGTCAAATTCTACCAGATAAAGAGCATCGTTATCGTTCGATCTTTTTGTCACAATTTCTTTTACGTTTACGGGCGTAATGTTCGTCCATTATAATATCAATCGATTGTATTGAAAGACCAAATAAAACCATCTTAAAGATTTTACTGTCTTTTACCTCGTGAGTGTAAAAATGCATTTGTCTTTCTTTAAGTACCTGTATCGTCTCATTATACAATTCGATCGTGCTAGGCATTATTTTTGTGCCTATTGACATTCTTTTATACATGTAGTTATCACCAAATAAACCCAGTACTGAGTAAAATGTTTGAAAAAGATTTCAATTTGAAGAATTTTGTTTCATCACAACTTTTCTAATGAATGAAATTGAATTTAATTTACAAAAAGTTGCGGTATAAATCCTAATAGTATTACTTCAAAACTGTTTTAACAAAGTAGAAAACTAAAATATCTTGTCTTATATATATTTAACTTTAAAATATATATATTTTATTTTATTTTAATATTTTGAAATAATTGTGATAATTATTTAATAATTCCTGGAAATTTCATTAAACCAAGTAAGTGACAATTTAGTTTATGAACCCTCATAACGGCAAATAAACTATCTTTCTGTCAGTGTAAGCTTTTAAATAAACCGTTATCACTAGATGTCTAACAGTTGAAGCAGCATATCAAACTGTTAACTACTACATATTGCCCCCATTATACACAAACAAACCTACTGCTGCCATAGAATGTTATAAAAGCCATTTACAAGTAGATTTGTTTAGGAGAAGTCTGCCAGCAATAGGGGTTTTCGCAACATTATCTCCTACACCAATTTAACCCGCAGCAAACGCCGAAAAGTGAAAAAACGTGATCTAATTTTTTTAATAAATAAATAGAAAACAATTTAACGGAGGCACACATCATGAATCGTGGCCAAATATTTGTGTTGTTAGTTCTAATAGCAATTGCCACCAACGCCTGTGGTAAGTTTGTCTACTTTTGACGACAATTATAAATAAAATCTAAAAAATAAAACATAATGGACAAAGTACAATGACTTAAGTGTTCTCGTATTTTTATAAATTTAAAAATTGTATAAATTAAAATAATTGTGCATAGAAAAATCTACAACGAAATATAGTGTAAATAAAAGTAGAACCCGGTTAATAAAATGTGGGAGTTTGAAATAATAAAATAATAATAATTAAAATACAGACATAAAGGAAAAGTAAATATGTATGTACTAATATGTAATAATTAAGCCAACACAAAATGCAAATTATTTATAAAATTTTAAATGTTCAGTTAATTCATTGACAGTGTCAGTTAAAACAAGTAAGAAAGTATAGTTGGCCAAGCCCATATAATATCCTACACCCAGGAGCTATGACCTATATATTAGGGACCGATCATTCATGAATTTAGTGATGTGACTTCTGTGCATATAAATATTTTTTGTGTTAAATTTTATCTCGATATAAACGCTTTTAAAAGATTTATACGTGTTAAAGCGATTTTCGAAGAGGCTCTTATATAAAAGCTTTGACTAATTATGGACCGACCGTTATTGAATTAGTTGTCATGATATCTGTATATATAAAACATATTTGTGTTGAATATTATTTGGATACCAAAATTTTTAAGATATTTATGCTCCTTGAAGTAATTTCGGCCTTACATGAGAGCTATGGTCATTTATGTACCAATTATCAATTATGATCTGCACAACATTTTCATTTACAACTTATTTGTAGCGAAATTTGCTTATGTATGTGCATAAATCATACATTTATGACAGACAAACTTCTATTTCGGGAGGAAATTTTTATAGGGACTAGGTAAAATAATGGACTGAATCGATCGGTATAAACACTTTAAGGTGATTGTTGGACCAATATTTATGGAAGTTACTGGGTATAAAAACCCAAAATTTGGAAAATCATTTATGGGAAATAAATAATTTATTTTTAGCAGACTTTGTGCCAATATTTTCCGACTTTTATATCATGACATTATCTTATTTATTTATTGCACTAATTTTGATTTTAACTGAAATAAATAACTTCTGCTGATACAGTAGCAAATTCTTAAAGTATTCTGATAACTTTAGAATTTCCAATGTACAAGTGTGTCTATAATCTATACTTCTTTATAAAACAATCAAATGATTAGATTAAAATCAATATTAGTACTTAGTACTGTATAAGTTTTGATACATAACTGTAAGTATATACAAATAGTATCTAGAAGTATACCTACATATATTCATACATATATGTATATATTTCAAATGAAAGTGGCAAATGAAGATTAACTATTTGATGTACGCACGCTAAACTTTATCATTTACTTTACATACAACTGAACAATCAATTGTGCAAGCCTTTTAAATGTCAGATTATTTTACTTTTTATATTGGGTAGGGAACCTATAACGTTCTTTGCTATTTCGCTAAAATGTGTGATATTAAGTTAAAATTAAATAACTTTAACGATTCTGAAATGGAATCTAAACAAATCATTCAATATTTGATGGCATTTTCTTTTCTAGAAAAACTTGTACTTTTATCGTTCCCTTTTTACAAAATCGGGACAAAGCTCTCATAATAAGCCACTTTCGAATAAAACTCTTACAATTTTTAGTAATGACTTCATATTTTGCACAACTAAGTTTCATATAATGAAAACTACTCTACCAAATTTCAAAAGCATCGCTCGCATAATTGGCCATAACTCCCATATAAGTCCGACTTCCGAAAATTATGTGAACGAACTTTATATGTAAAAATTTGAACCAATATATGACGATCGCTCCATATAATTGGATGTAGGCTTATCACATTGTTTAATCTAGATCTATGTAACTAGAAAACACAGTCTAATTTCCTAAATAATGATGCATTTCTTTCCACGTATAGTTAAAGTTATTGTTAGTGGAAATAGAAACGGGAAAATCGAAGCATATCAGTTCAGATAATATTTAACGGTTAATCCTTGACGCATAAAAAATTGGTTTGAAAATCTGTATAATAATAATAATTTGTATAACAACAACTTGTTTATTGGTTGACATTAGTCTCGTACGAAAAGTAAAATTATAGTAAAGAAATTCAATTATATGCTCCCAAATTGATATGATTACATTTCAAGTATTCAATTTAAATTAAGAGCTCTGATTCCAAAACATATATCAGTCAAATTTCTAAAGAAAGTATAGAATATAGTTTTGGATCAGCTTTCTTTTCTTCCAATAAAAACTTTTTCCAGCTATTTTTAAAGTGCAACCTTATTTTTACCGTTGATTTTCAGCTAAAACTGGCTATGGTCCCGGTGAGCAAGATTGGGGTTTTGTGGACGTTCGTAAGGGCGCTCATATGTTTTATTGGCTGTACTATACCAGTGACAATGTTACTAGCTACACTCAACGTCCTTTGGCTATTTGGTTGCAAGGTGGTCCAGGCGCCTCCTCTACTGGTTATGGTAATTTCGAAGAATTAGGTCCTGTGGATCTGTACGGAAACCAACGTAATTGGACTTGGGTTAAAGATATGAATGTTTTGTTTATTGACAATCCTGTGGGTAGTGGTTTTTCGTATGTTGACAGCATTTTACAATTGACCACGACCAACAATCAAATTGCTTTGGATTTGGTGGAATTCATGAAGGGTTTCTACGCTAAACATCCGGAATTCCAAGACGTACCCTTGCATATATTCTGTGAAAGTTATGGTGGCAAAATGGCTCCCGAGTTTGCTTTGGAATTGTACTATGCCATACAAAGAGAAGAGATCAAGTGTAATTTGACTTCGGTGGCCTTGGGTGATCCATGGACTTCACCTATCGATTCGGTTTTGGCTTGGGCTCCTCTGTTGTTGAATATGGTAAGTGTGAAACTAGAAAAAAAAACAAATCAAAAGATAATTGCACAATTATTTAATTCATTTTAGGGCATTGTTGATCAAGATGGCTATACAAATATTATGGTTTCTGCTAACAAAACTAAGGAATTGGTTGAATCTGAAAAATGGACTCAAGCTACCATGCAATGGAGTGCTACACAGTCTGTATTGCTTAGAGAATCTAAAGGTGTTGATTTTTATGATATTGAAAAACCCACCAAAGGTGATGCCTACACACGCATGTTGCTCCGAACTAACAATTATCAAGGTAAAACTAAAAAATAATTAAAAAAATAAATTAATTATAATCGAATAATTTATTAAAATGTTTAGAACTTATGTATCGTACTTTGGTGCATTACGACATCGATGAAAATCGTGATCAAAAATTAGAAGATTTAATGCGTGGTCCAGTTAGTGAGGCTTTGGGTATTCCCTCCAATGTTAAATGGGGCTCTCAAAGCAGTAATACCTTCTCACGTCTAATGGGTGATTTTATGAAACCCGTTATTCATATTGGTAAGTTTATACTACAAATCGATTTGATATTCAAATTTATTATTTTAATTTGCTATTTTAGTGAGCCAACTTTTGGACAACACCAACTTGAAGGTGGGCGTTTTCTCCGGCCAATTGGATTTAATTTGCGCCACTCCTGGTACTGTTAACTGGATTGAGAAAATGCAATGGAGTTATCGTGATGAATATGTTAAGGCTTCCCGTTTGGGCATTAGTGTTGATCGCATTTTGGAGGGTTACGAAAAGTCTGCTGGTAATTTTACCATGTTCTGGGTTAATCGTGCTGGCCATATGGTACCCGCTGACAATCCCGCTGCTATGAGTCACATTCTTAAGAAATTCACCAATTATGGTTAGAAAAGTCTTTAAATATTAAAATAAATATATGTATATATGTAAGTTAATTAATAATAATAAACAATTTGTTCGAGTACCTACCAGAGAATGACAAAAGTATGGTTATTTGTACTCTTTGAGTATTTTTGAAAAAACCTGTATACATATAAATCAAACCAAATACATATCCAACGTATTTTTAATAACAACAGCTACAATACCTACAGTTATCTATACTTTTTTTTTCGCAGTACACACAGTTGCAAGTAAAGTTGTATCGAGTATCAGACATGTCCGAACTTAAAAGTATGAGATGCGTATACGTATATACTCAGGATACTCATGTATATACTCAGGCTATTTTGAAAACAAAAGAAAGAAAAAAAAATTAAACCGCTATGCAGCAGAAAAATATATCTTGGCTTTGAATATAGGAATTTTATTCATATTTATTTTGTTTCTAAACTAAAATAATAATTAAATATGTATGTAAATATGAAACAAAAACACAACAACAAGTGATCTGACTGCATAAGCTGATCGATGCAATCAACTGTTATTTTTTCTACATGCTAAATACTTATACTTACAGCTCTTTTCTACATATAAGTATGAGTTGACATATAACCAAACAAAATCTACACACATTCACTAGTATTCATACAAGCAAGCTATTTTATTAAGTTGGATACTAGAGAGTTTTTTCTTCTTCATGTGTGAAACTCGCTGTCGAATGTAGCAAGAATGATAAAATATCAGTACTGCAAGTACCACGTGAAGTATTGTTGTCGCTTGATACTCGATATGTTCTCTTCATGTATGGTGAGAGTTCGAGCGTAAAATAAACCTGTATTTCACTCGTAACCATAAAGCCAAGTAACAGCATATACATATTCGGTATTTTTGTTGTACTCAAAAATAAGAACATTATTTTTAAATATACTTCGAGTAAGTGCACATATTTCGCAAGTTTATGTGTACTTCTTAACAAAAAATACATTCATGCAGAGGTTTATTGGATACGCAGAACTATTCTTGCTAGCATGTATTGTGCATACACGTAAAATACTTGAGTATAGAAATAACTGCAAGTGTGAATAAATACACGAGTAACTTTTATTTTGAGTACTGCTTGTCATTCTCTGGTACCTACTTGACTACGACTGAATTCTTTATTTAAAAATTTGGTAATTTAAAGTACAAAAAATGCTTAAACGTAAAAACTTAAATAGTACAGAATTCTGCAAACAGAATGTTCAATAATTATAAGTGTTGATGTTACAAAAAATACAAGTTATGTGTTGCAATAAAATAACTTACTCAAATTACAAGCAATTGTGACATAGTTAAATGAACTTGAATAAATCAAACAGTAAAGCAAACGCAGCAGATTGGCAAGAAAAGAAAAGAAAGAGGGAATGCTTCTAATTAACTAAATTTGTGTTAACTTGTGTAACTAGTAGTTTATTAACAATATTAAGCTAAGTATAGACGATATGTTGAATCAGCATATTTATGCTGAAAAATTTGTGACAAGTGCTTACATATCGTGTAAACGCAAAATTTTTTCAGCATACGTATGTTTAACAACATTTGCTAACAGTTTGTTAACAATATCAACAAACGTATGTTGGTAATTTTAGCATATCGTGTAAACAGCATATTATTAGTGTTTGAAAAATTTCCTGCGTATGTTGACAGATATGTTATTTGTTGAAAAGCGTATGCAAGCTTTTCAGCATATGGCAAATTCATATGCGATCAGAGTTGTATTTTCTAATAAAGCTGATAAAAAAACAACAATGTCGGCTCATTGATTTAAATTACAAATTATAATCTAAACTTTAGATTCTAAATGACAGACGTTTAACATTTTTTAATTGTTTGTATAGTTTATACAATTTATTATATTCACATATAACAACAAAATAAACACAAATATTAATTTAAATGGCCGAAAACTGCGTTTGTTTACATTAGCAAAAACATATGTTTTTGCATCTTTTTTGTGTAATAGTGTGGCACCTATGACATACTTTGTTGCGATTTTTTTTTGAGTGTGATAAAAATCGGTAAAATTTTCCAGTGAATGAATCGTACGATTGTGTAGGATAGTGTATCACGACCTTTAAGCCCAGCCGCCGATAGTTTTTTATGTAAATAATGGCCGGCGGCATTGTTCAAATTAATCGACACAGGTCTCTGGAAATAAACTATAACCCCCTTATTCAAAAACGATTATTAAGTTTAACAAACGTTTATTAAGACATATTTGCACATAAAAATTTGTTTAATAAACGTTTGTTAAATTTAATAATCGTTTATGAATAAGGGGGTAAATTATTATAAATGTTTTACATGTTTTCGTGCATTATTTGCATATTTAGTATAGAATTTACCTCGATTTTTTATATAAATATTTTATTTATTTATATTATTGCTGTTTTTTACAATAAAATATGCCCTATTTCTTTATACCAATTCCTTGTATAATTTTACACAATAACCTTCTTCCTCTCGTCGTTCTACCCATTTCTTTTCCCAAACTCTGCGTCTTATTGCTTTTAATTCCACTTCATCGTCATCCAAAATCAGCACTGTACAAGCAATAGCTAGACCAATTTCCTCCCACGTCATAATTTATGTTTTTTTTATTGATATTTTTATTATTAAATTTTATTTAAAAAAAAATTACACATAAATTACAGAAGTTGAATAATAATTAAAAAATGTTGTCAAATTGACTAATTTCACAAACAAATGTTTATACGACTCAGCATATGTAGCACCACATAAAATTCAACATATCGTATAAACACAATAATCGTATGCTAACTCTTATGTTGACATTTCATTTGCTGACATATGCTGACATCAAAAAATTTGCTACTTTCAACATATCGTGTAAACGTCTAACATATGACATAGGAATTTGTTGCTAATTTTAATCATATGGCTGTCAGCATATATATGCTGATTCAACATATCGTCTAAACTTACCTTTAAATTGTTTATTTCTATATTAAAAACACGAATAGTTAGGAGGAGAATTTTAATATAAAGAGTAGTTAACTGAGAGCAGACAAACTATAACAAAAATCTTTGATCACATTTACTCTGAAGTTGAATTTTACATAAAAATAGCTATATTTGAACTTTCTATTTTCATTTTTATATTGTCATTTCATTTCATTTTTTTTTCATAATATATATTTGCTTTAAAGTAAGCTTTCCGAAAAATTAAATACGTTATAAGTTTTCTCGGAAATAGCCTTTTACTTTATTTACAAATGTGTTTGTAATCCACATATATTATAAATATTTATAAAAAATCGAGAAAAATGGATCCTCTATTAACAAAAAACCAGACTAGGGTGGCTATAAAAGTTAGAAAATTAATTTTAATATGCAAATATCTCATAAACTATAACAGATAAGACAAAGTTCTTTTTTGTACTTGACTAGTTGATTTCATATATGTATATGTAGTATAATTTTTGAAATCGAATCACGAAGAATTGAGATCGCTTTAAATTTCTCACATACCTGAATGTATGGGGACCTCTGGCATCGCCCCACAAAGAATCAAAGAAATAATGAACGTCTATCATGTGGATGAACTTACTTTTCAGCTGAATGGTGATCCAAAGCACACTTTTAAATTCGTGAAAGAATGGCTTAGCGAGCAGAATTTTTCTTTGATGCAATGGCCAGCAAAAAGTCCCGACATCAATCCGATTGAGAATTTGTGGTCAATCGCGAAAAGACAGTTGGGACTATACCTATTAACTCCATCCCATTTAGGCTCATTCCGCGCGAATGAGAGAGTATTCCAAAAGAAATAATTGAAAAATATAAAAAGTGTTTTACAAAATAACGAAATAATATGCGGTTTTCGTTTCGTTTAGTTTTTTCGTCGACTTTTTCCTTTTTTTTTTGTACTACTTTTAGTTTTATTGTATAAATTATTTTGTTAAATATAAAACATAAAATAAACAACAACAAAAACATTTTTTAATATTCTTTATTAGTTTTATTTGTATGCAATAACATGTGTTTCATTTGTGCTCCCCGCTGTATTTGAAGCTTATTATGTCACTGCGAGCTTTATTCCAGATATGTCGCTCTGACTTAATTGTAAAAGCGCGGTTACAAAAAAAAAATACATATGTATATAGATGGCAGCACCTGTTAAAATGACAAACGAGATCTCCAAAAAATTCCCATATTCTTTTTTTTAAAGTTCGTTTAAATACAACAACTACCCGGTTTTTCTTTCTTAAATAAGCAGCAAGCAAGCAAGCGCCCAGAGCCCAGTAGCCACAACGGGAAGACGGAAGAAAGAAAAATGACGACGAACAGACCCAGCAGCCATCGAAAAAAAGGATCTGCAAATTTTGTGCAGATCGGTCCAAAATTACTCGTAGCTCGCATATAAGGCCCACTTCCGAAAATCACTTTAAAGAGCATAACTCTCGCAAAAATGTTGGTATCTAAATAATATTTAACGCAAATATATTTCATATGTATACAAATAATGTGGTCTAATTTTATTATGATCGGTCCATAATTAGTCGAAATTCCATATAAGATCCTCCCCGTAATCAACTTTAACCTTCATAAATCTTTTAAAAGTATTTATGTCGAGATAAAGTTTAACACATATAACACAGTGATACAAAATTGAATGAAATAGAAACACCTGGGACCGGATATTATTTTTCTTGTAGGGCTTATCGAGTAAAACAAGATTCCAATAATGAAATATGCCGGACACCTCCAAAATCCGGTTTACGGTTAAAAACCCGGTTTTTGTACCTTTGCGCACTTATAAGCCTGCAATTTTGTTGACAATGACCCGATTTTCAATTTCTTATTAGATTTGGAAAGAAGAAACTAAGATATTTCGAAATTATCTAAGAAAACTTGAGAAATTTTGGTGTTATTGTCGAGCAAACACAAATTTTGTAGATTTTTGAAAAAATTTTCAACTTTGGTGAAATTTTAATACATTATTTTATTAAGAAACTATAATACTGAATTTATTCAAAAAGTACGTTTATTTACGATTACAACACATTTAATACAAATTGTATTAATCAATTAACACAGTTTTACAAAATTGAATGCAATTGAAAAACCTGGAACCAGATATTATTTTTCTTGTAGGGCTTGTCGGTTTTTGTACCTTTGCGCACTTCTATGCCTGTAATTTTGTTGATAATGATCCGATTTATTCTAAAAACTCACCACGATTTTTTATACTCACCAAACACTTTTTTAAAAATTCACCACCACAAGAGAAGGATGTCCATGTAAAGCTTGTGCGCAGAGTACAGGTCGCAATTTTGAAGATATTTCGATAAAATTTGGTACGTGCTATTTTTTTGGCCCAAGGATGGATGGGATTGAAACTGGTGGAAAGCGGTCCATTATTTCACCTGGTCCCCATACAAATGTCCCCCCGAAATTGGGGTTTACCCACAAATGAGTACTAAATGAAGCTAAATCACATCTACAAATTTCGTAAAGATCGGTCCATAATTAGTCGTAGCTTCCATATAAGGCCCACTTCCGAAAATCACTTAAAAGAGCATAACTCTCTTAAAAATGTTGATATCCAAATAATATTGAACACAAATATGTTTCATATATATACAAATAATACGGTATAATTTTATTGTGATCGGTCCATAATTAGTCGTAGCTCCCATATAAGGCCCACTTCCTAAAATCACTTAAAAGAGCATAACGCTCTCAAAAATGTTGGTACCCAAATAATATTAAACACAAATATGTTTTGTGTATATACATATAATATGGTAGAATTTTATGATGATAGGTCCCTAAGTAGTCGTAGCGCCCATATAATTCCAACTTCCGAAAATTACTTTAAGGACCATAAATCTCTTAAAAATGTTGTTATCCGAATAAAATTTAACAAAAATGAGTTTTTAATGTACAAATAGGATTACACCTAATTTTATAATAGTCAGTTCATAAATAGTCAAAACTCCCCAAGAGGGTCTTCGCAATTCACTTTAACCTCCATAAATCTTTTAAACGTATTACTCTAATATTAAATTTTTCTATTTCAACTTTTAATTTTTAATTTAGTGACAACATTTCGGCATTTCGTTTTTGTATTTCGAAACGTATTTATATTGAGATAAAGTTTAACACGCATAATATTTATATTCACGGAAGTCATGGCATTAAATTTTTGGATGATCGGTTCATAATAGGTAATATCTACCATACAGCGCCCATATCTGAAAAACTGTTTTATTGATATACTGGGTATAGGGTATTATATAGTCGGGCTTGACCGACTATACTTTCTTACTTGTTTTTTTTAATTTTTTTTTTAAATTTGGACATTTTTTTCAATAGAAAGCTTATACAATTTACTTTAAGGTCTTTATAATCGCTTAATGGGATGCGAGTGGGATATCTATCAAAAAAATTATTTTTTAACTGAAGAAAAGAATTTTTCAATATTTGGCACATGTATCACTTTCATTTTCCCCCATTTTTTTATTTTTTTTTTCAAAATGGAGTTTTTTTTACTAAAGAACACCAACTAAAGAATTTTTCACACCAAACATTTAAAAAAGCACCGAGAGTTGCATTACATAATAAAAACTTGCATGTCAGTTGCGTTGCCAACACCAGTTTGGTTGCTATACATAGTCGACCCATCTGCCTTCTTTCTTGTAGACTTACCTTAAAATCAGTTTGATTTAGGCATGTATGTAAATAATCCATGTAAAATTTTGGATGGTACCCTTATTTATAAGACATTTATGAGTATTAAAGTGATTTTCGGAAGAGGGCTTTATATGGGGCATACGGTTAAAAATAGACCGAAATTCTCAAAATTTTGTCAGATGATTTTTGTATATATGTAAATGATCTGTGCAAAGTTTTGAGTCGCTACCGATATTTATACAATATATATAGAGATAAATGTCTTTTTCATATGTGGTCCTTGTATGGGAGCTATAACCTATTCTGGGCCGACCACCATAAAATTTAGTACAACAATTTATTTGCCTATAAAGATTATTTATGTAAAATTTTGGCCGTTTAACATTATTTTTATCTGTTTTATACGTATTTAAGTGAATTTTGGATGTGAACTTTATATGGGGTCTATGGGCAAACATAGACCGAACTAAAAAAAAATTTCGTTTTGCGATTTCTTTTTGCATAAAACTTATTTTTGCTGAATTTTGTCTTGATTTTCCAATTTTATAAGCTATGAGAAATAATGGACCGATTCTTACTATTTTCAGCACACTTTCTTCTTTTATCATAAAAACAACGTATACAAAATTTCATGGGAATATCTGCAATATATTTCAAAATATTGCAATAAAATGGACAAAAAATATCAAATTTTTATGGAGGTTGTCTCACATATTGGTCCATAACTCTGGTTGACCTAAACCGATTTTGCTGATTTTCAACACAAAAGTTACCCGCAAAATAAGAAATATTTTTCTTGAAATTTCGTTTAGTTAAGTTGTATAGTTTGGACGTGAGAGTGTTTTACACTGAAGGACGGACATGGCTAAATCGACTTAGAATTTCATAAGGAGGATGAATATATATACCTTGTTGGAATATATGTATATACTCTTGGTGGTGGAGGGAAAAAAGAAAAAACTCCCGCGGAATTTTTATTTATGATTGGGCTGGTAATCTTCTCTGCTACCCTTTTTTAATATGAATTATTGGATCTTCACTATTCTTTTTTGTCTTCTGTTCTTCTAAACAGTAGTCGAGAAATTTTCTCAGCTTTATATCGATTTAAATTCGATGTTCTAAAATTTGTTCACAATTTAAATAATAGAAATTTTAGCAATATTAATTTTAAGTAAAATGACAAATTTGCTTAGTTAAACCAATATTTTTAAATAAATGGTTTTTGATCTTAAGCAACCAATGATTCTTTGTTGAATTTCCTTTAATCATACCTAGTAAATGCAATGTTTGATTTGAATATACTTTTAATATTTCGATGTCTATTTCAAATGAGGCAAAAAGTTTGCACAAGCTGTGTTGTTTAATTTAGTTGTTTAACTTAAAACTAAAGCAAACTAAAGCTGTATGTACATCAATAAAATTTGTTAACAATTTTGTATTTTTCTTGTTGCTATGCGGACGAATTTTGGTTTGAATCGAAATACAGAGTAAACCTTTAATAAATTCTGGAAAACATACAAAACTGAGTTAAGAGAGTTGCTTTATGTTTCTATATTGAATTTTTTTCAATATTATATATTTTTGCTAATACAATACGTACATGTACATATATATTTCATGCCTTTTAAGTAAAATCATATTGAACATGCCCTAGGTTTTGCACGCCAGTGTAACTTTCTGTTTTGGTATTCTTACTTTGGCCATTATTTAAAAAACGCCAACACCTTTTCTTAGTGATTTAAGAAATATTTCTAAATATTTATGTATACAAATTGTTTTTCTCATTTGCAATAAACCGACTTTAGGTGGTTTCCTTACGCCACTAAGAAAACTGCAGTCAAAACAAACAATGAAAAATAAGAGAAAAAACAATCACAATATCGGGTGATATTGTGAATGGTTAGGGAATTGTTGTGTTGTTGTTATTATTGTATGTAAATTACCGTTACATTCAATAAACAATAATAACTAAAAAATACTTTTTTTGAATTGTTAAAATATTCTCAAAAAATTTTTTTGTAGCTATAGATTTCGGGAATTAATCATATTTCTTTTTACATGTTATGAGTTAGAACGAAATTACAATGCGTGTGTATTTTTCTTTAAAAGCATAGGCCCATAATCATAGTCATAGAAAAAGCATACTTTAAGCAAAAGCATGCTTTTGTTTTAAATTCAGAACAAAATTTATATGTTTTTGTTGTTTAAAAGTCTACTTTTACTTAAAGTATGCTTTTTCTATGACTATGATTATGGGACATAATATTTACAATTTACTTTTTAAAAACAAAAAAATAGGTCTAAGTGCAAATCATTTGTATATGAATTGAATTTTATGACGATCGGTTCAAAATAGCTCCCAAAAAAATTTCACTTAGAAGAATTTTGTTTTATCACAACTTTTCTAATTTTATTTAATGATATTGAAATTGAATTTACAAACAGATTATATCGTCACCTTAATAAAAAAAAATAGTGTATACCAATGTACACCATTATTTTGTTATTGAATAATAAGAAAATGCATAACTATTTCTATATGTGTCAAAATTTGGTGAAATTATACTTCTACAAAGTGTGTGAAAAGATCAATTGAAATAATAGCTTATAATATGATGTCTAAAAAAACAAAAATTTTAAACTCGATTTTCTCGAAATTGCAAAAAAAAATTAAACACTATTGTTTTATTAAGAGGATTAATTCTAATAGAATATATTTAAAACTGTTTTTGGAATAATTTGCAATAATTGTTTAATACTCCCTGGAAATTTCATTCCACCAAGTAAGAGATAATTTAGTTTATGAACCCTCTTAACCATAGCTGTCAGATTTGACGATTTATCGTCATTTTGACGATTTTTGGTTTCAAAAATAGCATTATCCTATTATCCTATTTTCAGAGTACCAAATATTCATTCATTTGTCGCTCATGTTCATGAAAAAAAAAATTTGATTTTTTTTGTGTTATGTTCTATTCGTGTATGAAGAGACACGAAGAATTTTGCTTTATTCATACATGTATGATATGATTTGTAATGTTTTTTTTTTTACAAAATTGAGAAAATAAGAGAAAATTTTTTTTTCATACATTTGGTCATTTTTGAGAATTAACATTTTTGTATATTGTTCACATAAGAGTAGCATCAGGTTTTACTTTGCACTAACATTCAAAAATCAAAAGCATAAAATGCATTTGCAAATTTCATTCATGACAATTTATCATGAATGCATAAATTTAAGTGTTCATACATGAATTCTTCTGAACCCTGCCTATTTTAACAAAACGTCGAAAGCATATTCAGCCAGTACCTCTCGTATATGATGGATGAATTGAATTCTATACGCAAAATTATATTTAAAACTTAATAAAATAAATTGTCCTGACATACGTTAAATCAATTTTCGTACTTTTTAATGTAAATCAACATGCATGAAAAAAAACAAAAGGAAATAAGAAAATTGACAGTACCGTCAACTTTGTACCTCTTCGCATCCAAAAATTGACGAGTCAGAAGTGAAAACGGACTAAGATATTATAAAAATATTACACAAGTTGTGTTTAACATTATGTTTTGTGATTTGTTATGTAAAAAGTTAAAATTTATGTATTTTGATATGTATTGCACAAGAGACTATATAAAATTTAATTTTTATGTTTTCGTTTAAATAAAAATTTCAAAATACCATTAGAAATAGTGACTTTTTATTTTTCCGATTTTTTTGACGATTTTTAAAATTCGAAATGACGATTTTTTTCTTTTTTATCGGAATTTTGACGATTTTTTCCGAAATTCATCTGGCAGCCCTGCTCTTAACAGCAAATAAACTCTCTTTCAAATACACTGACAGGCTTTTATTAAATAAATAAACCGTTAACGCTTCTAACGATTAAAACAGCATATCAAACAGTTAACTACTATTGCCTCTATTATACACAAACAAACCTACTGCTGCCATAGAATGCTATAAAAGTCGATTACAAGTCGATTTATTTAACAGAAGTCGGCCAGCAATAGGGGATTTCGCAACATTATCTCCTACACCAACATAAACCGCAGCAAACGCCGAGAAAGTCTAAATTTTTTAAATAAATAGAAAGAAGATATCATGAATCGTGGCCAAATCTTTGTGTTGTTAGCTCTATTAGCAATTGCAACCACCGCCTGTGGTAAGTTGGTATATTTTTGCTTTCGTTTTTTTTTGGAAATTTGAATTGAAATTGAGAATAACAGACGACATTAATAAATAAAATCCAAAGAATAAAACATAAGTGGTCTCATATATTTATAAGCTTAAAAATTAATAAATTCAAATAATTGTGCGTAGAAAAATCCACAACGAAATAAATAAAAGTAAATAAAAGTAGAACCCGGTTAAGTCAATAAATATATGTATAATGTTTGTGTCAAAATAAAGGGTGTTCCAACTAGAACGCAATTTTTAAACACAGATATTTAATTATAATTTATTTTTAGCAGACTTAGTGCCCGTTTTTTCAGCCTTTTAAATCAGGACATTATCTTATTTATTTAATGCACTATTAATTTCGATTTTAACTGAAATAAATGTCTTCTGCTGATACAGTAGCAAATCCTTTAAGTCTTCTGATAACCTTTACTTTCATATTGGTTAACATATAACGTTGGTTGCTATTTCGGGAAAAGATTCTGAAATGGAATCTAAATATATCATTCAATATTTGATAGCATTTTCTTTTCTAGAAAAACTTTTACTTTTTTCGTTCCCATTTTACAAAATCGGGTCAAAGCTCCCATAATAAGCCCACTTCCGAATAAATCTCTTGCAATTTTTAGTAAAGTCTTTACATTTTGCAAAACTATGTTTCATATAATGAAAATACTTTACCAAATTTCAAAAGCATCGCTCCATAATTGGCAATAACTCCCATATAAGTGCGACTTTCGAAAATTATGTAAACGAACTTTATATATAAAAATTGGAACCAATATATGACGATCGCTTCATATAATTCTTTATCCTAGATCTATATATGTCTCCTTCCTTAATCGAGATTTCGAACATCATTCCAATTATTGTTAATTTATAATTATGTTTGAAAAGTCTTTCTAAATTAATATAAAAGTTAACAAGTCCAAAAGTATAGGCGGTCAACCCGACCATATAATGTGTAAAAACAGACTCAGGAAGTGATTCTGAGTCGATCGATGGGCGTTTCAAACATCAGAACAATTCCAATTTACCTCCCTACTATGATGGTGTAGGGTACAAAAATCAGTTGAAAAATATTAAAGTTATTAAAAACAGATAAAACTCCATTCGAAAGAGAAGCGCCATATCTAACACAAAGGTCTAGTTTTGAGAAATTAATAGCACAGTTTCCTCAACTGCACTTGTGAATGAATTGCTCTTGAGACCTGAACCTGTGACCTCCGACTTGCTATATACTTCACATTTATTTTATTTTACATTTATTTTAAAGTTTTCTTCCAAGAAAACTTTTTCCAACTATTTTTAAAGTGCAACCTTATTTTTACCGTTGATTTTCAGCTAAAACTGGCTATGGTCCCGGTGAGCAAGATTGGGGTTTTGTGGACGTTCGTGAGGGCGCTCATATGTTTTATTGGCTGTACTATACCAGTGCCAATGTTACTAGCTACACTCAACGTCCTTTGGTTATTTGGTTGCAAGGTGGTCCAGGCGCCTCCTCTACCGGTTATGGTAATTTCGAAGAATTTGGACCTTTGGATCTCAATGGAAACCCACGTACTTCGACTTGGGTTAAAGATGTGAATGTTTTGTTCGTTGACAATCCTGTGGGTAGCGGTTTTTCGTATGTCGACAGATTGTCAAAATTGACCACGACCAATAATCAAATTGCTTTGGATTTGGTGAAGTTCATGAAGGGTTTCTACGCTAAACATCCGGAATTCGAAAACGTACCCTTTCATATATTCACTGAAAGTTATGGTGGCAAAATGGCTCCAGAGTTTGCTTTGGAATTGTATAATGCCATACAAAGAAAAGAGATCAATTGTAAATTGACTTCGGTGGTCTTGGGTTCTCCATGGACTTCACCTATCGATTCGGTGATGACTATGGCTCCTCTGTTGTTGAATATGGTAAGTGTGAAACTAGAAAAAAACCAATTAAAAGATAGTTGCATAATTTTATTTTATTCATTTAAGGGTATTGTTGATCAAGATGGTTATAAAAATATTATGGTTGCTGCTAAAAAAACTAAGAAATCGGTTGAAACTGAAAAATGGACTCAAGCCAGCAATCAATGTGGTGAAACAGAGTCTGTAGTGCTTAGAGAATCTAAAGGTGTTGATTTTTATAATATTCAAAAGCCCACCAAAGGTGATGCCTACACACGCATGTTGCTTCGAACTAACAATTATCAAGGTAAAACTAAAAAATAATTAAATAAAATAAATTAATTATTATCGTATAATTCTTGAAAATGTTTAGAACTCATGTATCGTGCTGCGGTGGAACACGACATCGATGAAGATCGTAATAAAAAATTAGAAGACTTAATGCGTGGTCCAGTTAGTGAGGCTTTGGGTATTCCCTCCAATGTTAAATGGGGCTCTCAAAGCAGTAAGACCTTCTCACGTCTAATGGGTGACTTCATGAAACCTGCTATTCATATTGGTAAGTTTATACTACAAATCGATTTGATATTCAAATTTATTATTTTAATTTGCTATTTTAGTGAGCCAACTTTTGGACAACACCAACTTAAAGGTGGGCGTTATCTCCGGCCAATTGGATTTAAGTTGCGCCACTCCTGGTACTCTTAACTGGATTGAAAAAATGCAGTGGAATAATCGTGAGGAATATGTTAAGGCTCCCCGTTTGGGCATTAGCATTGATCGCATTTTGGAGGGTTACGAAAAGTCGGCTGGCAACTTTGCCATGTTCTGGGTAATACGTTCTGGCCATATGATATCTGTTGACAATCCCGCTGCTATGAATCACATTCTTAAGAAATTCACCAATTATGATTAGAAAAGCTTTTAAATATTTAAATAAATATATACAGTGGTTTATCAACAATATTAAATTGTTTATTTTTAAATTTTAAAACACGAATAGTTGGGAGGAGAATTTTAATATAAAGAGTAGTTAACTGAGAGCAGACAAAACATAACAAAAATCTTTAATCATATTTACTCTAAAGTTGAATTTTACAATAAAAAATAGCTATATTTTAAAAGACTCTATCTAGTCTTTTCGGTAACAAACTATTTTCATTTTTTTTTCATAATAAATATTTGCTTTAAAGTTAGCTTTCCGAAAAATTAAATACGTTAAAAGTCTTTTCGGAAATATTTTAAATAATGTAAAACGAATAGAAGTAGCTTTTTATGGCAAAAGTCGATTTTTAAAATTTTTTAACTTTGAATGCATATCGGTTTTGGCTCTTTAATAACTTTTAAACAATTCTTCTTTTTTACTTCATTTAAAAATGTGTTTGTAATCCACAAATATTATAAATATTTATAAAAAATGGAGAAAAAAGGATCCTCTATTAACAAAAAACCAGACTAGGGTGGCTACAAAAGTTAGAAATTTAATTTTAATATGCAAATATCTCATAAACTATAACAGATAACATATACATAGGTATGATTAAGTTCTTTTTTTAGTACTTGACTAGCTGATTTCATATTAGGGTTGGCAATCCCGCTCTATATTTTCAATCCCGGGATTTCGAGATTGCATTTATCTAGTCCCGGGATCCCGAGATTAATCCCGGGATTTGAAAAAACTTGTTTTCGAAAGATATTAACATATTATTTCAATAAAATTAATAACATGACTCATTCAAAAATTGGTTTATAAGAAACAATTTATTAAATTAAAAAAAATATTTTTTTAATATGACACATTTTTAAATGAATTATAAAAAGATTATTGTTTTTATAGATATTGTCATACGTTATCATTTTTAAAATACGATTTGAGGAAGCAAAGCGCATCCAAAGTTTCATCGCCCAAACGACTTCTTATTTTAGTTGCGAATAGCACGGCTGCAGAAAAAGCACGTTCAGACTCTACATTGGTTGGCTTAATAGTCATTAAAAATGCGTATGCTCTTTGCAAAAAGTCGCCACGTGTTCCTTCATTTTCAAACAAGAGCATTTCTTTCTGAATTTGTTAGCGGTTCATCTGCTTCTAGTGTTTTTGCCGAATTATTGGCTGTTGTGAGGTTAATTTTATGAATGGAGAATAGGTGCGTATAAAGACCTTTCGTTGAGCCACCTCCAATTTTTAAAATCTTTTTGCAGTCGCCATTCTTACACATCGCTGTCTGGCCCTTTTTTTTTTGTAAGAAATATTTCCAAACAGTAGAATTACTTTTTTTTGTCATAGTCCACGTAAGACGCCATTATATTTATTTAAATAAAATTCAGTATTATTTAATTTGAATTTACACTGTGAAGCAAAAATATAGCATTAATACTACAACAACAAATATGAAAAATATCAATTTCTTGGTGAATCCCCTTCTTGTTTTTATTTCATTGAAACTAAACGATAGCAACTGTGTAAAATTCAAATGTTTTGTTTCTAATTTCAGAGCGGTGAATGCATTTAAACAATATATTCGAATTATTAAGAGTTCTAATGTACGATTTTTTTTATTGTAGCTTAAAAAGTCAAATCTCGGGATTAAGTGCTCAATCCCGGGATTTTGGGATTGTTAAAAACTGCGGGATCCCGGGATTCCCAACACTATTTCATATATATATATTATATAATATATAATGTATAATTTTTGAAATCGAATCACGAAGAATTGAAATCGCTTTAAAATTGACTTACTTTGGGTACCTCTGGCAGCGCCCCAGGTGGGTTTATTAGGTGTAAACTCGAGCACTTCTTGTCTAAGCATATTTATTTTATTGCATCGGACTTCCCGTTTATAAATTACAGATGTAATTCCCTGAAAATTTTTAACAGAAAACGAAAAGTTTACAATTATGATATACAATTATGATATATACATATATACAAATGTATATAAAACTTGTTTGGAATAATAAATGAAAAATTAAATATGTAATATATTTAGTTTCTAAATTTATTCTTATAAATTAAATGTCTGTAATTTTGACATACATTGTCTGTATCTGTTTTAAAATTAATTCTCTTTTCTATCGGTACATTACTAATCTTTAATCATACTTACGAAATGCAATATTTGAGACAATATATTTTTGATTTTTCGATGTTTATTTCAAATGAGGTAAAAGAGTTGAAGAACCTGTGTTAAAACTAAAGCACAGCTGTGTCTACATCAATAAAATATGTTTACAATTTTGTATTTTTCTTAATGAATCCGGAGAGTGACTCCGTCACACTGTTGTGCGAAAGAGTTTTGGTTTGAATCGAAATACGGACATGGCTCAATCGGCTTAGAATTCCATAAGGCTCAATAATATATATACTTTGTTGGGTCTCAGATGAACATTTCTCTCAGTGTTACACACGGAATGACAAACTTATACATTCATCACTTGTGGTGGTGGAGGGTATACAAATGAAATTACCCTGTTTTGAACTTAGTTGTTTGACTTAAAACTAAAGCACAGCTGTATCTACATCAATAAACTTTGTGAACAATTTTAACAATCTAATTAATCTGGGAATGGCTCCGTAACACTGTTGTGCGAAAGAGTTTTGGTTTTAATCGAAATACTGAGTAACCCTTTAAATGATAGTTTGAATTTATTCAAGAATTTGTTTTCATGAAATACACAATTTTACAAAAATATATAAAAATGTACATATATTGAAAAAATAATTAAAACTTGTATATAAATTCTTCATATTTCTTATAATAGAATTTATGTACATCGTTGACATTAAATAGTATTTTCTGTAGTCATATATTTTGAATTTGTTTAAGAAGTTTTCTATTAATAATACAAATTTTACCATTTATTAATTTTTATTAAAATGAAAAATTTGTTAAATCTTTATTTTTAAAATAAAACTCCAACTACATGGTTTTTGATCTTAAGCAATCAATGATTCTTTGTTGAATTTCTTACATATGAAATGCAATATTTGCTGACAAAATATTTTTGATATTTCGATTTTTATTTCAAATGAGATCAAAAGTTTGCACAAGCTTTATTGTTTAATTTAGTTGTTTAACTTAAAACTAAAGCAAACTAAAGCTGTCTGTACATCAATAAAATTTGTTAACAATTTTGTATTTTTCTTGTTGCTATGCGGACGAATTTTGGTTTGAATCGAAATACAGAGTAAACCTTTAATGAATTCTGGAAAACATACAAAACTGAGTTAAGTGAGTTGCTTTATGTTTCTATATTGAATTTTTTTTTGTTTCTGTTAATTTATCTTCACTTTCAATATTATATATTTTTGCTAATACAATGCGTACATATGTACATACAATATATTTTATGCCCTTTAAGTAAAATCATATTGAACATGGTTTTGCACGCCAGTGTAACTTTCTGTTTTGGTATTCTTACTTTGGCCATTATTTAAAAAACGCCAACACCTTTTCTTAGTGATTTAAGAAATATTTCTAAATATTTATGTATACAAATTGTTTTTCTCATTTGCAATAAACCGACGTTAGGTGGTTTCCTTACGCCACTAAGAAAACTGCAGTCAAAACAAACAATGAAAAATAAGAGAAAAAACAATCACAATATCGGGTGATATTGTGAATGGTTAGGTAATTGTTGTGTTGTTGTTATTATTGTATGTAAGTTACCGTTACATTCAATAAACAATAATAACTACAAAATACTTTTTTTGAATTGTTAAAATATTCTCAAAGATTTTTTTTGTAGCTATAGATTTCGGGAATTAATCATATTTCTTTTTACATGTTATGAGTTAGAACGAAATTACAGTGCGTGTGTATTTTTCTTGTTGTTTTTATGTGATTATCTTTCGTCTCGTGCCCCCGAATACTTTGTGGAATAACTGGAATATGCGTAAAATTCTTGTAAATGTCGTTATTGACATGAAATCTAAACAAAATAAACTTCAAGTAAATAGTAATTACGCTGCAATATTTTATGACGATCGTCCCATAATAGTTGATATAAAATAACCAGTAATAACAATTATCGTTCCCGATACAAAATGTAACAAAAATCAGATTCAAGTGTTCATAAATCAGAATAGTGATATTTAGTGGTGGGTATATTAGATTCAGCAACTTCAATATATATATATATTTTATTTTAATATTTTGAGATAATTTGTGATAATTATTTAATAATTCCTAGAAATTTCATTAAACCAAGTAAGTGATAATTTAGTTTATGAACCCTCTTAACAGCAAATAAACTCTCTTTCAAATACACTGACAGGCTTTTATTAAATAAATAAACCGTTAACGCTTCTAACGATTAAAACAGCATATCAAACTGTTAACTACTATTGCCTCTATTATACACAAACAAACCTACTGCTGCCATAGAATGCTATAAAAGTCGATTACAAGTCGATTTATTTAACAGAAGTCGGCCAGCAATAGGGGATTTCGCAACATTATCTCCTACACCAACATAAACCGCAGCAAACGCCGAGAAAGTCTAAATTTTTTAAATAAATAGAAAGAAGATATCATGAATCGTGGCCAAATCTTTGTGTTGTTAGCTCTATTAGCAATTGCAACCACCGCCTGTGGTAAGTTGGTATATTTTTGCTTTCGTTTTTTTTTTGGAAATTTGAATTGAAATTGAGAATAACAGACGACATTAATAAATAAAATCTAAAGAATAAAACATAAGTGGTCTCATATATTTATAAGCTTAAAAATTAATAAATTCAAATAATTGTGCGTAGAAAAATCCACAACGAAATAAATAAAAGTAAATAAAAGTAGAACCCGGTTAAGTCAATAAATATATGTATAATGTTTGTGTCATAATAAAGGGTGT
The DNA here is from genome assembly GCA_916048285.2 of Bellardia pandia. Classification (NCBI taxonomy): domain Eukaryota; kingdom Metazoa; phylum Arthropoda; class Insecta; order Diptera; family Calliphoridae; genus Bellardia; species Bellardia pandia. The sequence continues at coordinate 47,532,641 of OU696530.1, forward strand.
TCCAACTAGAACGCAATTTTTAAATTTTAAATAAAACACAGATATTTAAAAAACGGTCTTGAAACTCTATTATATCGTGAAGTAGACAGAATGTTATGTATGGAATAAGATATTGTGCAGATGACCGCCGCGGCTTTGCTGGCATACACGCGATCTTTTAATGAAATTTTCAATTACCTTTTTGCATAAAGCTTCGAGATTTTTTTTTTAAAATATCTGTGTTTTATTTGAAATTTAAAAATTGCGTTCTAGTTGGGACACCCTTTATATGTCATTAACACAAGAGTTTTGCAAGATCAAACAGCATCAAATAAATTAAATATTTTTTGTGGTTTGGCTTAAATAAGAAAAGTTTTTTAAATAAATAAACGAGTTCAAATATATGTTATTTAGTGGTTACGTCTTTTTCGGCAAATATTGGCCAAGTGTGAGCGTACCGTTAGAGCCAGTATTTTCTGCCTTTTAAATCAGGACATTATCTTATTTATTTATTGCACTATTAATTACGATTTTAACTGAAATAAATGTCTTCTGCTGATACAGTAGCAAATTCTTTAAGTCTTTAAGTTCTTCTACTTTCATATTGGTTAACCTATAACGTTGGTTGCTATTTCGCTAAAAGATTCTGAAATGGAATCTAAACATATCATTCAATATTCTTTTCTAGAAAACCTTTTTTTGTTCCCTTTTCACAAAATCGGGTCAAAGCTCTCATAATAAGCCACTTCCGAATAAATCTCTTGCAATTTTTAGTAAAGTCTTTACATTTTGCAAAACTATGTTTCATATAATGAAAATACTTTACCAAATTTCAAAAGCATCGCTCCATAATTGGCAATAACTCCCATATAAGTCCGACTTTCGAAAATTATGTAAACGAACTTTATATGTAAAAATTGAAAGCAATATACGAGATCTATCCATATAATTGGCTCTCTATATCACATTGTTTTACCTAGATCTATGTAGGCAAGTCAATTTCCGTAATGTAGATTTCGAACATCATTCCAATTAACATTAGCACAGAAAAGTATTTCTAAATTAATATAGAAGTATAGTCGGCCAAGCTCGAACATATAATACCGTTCACCCAGTATATATGTAAAAACAGTTTCTGAGAAATTTACACTATTGTGTCCTATTATGGACCGATCATAAAAACATTTAGTGGCATGACTTCTGTGCATATAAATATTTTTGTGTTTTTGTGCACATGGACGGACATCGTTAAATCAACTCAAGAAGTGATTCTGAGTCGATCGGTATGATGGGCCAATATTTATGGGCGTTACAAACATCAGCACAAATCCAATATACCCTCCCCATTATGATGGTGTAGGGTATAAAAATCAGTTGGAAAATATTAAAGTTAATAAAAAGCAAATAAAACTACATTTCAAAGAGAAGCGCCATATCTAACACAAAGGTCTACTTTTGAGCAATTAATAGCCGAATGGCACAGTTTCCTGCATTGGTGAATGAATTGCTCCTGAGACCTGAAGCCGTGGCCTCCAAATCCCTCACGATACTGTGATTTATTAATCAGAAGGTCCACTAACTTGTACTTTGCACGCAAATAATTACGGTTTGTTCAAAGTCATTCAGGAAACAAATTATGACAACAGTAGAACTGCTATAACAGTTTCCTTAGAGCACACCTATTCAATTTTAGCATTTCCTCCGTTCTTTTTTTCTATTACTTATAAAGTTTAACAGTTGTTCTCAGCCAGTGTCAAATACTAAACTAAATTTTAACATTGAATTTGAATAGGAAAAATGGAAAAAGAGGAAAAACTCCCGCAGAATTTTTATTCATGATTGGGCTGGAAAACAATTAAAGAGTTCAGTGAAGAATCTATTCATTTTAACTTTCGATAGTGTCAGAAAATTAACAGTAGCTGTTCTTTTATTATTTATTAGAGAAATTCCAAAATTTACAAATTACTACTAACAAAACCTAGGAAAAAATATATCTGTAAAAGTTCATATTGCAAAAATTCAAAAATCACAGTCCAATTTCCTAATAATGATGCATTTTTTTCCACGTATAGTTAAAGTTATTGTTAGTGGAAATAGAAACGGGAAAATCGAAGCATATCAGTTGAGATACTATTTAACGGTTAATCCTTGACACATAAAAAATTGGTTTGAAAATTTGTGGTTTTATAAGATTTCTTTCTTTCTTTCTTTCTTTGTAATTTGTATAAGAACAACTTGTTTATTGGTTGTCTCGTACGAAAAGTAAAATTATAGTAAAGAAATTCAATTATATACTTCCAAATTGATATGATTACATTTCAAGTATTCAATTTAAATTAAGAGCTCTGATTCCAAAACATATATCAATGAAATTTCTAAAGAAAGTATAGAATATAGTTTTGGATCAGCTTTCTTCCAAGAAAACTTTTTCCAACTATTTTTAAAGTGCAACCTTATTTTTACCGTTGATTTTCAGCTAAAACTGGCTATGGTCCCGGTGAGCAAGATTGGGGTTTTGTGGACGTTCGTGAGGGCGCTCATATGTTTTATTGGCTGTACTATACCAGTGCCAATGTTACTAGCTACACTCAACGTCCTTTGGCTATTTGGTTGCAAGGTGGTCCAGGCGCCTCCTCTACCGGTTATGGTAATTTCGAAGAAATAGGTCCTTTGGATCTTTACGGAAACCCACGTACTTGGACTTGGGTTAAAGATATGAATGTTTTGTTCATTGACAATCCTGTGGGTAGTGGTTTTTCGTATGTCAACAGAATGTCAAAATTGGCCTCGACTAACAATCAAATTGCTTTGGATTCGGTGCAATTCATGAAGGGTTTCTACGCTAAACATCCGGAATTTCAAGACGTACCCTTGCATATATTCTCTCAAAGTTATGGTGGCAAAGTAGCTTCAGAATTTGCTTTGGAATTGTACAATGCCATACAAAGAAAAGAGATCAATTGTAAATTGACTTCAGTGGTCTTGGTTTCGCCATGGATTTCACCTATCGATTCGGTGATGTCTTGGGGTCCTCTGTTGTTGAATATGGTAAGTGTAAAACTAAAAAAAAATCAAAAGATAATTGCAGAATTATTTAATTCATTTTAGGGCATTGTTGATCAAGATGGTTATAAAAATATTATGGTTTCTGCTAAAAAAACTAAGAAATCGGTTGAAACCGAAAAATGGATTACAGCCGCCAAACAATGGGAAGACACACAGTATGTATCAAAAAGACAATCTAAAGGTGTTGATTTTTATAATATTCTAAAACCCACCAAGGGTGCTGCCCGTACAAGCATGTTGCTCCAAACTAACAATAATCAAGGTAAAACTAACAATTAATTAAATAAAATAAATTAATTATTATCGTATAATTCTTGAAAAGTTGTTAAACAATTTCTTCTTCAGTAAAAATAATTTAATGAAAATTAAATTCAATGAACTTAAGCCTAACTAATAGAAAATATCAAAAATTGAAATATTAACAGTTCAACAAAATACTACTAATTATTCTTGAAAATGTTTAGAACTCATGTATCGTGCTGCGGTGCAGCACGGCATCGATGAAAATCGTAAACAAATTTTAGAAGATTTAATGCGTGGTCCAGTTAGTGAGGCCTTGGGTATTCCCTCCAATGTTAAATGGAGCTCTCAAAGGAAGAATACCTTCACAAGTCAAAGGGGTGATTTCATGAAACCCGTTATTCATATTGGTAAATTAATACTATAAGTAATTTTTTTTTCAATTTTATATTTGTTTTATTTTGCTATTTTAGTGAGCCAACTTTTGGACAACACCAATTTAAAGGTGGGCGTTATCTCCGGCCAATTGGATGTAATTTGCGCCACTCCTGGTACTGTTAACTGGATTGAAAAAATGCAGTGGAATAATCGTGAGGAATATGTTAAGGCTCCCCGTTTGGGCATTAGTGTTGATCGCATTTTGGAGGGTTACGAAAAGTCTGCTGGCAACTTTGCCATGTTCTGGGTAATCCGTTCTGGCCATAATGTACCTGCCCAGAATCCCGCTGCTATGAGTCACATTCTTAAGAAATTTACCAATTATGGTTAAAAAAGCATTTAAATATTAAAATAAATATATATGCATATATAGTAGTTTACCAAAGAAATTATATAGTTTATTTCTGTATTTAAAACACAAATAGTTGGGTGGGCAATTTTATTATAAAGAGTAGTTGACTGGGGGGCAGACAAACCATAACAAAAATCTTTGATTACATTTACTCTAAAGTTGATATATAAAGATATATACATTGTATATCTTTATTAGTTTTATTTTCATACAATAACAAGTTCTTAAACCACTTACATGTATTCTTTTGTGCCCCCCACTGTATTTAAAGTCTTTTATGTCATTGCGAGCTTTATTCCAAATATTTCGCTCTGACTTAATTATAAAAGCATTACTCCAAAGTATATCGGTTCTAATGGCTTCATGACTATGTGTGTGGGGATACAAGGGTTGTATTATTCCACTTCAATCATTTTAATGTACAACTATAAATGCATGCAACTTTTCTAGATTTTGTAAGTTAAAGAAAATATAACAATTGTAATAAACATTTATGTGTAACGTACAACAAAAAAGAACAAATATTGGAAAAAAATCATTATTATACCCTCCATCACCACAAGTGGCGTTATTTCGTGTAAAACTTTATTAGTATTCATCTGAGGCCCAACAAAGTAACATGTATATACTCTTGATTCTTATGAAATTCTAAGTCGATTGAGCACTGTCCGTCTTTCTGTCCGACTGTGTAAAACACTCTCACGTCCAAGATACACAACTTATTTTGCAGGTAACTTTGACTTTCGTGTTAAATATCAGCAAAGTCTCTATGGTAGAACCAGAGTAATAAAACAAAATGTGAGGCAACCTACAACCTACAAATTTGATGTTTTTTTTGTATCTATTTTTTGAAATCTCAATATACTTTACATCGGCCCGTATTTTGACCGTAGCCCCCATATAAAGTCCACTTCCGGAAATCACTTAAGCAAGTTTGAATTCGACGCAAATAGTCCTTACATGTTTAGAAATATTCATATCTAATTTTATGATGATCGGTTCATATTTGACCGTAGCCACCAGATATAGTGTGCATCAAAAAATTACTTAAATGCGCATAAATCTTTTATAAAAATCACTGTCAAGTTAAAATTTAACAGAAATAATTTAAATATTGTACATACATATAAATTGTCGTAACAAATTTGACCATATTTGTCAATATTTGATCATAGCCTCCATATAGAGTCCACTTCCGAAAATCATTTAAATGCGCATAAATTTATTATACATATATTTCACTATTAAGTTGAAATTCAACAGAAATAATTCACATACACATATAAATCGTCATACAGAATTTAATTATGATTGGTCCGCAAAAGGACTACTCCTGAAAATTTTAAAGGCTAATGTTCTTATACTCAAATGTAATAATAGTTACATTATCTGTAAGTACTTAGAAAGTAAATAAAACAAGTCTAAAATTTCTTGCTAACATGTCAAATAAATGATAACAATCAACTTATGTACGTCATGTTCAAAAATTGCATTTATAAATAACTATGTGGCTGTCAAAACCAATTCTACCCACCCAGTGTCTATCATTTCGTTACATTATGGACACTTAAAGCCTATTACATACAGTCCCGCACATAAGTATTGGCACAGTAAGAGTTTTTGACTTTATACCCGCTTCACTGACAGTGGAAGCTTTTAACAATTTAAAAAAATGTTTTCCGAATAACCTTATCCAATGAAGTAACTAATACAAGTGTATTTAAATCAATATTTATTTATTTATATATTGTATTTAACGGAAAAATAACACGATTTTATCGCACAAAAGTATTGCCATATTTAATTTACAATTTTTTTTTTCACATTTTTACCACATTTAATACTTAGTGGGCAAGCCTTTTTGCATGCAAGCGTTTTGCCATAGAAAACGTCAGATGTTTAGTCGCTTCCTCCCCAATTTTTAGTCACTCTTCCTTCAACTCTTGTGGTAGCTCAGATTTAGTTGAGATCGGCCGCTTTTCGACCCATCTGTCCAGTTCCTCCCACAAATGCTCAATCGATTTGAGATCTGGAGACTATGGTGGATGCGGTAAAACATGTGCCACATACGCACGTCATGAGCTGAATGTTTGGGGTCATTGTCCTGCTGTAATGTAAACAATGTTGGCAAAATTAAACTTTTCGGCGTTTTTTTTTGAAGTTTTCTTTTAGAATATTTAAATAAACCAATTTATTCATAATGACGTCTATAAAAACCAGCTCACCGACACCCGCAGATGACATGCAGCCCCACACCATGACACCACCTCCACCGTATTTAACAAAGACTTAGTTTTTCATATGCCACATGGTAATGCGACCATCAGAGCGAAAAATATTAAATTTACTCTCATCCGAGAAGAGTACTTGATCCCAAAAAGTAACAGGTTTGCTCTTATATTTTTTTGCGCAGTCCAAACGCTTATTTTGGTTGATTAAAGAAACAAGAGGTTTATGTCTAGCAACTCGAGCATTATAATGAGCCTCGTGCAGCACTCTCCGAACGGTCATGGGATGAATAAATATTCTTACCGAATTCATTTTGAACTTCAGCGGCAATTTTGGTTGACGTTGTTTTTGGGTTTTGTTTTACTTTTCGCACTATTTGCTTACTTTCGCGATCCGTTAAAGTTTTAGGACGGCAGGTTCGATTAGCATTATTGAAGCTTGACTTTCTTTTAAAACGATTAATAACACTTCGATTTGTGCAACGGCTTCTTTTCATTATTTCACCTCAGCGTACGACTTGCCTTGATTCGGTGGTTTCTTTTTGATTGAACTCATTTTGGTGTTCAGAAAATATTTTTTGAATTTTTTTTTTAAACAAAATATCACCTTGACCGAAATGACGGATATATTAGGATTTATGGTAAATAAAAAAAGTGTTTGGTTTAACATGATTGCCAGATTTCTGAAAATTCGGTTATAAACTAAAATGCTGCCTGAGTGTGCCAATACTTTTGTGCCACAAATTCATGATTTTTTTTTTTTTTTTTGCTAAATGTGTTATAAAAAATATAATTAGTGTATTTTGACAAAAAAAAAATCACTAGTATTAGTTAAATCACTGTAGGAAGTATTTAGTATCTCAATTTTTTTTGCAATAACTTATTTGAAATGACAGTGAAATTGCGTTAAAACTGAAAACACTTACTGTGCCAATACTTATGTTCGGAACTGTATTTGGCATGGCTGTCAAAATACTCACAAGAAAATCAATAATATTTAAAAATGAATAGTAAATCTTTTGTTATTGTTAATGCTTACAACAAAACCAAAACAAAAAACAATAATGAAAAATAATCTTATGATTTGAAAAATTGTTACTTTAAGTTTTTAATCTCTTATTATTTTTTATTTTTTGTTTTCCATTTCTTTTTCGTTGCTTTTTACATTTTGACAAGGACAACTTTTGCCATCCATAAATAAATGTTGCAAACAAAAAAGTTTTCCCTTACCCACAAACAGAGAAGATGAGTTTCCAGGATGATTGTTTAACAACACCAGCACCAATAACGTCGTGACACTCATGACACTTCAAAGTGATGGTATGATGTTTATGATGCTGTAAATGTAGCGTCAAGTAGTAAACAAGTAGTTAACACTGACAATTATATTAAGGCAGTTCATCGTTTGTTGCTGAAGTAAGGAATGGTATACGTACAATCCGGAAATTAATTTTAGGAAATCAAAAGCTGTCTCGGATTGGTAACGAAGTTATTTGGTCGACGTATTAGAAAAATATATGGAACCCATTATTTTCTGAAGTTTGGGTTAAAGAAACAGTATAGGGCTAAAGTCAATAATGACTTGCCAATAAAAAAATTGTGCAGCTCAGTTGGATCCACATCTTGTGCAACAGCTAAAGTGATTCAACCAAACAAAAAACACGAATTTTTATGAAAGGAAATTAATTTATTTATTTTATTTATTTATTTATTAGGTCTATAGATTATAAAAAATCCTTTCAGACTATTTAATTAATACAAATACATTAATTACAATACATTTAATAACTCAAATACAAAATAATTATGTTTCACATTCACTATCCTTGGATATATCTATAATATGGTAGCATTTGTTAAAGTTTTCACATATACGGCGAAAAGGATCGTTGTTAGCATAAACGGATCTGTAGTACATTATTCTCAAAAATTGAAAGTTACGTGTTGGTCTAATTGGTACATTAAAATTAATTTTACCAAGCAGAAACTCGGAATGACATCACCATGAATAAACCGAAGCAGAAATGAAATACCCAACATTAGTCGACAACTTCTTAGAGTATGTAACTTAATAAGATTGAGTCTACTCTCATAGGACGGTAGCAGGAGTGAGTTCCATCCAAGGCTACGTAAAAAAAATTAAAAAAGTGCTTTTTTAATATAAATATAATAATAATATAAATATTCAAGAATAGGACGGTCACGCTTTATATATACATATTTATATGTATATATGTATATGTATTTTTCGTATAGTTTAAGTCCCTGGAATTAAAAAAAATCAAGCAAAAAGTCCATTTTAGACGTTCACTAAACTTTAAAATTTAATCTCTTACTAGAGACATTCCAACACCTGCCACATGTATAGGTCGTATGAGGGAGCGTGAGGAAATTATAGTTTTATTTCAACGAAGTTTCCGTTTTTTTTTAAATTTTTAATTTTTGTTTTTAATAAATTACAACAATAAGTTTTCGATTAAATTGAGAAATGAGCACGGATTTAAAAACTAGATTAAAAATGCTGTATTTAAAAAAAATGGACTTATAACTCCAACAACAAAAAAGTTATAAGTGTTTGAAGTTGGGATGGTGCTCAAAAATATATTTTATTTCTCAAAAGTCTATTACAAGATGTGACTTTAAACTCCTGTATCAAATGAAACAGCACTTTTTTCGTCTTAGTATGATTATTTCCATAGCATATGGATTATTTGCTATCACATTCATTTAAATTATAACAATCCGCCAACTTTTATTTTTTGTTTTTTGTCCACCTAGATTGACCAAATGTCGCACTGTGCGTCTTGCTGAAACCAAATGTTGCCGAGATTACGAGTTTAAATTTCAGGCAGAAAATAGTCGATTATCATGGCACGATAACGGTCGCCATTGACGGGTACATTCGCACCGGCATCATTTTTAAAGAAATATGGAGCGATAATTCCACCGGCCCACAACAAACAAACAAGGCGTGCTGGCCTTAAAACGCCCATAAATATTGGTCCAACACTCACCTTAAAGTATACCGATCGACTCAGAATTACTTTCTGATTTAACGATGTCCGTCCGTCTGACTGGCTGTCCATGTAAAGCTTGTGCGCAGAGTACAGGTCGCAATTTTGAAGATATTGCTATAAAATTTGGTACGTGATATTTTTTCAGCCCAGGGAACTGGTGAAAATCGGGTTATTATTTCACATGGCCTCCATAAAAATGTTCTCCCGAAATAGGAGTTTAATGATCATAAATATTTGAATTATGCAAGTATCAAAACAAATTTCACCGCAAATGATTAGAAAATTAAGCCAAATCACATCTATAATCCGAAAATCACTTTAAAAACCGTAACTCACGTAAAAATTTCGGTATCCAAATAATATGGAATGTTTCTTATATATAAAAATAATATGGTACAATTTTATGATGATCGGTCCATAATTAGTCATAGCTCCCATATAAGGCCCACTGCTGAAAAACACTTAAAAATGTTGGTATCCAAATAAAATTCAACAAAAATAAGTTTCATATATACAGAAATGATGACACCTAATTTTATAATGATCGGCCCATAATTAGTCAAAACTACAATACGAGTATAAGACCCTCTCCGTAATTCCGTAATTCACTTCAACCTCCATAACTCTCGATCGAGATAAAGTTTAACATACATAATATTTATATTCACAGAAGTCATGGCACAAAAACTTTAAATGATCTGACCATAATAGGAATATTTCCCATATATCACCAATTTCTGAAAAACTGTTTTAACATATACTGGATGTAGGGTATTATATAGTCGGGCTAGACCGACTATACTTTCTTACTTGTTTTAGTTTATCTTAAATGTTAATAAATAAGTATCAATTTATATTTCACAAGTATTCAACTGCTATCTCAGTTACAAATGTAACTATTAAAACATTTATACAGGCGAATTTTGTTTGTGAACAATGTCTAATGAATACCATTACTAAAGCATCAAACAATGCTTGACTGACTTGACTGGTTTATGATGCCAAAAAAGAGAAGACTGAAAATACAAAAAAAAAAAAAATATTGAATCAGAACAAGAAGAAACAAGTTTTACTTTTCCACAAAAAAAAAAAAACGAATTTCATAATCAATTTGAACATACAAACATTATTACGGTTGTACACAAAAGTTTGAAAAGGACTTTCCTGTGGATTTTCAAAATAAAAAAAGAAAACCCTTATATAAACTTTCTTATTTTTTTTTTGTGTGTTTGGCACGATTTTTACACGGGCAACAGTGATACTAAAGTTCTGTTTGACATTCCACATGTGAAAAGTTTTTCCTGACGATTGAACTAATTTTGACGTGCTTATTTGGTTGTTTTTTTTTACAATAGTTAAATGCTGTCGCATAATTAAATAGTTTAAGTAATTAAGTTTAAGTTTTAGTGTTATTAATAATTAAAAAGAAGAGACTGTAAGAGTATTTTATTTAGGAGTTTGTTTTGTAACAATGTTTTAAATATAGCCAGCTAGTGTAACTGATAAAATGTTTTAGCAATTTGAAAAGATCTAGACATTTGTTAAAAAGAAAAGTTTAAACAAAACTTGGCATTTTATGGAAATTGTTTAATTTATGTAAAAAGTTTTTGTTTCATTGTCGTATTACTGCCATGATTTAATTGTCTTATATTTGGCATATTACTTTTAATAGAAATGTTTTTCGCACAATCTGCTCAGTAATGTTTTACATACATACATAATTAAATGCTAAAGTTTTCAAAAGCTTATGAAATTTTATTATGAAAAATTGCCATGAAAATACACCCTGGCGTATGATTATTATTATTACTATTATTATTATTATTATTATGCGAATATTGTTAAATGTCATAGGTGATGATTTATATCTCTGTTATTAGTTAAATTAAAAATGGCATATAAAGATAATGGAAGACAAACCAATGGCTTCAGGAAGAATATTGAATTATTATTCTAAACCATAGATGTGCAGCTAGTACTCTTTTGAGTCATCGTGTTTTCACACCGATAGTAGCTTGATCGTTTTTTCACACCAACATGTCCGAAAGCTTGCTGCTTGTTTACCGATTCAAAGTCATGCCCCTATTGCCGTTCTCAACTCAACTAAGTTTGGTCGTCTGTCAGTCAACCCGACTTTAACTCTACATTAACTCTACTACATATAAGTTGTGAATGGCAATACCGATTTATGAAAGACGACCAAATTATTAAAAAAGTTGTGAACCGCAATAGGGGCATCAGTTGCTATTCTGCATTTGACAAAGAAACACCGTATCGCTCTGCAAGCAAAATTATTTGTAATAAAAAACACTACACTAAAAAAAAAAATTTTAATTGCCATGGACGAATATAAAGAAATTTTTATGTTTGTAAATGGCAAAAATAATGCCCAATTGGAGATGTTGATATTTGATTTTTTTTTTAAGATTTAGTTTTAATGTTTAATTTTTTTAATTTTAATTTTTTACTCAGTGTACTACTTTTGTTTTCTCTGCTTTTGTTCTGCTTGCTCCGTTCAACTTAACACAGTCGCAAAATTCGTAAAACTGATTTGAAATGCGTTTGTGTCAGTTTGCACATGTCTGTTCTAAACAGTGTTGCCAATTTAGCACTTTTAGTGCTAGATCTAGCACTTTTTAAACTCATTTAGCACCAAAAAAAGTAATCTAGCACCTAGCACTTTTTTTTAGCATTTTTAAATATTTTTCTAGCATTTTTAGCAAATTTTTAAATTTGTGGTATTTTAATAATTTTTTAATTATTTTTCCGCAAAAATATCTTTAACAATTAAGTTAATTTGTGTTTTAAATTAAACTATGTATATAAATATGCATTAAAAAATACATAAACTAACCCCTTCTTTATTTAAAATTACCAGACAATATAAAAGTTTTACAAAATACAGATTTTTTTTCGATCCAAAACGTTTTAAGTTCCCAAAAAGGCGAAATTTTACCAATTTTAAAATTATTTTGTATTAGCGAGGAACAAATTGGAAAAATAATTGACCAATATTCCAGCATTCAATATATAAAATGGATTAATAAAAACAACACAGTATCTTTCTGGGCAGAGGTAAAAGCATATAGAGATGCCGGAGGTAACAAGAGATTCGAGGAAATTGCCAATTTTGTTTTAAAACTTCTCAGTCTTCCGTGGTCTAATGCGGGCGTTGAAAGTGTGTTCAGTCAAATAAACATCGTAAAGACAAATATAAGAAACCGATTACATTACATTCTGTTTTAGCAATTAGGTAATTGTTAAATTTTAATTTCTTAATTTTATGATATTATTTAAAAACATTTTAGATACGGATTAAAAGGAAGAGGAAAGTGTTGTTGCCAATATGATGTCCCAACGAATTTTCTGAAATTAATTGGATCTAGTGAAAGTTATGATAATAATAATAATGATGATAATGACTGGAATTTTTAAATTCATCAAATTATTTTCGTGATCTTAAAACTTATGTGATAAAATATGAATTTAAAAAGTTAATTTTTAAATAGTAATGTAAAGACTTTTTGTTTTTTAAGAATTTACTTTCGATTTTTGTTTTTAAAAATGCATAGAACATTTTATTTTAGATTTTTTTTAAGAAAAGATGTATTTTCAATTTCTTTATTCATATTTAAGTATGAAAATGAATTTTAAAGAAATACAGATCTCATAGTTTACTATAAAGCCAATTTTTTTTATTTATTTTTGTTAGCACTTTTTTTTAGCACTTTTTTTAAATTTTTAGCACTTTTTAGCATTTTTTTGAGAAAAATCTAGCATTTTTTCCCAATAATGTTTTGGCAACACTGGTTCTAAACATAGTAAATGAATAAATAACATGTAACATAAGATGTAACCATTCAATTTTTTTGAAAAGAAAAAATAGAAAAATGGACCATGTCAAATGTTGTATATAAAATACCTTGGAAAATTGTAATAAAGTATATATAGGTACCACGAAAAACAAACTAAAAACCAGAATTGCTGGACATAAATCAGACCAATAATAAAGAGACAATATTAATTAAAAAAAAAAAACCTATTGTGGAGGTTTGTAATAAAATTATGCGCATTTAAGTAGACTTTATATGGCGGCTATGGCTAAATAAACTCGATAGTGGTTTTTATAAGGGACTTTTGCCCATTTAAGTGATTTCCGGGACTGAAATTTCTATGGGGACTACGGTCAAATATGGACCGATCATCATGAAATTTGTTACGACGATTTAACTGTATGCTTGTCGAATTTCAATTTGATAGTCATTTTTACAAAAGATTTATGCGCATTTAGGTGATTTTCGGAAGAGGCCTTTGTATGGGGCTATGTAAAAATTATGGACCAATGCAAACAAAATATTGTTTTAAGATTTTACTTTGCATTAAACTTATTATTGAAGAATTTTGTAAATCACTTGACTGCTGACAAAATGGCCGCCAATGAAAAAAGTGTTGTCAACTCAAAGTTTTATACATCTAAAAAAATAAAAACACCCATGGCATTAGAAATGGCACAGTCGAGTTAAGGTTTTGAATTTGGATCTTAAAGAATAACGAAATTTGTATACCAGTAAAACTCAAGTCAAATTAGCTATATATGAACTCGTATGTATGTGTAAATTGCACTCATGTACGAAATACCAAACCTAAATTTAGGAGAGTCATCCAAAATGCTTACTTATCATAGTCCTACAATTATAATTATTAATCAAGATGTAAGATAACCTCTTAAAAATTGTATGTTTTAACTTAAATAATGTTAAGCATTGTTCTAAGAGACACGTTTTTTTATTCAGGCTAATAATTTGAATTTTCAAGAATACTACAATTGGGAAATTAGAATGCATTTTCTAACCTGCCAAGGGCGTCATCAGCAATCTTAATTGCCCACGATCAATCTGTAAACATCACCTATTTAACTCACCGTTTTTTGAGAAATAGAATTCGAGAATTATCATATTTCTTTTTACGTGCTGTGAGTTAGAACGAAATTTACGTACGTTTACAATGTGTGTGTATTCTTTATTATTATTTACAAATCTTATATTATTACAAATTTGTTTTTGCTTTTCTTGCTGCGTCTCCTTTTTTGTAGATCAATAACAGCAATGTATGTATGTGTTTGTTGTTATTTCCCCTTTTTCTTGGTGGATTATATTATTTTTTTTTTTGTAACTATGAAACAGCGGAGATGGGATGATGACTACATACTTTAATACACCGCGCCATGTGTCTGTTTTTTTTTTATTAATAAGAAAAGGAATTGAACTAATATTTATTTTTCTAAGAGAAAAGTTTTTTTTTTATTCAGGCTAATAGTTCGAATTTTCAAGAATACTATTGTAAAGTACTGGAACAATTGTTGTTACTCATGCTACATGTTCGTTGTTGTTATGTGTTTATGAGAAGAAAAGTATTTGAGATTTGTCACAACAAAATATAGCAAAATCTTCTAATAATAATCTCCTCAATAGAAATTGCTTGCAAATTCCATTATCTGCAAGAGCTCCGGTGTATTGCGGTAACAATCTTAAACGCGTTTGCAACTGTTTAATTCTTGTTGTTGTCGTTAGTTTATCATTTAATAATTTAAAGTGTGTTTCAGTTGTTTAATTTAATTATGTACGCACTTTGTATATGCACACTTTATACTTTCACTTACTTCCTGTCTGGCACAGTCATGACTTGACAGAAGCTTTTAATTACTCGTTTACACTGTTTCACGGTATTTATTTAAAAATGTAACCAAAGACTCCTGTCATTATGTTTAAATTTAAATGGAGGTAAGCTGGTGAGTGTGTGACTGTGTTTAGAAGGCGTACATTTGACAGGCGACAGTTTGTGGGCGTTTTGTGAAATTGATATTTAATTTACCGTCGAGACATTTATCAAATGTAATTAATGCTTTAATTTTTTTTATTGACAACGTTCTAAGGAAATTACTGAATTAGTAGCTTAATTTGAATCAGACAGATATCAAGTGTTTGGGTGGTTTAGACAAAACAGTTTATTGCTGGATAAACTGTATTTGGGACAAATACAGATGAAGATGTATTTAGTAAAATAAATGTGTATGTATGTTAATTTAATTTTTATAGCTTTCAAATCAGTTTAATTGTAGTAAAATTTTAAGGAAAACCTCGATGTCCAATGTCAAATATTATAATGTTAGTTTTTTATAAGGTTAGTTCATATATATTTTTAAAGAGTGATTTTTAAGAGCTTTTCGATTTAATTTAAAATGAAAAATACAAAATTTAGATAAATACATGGTGACGCAAAAGTAATCCTCCTATCAGAAAATGTTATAAATTTTGCGAGGTTCCTAATGTCAGTGTAATTGTAAGTGTAATTGTTTTTATCTGCTTTTTTTTTGGCATACACAAATACAAAATAATAATTAAATCACAAATTGAAAAGGTCTGAAACGTTTCAAAATTGTTTACAAAGTCACCAATAAAAACTAAAATTTTACAGAAGTATGTCGAAGAAATGAAGATGAAAGAACAAAAACTAATTTTGGACCAAACTCTAACGCACTTTGTTTTACTTAAACAAATAGTTTTCATTTTAAATCCGGTTAAAGTAATAGTGAAGGCGTTGCAGCTCAAAGGGATATCAAAAAGTGATTGCATATAAATTGTATGTACATACTAGCTAAACCCGGTGTGCTTTGCTACCCCCCCCACCCCTCGTCTTAAAATAAAATAAAACGTATTTATATATTTACAAACATTTATTTATTTAATTTTAATGTATTTATTGCAATGCTTTAGGCGAGACCATGCCCCTTTGTCCACTTACATAGTCAAGAATTTATTATTTCGTAAGAATATCCTGTTGTTAAAATTTAATGACGATCGGTCCAGTAGTTAAGACTTTATTACGATGTTTAATTTTCCTAAAAAGGGGCGTGGTCCCACTCACTTTTCTCCTGGTACGTATTCCTAATTATGCCAATACCATATGTACCAAATATCACCGACGTACGTCAAAAAATGCCCAAAATATGGCGGGTTAAATTTGTGGGTTATATGGGCGTTAGTACAATCAAAACTTCATATAGCCTATTATTCCTTCCAGAGTCACAGTAACATTCTGTAAAAATTTCAGGCAGATTGGTCCAAGGGTTTGGCCTCCTATTAAGCACAAACATACAGACACACATTCATTGATATATATATAGATTAAAAGCAATATAATTTAAGGTGAAATGGGGCGAAAAATGGGGATTTGGTAATAAAAAAATGTATGTAGTTAAAAAGTATTTTGGTAAATACATATTACAAAAAAAGTATTTTGTATAGCAAACATTGTTAGTGGTATAAGTAAGTATCTGAATTAAAAAAAGGGGGCGATGAAGTAGGCGTGGTTCATAGTTATATGGCGACGTTAACAGTATTAAGAGCAATATACTACCAAATAAAAAAAATACGTTGGAATGAACAAATGTGTATAGAGAACAAAAAGTATAAAACTTTCAAAAATTTGGCATGAAAAGGCGCGTGAAAGGGGCGTGGCTTAAGAAATCTTTATTTTTACCTCGCCTGGAGTATATAATGTGTATACAATTTGAAGTAAATCTGTTAAAAACTATATGGGAGCAATTACATAATTTTTAAAAAGTGGGCGTAAAATGGGCGTGGTCAAAAAAAGTACCCTATTAATCATACCAGAGTCCCAGTTAAATGCTGTGAAAATTTAAAAAATATCGGTCCAAAGGTTTGGTCTTCAATTACAATATTTTAAAAAAGTGGGCGTAAAAGTGGGCGTGGTAAAAAAAGTACCCTATTATTCCTTCCAGAGTCACAGTAACATGCTGTGAAAATTTCATCAAAATCGGCTCAGTGGTTTTGGAGTCTATACGTTACATACATACATACATACATACATTGAATTTTATATATATAGATGTAAAGGGTGTCCCAACTAGAACGCAATTTTTAAATTTTAAATAAAACACAGATTTTTAAAAAACATTCTTGAAACTTTATTATATCCTGAAGTAGACAGAATGAGGTTATGAATGGAATAAAATATTGTGCAGATGGCCGCCACGGCTTTGCTGGCACACACGCGATCTTTTAATGAAATTTTCAATGACCTTTTTGCATAAATGCTGCAAAATCATCATCATTAAATTGGACGCTGCATTAATGAAATACCGCAAGTATTTCTTGACTATATAGAGTTGTGAGTGGACAAGGGGGCGTGGTCTCGCCCATAAACCCAAAATTTAAAATCGTAATATCTTGGTCATTTTTTGACCAACGGCGGCAGTATTTGCTATATATGGCATTGGCATGAATAGAAATACGTACCAAAAGAAAAGTGGGCAGAGCACGCCCCTTTGTTTGTGATATATTGGAGGCTGGACCTGTTTATCGATTTTAAATTTTCACAGCGTGCAGCTTTGACTCAGGAATACTTATTACATGATAATATTTTTTACCATGCCCACTTCTGAACCTAAGTTTTTACTACTTTATTAACGGCTTTACCTCAAAGGGGGTAGCGAAGCACACCGGGTGCAGCTAGTTACTTTATAGAACAAATGTTTAAACAAATTTATACTGGACTGGTGTTTTGATTTATTGCAAGTGATAAAAAAATACAGTGTAATGCTTATTCAAAGAACCATTATCTAACTTCTGGTGTTATTACCAGATAAAGAGTTTGTTCGCGATATGCAACTAGTGTTCCAGGTAAAGAGTAAGGCAAAGAAGCAGAGTTCGTAATAAAATGTTTCCTGTAAATTATCTTCATTTGGGATATTTCTGTATTTGTTAAAACATAGAGTTGGAGAGTCACTTCTGAATCTTTAAGAATATCATTTGCGTTTATTATTGCGATTATCTAAAATATTCTTATTTATGAAGTGTCTGATTATTTGCGAAAAGTTAACATAAGTATATATATGTATATATATTCGTGCATTTGATTGCATTTCCAAAATTCCTAGATTTATTATTTCAAGAATACAAGAAATAGAAGGGTTAACTTCTAACGATTTTGAAATCGTGACTAACTACATTTTAAGAGTTAGTTTTTGAATGCAGCCTAAAAATCTGTTCATGTGAATTAATATGTGAGAGACTCCCATTGCTCGATAATTCAACCAACAATTTCTTGTCGTAATAATCGTCTTATAGAGGAATATTTAAAGATCAAATTGACATCAATTCATGAAATTGAATAAAATCTCTATAGCACAAGTAGTAACTTAATTGATATATTTATATATTTCATCTGGAATAACAAATGTTGATGCAACAGTATTTTGAAATTCTATCAAATGACTCGTGGTACCAACTGTGTCTAAAATGTATCAAAAAAGTATAATTGTACCATGTTTTGCCAACACTGGTCCGGATTGTCAATGTCACACTGTACTCTCACTGTGAGTTGTTGGTACTCCATTCCAAGCTGATCTAGCAAATATGACTGCTTACTCATGTTGGCTGCCGAAAAACTGTTGGTATGATATTGAAAATTCTACAACAGGATCATTGAATGACAATCAGAAAATATCCGATTTTGCATTTATTCAACTGGCATTATTTAATAAACAGCAAACTTAATATATTTTCAAACTTCACACAGCAACAATCACTGAGTAAATTTTTATTGCCGACATATTGAGATATGTATGTATGTATGTATTTGTATTTCTTTTTTCAATAACCTGCTTGAAAAATGTACATATGCATGTGCAAAAAACGCTGTAATTGAAAATAAAGAAACGGAAATTGTGCATTTCATTTGGCGGAAATCATAAAATTCTTGCAAATAGATGAAAGTATATTGGCAATAATTAAAGAGAAGGAAAACAAGGAATTGTTGAAATGAAAAGTAAATAAATCTTTATATACACGCAGTAACCAGTTCACGACCAGTCAGTCAACCAATCCGTCACTTCCTTCTGCATTTATTTGCTCAATCAGTTAATCTGGCACACGCATATATGTACATATGTTTATTCCTCAGGGCTTCGTTTGCGTGTCGGTGCATGTTTACATTATTAAGTTAATTTGCGTATATTTACGCAAATATTTGCATGAGAAACAAATTTAGGAACATACGAGTATTTCTGTTTTTGTTTTTTAACCTACTACAGTGGGATATTTTAGGAGATTATATGCAAAGTTATAAAAGTTTGATATCAATGAAGACGTAAATAATATTTTGTGTAATGATATGTAAATTCGACATTTCATATTCTAACGGTCTAATTCATAAAATATTAAAGTACACTTCAAATGTACTTTAAGAAAATTTTGTATGAAAATTTTGTCTACAAGCACACTTCAAACCTACTTTATTTTTTATGAATACGGCAGTAATAGTTTAGCTCTAATTCTATGAATATTTAAGGTTTTATATAAGTTCTCTTTCAAACTGTCCCACTGTTAGAATAAATAAACAAAAACTCTGATTTTACTTCTCACGATACTCAACAGCAATTCGAGTTCTAATCATAAATTAATCAAATAAAATTTAAAAAATAAAAAGCGTGTAAAAATATTCTTCTAATATCCATTAATAGTTGACATGCAAATAGTTAAATTTAAAGTGTTGCCGGCTCTATTGGCATAATTCTTCAAATTGTTTTTCAATGGCATTAAAAATGTATAAATTATTCCACTGCACGCAAAGAAAAAAATATAGTTGTGCATGTTTATTTAAATATTTTTAAATGATGGTCACTGTAATTATTTTATGATTTCTGCAACTATAATATGGTTATATGATTATACCAATTATATATATGATTATAGCAATTGTGTAATATTTATGGTGATTACTTTTATGATTTATTACAAATTATGATAAATAGATTCATCATAAATATGATTCCAACAAATGTATACATATTTACTACAATCATATATACTCGTATGTAATCATCTGAATCGTTACCTTACCATATTATGGTTACCGCAATCATAAAAATAATTAGAGGGTGCTGTAGCTTAATTGGTTAGCGCATTTCATCATTAAGCATGAGTTGGTATTTGTAGCCCGGGTTCGATTCCCAGCCGCTGTCACTCAAACAACATCAGTTACTGAAATTTTGTAGTTTTGTTCTATCTATCATAACTAATATTTATCACAGCGCCCTCCTTCGGTGGTATTGCATTCAAACGCCACCGAAGTAAAATAATTAAATAAAGGCTATAAAATCAAGCTTTAACATTAATGCGCCTACTCACCACCAGAGGCGCTGCAATGCTGCACTAAAAACAAACATAATGCTCAATTGCAGAGTTATGATATAAAAAGCTTTCTTCTACTTTCACCACCTCTACTACTTCAAATATCTCCTTTTCAAACAAAGTAACCCAAGTATATATGGGCATATTAATTGGCTGAGTGCTACTTCTCTTTAAAAAAATATACAGTGACCATAATATTGTTAAAAAACTTGTGGTAAACATGTAATTGTAAATATTTTTTCTCTGTGTGTGTGTTTTCCTAGAAAGTCAGCCAATAAAATTTTGCTAATTAAAAGATTTATTCATTTAGTTTATTTATATTAAAATTCTTAAAAAGCTGCAAAAAGGAGGAGACATTTTATAAAAAAATTTAATCGCATTTCAATTGCCAACAGTCAGTCACACAACACAGGCCTTTGACGTCTGTGAAGTTGTTGATGAAGACATTTCCATGACAAATGACAGAGACTTTGTTAGTATGTTTTTTAATGACTTTGGTAGTTTTATGTTTTGTTTTTTTTTTGCTTTTTGAGCAACTATTTCTTAGTATTCAGTTGGTTTGTGAGTGAGTATAATTTTGAGAGGATAAGAAACAATAAAACACAAACACTGCCTTAACTACGGGAATGGTTTCCACACCAACTGAATATTGTAGTTGAAATTTGAGCAAGAAGTAATTGAAAAGAAGTTAGAGTTTTATACGGAAGATCATATGTTATTGATTATCTCGAAATAAATCCAACACCCTTCTTTGAACCTTCAGAGTAGGACTTGAAGTTCCGGCTCATACTTGGGAATTATATCACTCACCAAATTTTTATCAAAATATCTTCAAAATTGCGACCTGTACTCTGCGCACAAGCTTTACATGGACAGCCAGCCAGCCAGACAGACGGACGGACGGACGGACATCGTTAAATCGACTCAGAAAGTGATTCTGAGTCGATCGGTATACTTTAAAGTGGGCGTTGGACCAATATTTCTGGGCGTTACAAACATACGCACAAATCTAATATGTATACCCTCCCCACTATGGTGGTGTAGGGTATAAAGATTACCCCTTCTAGAAATAACTTAATTGAAAATGTGTTTCTTTCTATTAGTAAAAGACGTTAAAAGCGTCTAACTGTTGCACCTGTCAGAATAGAAACGCCCAATTCATCATAAATATGATTGCCACAAATAAATACATAGTTACTAGAATCGTATATATGATTGTGGTAATCATTTGAATCATGACTTAACCATATATTATGATTACCAAAATTAAATGAATAATTACAGTGACCATAAAATTGTTAAAACAAATTTAGAAATGTTAACATTGTTGTGGTAAGCATATAAAACTGTAATTTTTTTTCTCTATGTATGGTCATGTCAGTGATTATTCCACGTAGTTTTATGCAACAGTCAGGTGTTTTTCAAATACAGTTAATCTTTTATTTCAAAAATTATAAAACTTAAGCCCTTTATATAGAAAGACATCTTAATACCCGTGTTTTTTCCAGTTTTTAAACTTTATATACAATAATGTACATGCACAGTCCTTCCCTCCACCGACTGTTTCTAGCCAACTAAGGAAGTAGTTGTGTGTGTAAACTTATGATTACAATATGCAAAGTACATTTAAAGATATAGACATTCTTCTAATGTTTTGCATTGAATAGAAAGGAATACATACAACTCTATTCTTACCAAAAGGATTGTAACTTCTGGATACATTTAATTAAACTACCCTACACGAAGCAAAGCAATCCCCTCATCAATTTGATTTATATAATACGTTTTTGAGTATATTTGCAGAATAAGGAAATGTGTCACCTATCATGTTTTATAGTGCAATACGGGGGAATATGAATGCAACTACAAGCTGCAGTCTGTTCTGTTCCAAAGACGATTGATATACAAACTGGTTCTGATTATAATTAAGTGGCCTTCTCTAGATGTCAATGGTCAATGTTTTTAGATCAAGTTTTCGGTGTTTCGCAAGATATTCCAGTTATTGTTTATACTAAGAGATTTTGAAGGCCATGGATATTAGACAGCGTTCCCAAGCTAGAACCCGCTTGGAAATCATTTCAAGTATTGGAGTGACATATGCACACCAAGTTGCAAATATATACTAGGTTTCTGTATTGGCACTAACAGAGATGCTTCAGATAGCGAAATGCTTGTTGGCATTCTAACTCTAAAGGTCCAATAGAAGTTTGGAATTTCGCACATAAAATATAAAGGCTTCCTCAATACGAATGCACTTTACTTCCTAGAGATGTGTTCGATATCAAAAGGAGTGAAACTTATTACACTAGTAATACCAAGACATGATATGCTCCCTCATCCTTTAAATATTGTTTATATTATTTATAAGATGAGTTTGTTTGCATTGTAGAATGTTAATTTCATTTCATATTCATAATATTCTTAGAACATTAAAGCATTTGTTGTATTTGAGAATCACCTGAGTGCTGTCTCAAACTGTATAGAACGAACGTTAAAATGGAGTGTTACTGGAGCGCAGAGAAGCCGAACCACATACATGTCAGCCAAAAAATTATATAAACAATTTGTAATCATCGCACGGTAGCGTTCGCCATTCACAGTAACTTTCCTGCCTTCGTTTTTGAAAAAGTACAATCCAATGATGCCACCGGCCCATTATCCACACCAAACAGTGCATTTTTCGGGATGTATTGGCAGTTCTGGATTTTCCTATATTAAAAGTGGCAGGAAATACTTCTGCTGGGAGTTTGTTCCACATACGGACAGTACGGCTAAAGAACGAATTTTCCCTGGATTTTGCGAAAATCCCATCCCATATTTATAGTCTTTGGTATGATGTTACGACGTTACTTGGTGGACGGGATCATCCGCTCTTAAAGTTAAAATCGTGGTGCTCTTAGTTAATAATATTAGAGGAGTAGGATATTATATGATCCAACTTGCCAGTTTATAGTTTCCTATTTTAATAAAAAAACAAATACAAGCTGTGCATTTACAGTCTTTGTAAAATAAACTAAACATTCTTCCGTTCTATATAGATTCATTCAAAAGTGCTAGTGTTGTTATTATTGTAACAAGTTAGTTATGGGTTTTAATAAAAAGAGAAAGAGAAAGCAACACAAAACATCTGAAAAAGACCTAAAATTACTATATAAATGGCAATTTACAGATGATGCCTTTTTTACTGTTGTTATTGCTATTAACATTTGCTACACTTTGAATGTTCATATTTGAAATCATCATTTTCCCAAGTCGTCTTATCATTTAGACAACATTCGAGTTGGTTTGAATACGAGTAAATGAAAATGGTTATTGTGTTGGCTGGGGTGGGGAATGGAACTTTGTATAGAAGTAGCACAAACATATCTATGAAAAGCTCATTGTGTGATTTGTAAAGAATATACTACTACGCTTTTCACAAAAATGTCTTCATCTTTTAATGACTGAGAGAGTACAATCATTTGGTCACATATCACGTCCTCAGTTTATTTTTCGTTTTATAGTTGCTGCTTCTCTTTTCTGCTAATAACAAAATGGTAATGTGTCCTTTTGCTTATTTTTCTTCAATTTCAAAAATTTAATCTTTGAAAATGTTTTTCTTTTCTTTATTTTCTTCATTTTTTTTAAGTGATTTTTAGGGGAATTAATGTTTCTTGTTGTCATGATATGACTTGTCATAATTTGGCAGTAAATAAATGTCTGTGGAAATTATAGCAGAGGAGAGTTTGGAAAAGTTCTAATAGTTGAATTAAATATTTAATGCTTTTAAGAGTAATTTAAAGAATGTAGATTAAATATTTAATTTAAAGAGGAAAATTTGGTTACTTTACGTCTACCAGGTATACTAACATAGAGTCAATTGTCACTTTGGTGAATCTAAGTAATCTGGAGCAAGACCTAGTTAATTTTTAATTCAAGTACTAGTTATTTAATCTAGCTTAAGTAAAATCATTTTATTTTTTCCAAATATTTTAAGTAACAAAAATTTGAAAATATTTTATTTAAAGAGCAAAATTTTGCTCACAAGCGATGGTTTTGCTAACAAAATTAAATTAAGATTCTCTTCACTATACACCAATAAATTCCAAAGAAACACGACGCAAATTGAAGCGCCACAAAGTGAATTAAGATTTTTTATAACAAACCATGTAAAGATTGATGATAGCTTCTAGGGTTACGAAAATATTAAGTCGTAGGCTTTCTTTCACAAAAAATTGGCCAGCTTCTTTTCAATGTAAAATAAATTTCCTTGTAGCAATAGTCTGTATTACAAGCGTTAGATAATGCTTTACTTTGGATGTCATCAAATAAGCTTTTTGTTTTTGTCTGAATTGGCATTTTACTTAATGTTTTTTTTTTTGCGCAACTTGATTTTAAATCCAAATAGAAAAAGCAAGGACTCCATTTCGATCATCAAAGCACTTCTTTTTAAATCGGATTGAATAATAGTTGTATGAACTTCTTTCGTCAAAGATATTACTATTTTCAATGGAATTGATAAGATCATTAATAAATAATAGGAATAGTAAAGGTCCGAGTTGGCTTCCCTGCGGAACTCCATATATGACGTCTGTGCTTTCGGATTTTAAATTATTGAAAACAACAGGTTGTCTACGATTTTTCAGGTAGGAGCGCAGCCTGTAAAACCAATGCTATCCAGTATCAATATTAATAAATCATGGTTAATGTTGACTGTGGCGTTTGGCAAGTCTACTATGAACAGAACACAGTTCAAATGTGGTATAACCGGTTTAAATAAGGCCGAGAAGATGTCAATAACGATGCTCGTCCTGGTCACCCGATGAAAACATTGAAGCAGTGAATAAAATGATTTTGGATAATCGT
The DNA here is from genome assembly GCA_916048285.2 of Bellardia pandia. Taxonomy (NCBI): domain Eukaryota; kingdom Metazoa; phylum Arthropoda; class Insecta; order Diptera; family Calliphoridae; genus Bellardia; species Bellardia pandia. The sequence goes on from OU696530.1 coordinate 47,558,019, forward strand.
CGAAGCACTCTCAGAGAGGTTGTTGATTATGTTGGCATATCGTTCGGCTCATGTTAAGCAATTTTTTCGGATATTTTAGGCAAGAAACGTGCGCAGCGAAGATTGTTCCAAAATTGCTAAATTTTGAGCAAAAACAACGTCGCATGGACATCCCTCAGAAGCTGTTTAGCATCGTCAATGACGATCCAGATTTCTTCAAAAAGTTCATAACTGGTGACGAATCATGAGTATATGGCTATGATATTGAAACCAAAGCCCAATCATCCCAATGGTAAAGTCCAGAAGAGCCATGACCGAAAAAAGCACGTCAAGTTCGGTCAAATGTGAACGTTTTGCTCACTGTTTTCATCGACTGCAATGGCGTGGTGCATCATGAATTCTTGCAACAAAGTCGTACGATCAATAAGGAATATCAATAAGGAAATTCGTCAGACGCGCACAGAATTGTGGAAAAACCAAGCATAGATTTTGCACCATAATAACGCACCAGCTCACACATCGATGCTTGTGCATGAGTTTTTAGCCAAAAACAAAACCGTTGTCATGCCTCAACCACAGTATTCACCGGACTTGGCCCCCGCTAACTTTTTCCTCTTCCTAAAACAAAAGACACCGATGAAAGGAAAGCGTTTTGCTACGATTGCGGAGATAAAAGAAAAATCGAAACAGGAGGTGTTGGCGATACCAAAAAGCGCGTATCAAAATTGTCTCGAGGATTGGAAAAAACGCTGGCATAAGTGTATTATATCTGAGGGGGATTACTTTGAAAGGGACAAGATAGTTATTGATGAATAAATAAATACTTTTTGAAAAACATTTAAAATAATGGTTATTTTTTGATCAGACCTCGTATATATATATATTTATCATAAGTTACTGTTTTGATAATTTTTAATAAACCAATTTGTTTAATTATAAAACAAAAATCGTGAAATCCTGAAAATCCCGGAATCATTTATGAAAACCGGGATTTGAGAAACCAGTCCCGTTTGGCATCTCTAGGTTCAACTGATGATGAATTGCTCCGTTTTAGCTGAAACTTACAACGATATATGTATGTATATACGCTTTGGTCTACTTCAAAACTTTTCACAAATTATAATAACTAAAACAGATTTTTAATATTTAACTTCTCCTCAATCTTTCTTAACATTAGTTTGTACGTTATAATGGCGTAATTAAATCTAAGACTTTTCACCTGCATTTCTTAATGTTTAACAATTTATCTCATTATTCTGTAAATGTAGGTCATCTATTCACGCCTTTTTAGCGTTAAACTAAACAAACGTTCTTTGTTGCATGCAGCATTTTGTCTTGTTACAGTTTATTATAAAGCGTGTCCCAACTAGAACGCAATTTTTAAATTTTGTCGCCATTCGAAGTGTCATTGTTTTACATTTGATCCATTGGTATTGTTTGCTAGTAGAAAGTACAAGGTTAGTAAAAATGGAGCGCTACACGAATGAACAACGCATTCTCATTGTGAAATTGTTTTACCAAAATGGTGAAAGCTTTGCGACTACAGTTCGCAAATTGCGATCAATTTGGGGGCACAATAATGCTTCAAAAGAGTCAACTGTAAAGAGATTAATAGATAAATTGGCCGAAACTGGGTCTGTTAGTGATGTAAAGACAACAACGCGCCTTCGACCAGATCGATCGACCGAAAATTTCGCAGCTGTAAACTCCATCCACCTCAATTCGACACCGAGCTCAGCAAATTGGTGTCTCCAAATCTACTATGCAGCGAATTTTGACGAAAGATTTGCACCTTCAGGCATACAAAGTTTTGACTTAGGAATTGATGCCAGCTGACCATGGAGAGCGAAGGGAGTTCGTTAATTTGGTATTGGAGAGACAACATGAAAATGCTGATTTTGCCGATAAAATCATCTTCATCCATCTTGATGGATTCGTCAATAGGCAGAATTGTCACATTTGGGGTGAGGAAAATCCTCGAGTGATTCACAAGAAGCAAATGCATCCTCACCGTGTCACTGTGTGGTGTGAATTTTGGGCTGGAAGAATCATTGGACATTTTTTTATGAAAATGAGGCAGGTCAATCGCAAACACTCAATGGTGTTCGGTATCGTGAAATGATAATCAGTTTTTTCTTGCCTAGAATTGAAGAAATGAATGTGGAAGGCATGTGGTTTCAACAAGACGGCGCCACATGTCATACACACAGAGAAACAATTCAAATGCTGCATTAGTCATTTAAAAATTGCGTTCTAGTTGGGACACCCTTTAGTTTAGTTAAGACAATACGAGTATATGCTATGGTTGGCGGTTAATTTAATTTTTCACATTTAAAAAGATACACTGCAGTAGTAGATCCGTTTTTTTTTCATACTTTCTAAAGTATTAAAACTGTTGTTAGTTCTTGCTGCTATTTTAATACAATATTTTATTAGAGTTGAAAGAAATGTAATAAATTGCTGCATTTGCTTTTAATCTTTAGTAAAAACGGTCAACAAATTAAGGACAATGAGCAGAAACCGAACCCAACCGAAACATAATTTTCAGAATTTCCATAGCACTCAAATAAACCTTACAGTTTATGTTATCGACACAGTTCATTCAACTTTTATTCATGAACTCTTAAAGTTTTGTTGTCTTCCACGAACTAAGACTTTAAAATCAATTGTCCTTGTATATCATTTCATGTGACTCGAAAGCAAACAGTCTGTTCAAGTTTATAAGAAAAAGAAAATATAAAAAATATTCCCTATTTGTTTATACGATATGTAGACCAAACGAGATAAAAGTTTCCTTTGTTCTGTTGCTTTGTGCTGATGCTCGTGCAAGTGACACACACCAGACTATAATTTATCAAGAAAGAAAAGTTGGTTACAAGTAACATACAGCAGAAACGTACATGAAATTGCAGCAGTTTTTAGTTTTTGGTATGGCAAATAAAATCTCCTATAAAATCTCCAACATTAAAGTACTTTTAGTGTAAAAGGCAGAGGATAATGAATTACAGTTAAATAAGTAGTACCAGGACCTGCCTTATTTTTGCTTTCTAAATACATATTAGCTTTTACAAATACTAAAATTTTTTTACAGTCTTAACGTTTAAAATGATTTTAACACCAATTTCGAAGTTTTAAAAGTGCCAGAGAAATAATATCCAGGCGATTTATTAACTTGGAAAAAGGAAATAGATTTTTCACCATAAATTGAATATGTTTGCAACAGAGAATTTTTTTACTTGCAACAGGGATGTGATATTGTGTACATATAATTTATATTTTATTTAATAAAAAATATAAAAAGTTATAAACTGGCAAACAAGACGCCATGTGGGCTGACGGGGACATAGACTTTCTTTGCGGTATCCCATTAGCGAAATAGTGATTTTTACTACGAGTTCGCTGATACAAAATGGGAACATGAATCCACTTTAGTGAACATAAGATTAATATGGGCTTGGTTAAATCACATGTCTGTTAAGGCTACAACGCTCTCAACTATGTAACATGATTGTCAGTGATCACATTGGACTCTGTAAATTTGGCAATCATGCAAGATGAATTATCCTACAATGACTTCTGCAGAAGTTGTCACAATGAAGTCTAAAAGAAAACTATTTCTTACTTCCTCCATTCTACATAGCCTCTGGTACATCGTTTCTATTACAATATCTCTGAAGTATTCAGCATGAAATTAAAGCGAATCGAGGACCTTATTAGGAACAATAACTGGTTACTGCAACCAATCATTTCAAATCTCACTGCGGAGACTAATTAGTTAGTCAGCGGATTTGGTGTAATATCCTCTGTCTTTTACTTTCCTACTCCCTCTATACCCTGTATAACTGAAAATATACAGTGGAGAGTACAAATGACTACATGTTAGTAATTTGTCGCATAAAAATAAAACTAATAAAGAAAATTTAAAAAAAATGGTTTTTGTCATTTATTATATTATATTTTGTGTTTAATATTCAGCAAAATAATTTATAAATCAAAACAAAAAGTATCAACTTCAAAGAAAAAAGACAAACGAAACGAAAATAAATCTTCATGTAGTCACTTTTGTATCATACAAAAACGTAAGATAATGAAGTATGTTTAATATTTGCTCGGAAGGTCTTTATTTTGTAAAACACTTTTTATCCGTTTTGGCATACTCTCCAACAATTTTTCAATTAATTCATTTGGAATACGGTATCATTTACGCTGAATCCGCAGCAAAATCTTATCCAAATATGTTGTAGTTAATCTATATTGTTTCAACTATATTTTCACGATTAACTGTTTGCTGGCCACTGCAACAAAAGGAAATGTTGCTCGTTAAGCCTTTCATTGACGATAATGAAAGTATGTTTTGGGTCACCATCCAACTGAAAAGTGGATGAACCTTATGTTACACCCTTTTTTGAAGATGCGTTTGCAAAATAAGCAAATAGTCTTCTTTTCTCATTATTCCTTTGATTCTTTGCAGTGGTCCGAGTTCAGTGTTGTCAGAAAATGAATTTCAAAATATGCTAAAACTTGAAAAACTAAGTGCTAAAATGTTTTACAGAAGAAAAAATAAGTGCTAAATTTTTTCAATGTAACAATACAATTTTTATTTCAAATGTTACAAATATAAATTATAGTTTTTTCTAATTTTGTTCATAACAATTGTTGCCTTGTTTTAATAGATTACATTTCATATATTAATTCAAAAATTTCCGTGTTCATTTACTTACCTCACCGAAAGAAATTTAGTTGAAATATTAATAAAAGTTATTTTTTATTTCGCCTAAAGTATTTTTTGGAGTAAAATAGTAAAAAATTTTTCGACAAAAACAATTTTTTATCCATCAAATTATGCTCAAAAGCATTTAGCATAATTTTTAAAAATTTCAATGCATTTTCGAGAAACAAAATGCTAAATCTAGCACTGAAAGTGCTAAAATGGCAACACTGTCCGAGTTGTCTCCATATAAAGCAACCCCAATATCATGACGTTCCTCTCACCGTGCTTCATTTTTTGCTTTACATGTTTACCTTCGTATTGCAACCATTAAATTTGGTTTCGTCTGACCAGATTACATATTTCCAGTTATCTGCTGTTCAATTTCTGTACTCTCTGGCTTTCTAATCTTTTTTTATCGGCAATGCTGATTTTCATTATTTTTTTTTGGAGATGTAACCGATATCGCGAAAGGCTTGACTTGCTGTCCAACGACTAACTGCTACAGCAGAATCTTTATGTGTTAAACACTTGTCTCTTTTAACTTGTATTATCATGAGACGAGCGTTCCGTTTTTTTCGATCTCTGATCTATAGTTTGGAAACAATAGAACGCATTTTTTTTTTACTTTTATGACCACTGATTGACTTACTTTGTTTGGCTATTACTCGTGTAGCTACTTTTGTTATTTCTAGAATATTGTCCTATATGTCTCTTGGCAGTTTGATCGCAAAATTATGGACAAAAGAAGAATCGCTACTCAAGCTAGATACTTTGAAACATATACTATTTCTCAAATATAATTTAAAGTACGAATGCGTTGAATTGTACAATTTTTTGAAAGAATCCCCAACACTGCTGAAACAAATTTCATCACAGGATAAATACGATTTTAAACAAAAAGCGACAGAAAATTAAATTAAAATTATTTATAACATTATAATTGTCTAAATTTAACTTGAATAAAAGATTTATTTTTTCCTATAAAAATGGACCGGTTTTAAGTTTGAATGTTCCGGATTTTAGTACTTCTTTCGAAAAATGTCCCGGTTTCACTCAAAATTTGGGTGGTCACGCTAGGCATAACCCATGTTCTTGATCTGCTGTTATTATCCTTTTGATTACATTGTTTGACCAATCCAGGAATATAATTACAGGGAGGTGGTCAGATACAAGTGACACTGAGGCTCGCTGGTCTTTACAGCTGAGCTTCTACAATTACCCATAATTCGGGTGATAATGTTCCGACAAGGCAGCAACCCTACCTTTTTTTAAGACAAGGCAGGTGTTGGTGTGTAGAAGTATCCTAATGTCGGAAGGTAGTCGGAGCAGAAACATTCGCTATGTATATCTTGATCTAATGGCAATAAAGTAGATCTCATGATATTGGTCTGCAGAATCAGATAATCTTGTTATTGTGCATGTTGTTGTGACTCATCAATGCAGTTATTTAAGATATCTTATTGTGTAGGTCATTGCAATTACAGATGTAAGGTTCACGGTACATAATCTAAGCTGATGATAGCTGATTATTTTTTTGTTCCTCTTAATTTACTCAAAGCTCTTTCCAACCCTGTTGTGTTAAACTGTCCGAATGAAGTAATAAAAATGGCAACGATAAAGTGTACAGTTGACAATATGTTTGCTTATTTGGTCCACAACGGTTGCTGAGGACATTTCACAAACTAGTAAATTTAATTGGAAAGCTATAAATACAGTTTCCTTTTAAATGCCATTAAGCAAACGGAAGTCGTTGCGTGCATTGGACAGAAGAATTATAAACTTATTTTTCATATTATTTCTTTGCTTTTTGTGACTGCAACAACTAAACACCATTTTGATTTGCAAGAATCGTGTTGGCATCGATAATAAATAAAAAAGAAAATTGTGTTTGAAGGAGTTGAATTGGCAATTTTAAGGATGAGGAGGCTGAGGCTGAAGCTACAAACAAGTACAGAAAACATTTGTTGTACAATGTGTTGAAAAGCATATACATTAGGGTGGCCATGTTTGTATGGAGAAAAAATAAGGTATCGATGCTCCCGCCTAATATGAAAATTTGATAACCATTGAATGCGCTTATCAAAGACCTTTTATATGATACCAATTTTATATATAGTTCCTTTGGAAGAAATGTGAAAAAAATAAAAAAAACTTCTAAAAAGGATCTTTTTATCCTTTTATCCAGCTCACAAAATATTGACCCCAGGACAAAAAAATTGAGAAACGTAGTCTTAAAGTGAATCAAATTTTCATATTAGTCGGGAACATCCGCAACTTTATTTTGGGGCCACCCTAATATACATACATGGTGCCCCGATAGACTAGGCGATATAGTGCCGGACTATCAGTCAAAGGGCTGCGAGTTCGATTCCCGCCAAAGACTCTGGGTAGACCAGTCAGACATATGGAGATAAGTCACACATTTGTAGATCAGTCAGACATATATAGACCAGTCAGACATATGTAGACGAGTCAGACATATATAGACCAGTCAGACATTTTGGTAGAGAATCTAAGGCATCGCAATGAGACCATACTGGTCTCTGGGTGAGGGTGTTAGGTGACTCACACCAGCCTTCCTACCTAACCTAACCTAACCTAATATACATACATAAGTATTGTAAAATGATTAATTTCATAACTAATATTTAAAACTTGATTAATACATTTTCAAATTCTCTGATAAACTTTAAAAATTAAGAAGAATATAGAAACACTTGGGATTGAAATAGTTTTTTTTTATTGGTAATAATATTCCACTCCATTGCTAATCTAAATGGTGGTAGATACCATTCCCTCATTTTGTTGTAATTGATCTAAAAGTTTCCCCATTTCTAGCTGTTGTTGTTTTTGCAATGTTTGTTATAAATTTAGTTTCTCTTTAAAAAGCATCTGTTGTATCTGTATTTGTTTATCAGTTAGTTCTTGCTTTAATTTCTCCTGCTCCATTATTTCCATTTGTAGTTTCTTTTTTTAATCATAATTTATCTTTAAGAAGAGACTTTCTAGACTTTCAAAAGATTCAATTGAATTATTCAGTTGCCATTATTCCGAAAAAAGTAAAAAAGAAAGACCAACAATAAAATACGGCCGCCGATTAGGTACAAAAACATTTATCTGGTTCCCTCGATTTAGTTAATTTTATATATTTCATTTATTACTCGAAAATATTAGTGATAAAATACATCTTCATGCTCTTAAATATTATAGGGAGTAAAATATGACGTATAGTTTCATAACGAAACTTTAAAATTTGGCTGCTTTAATTATTTCCATTTAATGATATTTGGGCATTTGGCAACAAATATGTATTTTGATTAAAATAAAAACTAAGGTCCTTATATTTCTGCTTTCTTTCTTCATTTTCTTGCTTTCCCTCCTGTTGTTTTTGCTGCAATTTCTCTGCAATTTGTTGTGGCCATATTTGCTGTAGATTGTGTGTTTCTCTTTGTATTTCTTGGCCTTTTTTCTCTGGGTTTTTCTCCAATTCTGCCTGTATATTATATTTCTCTTTTAGTACCATTTGAGCAATATCTTTAACTAGTTCTTGTTTCCTTAGTTTAGTTTCTTCTTTAATTGCTTGCAACTGCTGCTGGAAATGTTGTGCTAACTCTTTTTGTTTTTGTAGTTCTTGCTGTAAATTCTCTTGCTCTTTTATTTCTCGGCTCAAATTTAGTTTGAGCTTTTCGTGCTTTTTTAACTCAATGTCTAGTTTGTGTTGTTGGTCTTTAACACTCTCTATTAACGAGTGCTGAGCCAGGTCTTCACACATGAAACCATATTTGGATGTACAAATATTATCATTCCATTCCATATTCGAGCCCCAACCAATTTGAATACAATATTCACGATTACCATTAAAGTCTGGATTTTTACCATGCCAATAGGTATAGTTGAATGGTTGACCTGTGGCAATCCATATATAGTGACGTGAATCGGGGTAATGAGTCATAATGCCACCCACCCATAAAATAACAATTCTGCCAAAAGTGTTTTTTACCAGCGCGTTTACTTCCTGCGATTTAAGACTCGTGTCAACGCTGACCAATGTCATGTTCATTTTGAGACATTCGCTGAGGGCATCAAACCAAGTGTACTGGATTATAGAAATTAAGAATGTTAAATTTCATAAATAATTAAATTGAACTAATTTAGCAAACCTTTTGATCATCATTTATGTAATAGGGTTTATTTGTATCTGTTGTATAGAATTTGCCAATAGCATGGGCAGTTTTTAATTTATAAATTAATAAAAATACAATCACTAGAAACGGGCAGAGTGAACCGAACAGCATATTTAAGTGTTTTCTTTTGCAACAATGTTTTGGAAATAACTTAATTTAAATTTTTTTTCGCCATTTATTTGTAAAAGAAACATTTCTTGATAAGGCCTTACTGAACAGCATACACAAAGAAAAATATGATTTAACATTGATGCATTGTAAAGTATGATCTTATGTAATCTTTTAAAGTTCTATTTTTATGTTAACTTAACATGAATTTATGATCCTAGTAAAATCTAATGGTATCTTTTCCATCAATCATACGATTCCGATGTTTAAATATATTTTTTCTTTGCGTGCATATATTCGCATGATATCAGCGGATATTTGTGACTCACATTAAATGAGTCTTCAAATTGTTCGTAACATTTTTAATTCTGATAAGCTACTTCCACTGTCCCACAATCCCCATATTTAAGAAAAAAATATTCCCAAGTATGAGTTCGATCGAGTGTTAAGTTATTTTAAGTTATTTTAAGTATTATCAAGTTTCAAGCTAAACAAATAATATATGATTTGATTTCATTTATATTAATTCACTTTATTTATAAATGTTCTAATATTTATTGTGGTTCAAAAATACTTTTGAATTTTAAACTCAATCACTAATTTTTAAGAAAAATTTGTTATTGTCAAAAACTATTGTATTAAAACTTTGTACAGACGGTTGTCAGATCTTACAACGTTGTTTAAAAAATATTCATAAAATGTCTAACAACTTAAAATTTTTGTCTTCCAACGTTGTAAGAAAAAGCATTTTCAGTACATTGTAAGACAAAAATATTGTCAGACATCTAACAATCGTGCGAACACATTTTGTTTTAAGACAATTGTCAAACACTTTCAATTGTCATATCTGCAAAGTTTATGCGTATGTTAATGGCAGCATTGTCAGAGAACTTATTTCTATATACAACTCTGTATATAAATAAATAAATAAATAAATAAATAAATAAATAAATAAATAAATAAATAAATAAATAAATAAATAAATAATAAATAAATAAATAAATAAACAAAAGGTAATAACATTTTGGAAAAAAAGTGAAAGAAAATTAAAGAATTCATCTATTGATGAATCCTGTTTCATAGAGTGCAGCGAAGCAAATTGAATTCAATTGTCCTATTTAGCCGCCTACAGGGTCTGAAGGCAACAAAATCCTACTGCAGAATCAATGTGCTTGTACGTTTCAGAAATTAGTTTTTATACCCTCCACCACCATAAATGTGTAACACTGAGAAATACTCATCTGAGACCCAACAAGGTATACATATATATTCTTCGTCCTTACAAAACTATAAGTCGATTGAGCCATGTCCGTCGGTCTGTCTATCCATCTGCCTGTCTGTGTAAAACACTCTCACGTCCAACGGACAAAACCGAAATCAACAAAGTTTACAGAAAACCGTTTATAGTTCTCTTAAGCAGTTTGGTATTGAAAAGCAGCAAAATCGGTATAGTAGAACAAGAGTTATGGATCAAAATGGAAATATAGAAGTGGTTGCGAATTTTCCTTTCCTCTCGCACCTTACTGCCTAGTCCCACTACTAATTGTTTCGTTAGATGCAGTTCTTTTAGCGCGGCATCCATAGTTAACAATGACCAATACTTTGAATAAATTTATAATGTATAAATGTTTTTCAATAAAAGCTAAACATTTAAACAAATTCCGCATTTTTAAGTTATATACCTAATATGTTATAAAATGGTGCAAGCTAAACTTAAGCACAGATCGTTAGCAAAATTAAAGCGAAATAGAGGCCCTATTATAAGTTGTATTCGACAATCGATGTTCGCTGGCTATTGAAAATCGTCTTTTGAATGTTAAATTTGTATTATGAGTTGGCATCACTGTCGAAAATTTCGTTGTTGAACGAATTTTTATCGAACACAAATTTGCTGTCGACGCTTTATAAAACTGTGCAAAATTGGTCAACCAAATACTACTTGTAAATTACTTTTGTTAATATCCTGCAGGTCTAGGATCGTATGTACAAAAAAGCAATTGGAGAAACTCGTTTCTCTCATGGAGGAAGACCAGAAAAACTGTTGTCAATTTCAAAATGCTTGGGATTGTTCTGCCCTTTGAGCATTGTTGCAGCAGTTCATGAGTAATGGACAGCAAGTCCATAAACGCCTCTTTACAGAGTTGAACTTTTTTTATAAATCTGTAAATAAAATTTATAATATCCTTGTCAAAACCTCATCAAAAAATATACTTAAGTAGCGAACATGTTGGAAACATCCCTCAGCATTTTCTTGCTTCTAGCCAATCCTAGTAAGGATTCATCTTCATCAGACAAATCATCAAATCAAAAATTCGCTCCAATTTTGCTCATTATAGGCACTATAATTGTTATTAAAATAAACCTGGAACTTACATGCTCAATTTACAACTGATGTTGTAGTGTCGTAGAAGTTGTACGTTGTCTGAATTTACAATAGCTGTACAAATGGTGTTGCTAATTATACCCTTCACCATCGTGAGAAGGGTATATATAAGTTTGTCATTCCGTGTGTAATTTCCACAAAAAAATTTTCCGACCCTATAAAGTATATATATTCTGGATCCTTATAGATAGCGAAGTCGATTAAGCCATGTCCGTCTGTCTGTCTGTCTGTCTGTCTGTTGAAATCAGTTTTTTGAAGTCCCCAGATATACTCGGCATCCAAACCTTCAATAATTCTGTCAGAAGTGCTTTCGAGAAGTTTGCTATTTAAAATCAGCAAAATTGGTTTAGGTTAACCAGAGTTATGAACCTATATGTGAGACCACCTCCATAAAAATTTGATATTTTTCATCCATTTTATTGCAATATTTTGAAAACTATTGCAGATAATACCATGAAATTTTGTATACGTTGTTTGTACTATAAAAGAAGAAAGTGTGCGGAAAATAGTAAGAATCGGTCCATGATTTCTTATAGCCCCCATACAAATATATATATTCCCGAAATATGGCTTAATGATAAATAAATGCCTATAAAATTGGAATATCAAGACAAAATTCAGCAAAAATAAATTTCATACAAAAAGAAATCGCAAAACGAAAGTTTTTTTAATTCGGTCTATGTTTGACCATAGACCCCATATAAAGTCCACTTCCAAAATTCACTTAAATACGTATAAAAGAGATATAAATAATGTTAAACGGCTAAAATTTGACATAAATATTCTTTATAGGCAAATAAATTGCTGTACTAAATTTTATGGTGGTCGGCCCAGAACTGGTCATAGCTCCCATACAAGGACCACATCTGAAAAAGAGATTTTTCCCTATATATATTGTATAAATATCGGTACCGACTCAAAACTTTGCACAGATCATTTTAATATATACAAAAATCATCCCACAAAATTTTTTGAATTTCGGTCTATTTTTAACCGTATGCCCCATATAAAGCCCTCTTCCGAAAATCACTTTAATACTCATAAATCGCTTATAAATAAGGGTACCAATCCAAAATTTTACACGGATCATTTATATACATGCCTAAATCTAACTGCTGGATTTTGAGAATATCGGTCCATATTTGACTATATCCCCCACATAAGGTCCACTCTCGAAATCCACGTTAATACTAATATATATCGTATATATACCGTTATTATGTTGAAATTCGACGTGAAATATCCTCATATGCATGAAAATAACTGTTCCAAAATTTAAGAAGATCGGCCCATAATTTGTCATACCTGCCATATAGAACCATTTCCAAAAAACAAATAAATTCGGGTCAAAAAATATTCTTTTCGGATTTAACCCATATTCGGTCCATATTTTATAATCATGATATATATCGTTGGAAAGGTATTTTTAATACCTTTTATTTAATGTATTACAAATTATCAGACACCCAGTAGTTCCCGAGATATAGGCCTATGTATTTTCAACTTTAAGGGCCCGCCCCCTCGAAAATAGGCGTGACCGGCAACAAATTTTTTTTTGCTGGTATCTCCTCTAAAAGCCCTATTTGATTTTGTTTTTTTTTTTTTTTTTTTTTTGAGCAAAATCACTAAAACCGAATTGTACCTTTTTTATACTCTGTTTGTTAAATTACACTCAAGATTATTATGAACATCAGACAGACTCTGTAAATTATGGTGGGAATTGGTAATTAAATCAATTAAAAATGGTAAAAATTAGACAACATTTCAAAATATTTAACATAAATTATGTTGGTCGTAAAATTGTCTTTCAAACAATATATCAAATACTAATAAAATTTGCACTAAGACTGAATAGAAAACACAGAATTAGGATATTCTAGTCTAGTGTAGTTTCTGTATTTCTTATTACGCTTAGGTGAAGGGTATTTAAGATTCGGCACAGCCGAATATAGCACTCTTACTTGTTATATAAATATTTTGCACTTTTCTTCTATATTTGTTTTTAAAATATTTTTCTTTAGTCACTTTGAAGGTTTGACAACATACACATACAACCATGGTATAATTAACAAGATGAATGCAGGAGCACAGGTGACTGACTTTGTTTGCTATTTGCTTGTGTCAAAAGTAATACTCTGTCAAGTGTTTTTGACAGTAGTAAACTATTTGACATAAACAAAATGCCGATTGTTTCTGTATTGTGTTACATTTGTTGGCGATTTGCACTCACCTTATCAATTACACCATGCATACAACTTTGCTCAAAATTGTGTTCACAAGTTCTCCGTTAAAAGAGTTTCAGCTGATCTCAACAAAAATAGGCATGTCTCCAGGGACAGATTTTATACCAGTACTGGTCTTGAAATATGGTTCTTCGAAGCTAGCTGATCCATTAGCTAACCTTTTCAGCACTTTATAATGTTGATAATGTAATGCCGATTCCTAAAAAGGGACAATTATCGGCCAATAGCAATTTGTTCTGTACTTTCTAAAGTTATGGAAAGTATGGTAAATTATTACTATTACCATAATCTTGTTGAATATCTGGAATCCAACAATTTACTTAGAAACCGTACTGGCTTCCGTAGCAGACCCTTAATGTAAGACTTATTATATATAGTCTTCTTATCGAACAAATGAAGTAGGCCTATTCACCGTTCTGGCGAAAGTGGTGGCTCTAGAGATTTTCAAGGTGTTCGACAGAGTCTGGCATGCTGCTCTTTTATCGTGCCGCATTGCTTCTGGTGGCGATGGCTTATAATTTTCTCGATTTATATTGCCATATGAGTGGTTATAGATGGAATCTCATCAGTCAATTTACCTAGTACATATATTGTTTTGCTGATGATAACAACATTTGTCATTCAAATTCATTCAACTATAAATCAAGCCTTTTGGAGACTAAGGCAAAACATGAATGAGTTACTTGACCGCGTACAGGAGAGTGCAAAGGTGTTTGTCGGTGACAATAGTGTATCCAACTCTATTGATCCGCTGGAGAACCGCCGAAATGTCGTTTGTGTTACAATGTTCTATCGATACTATAATGTAATGGGTTCCGCTGAAATTATTGAACTTGTTCCCGAAACACGTAGTTTTTTTAACGCAATACACGTTCTTCAGTAAGGGCTACTCTATTCGTTGTCGACTGGACTGTAAATAGCACAACACATTACAGGGAAAATTCCTTCCTTAGCTTTAACTTAGTATGTGGGTGGAATAAACTTCGTGCAACTGCTGCCCTTCCAATAAACGAAAATTCTAATAAAAATATTTAACAATATATTTCCATGTTAGCAATTTGGCTGTGGTCTTTAGTGCTTAATAACATGATCTTAGTCAGGACAGATTTTGAACGTAACGTTTGACAAATAAACCTAATTTCTGAAATCATTGCATGTTCATTTTCCTAGCTGCAAAAGTTTTATCATTCATTAGGTTCTTTAAAGTCTTCAATTAGACTTACATACCTGGGTATTTTCAACGCCGGACATACAATACGCCTGCAAATAACATGCAATCCTACCATCAGCAACACAACAACAACACAACTGTATAAGTCTTACATGATCATTAGGGTGCTATTGAATTGTACGGCTAAATAAATACTTAAAGCTCTAATTTCATATTTTTAAAATTGTTTTCAACTGAATTGTAAAATTTTTAAATAAAACAGTTAGGTCAATATGCCCATATACACCAATACCCCGGTTTGCGTCGCGTAGATTTGCGTCGTTTAGGTTTGCGTCTTTTTAAAATTTCTGTGTTTTCGAAGTTGCATCGTTTTTGTTTCAGTTTGCGTTGTTAGTTCTTCGATTTGCGGCGTTTTTATGAAAATGTTTGTACAAAGCTAAAACAGAAAAAGGGGATTTCCCATTTAAGTCTAATGCAAATATGTTTGTATGTACATATGTATGTACATATGTATGTACATATGTATGTATGTGAAGGTTGTCTGCTGGTTGCAGGTTGAAGGTCATTAGTAGCTTCAAATTACATTTGCTGAAGTGAAGTTTAATCTAAATATTTTGTATCAAAGCACAGTGGTTCAGTAGTAGGACATAGTGGTCAAATGACGATGTTCGATTTTTTTACCGTTAGTTCGCTCGGATACTCACAATTAGTGGTACTACTAAAACATGCAAAACGATTTGCAATCAGTTGTTTTTTACATTTACTTTTGTGCATCGGAAGTGAACAAATCAAAACAACTTTCCTTATCTTTTCCAGCAGTTGAACATGTGTTTAAGTAAACCCGTTATTGATACTGCTAGATATCAGTTTGGGTTATCTCCTATGCATTCATGGATAAGATTTTTTGAATATTTTATACATTTACTTTACCGATTAGATCTTAAAAAGTGGCAGGCTTGTTCAACAGATGAAAAGGAGCTTCTTGCACAGAAAAAACTATATGTTCAGCAGCAGTTTAGGACACGATTAGGTTTAATTGTCAACAAAGCTCAAAGTGGCGGAAGTGGCACATTCAATGATGGAAACACGGTAAGAACTTTTTTTAAATCAGCTATATCAGCTGAAATAACTGGCTTCGATCAAGCAGTTATTGATCGAAATTAATAGTGTAGAAATTAAAAGTGTAGAATTTAGAGATTACTCGTTAGGAACCGCATGAATGCCTATTAGTACGTATCCATGGTATAATTTGCCTGCTTCAGTTCATAAAGTGTTAATTCATGGATCGAAGGTAGTTGAACATTGCCTAGTTTCCATAGGCGAGCTCTCTGAAGAAGCCGCTGAATCTTGTTATAAATTATTTAAGCAGTTCAGACTGTTCTTTTGCATAGACTTCTTCTAAATTCCGACCCGTTGATTTCTTCTTTACGTAAATTACCACCAAAAAAGAAAAGTCTATGCTATTACCAGATGCTTTACGTATGTTAAGTTTTTGAAAAGAATGTACAAATGTTGTATTAAATTGCCGTTATAAAATTTATTATGTTTTCTTTAATTAATAACTAACATTTTTGTGTAAATAAATTACTATAATATTATATTTAAAGACTTTTTTTAATCTAATTTTACCCTAATTGGCCAATAAATACCGTAAACATAAATATTCATATTAATTTTGATGACCATAACTGAGTAAACTGCGTATGGCCGCCTTTCTTAGAACCTTGAACCACTGTGCAATGAGTCAAAAAGAAAGCAAATAAGCTTAGAACAAAAACTGGACATTTTGAAACATTTTAAATCAGAGGAAAAGCCTGTTGATATTGGAAGAAACCTTGGAATAGTCCCTTCTACAATAAAAACCATTTGTTACAGAGATGCTGATAAAATTATAAAAATTGCTGAAAACGAAACATTGTTACATTATAAACCGGTTACATAAATGGAAAAAATGGAGTCACTTCTTAGCATTTCGATAGAAGATCAAAATCAGCAAAGAATGTCATTACGTCAAATGTTAATTCAAAAGAAAGCTTTAAATATGTTTGAAGATCTGAAAGAAAATTGTCCATTATCAAGTGCGGAAAGTGCGGAAGAATTTAAAGCAAGCACAGGTTGGTTTAGCCGTTTTAAAACCTGTGGTAATTTGCATAGTATTGCATGAAAAGGAGAATCTGTTAGTGCAGATAATTCAGCTGTAGAAAAGTTCAAACTTGAATTAAGAGCAATTATTGAAGAAGGTGGGTATTCTGCACAACAAGTTTTAAACGCTGATGAAACAGGACTTTTTTGGAAGCGTTTGCCAGGAATAACGTAAATTTCTAAATCCGAAAAATCTGCACCGGGTTACAAATCTAGTAAACATAGAATTACACTTCTTTTGGCAGGAAATTTAGCGGAAGATTTTAAATTTAAGCCATTTTTGATTCACCACTCTGAAAACCCTAAAGCTTCTAAAAATGTTAAAAAGAGCGAGCTTTCTGTTGATTGACGTACAAATAAAAAAGCATAAATGACTGTATATTTATTTAGAGATTGGATGGAAAATTGTGCTGTTACCGGCTTATTGTTCTTCAAAAAATATTGAGTTTAAAATGTTTAAAGTTACTTGACAATGCACCAGGTCATCCAGTTTTTCCAGACGATTATTCGGAAACTATTAAAGAAAGTTATTAAACTAACGGAGATATTTTGCCTTCCATGAAAGGTTTTTGGAAGAATTGCAATATCATGATGGCTATTGAAAATATAAACTTTTTATGGACAGAAGTGAAAGAATCATGCATGAACGGAACTTGGCGTCAATTATGGTCCGATGTTCCACACATATGTACAGAACTTGCAGGATCAGCTAGAAATGCACATTTTTATGGAATGAGAGAACAAGATATTAATGATTTACTATTATACGACGAAGAGATAAATAACGACGATACACTTCAGCTTGAGGTGGAAGCAGAAGAAAAATATCTTACTGCTGCTAAAATTTCTGAAGCGATGCAGATGATATCGCAATCAATGGACATTTTTGAAAACAATGATCGGGACGAAGGTCGCAGGTTAAAAGTGTCTACAAATCAGTGATGGAATATTCAATACTATTGTACTATTTTCAGTACTTTTTCACAACAAAAATACCACAGTACCCCCACATCATATTTAGTACTCTTTGTTTGTTTATACATTATACATTTAAAAATCCAGCGTTACTATTTTTATAATCATTGATCACATTGGCTTCAAAACAAGAACATAAGGAATGCATAAATTCATTATTCATGTTATTTATTTGATCTGGGATAAGCTAATCTACAAAAGATGCATAAAGAATTAAAGTTGTTTGTGGTACTATTTTGATAAATTTTTTAAATTTCTTATGTTTCGTACATTTTTGTAATTTTCATTTCTTGTTTGAGATTTTTTGTGTATCATATGAGATTGAAAACTTCAAACATATTGGTGAAAGATCTATTAATGATATGGCATTAACACTAACAAAATGCAGGCATGCTCATATGTTTATTATCTTAACCCACAACAAATAAAAATTTTTAAAACATATTTTTGCACAAAAATTAATTAATTTTTAGTTTGTTGTTATAATAGTTTTTTTATTAAACTGAATTAATTTTATTTTTGAATTATTTTTAAATGGATTTTTAATTTTATTTTTGAATAAAAATATATTTCCTAAAAAGTACCAATATTTTGAAAAAGTACTCTTTTTGCTGACGGTCAGTACCATTTCAATTTTTCATTTTTCCATCACTGCTACAAATGCGACAAATTTAACCGTAGAAATCGAAATCGATTTAGATGACTCAAGATCAGAATAAAAAAAAATTAACATCGATATAGTCTTGCTTTTCTACTATGAAATTCTTATTTTTAATTATAATCTTAATATTTTTGTTATGTTTTTTTACGTTTTTCTATTTTTATTTTAATAAAAACTGTCAACGAATTATATACATATGTATGTATATGTATTTTGCAAATTTATTTTTTCGTATTAGTCTAATGTGCAAATCCTGCATTGCATTCACGATACTTACTGTGTATAGGTAGTAGAGGGTATTAGGAATGTTTTCATTCAATTCAACGCCTCTCATCCCTGTATGCAGCAGCTATTTTCCATTTATGTGACGCTACGTTTGACTTGAAATTTCTTTAGTGTTTGCTAGTGTGGCAGCGCTATAAGTTAACGACTATAACTGTTTAAATTCCATTTCCACACCAGTCGAAATACTGCCATACAAAAGCTTTGAATTGCAGTTATGACTTAATGTGGGATTTTTTAAATGCTAATATAGATAACTAGCTGACCCGGTCCGCGTTGCTGGCCCTAAGCAAACATTAATGTTGTATTACGACACGATTTAAATTGAGCTTTTAACGAAATTTACGGTCTTTAAATCAAAATAAAAGGAATACCTGTCATAAAGTTTTTTTTTTACAGAACAACTTAAATATGGTGTAGATATGGGCTCAATCAAAAAAGAAACGCATGTATTTAAGGCAGATTGGAAATTATATTTATTTATTACTTCATCTTAAGGTCAGCGAATAGACAATGTTTTTTTTATTTGATGTAAAAACGTACACATTTTTTGGCGTGCCAACTCGGGAGCAAGCCACATACAACTGGCCCTGTGAAAAAGATGAATTTTCCAAAAGTAAGATAGCAATAGTCAATGATTGGCCTTGTGCTTTTTATCGAAAGGGAATTGGAGCTGCTTAAATTAGAATGGTAAATCGTTGGAAATCATCGAAATTCGTGAAGTAAGAACGTCTTCGCCTTTGAATCTGCCATCGATGATTGTTGCCTCGATTAAATTTGGTGAGCAGTTTTTGATGGTCAATCTGGTTCCGTTGCATAACTTTGGTGCGTTTAAGTTGCAAATTTAGAATTACCGGTGATCCAACCTTTAATGTTAGCACATGCGGTGACATTTCGGGTGGTTCCAATGTATTCAAAAATTCTGTGGGATATTTTACGGATTGTTCTTCATCCATTACTGTATCGATCGATTTGTATTTGATTAATTTGCCGGGCAGTTTCAATTTAATTTGCTCATTGAGCTTGTTGACATCATCATTTCTTGGTGCCCAAATTGCACGTTCGCACAGTCAATCCGGATTTTTGTAGAAGATTGTTTGACTTGAGAATACCTAGTCGACAACGGCTTTGGAATCACACTTGTTATTTACTAAATTGATTTCACTTATAGGTTTTTAACTTATGAACACAAAACAACAATTAACGCCAAACAAATCAAATGCAGTTAGTGAGCAATTGAAAGCAAAGTTTGTTTGAATGAACCGTTATTTTTTTATCAGCGTTTGAAGAAAACTCAAAAATGTGCACAAAATGTAGGCATCTTAAATGCAAGAATACACAAAGTTGTTTATTATCGATTGATAATATAATAGCGCAATTCACAATCTTGTGCAAATGGTATTGCATCATTGCATTTGCAAAAAGGTTTAGCATATTTCTGCTATTGCTGTGTATTTTGTTAGTGTAGAGCAAACATTTTTGCAAATGCAATGATGCAATGCCATTTGCACAAGATTGTGAATTGCGCTATTATTATTTTTAACTTATTGTACAATGTTGCACCTTATTAGACGCGAAATATCTTGTGTTATCCAATGATATAAATATTTTGTAAATAAAACGAATACTCGGATTTTTGAATGCAACATTTCAAAAGTTTTAAAATTTATATATTGGCTCGTTATTAACATAGCTTTTTTGTAAATATCTTCGGAACTACATAACCGCTTTAGGAGTTTGATAAAAAAAAAGAAAATAAAAAAAAACAAAAAAAAAATAAATATATGGTGAATGAATTTGGGCCCTTTTTTTTTAAAGAAAGCTTATACAATTTACTTTAAGGCCTTTATAATCGCTTAATGGGATGCGAGTGGGATATCTATCTAGAAAATTATTTTTTAACTCAAGAATATGATTTTTCAATATTTGGCCGTGTATAATTTTCATTTTCCTCCATTTTTTTTTCTTTTCAAAAAAGAGTTTTTTTTTTGTTTTTCCTCAAAAGAAACTTTAGACCATTTCCTATAAAAGCTTTTAAAAGCTTTGTGGTCAGTTAATGGGATGCAAGTAGGGTATCTATAAAAAAATTTCCAACTCAAAGAAGAAAGTGTTGCAATTTGTACCATATGCACTATTTAAATTTTTTTTCTATTTATTACTTATAATACTAAATAAGAATAATAATAATAAATAATTTAATAAAATTAATATATAAATTAAAATGATATTAAAAATTGTACTTTTATGGCTACAAATTTCCTCCCAATATTTGAATTATTTTGTATGCTTAGATTTTTTCATGCAGCGATATATACTATACATGAATGAATTTATACATATGTATGTACAGATGTTGGTTTATTTAGTAGTTAAAGTTATTTTCTACTTATAATTTATTAGAATTTATTGTGTTTTTTTTTTGTAGCAAATTGCTGGTTAGTGCTTTTGAATACAATTTTTTAAAGTTTGAAAAGTTGTTCACGACTAAGCAAATAAAGTACCTTTATATATATATATTTTTGTTAAAGAAAGCATTACAATTGTACCCTTTTACTCATACCCTGATTTGTGTAAAAGTATAAAGTGGAGGGAGGCATAAAGAAAACTTATTTTGTTTGCAATTCTAATTTCGCAAAAAAGAAAAACAAAACAGAAATACATGTCTGCCACAATACGAGTGTAGTAAGATTCCTTTTTATCGCATTTTTCTCTTTATAAAGGGAATTCGTTTGTAAGAATTTTATGAAATTAAGTTTTCTGTTCGGTTCTATACAATTTCTTTTCTTTCTTCCAAATTCTTCTATTTGTGTGTTCGTTTTGTGGCAAAGTTATTTGATAAGTGTTTTCTTGTAAAACATTTTTTATATTTTGTTCGTGTTATAAAATTTTAATTAAATTTCCATTTGTATCTCATGTTTCCCATGTTGCATTCATTTTTAGTTGGTTTGTGTAAAATTATCTAGAGCTTTGGGGAATAAGAAAATATAATATTTCTTTCATTTGTGTAAACGTCTATGTGATTTTATGATATTCATTCGTTTTGATATTGGTTTGCAGGCCGAACACTTTAATTTCAGGATTTTTTTGATGAAATAAAAACATTTTTACAATTACTTAATTGTAAGTTCAATTTCTAGCTAGATGGAATCAATTAGACAGATTTAAACAAGTAAGAAATTACTCGGTCAAGCACGACCATATAATACCCTACACCCATGTTTATGTATAAAACAGTTTTTCAGAAATGGGCGCAATGTGGGAGATATCACCTATTATGTACCAAAAAACCGTCTGTATTTGAGCCGAAAAATATCAGGTACGAAATTTGTATCCAAATATCTTTTTTTAGAGGGTGCTGTAGCTTAATTGGTATTTGCAGCCCGGGTTCGATTACCACCCGCTGCCACTCAAACAACATCAGTTTTTGATAATTATTAGTTTTCTATCTATCATGACTAATGCGCCTACTCACCACAACATAATGCGCAATGGCAGAGTTGTGATATAAAAAGCTTTCTTCTTTCACCACCTTTACTTCTTCAACTATTCTATTTCCAAAGAAAGTAACGCAATTAAATATAGGTATAATAATTGCCTGAGTGTTACTTCTGCACCCTGTATTCAGGGCACAAGCATTACGTGCACAGCCAGACGGACGGACAACGTTAAATCAACTCTGGAAGTGATTCTGATCGGTTGATCGGTATAATTTAAGGTGGATGTTGAACCAATATTTATGGGCTTTACAAACATCAGTACAAATCCAATATGCCCTGCCAACTATGGTGGTGTAGGGTATAAAAAAGAAATGAAACAATTTGTTCTACTGAAAAGTTACTTGTTGATGTTCGTCATGTGACCAAAATGTGAAACCTTCATGCAAAATGTAGTTGGTTTCATTTCTCATAATAATTTATATTTTGTGTTAGTGTGTTAAAGTTACTCTATTATCTAAATACAATATATATTTCTTAGAACACATCCTTAGGGAAAATTATTAATCTTACACAATACAATTAAGTTTTTAATATGATTATATTGTAATATGGTACTTGAATGCCTGAATAGATTAATATTAAAATTCTTACAAAAAATTGCAAAATTTACTCATTTAATAAATTAACCTTAAAACACAAAGTAAAAAAGTAATAAAGTAAATTACAGCAGTTTACGCTGGTAAGGAATTAGTTGCACAACCAGTTCTAGCACACTTGCATATATCCAATTTGGCATTGTGAATCATGATTTTTGTTTGAAATTATCAGGTTCTAAGGAAACATTACGAAGCCCATATCCCTTCTTTGTAGTAATTCATTAATTAATTATTTTAGCTTGAAATTGTCACCTGCGAAAGTTGATCTACAGAAGGGATAAATAACTTTAGAAATTTAGAAAAGCTCTAGAACTGATTCTCTACCAAGGTTTTTGATGCAAAATTCTCACACTTGGAACTAGTTAGAGTTCAATAAAGTTCTTTCAGGACTAATTTATGTTCTATAGAACTAGTCTAAATAACTTGTTCTTATAAAACTCTATAGATTTTTTAAAAAATCACAATAGCATTGTTCTGAGCGGGCTCTGGAAGTAGTTGCGATATCCATAGTTCTGTGGATTTTATAAATAATATAGTGTATTAGAATAGTGTAGTATGTATAGTGATTAGAGTCGTTGTAGAACAAGCGATTTTGTTAAAAGTTCCAATGGATTAAAGTACTTAAGCTTTGTTCACATACTCCTAAATTCTTAGCGCATAAACGTTTTAATATTTAATAATACTTTTGAATAACATATTGATACTCATTACTTGATATCTTCAATAAGAATGGCTAAAAGAAGAAACTAAATTTTATTTCCTCTTTTAAAAATATGTGTTTTTAATTTGATGGAACACATTAACTGTGGCACAACATTTCTATACCGGCGGTGCATACTTAGAATTATTTTATTGACAAAAACTATAGTGCCATTACTTTGCTGCAGAATGGTGACGTCTAAATGGCGCAAGTCAAAGTTAAAGAGGTAAAAGTGTGCTATTTTGTTTTTTACCCGATTTATCCATGTTTTAAAATTTATATTTTTGTTCAGCAGATTCATCCAGATTCATTGTCTGTGAGTAACAGATTTTTCTTACATCCACGAGTTGAATATTTATGCCCTTATTCATAAAACTTACAACAGATTTATAAGAGATTTATAAAGTTAATTTTTTTTTTTAAATTTGCCGTATAAACCTGTTATAAACCTGTTGTAAGTTTTTATGAATAAGAGGGTTAATTTGTAAGCTTATGCTTTCTTTTAATAATATTTTTCTCTTTGTTCATGTTCTGTGCTTAAGGTCTCCTTACATTGTAATAAAATATACATAATTTACAATAGTATTTTTTCCAATCATTGATTAGACTTTTATTTTTATATACCATTGCTCGGCACTCGTAAAAATAAAATGTGTTTTTTGTTAGATGTATATAACTTTAAGTTGGCAACACTTTTTAAACTGTCGGCCATTTTGTCAGCTGACAAGTGATTTATCTTAAGTTTGGTTTGGCATTGCAACATGAATAGACTGAAGCCTGAACAACGCTTTCAAATTATGCAAATTTATTTTGAAAATCATGGTTCTGTTCGAAATCGCCCATCAAAAAAATTAATTCGATTAACCACGTATACTCTAAATGATAACGCGCATCCATAGAGAAGTCGTACAGAGCGTACCGAAGTAGTAATTGCTGCTGTAGAGCGTAGCATAGAGCAATACCCGAGACAGTATATGCGCCATCGTGCACATTTTGTGGACGTTTTTGCGGAAAAATCTTGGTTTTAGTGCTTACAAATCCAACTCGTGCAATTTTCCTGCAATGAGTAGAATTTTATTTTTATCTCAGCAAGATTTGACAAGAGATATTTTCCCATCATCTAGATTGTTTTGTTTATTGGTCTTTCCTGCAATAACTTTTCTTCAGAACTCCTTAACCCTAGAACACTAACCTTATTTTTTATACGTTAACACTAATCATTAGTCCAATCCACTAACATATATATATAAACGATTTTTTCGATATCTATATACATATGTAAAATTGACACATCTAATAAAGATTAATATTTGATTTATTATAAATGTAAATGTAAAAATAACAAATTTTATTTTTTATAAAACAATTAATTTAAAATAATATATTTAATAAAAATACTTTTGAGATCAATTTTTGAGATCAGTTGTTAAAAATAATAAAAAAAAATAACAAAAACTAAAAATAAAATCACAGAATTCATTACAAACAACAAAACTTAAATTGTATAAAAATTAAATGCAAAAAAATATATTTTTTTTTGATTTTTAAAACATTTGTTGCAAACTTCATTAGTCGATTCAACTAACACGAGGTGTATAACTCAAAAACTGCAACACTTACCTCAGCAATGCGACCGTTCACAACGAGAAAACACCGACTACTGAGTATACAAGAGAGTTGAGAGTGATCGGTAAAAAAAAAAATATAAAAATGTGAGCGAACACGTAAGTGATGTTAGTCGAATCGACTAACGTTAGTGTCCTAGGGTTAAAACAATCACTAAAAATTTCCTAAAAATAAATTTTACTCTTATGAAAACTAACATCTTCGTTTAGTTAAAAACAATTTATATTTAGTTTCACCATTTCCTAAATGTCCGTTTAATTCATTACTCCATTTTCAGCATGTTTCTAAAATTTTCTAAATGCATTAAGCTGTGGTTTTGTGTTTTTATTTTGTAATTTAAAGTTTCTTGTTGTTTGTTTCATGTTCTCACACTCTTCTCTCATTCCTTCCCCCCACTTCACTATTTCATTCTTTGGGTAACATATGTTATTTGATTTTATGCTCCTTCTATTACATCCGTTGCAACAATTGTTATTTCTACATTTTCTGTAAACATGATCTGATTTGTAGTGCAACGTTTTGTGCAAAAATTGGCATCCTGAACAGCTTGTTGCATTCGCAGTGGCTGACAACAGTGTGGCCATGTATGTAGGTGAGTGCAAGTACCCAGCATACCATTTTAGGAGCGCTCCGAAATAGGAGTCAGAAAAGAGTCCAACAAAAGAGCATTTTCGGAGCGCTCCGAAAAAAGGAGTAAGAAAAGAGTCCAACTAAAGAGCATTTTCTGAGCGAAAGAAAAATTTGCTTGTTACTGTCCTGAGTCGGCACGCACTATGACTCAGAAATTCCACTTAATTATGTGTGTACCAAAGCGTTGTTCTCCTGCTATTTGTGCTTTGAACAAAAAAAAACATAGCTGTACCACACAAGAATAATAAAAACAAGATTACACAGAGCCCAAGAAAAACCTCATAAAAGACTCTTTTCTGACATTATCTAAGAGCTCTTTCTGACGGACCATTTTCGAATGTAATGACCCTCTTTTCTGAAGGTTTTCGGAGCAATTATGATTGTTTTTTGGGCTCATAAAGAGCGTTAACGCTCCGAAAAAGGTGTCAGAAAAGACTCTTTTCGGACTCATATGGCTTGCTGGGTAGTAGCTGTGCCAATGGTTGTGACTGTGCCGGGTTGTATCAGCATTAAAGTATAGAATTCATGTAATCATATGATTTCATTTTAATGCGACTAACAATGTGAACATGCTATACTTATAAACAAACAAACAAACAATCATATCCCAGCTGTTTTACAAGAAGTCAATGTGGCCCTTTTTGGAAGTAATTTACACTGATGTGTAATTACTTGGCTGGCTACAATTTATATAGGCTTTCTTTTAGATATGTGTTCTTTGCAGTGCCAAGAGAAGTCAATTGGTTATTTTACATGCCCATAGTAATCTAGCGACAAGTCAATTGTCACTTTAGTGTCTCTAAGTTATGCAATCTTAAATGTGCCTATTCTATTTAAGATTATTTGTCAATTTTGTATGCTTTTGTAATTTAAATTTAGTTATAAGCAATTTTACTCACTGTAAAGTATACGAGGGCGGTTTGGAAATTTCTTAGTCTAGAACAGAAAGCGCGGTATAAAAAGAAAAAAGTTAAGTGTTTTAAAAACTTCCATCTGTGCTATGAACACATGTTAAATTTCTTTTCGATCTGCCAACTCCTTCATATAGAAACAGGTCTTAAAAAACGAAGCATCCGCGATTTTTTTTACAATGAAAAAATTAGATATTCTTCGTATCATTAAATATTAAAATAAAAAACGTTTATCGGGACAAGAAATTCATAATCATATGGTAAATGTGTTGGGTTAAAGTGCTCTTTTATATTCAACAGTAAAAAAACTATTAATGCACAATTTCTCTCTTAAATTAATGAAGTGCTCACACCAATTTTTGATAAGAAGAGATCCTTAGCCACACTCTTAAAACATTTTCATATTTCAAAAAACGTGTTTGTAACTTTACAATAAAAAGCAAAAATCAAGTGTAATTATCGTAAAGCAAGACAGTATAGTTAAGCCAGTAATCAGTTGGTTTAGCTAGTAAGTTACTATGCATTGACTGCTTTGTAACAGTTTCTATACTTCAGGATATAGCCAATTCTATGACCAGTTGTGACCATAATTATTTGACTCTGTCACACAAAACTGCTGGGTATAAACTTAAGTATGTATTTATAATGTAGTTATGCTATTCAGTGTAAGTAAGTGTATCTGTGTGTATTTGTATGCAATTCTCAATGTTTATGCGTTTGTATTACTAAGAGAATGTGTGTATGATTTGCTGTTGGTCTCTAATTATATTTCCGTTTTTGTTCCCATAACGTCTTCTGCCAACAAACCAACACTTTTTACATCTATGTAATTTTATTATTAAAGGGTCCGCCATATAACATTTTTTTTTAAAATGATATAAAAAAAAACTGAATATTTTCTCAAATTTCTTTTTTTATTTGAAAGTACAATCCTTCCGGTTAATAATGGAAAACTAATTTCATTCAAATGGCTGTCTCGGCTGGCCATGCAGTAGCCTACACGATCGGTGCTTGTCGGTGTAACACTTATCTTTGACGGCACCCCACAAATATTAGTTCAACGATGTCAAATTGCAGCTCTGAGGTGGCCAAACGACGATCGCCATTGACTGCAACGGCCACTCCTTGCTCATTTTCGAAGAAAAATGGCCCAATTATGCCTCTGGACCAAAATCCGCACCAAGCAGTGCGTCGGTTTGGGTGCATCACCTTTTCAATGTATGCATGCGGGTTTTCTGTGCCCCAAATTTTTCTTGTTTACATACTCGCCATAATAAAAATGAGGTTCATCTGAAAAAATGATATTTTTTGGCAAAATCGGCATCTTCTGTAAGCCCACTTAGCGAAGCGAAAACGAATTGGATGGTCAGTTGGCTTCAACTCCTGAACTAATTGGACTTTGTATGGCGTCATACCAAGATCTTTATGTAAAATCCATCTCAATGTTGTCTCCGAAATGTTCAATTGTTGAGAACAACGGTGAATTGATGTTGATGGCGCTTCACGCACACTTTCTGCCACAACAGCAATATTCTCGGGTGTACGCACTGTGTTTCGCTTTTCGCGCTTTGGCTTATCGATGAGGATGCCAGTTTCTTTCAGTTTTTTACATTATAATGAACATACAGAGCTCACGGTGCTTCTCTTCTTCCAAAATCCGTACGCAATTTTCGCACACATTCTGAAACTATACCATTATGTTCGTTCAGAGGAAGGATAAAACTAATTATCTGTCAAATCAGACATGAGCTAAGTGTTAACATTCACGAAATAAGCACTAGTTAAACAAAACCGTTAGATGGCGGACCCGTTAGTTGCAACCCCTCTTGTTCAGTTGTCTGTATACATATGTACGGCATTATGTATTAGTGTGAACCTTACTATGCAGTATTGAGATTTTCGATACTCCACAGGTCTAAAATTGTTTTCAGACCCATACAAATGGAATACTTAAAATTTTAGCAAAATCAAATAACGTTTAGAGTTTTTAGAATCTGTTGGAATTTGCACATTTTATTGAAGTAAACTACAGGCCAACCTATTGTATAATAGTACTTTTAAGTGTGTTATTTTAGTAAACTCTAAATGTTAGAGGATAACTAGGGGACTTGAGTTTCAAAAAGCATTTTATATATTTTTGTAGGTTTTATACTACAAACAGCATATAAATTCAAGCTTGGAGATATTTAAATCTTACATAAAATAAGGCCAATAACTCATAATTATTCAGTTTTAAATTTGTGTTACTCCATTCAAGTCTCCACAAATTCCCCACTAAACATTCGTATACTGTTTTGTCTTTAACATGCAATTATTTTATACTTGAATTGCCGGTCTAATTAGCTTTTAATGGGAACTAATACTCTGGTGAGTGATGAGTGATTGTGTACAAAACTTTGAAAAAGAATCCATGACATTCACTTGCAAACATGAGTTGCACATAATTTTTATTAAACGTAGTCATGATGGTACTATTCAAATGGACATAAACAATTTAATGTTGTTTTGCAAATAAGTTGTTTCATAGCAGCCATTTCGAATACATATGAGCTCTAGAAAATAATGTAAAATTTAAATGCAAAGTTTAATTATTTAATTCTACATAAATTTCACATTTGTAGTGTGATTTTTCTTTTTTTTTATTCATTTTCATCAGGGATAACTAACGTGAACATACATCACGCTTTTGCCGGGATTATCCCTTATTATTGCTTTTCAGTTCAAAAATCCCTTTTTCTACTGTTTCAGTTTTTTTTTTGCTTATTTTAAAAACTATTTGACGTTCTTTTAATATTTAAACTTAATATGCTTGATTTTCCTGCCAATGACACTATTAGAAATGGAAATTTTTACAGCTCCACATTTATTTCGCGGCATATACATTTTAAAAACTGCTTTTCGTTTTGTAAACCCGGTTTTTGTATTTTAGAGCTTCTGGCCTAAACTACATACATACATATATTTTTAGACCGGGAACATTTCTTTGGTTCCAAGATTCTGTGTATAATTGGAAATTTTTCTGTTTAGGTAGCTAATTAAGTAAATCTGAGGATATTTTAAATCAGACCAGTACTTTGCAATTTCAATTTTCAATTGCGTTTAGTTTAAAAATTATAAGAACACACGCCTGTGTATATATAAATGTCTTTGAAGCTCCAATGTTTGTGGTTTCTAAGTTATCTTCTAGATTTATTGACTTTTGAAAAAAGTTTAGTTGCATATATTTTTTTAAATCTGTAAGTAGATAAAATATACGGCTTATTTATTCACTGAATGTATAAAGAGTGAAGAAAATTTTTATATTTAAACTAGCTGACCGCCCTGGCTTCGCTCGGTATTTACTAATGATTTGTATTTCATATAGAATTAAAAATTAAGACACAACAATTTCAGTAAAAGAAAAAATTTTTTATCAATTTATTGCTTAAAAAGTTTCTTCAAAATTCGATTATTATTATGTATATGCAATAACAATTGAAACAATTATTAATTAAAAAACAAAAGAAATTCATTTTAAAGCTTGATGGTAAACAATGTTTTCGATCTTCTATTGAGGCAGAAAATGAATAGTCCTAACGGTGTACCGACTCTCGTGGGAAAAACATTGGGATTCTAGATTTAACACACACACTTTTAAAGATTGTCCTTGAGATTTATTTAATGTCATTGCGAATGCAAGGCGAACTGGAAATTGGACGCGTTTAAAATTAAATTGTAGATCACTTGGTTTCATAGGTATACTGGGGATAAGCACTTCTTCACCTTTAAACTTTCCTATAATTATCTTTGCTTTATTAGTGTTTGGCATCAGCGTTTTAACAACTAATCTAGTACCATTGCATGGTGTTGGCTGATTGAGGTTTCGTAACATAACTATTATTGATCCAACCTTAAGCTGCAAGTCATGCGGTGGCATCCGCGGTAAGTCCAATGAATTCAGAAACTCAACTGGATAGTTACCAATATCATCGGGATCTGTAATAGAATCAATTGACTTTTACGAATGCAATTCGCCTTTTTTTAAGCTTTAGATTTTTAAATTTATATCATTAATGTCCTTATTTTTTGTGCAGCTAAAATGCCTCTTTCGCTCAATCAATCGTAATTATTGTAATTTTGAGCAATATTTGGGAACACTTTTGCTATTAGTTCTTCTTTAGACGTTGTAAATTGACAAAAGTCCATTGTATGCCATGTGATGCCATTACATACATGGAACATTTTTATATATATAGATCACACAAAAATCAAAAATGTCTCTTATTAAGAAAAATGAGAAGTGAAAAGGAGGCAATATATTAAAAACTTTAAATTTCCGAGTTTTACCAGGATTTTTTAATTTTTTTACAAACCATCTCCTGAATAGAAAAAAATTCAACCAAATCGCTCCATTCATTTTTATATATATAGAAGATGACTTAATATAAAAATACAAAAATATTTACAAAACTATTTTATAACAAGTATTTTGTAACAAGTAAATGTATGAATACTTATAGAACAAATTGAATAATTCTCAATAAAATTGTGAATTTTCTTTATAGTGATTCTAGAATTAACTTTAAATTTATGAAAGTGCTTCAGATCAAAAACTTCAGAGGGTGTTTTAAAAAGTTTAAGATTTTTCCCCAATTCAAAGTTGCCAGCGATTGGTAATAGCGTGTTCAGATATGAAACTTTATTGAGGCAATATTCGGTTAATTGACAATATTATTTTAAGTGTTCAGGCATAATAATCATTTGACAGCTGGAAAACAATACAAAAAATACTCTAAATTGTTGTTGTGTTTCTATGTAATCAATCTTACCTTCACATTGATTTTTTAATGATTTATTATATTGACATTTGCCATTTTATACAATTTTGTTAACTGAACACACAGTTGTGAACAGTGTTGCATTTGAAATCTTACTCAATATTATAACAATTTCGTACTTATTGCGCAATAACTAATTGAGATTTTTAAGAGAAAAGTTTTTATTCAGGCTACTAGTTCTAATAATTAAGAATACTATTGTAAAGTACTGGAACAATCGGCAAATTGGAATGCATTTTCTACCCGGCCAAGGGCGTCTTCAGCAATCTTCATTGTCCACTATCACTCTGTAAATATCATCTATTTAACTCACCGTTTTTTTTTTTTGAGAAATAGAGTTCACGAATTATGATATTTCTTTTTAACGTGTTCTGAGTTAGAACGAAATTTACGTACATTTACAATGTGTGTGTATTCTTTATTATTGTTTATGAAATAATTCATAATTCGTGAACTCTATTTCTCAAAAAAAAAAAAACGGTGAGTTAAATAGATGATATTTACAGAGTGATAGTGGACAATGAAGATTGCTGAAGACGCCCTTGGCCGGGTAGAAAATGCATTCCAATTTGCCGATTGTTCCAGTACTTTACAATAGTATTCTTAATTATTAGAACTAGTAGCCTGAATAAAAACTTTTCTCTTAAAAATTAAGAAATATTAGTTCAATTTCCATCTCTAATTATTAACATAATAAACACCATGGCGCGGTGTATCAAAGTATGTAGTCATCATCCCATCTCCGGTTTCCGTAGTTACAAAAAATAACTCAATCAACCAAAAAAGGAGGAGAAATGACAACAAAAACATACATACAATTGCTGTTATTGATCTACAAAAAAGGTAGACGCAGCAAGAAAAGCAAAAACAAATTTGTAATAATACAAATTTCATAAACAATAATAAAGAATACACACACATTGTAAATGTACGTAAATTTCGTTCTAACTCAGAACACGTTAAAAAGAAATATCATAATTCGTGAACTCTATTTCTCAAAAAAAAAACGGTGAGTTAAATAGATGATATTTACAGAGTGATAGTGGACAATGAAGATTGCTGAAGACGCCCTTGGCCGGGTAGAAAATGCATTCCAATTTGCCGATTGTTCCAGTACTTTACAATAGTATTCTTAATTATTAGAACTAGTAGCCTGAATAAAAACTTTTCTCTTAAAAATTAAGAAATATTAGTTCAATTTCCATCTCTAATTATTAACATAATTGAGATTTTATATGGAATATTGAGCTCAATAATGGCGTTAATTGCGATTATCGCAATTAAGGTGCATATCTGAACAATCTATAACTATGAGGAATTTTAAACCAATAAAATATGAATAAACACCTTCAACTTTTATTCTGAAATATTCTTTTATTTAATTCCATCAGGTATCCAAATGATTTTAAACTATGTACTCGTTTGCATTGGTTTGCGTAAAACTTTTTGTGCAACCAAGTTATATTCGTTTGAACTTTATTAATATGCAGTAGAGGTAGCGTAAAATTAATTTTCAATCACTTGTACACTGCATCTCCTATTTCTTTGCTTAGTTAGTTTAAGTTTTTGCAGCACATTTTTCTCAAAAGGCTGTCATTAATTAAATATTCTGCAATGATTCTGCTTTATCTAGTTCTAGAATTAATATTAATTTTACAATAACATAAAAACGTTTAAAAGTGAATTATAAATATGCGATTAATTTAAAACACATGCTTTTTCATATCATAATTTCATAATACATATTTACTTTCAAATCCCGCGTTAGTGATAATACCAGTATCATCAAGTAACACAACGTATGAGTGATATGCAATTATTCTAATTAAATATTATTCATACGTACACTATTCATCCAATACATACAATACTATATCTAAAACAAGTAAGAAAGTATAGTCGGTCAAGCCCGACCATATAATACCCTACACCCAGTATATGTATAACAGTTTTTCAGAAATGTGCACTATATGGGAGATATGACCTATTATGGACCGATCATCCAAAAATTTAGTGTCATGATGTCTATGAATATAAATATTATGTATGTTGAACTTTATCTCGATATTAATACTTTTAAAAGATTAATGGAGATTAAAGTTGATTACGGGGAGGGTATTCTATGGGAGTTTCGACTAATTACGGACTGACCATTATAAAATTAGGTGTCATCATTTCTGTATATTATTTGTGTTGAATTTTATTTGATTACCAGCATTCTGTAGAAATTTATGATCGGTAAAGTGATTTTCGGAAGTGGGCCATTTATGGGAGCTACGACTAATTATGAACCGATCATAATAAAATTATATCGTATTGTTTGTATACATATGAAATATATTTGCGTTCAATATTATTTGGATACCAACATTTTTGAGAGAGTTATGCTCTCTAAAGTGATTTTCGGAAGGGGCCTTATATGGGAGCTCCGACTAATTATGTACCGATCTGCACAAAATTTGTAGATGTGGTTTGGCTTCATCTACCACTCATTTGTGATGAAATTTGTTTGGTTCCTTGCATAATTCAAACATTTATGATCGGTAAACCCCAACTTCGGGAGGACTTTTGTATGGGGACCAGGTGAAATAATGGACCGATTTTCACCAGTTTCAATACCATCTGTCCTTTGACCGAAAAAATATCACTTACCAAATTTTATCAAAATATCTTCAAAATTGCGACCTGTACTCTGCGCACAAGCTTTACAAGGACAGCCAGCCAGACGGACGGACAGACGGACATCGTTAAATCGATTCAAAAAGTGATTCTGAGTCGATCGGTATACTTTAAGGTGGATGTTGAACCAATATTTCTGGGCGTTACAAACATCTGCACAAATCCAATATACCCTCCTCACTATGGTGGTATGGGGTATAAAGAGACAAGTGTTTAACAGCACAAGAGACTTCTGTAATAATGATCAAACCCCTTGGTCGATGGACAGCAATACTAGACCTTCGCAATATTGGTTACATCTCAGCTGTAATAAAATTAAAACCTGCATTTTAGATTTAAAAAAATGTTGGAGCAAGGTTAAAGTTTGTCAGAGAGCACATAAATTAGACAATAGATGACTAGAAACATACAATCTGGTAAGGAGAATCCAAATTTAATCGTTTACAATCTGAGGATAAACATAGTAAAGGCGCCGAACAGCCCAAAGAATCAAGGGCACCTTGTAAATGAAATAATGAAGCATCATGTGAGTAACGTCATGATATGGGTTTGCTTTACATGTTAGCATCTTTTACCATTGCAAAGAATCGAAGGAATAATGAGGAAGGAAGACTTACCTATGTCAGTAGTGGATTTTCAATGACACGCACATGTTAAATGTTTATAGTAATTATAATAATTATATATAAATACACAAATATGACTTTTTTCCGATATTTGTAATATTTCACCGATATAGGGAAATTTCATAAAATAAAGTTTTTTTTTTGAATTTGACTAAAAATATTTAAAATTTGTTTTCTTCTGATTATTTCTAAGCATGCTAAATCTGTTCTCGTTAACAATTTTTCTCTGTGTTATATTGGTTTAAAGATTATATTGACACAAATTGATACTCATTTATCAGTATTTAAGAAAAAAATAAACTAATATTTATTTCCTATTAAAAAAAGTCCGTAGTTTTGTTTTTTGATAAATCGCATTAACTGTGGGGAACAGATTCAGCATCAAATGTAGACAGAAGTCAAAGACGCCAAAACAAACAATCCTGTTTAGAATATATGTATGTACATAATGCTATAGACGAGCTTTTATTCAAACACTTTTTTCGATTCAAGCTATTTTGTTTTCATACCCTCTATCTCCAAAGGGTATGAGAATATATTTTTTTATTTTGCAGGAAACTTAAAAAATAAATTGAAATCCAGAAATGTAAATTTATATTGAGATTATGCAAATTCAAATTGAAAAATTGAAATTGATATTGAGAAAATAAAAATTCTAATTGAAAAACTAAAATTTGTATTAAATTTTATAAACAAAATTACTAGACAAAAAACAACGGGATGAATTGATTCCAAAAAATACTCCAAGCTGTCGAGAATATAAAGGATACGCAACACAATACTAAATATCAGTGTGATCATACTATTCAGGTTTTTTTTTAATTGTTTTGTTTTTGTTTCAATTATATTAATGATAGAATACAATATTTATTTGTTGTCTTTTTTTTAAATAGGGTTTAATATTTTTTAAACAGTTTGCCTGACTTTCAATGTAAGCCACTGTACTGGAAACATCAAAACCAGAGCTGGGTTTTTAGCCACTGACGTTGAACAAAGCGTAACAAGGTATATTGAGAAGATTTTTAAAATATGTGAATATAGAGAAAATTTCTTATTATTTCGGCTTGAGTTCATTTAATTAATAACTCAAAGAATACCATTGTAAAGTTATATTTTTCTAAACAATTGGCAAACTGGACTGCATTTTTTTTTTGGCCTTCTGCCAGTTTGCCAATTGTCTAGAAAAATATAACTTTACAATGGTATTCTTTGAGTTATTAATTAAATGAACTCAAACCGAAATTAGAACTTTTCTCTAATAATTAATATAAAAAGTTCAACCATTTTTCATTATGAAAAACAGTAGTCTCTACAAATTAACAATATGAAAATATATTTTTTACAAAAATTTTAAGTTTATTTTATTTTATTATACCCTAAACCACCATAGTGGGGAGGGTATATTGGATTTGTGCATATGTTTGTAACCCCCAGAAATATTGGTCGAACACCCACCTTAAAGTATACCGATCGACTCAGACTGGTCCACAATAGGTTATATCTGTCATATAACGCCCATTTCTGAAAAACTGTTTTATTATAGTCGGGCTTGACCGACTATAATTTCTTATTTGTTTTATTTTATTTTATTTTATTTTATTTTATTTTATTTTATTTTATTTTATTTTAATTTATTTTATTTTATTTTATTTTATTTATTTTATTTTATTTTATTTTATTTTATTTTATTTTATTTATTTTATTTTATTTTATTTTATTTTATTTTATTTTATTTTATTTTACTTTATTTTATTTTATTTTATTTTATTTTATTTTATTTTATTTTATTTTATTTTATTTTATTTTATATAATTTTATTTTATTTTATTTTATTTTATTTTATTTTATTTTGTTTTATTTTATTTTATTTTATTTTATTTTATTTTATTTTATTTTATTTTATTTTATTTTATTTTATTTTATTTTATTTATTTTATTTTATTTTATTTCATTTTATTTTATTTTATTTTATTTTATTTTATTTTATTTTATTTTATTTTATTTTATTTATTTTATTTTATTTTATTTTATTTTATTTTATTTTATATTATTTTAATTTATTTTATTTTATTTTATTTATTTTATTTTATTTTATTTTATTTTATTTTATTTTATTTTATTTTATTTTATTTTATTTTATTTTATTTTATTTTATTTTATTTTATTTTATTTTATTTTATTTTATTTTATTTTATTTTATTTTATTTATTTTTGAATAGACTAAAAAAACTGAGGTTGTTAGATTGCACAAAACTTAAAAAGAGGCTTCATGAAACCAGTCTCGCAAGTTTGCCCAATTGCACAAACGTTAATTTTAAGCAATATCATGAGTACTTTATGTGTTTAATAAATTAAATTTAAACACATTTTGTAAATCATGACCTTATTTTCAAAACCATCACATTTCATGACATTAGTAATTGAACCGTAGTCTGACTAAGTCCTGTGACATGAAAATTAAAATACTAATATTTTTTCAGGAAAACAACCAAACAAATCAACAACAGTTTTTGTGAAAAAGCAATCCTTCCATCTCACTGAAACAGCAATTAGTGTTTTACGTTTTGGTAATTTAATTAACTCTCCAATGATTCCTGATAACGTCCAATGTGCTGGTGGGCAGGCACGAAAAAACTTGCATTAAAAAACATATAGATTTGCTATTGACCATTTTAGTCTATGCTACGAATCTGTTTACATATTTTTATGTTCGCTCTATTTCCTACAATGACTAACCAGCGTATAATTAATGCAAATCACATCATGTCTAATGAGTAGGCTGTTGTTTGTATGCATTTGTATCGCCAAGTATCTAAATATAGTGGAATGTTTAAAATCTCAAACAATAACGACAACATAGGATGAATGCAATTTTAATGATGTCAGGGATAGACAGAGCGCTATACATTTAAGCACACACACATACCTAAACATATTTACATATCAGTTGAACAGCATCATTATAGTCATATCCTGAAACGTATGCACCCAGGTGACATTATAGTCTTACTCTGTTTTTGTTTTTGTTAGCAGGATTTTTGCGTTGCTGCAATTGTTGTTTTTTGTTTGCCTGCCGGCACCATCAGTTTTAGTAGTTGTGTGTTGGAATATTTAAAATATTTTCGTTAATGCAGAATGTTGGTAGTGAAAATGCAGCACGTTAATTGATTGATGATTGATGTGAAATGTGGATAAGTACTTGCATAAGATATTCTAGCATTTGTCATGAATAAATATGTAAGTAAGAATATGTAAGTAAGTATAATATAGTATGTCACGATAAAAGGTGTGGGGACGGTATATTGAATTTGTGCTAATACCCACCTTAAAGTAAACCGAGCGACTCAGAATCACTTTCTGATTCACAAATTACTGCTCGTAATTATGAAGATATTTCAATATTTATTTATTAAATAATTTATTATAATTAAAATTACAATAAGTCTAAAACCTTAAAGCACTAGCATCAATCGCTATCGGTTTAATATTTTTGCAATTTTTTTGTTAGATAATGATTGGAATTTAAAATTAGGTTATGAAAAGAAATTTTCTTTAAGAATTCAAAGACCTTGGATATATTACTTCTATTTAGAGATTTTAAATATTCAACATTATTAGAGGACTTAAAAATTGATGCACATAGACTGAAGAGTACTGGGCAGTCCACTAAGATGTGAAAGACAGTTAATGACGAGGAACCCATAGGAACTTAACATTGTTACTCCTTTTTAACATTAGTTGTTGTAATTTATTTTATTATTTTGGTTTAAAGTCGAATCGAACACCGATCGACTGTCTGTGCAGATTATATACATATTTGCTTTGCAAATCAGCGCGGCATAGCTGCATTGGATTCGGTTTCAAATATAGCCGTTGTCCTTCCACTATGGTCTGTTACGGCAAAACCTACGTGTTTTTTGGTCTTTGATCCGTTTGTAAAAAGGAAGTGCCAGCCTTGGGAGTTAAACTCATAGTACATTTCATTAAATAAGTATTTAAAGACAAATGGATTTGTATTGCTTTTATGGAAGCTTTGAAGTGTAGTATTTCGTTAAAACTTGCTAGATTCGTTTTTACTGCATACCTGATTGGCGGTGAGAATGGGATCCGAATTGTCGGATATGTGCAGGTTATGTGAGGACCCGGATGAGCTGGAGACGGTTGAGCACATTCTGTGCCATTGTCCCAGGTTGCAGGGCAGCAGGCTGAGGTGGCTGGGTAATAGATTCTTGGGCGAATTAGGGGATCTCTCGGGCTGTGGGCTAAATAATGTAATGGGATTCGTAATGCAAGTGATAAAAAATTCAGCGTTGCGTTTTACAAAATACACAATTTGAGACAGTTGTATTACACAATTAGCTGTTACAACGCAAGCAATCACTTGCTTGAACGCCGTGATTTGCTAATTTAACGCAACGCTTAAAAAATGTGTATGGATTAAGACGGTCTGATCATGTTTCCTCTGTTGCAAATAATCTTTATGGAGTATCTTTTAAAAGTTTGCTAAACAATTTTTACATAAAATAATCAACTTTCAAACACCTAAATATTTCGTATATTCGATAAAATACATTTTTTTCAATCACCACGAAACCGAAATATTGTAATACCTCGACATAATTTCCGTGTATCTGAATGGCAGTTTTATGTACATGCCGCTCGTCTTTGGAACAATCTTCCACAAAGTCAACAACTAAACAGCAATGCTAATAGTTTCAAACAATTTTTATTAAATTTGTTTAAATAATAATTTATAATTCTTTACTTTTTCTTTTAATTTTAATTTATAATTTTTTTTAACTT
Source organism: Bellardia pandia (assembly GCA_916048285.2). NCBI lineage: Eukaryota > Metazoa > Arthropoda > Insecta > Diptera > Calliphoridae > Bellardia > Bellardia pandia. Next base: position 47,597,743 of record OU696530.1, read on the forward strand.
TAAATTTATCTCAATATTGTTATATTTACTTGTATGAAGTTTGTTTTGTAACGTAATACGTTCCTGTGCTTACAGCTTATAAGACTCAGTCTTGTTGTACAGGAAATGGAATCAATAAATAAATAAATAAATAAATAAATAAATAAATAAATAAATAAATAAATAAATAAATAAATAAATAAATAAATAAATAAATAAATAAATAAATAAATAAATAAATAAATAAATAAATAAATAAATAAATAAATAAATAAATAAATAAATAAATAAATACTTAAATAAATAAATAAATAATCAGGATTAGTTTTTAAATAAACAATTCTAGTTGCTGAAATGTGCAGATAATAAATTAATCCTTCCGATTGAGGGAAAAATGTAATAAATAATGAACAGGTAATAAATATACGCGGCTTTTTATGTCTTTGAAATAAGAGAAAAGTTTTGATCTTTTCAGAATATGTTTGAGTTATACAGTAACAAATAGAGAAGATTCTAAACTAGACAACATATCTGAGACATCAGAAACCGAACTGGCCAGCCTTAATAGTTGTCTGAATTGGATATACTAACCTGCCACTAGTACCAAGTCATAAATTAATACTATAATCTGACTATAATGAGGTTTCGAGTTATTAAAACCGAACATTATACAGCGTACTTGTCATAAGTACAACTCTTTAAATTAAAAATAAGATTTATATTAAATGTTTTTGTTTAAGATTTCTATCTATGTTTAAAGAGCTTTGAAAAGTTGAGAACAAAAATTTTATAAAATATAAAGCCAATAATCAACAATGCCACATCATTTAGTTTGTATTTTTTTATTTTTTATTTTGAAGTGGGACAGCAGATATTGCGATGCTGATTAACAACCAAAAAAAAAAAAAAAAAGAAAAATGGAAAATGGAAAATAACCAAACAAAATTCTACAGCATTGTTTGGCGGAAATGTTTGTAATGCTTGGTTTTCACTATGTCAGTTTTGTTGTCAAATTGTCCAAATTGTTGGTAATTTCATAACAATTTGGACAATTTGACAACAAAACTGACATAGTGAAAACCAAGCATAACGAGCAACTTTCTGATTCAACTCGGCTGTTGTATAGGTTTTTGGTTAGTTATAAATAGTTAAATTTGTTGTTGTTGATGTTTGTCTTTGTTATACTGTTGAATAAAGGCTTATGTTTAGTTTTTGGCAAAAAGTTTTTTTTTGCAACTTTTTGGTTTGTTTAAAAATGAAAATGAAAAAAAAAATTGTTTTTTAAATTACTATACAAATATTTGTTTGAGTATGAATAGTAAATTTGGAGCAGTTTACTACTATGCACAGAGGAAAAATATAGTGGTATATGTTTACCACAACAATGTCAACAAAAAAATTTAAAAATTTTTGAACAATATTATGGTCACTGTAATTATTTTTATGAATGCGGTAACCATAGTATGGTTAAGTTACGATGCAAATGATTATTACAATCACATCTATTTTTTGCATTCATGTTTATGATGAATATATTTATCATAATTTATTGCTCTTTGATTATGATTGAGAACAACATAATATGGTATAATTTTCCCTCACAAAACTGATTACCATAAACATTATATAATTGCTATAATCATATATGTGATTACTGTAATCATGTGCATGGTAACTTAACCATATTATGGTTGCAGAAATCATAAAAATAATTACAGTGACTATAATATTTTTTAAACATATTTAATAATGTTGAAATACAGTGGGTGGCCAAATTATTAGTTACACATGCAAAATTGTTTAGTTTGAAGGCGTGTAACATTTTAAAATAGCGGAAATTTATCATTTTATTTGTATTAAGTGTTTCTAATTCAATTAAAAATAAATTCTTTTGTATATATATAATATATATTTGAGGAAAAGAAATATTACAAATTTTTTTGAAAAAAAATCTTAATATTTCGTAGAACCTTCTTTGGCATCAATTACAGCTTGCACCCTTTTTGGCATGCTCTGAATGCATTTTTGAACATTTTCTTTTAGTTCTTCATCGTGATGCCAGACTTTAATCAATTTTATCAAAATTGCATATTTCACACTTCAGAGCATAATGAGAGATAATGATCTACAACTGCATTCTAATGTCACCAATAATTGTTGATACTGCACAAAATATTTAACAGTATTACCAGAATTAATATTAGGAAAACATCTGGTACAAGAAATAAATTTATATACGTATTAAAAGCGGTTGAAACTTAACTAATATAGTGTAACTAATAATTTGGCCACCCACTGTAGTTGTGGTAAACTTGCGCAACTATATTTTTTCTCTGCGTGTAGTGATACAAACAAAAATAAAATAAAAACCAAACAAAGTTGTGCAATTAAACAAGATTAGGAAAAAGAAATATACAAAAAAAGATTATCATGAATATTGCATAACCTTGGAAATTTGCTAACTGTAATTGTAAACCGGAAGTAATAATAAGTAAGAAGTAATAATAAGAGTTTTAGTTTTATTATTAAAAAACTTTACGATTTTTAAGCAAGGGTTGAAAGTAAATAAATAAATTTTAAATGCAGTACATGTTATTCATAAAGAGCACACCTTTGGTCATCTCTTCAATTTTGGCTTCAGTATATACATATAAAGGAAACGTTCGCTGAAACGTTTTAGCGGTAATATAGAAATATAGCAAGTTCAACTTAAAAATCTATTATTTGTTGACTTGAATAAGACGTTCATATGAATATTTTCTAGAATCTGTTTTTATTTTCCGATATTTTGCTAAAACAATATGTAGCATCTGCAGAGTAATCCGCCTCAGATATAATACACTTATGCCGTTTTTGCCAATCCTCGAAACACTTCGGAAACGCGCTTTTTTGATATCGCCAACAGCTCTTGTTTGAATTCTTCTTTTATCTCCTCAATTGTAGCAAAACACTTTTCTTTCATCGGTATCTTTAGTTTTGGAAAAAAAAGAAAAAGTCAGCGGGGGCCAAGTCCGGTGAATACGGTGGTTGAGGCATGATAACGGTTTTGTTTTTGACCAAAAACTCACGCACAAGCATCGATGTGTGAGCTGGTGCGTTATCATGGTGCAAAAATCGGTGATTGGGTTTTCCACAATTTTGTGCGTTCACTCAGAATCACTTTCTGAGTCGATTTAACAATGTCCGTCTGTCCAAGTTTGTGCGCAGAGTACAGGTCACAATTTTGAAGATATTTCAATAAAATTTGGATTGAAACTGGTGGAAATCGGTCCATTATTTCACCTGGCGACCAAACAAATGTCCTCCCGAAATTGGGGTTTGCCGATCAGAAATGTTTGAATTATGCAAGGAACCAAACAAATTTCCTCACAAATGAGTGTTAAATAATGCCAAATCACATCTGCAAATTTTGTGCAGATCGGTCCATATAAAAATATATTTCATATGTCTAAAAATCATATGGTACAATTTTATTATGATCGGTCCATAATTAGTCGAAACTCCCATGATAGACTCTCACCGTAATTCAATTTAAGCTCTATAAATCGTTTAAAAGTATTTATATCCAGATAAAGTTTAACACATATACAGACATCATGACACTAATTTTTTTAATGATTATTATTAACCGTATCTGAAAAACTGTTTTATACAGGGTATTATATTGTCGGGATTGACCGACTATACTTTCTTATTTATTTTAGCACAAATTTGTTTGTCGTTGTTTACTGTTACAAGAGTTTTGCAAGATCAAACAGCATCAAATAAAATAAAACTAAACATTTGTCGTGCTTAGGCCTAAATAAGAAAAGTTTTTTGAAATAAATAAACGAGTTCAAATATATGTTCTTTAGTGGTTACGTTTTTTTCGGCAAATATTTGCTAAACTTAACCGTAACTTAAGTAAATCGACTCAGAAAGCGATTCTGATAGGTACACTTTAAGGTGGGTATTATACTAATATTTTGAGGCTGTTGGAACAACACTTTGACCACCTACCAATTATAATTTAAGTTTTATTAGTTGGAAAATGAGTGGAGACAACGAATGAGTGATGGCAGCTGTGATTGGGCGTGAATGGCGTCTTGAATTTTTTTTGGTTAGTTTTTGAGACACCTGCACCTGCTTAGGAAAAAACCCGCTCTGATGGTATAGATGTACCAATTAAAAAGCAATATTTTTGAATGTTCCATTTCCCCAAAGCGTCGTTGAAACTGGTTCAAAATGTTTGTTTTTATGTTTCAGTTTTATGTGTTGCGTCATGTTGTTTTTTTTATCGGGATTTTAACGATTTTTTTCCAAAATTTATCTGGCAGTCACGAAAAACGCTCAAACATGCGTTTGTTCCTCTTCTCTTTTTCCATTTCTTCTTGTTCCTGGATATCTATCGATTATTTTTTGGAATAATCGATTAACTCAAAGAATCGAAAGAGAATTCACGATACAATTAAATCGTTAATTAAAGAAAAATAATCGATTATTACTAGTTTTTCTATAAATCGTGCCATCACTAAATATATCCTCCCCACAAATGAACTACAAGTATAACTTCCCATAAGTATCAAAACTATTTTTCAAGACCATTAACTTTAGTTATTGTCTTTTTGGTTCATTGTTGGACTTGAAATAAACTTGAACTTTTCACATGTTACACTTATGCACACGCGAGTATGTGAGTATATTTTTCTATAAATATTTTAGTGTTTTTCAAAAAATGCAAATTTTATATTATCTCTTTCCATTTGGCAATCCATATTCTAATAATCCATTTCTGTATATTTTTTGTTTCGTTTTGGCAAATGTCATACGAAAAACGCAAATAATGTTACTTTTTCCTTTTACTTTATTTTTTTGTCATTTTTATTATTGTTGGGTCTAAGTAAATCTAATAAACTTATGGTGACAACAGGAACTGAAACACATATTTTTGCTTAGTTTAGTGAATATTTCATTTGTGGTGGTTGTTAGTTTACAGCCCTTAACAATGATGACGATGGAAATAGGAAACACATGTCATGCCTAAACCAAGGAAGGCAAGGCATAACAAAAACCCAGCCAAAGTTAAAATCAAAAGAAATAAAAAAGGAAACATGAGAAAGGTTCTGGGATTGTTTCTTGTTCACTGAATTTACATTTACGAGTAGTTATATTTTAGAAGTATTTTGGAGACGGTTTTATGAAGCTTTGTGCTATACTAAATACGAGTATTGGCAATAATTGTAAAAGGTTTTCTTTTGGAAGATTTAAATGAAATATCTACAATTATTTTAATGCGTATATAAATGTACGCAAAATGGTCAAAAGCTGAATTTATGGCCATTTAATAATGTGTTTGGGATTTGAAGAGAGTTGGGTTTTAGAGTGTTAGTATATTATTGGTTTACGTAGTTAAACTAAGTTTAAAGTAAACTTGAATAATGTGCTTTAAAATTGTTAAAATTACCGTCTGTTTTTTTTTATAGATTCAGTAAAGAAACTTCTATGTTTTGTGATCACTGAGCTCTACCGCTTAATCAAGTGTGGGTACGATGCCTATTTCTCCTTGAAAATTTCAACACATACCATTACATATGTGTGTATAGATAGTATTGATAGAACAGTGAAACATATCCCATATTGCGGCGACGCTCCAGCGAGTCAATCGAATTGGATATCCTACTGTCATAGATAAGCATCTTCGCCTTCTCCTGTATTTGAAACTCCGGCCCATACATGAGAGTTTTATCTCATTTTCGGTCGAACATACATATGCAGTGTAAGTAGTAAGGAGAACAGATGGAGTGAATTGTTTTAAAAACGTTTTAAAAAACCGAGGCACTTGAATGCTTCTTTTGACATTATTTTGAATTTGTTTAGTCCAGCAGAGATTACACAGAATTCTCATGCCTAAAACATCAAGAGCCTCTGATTCCATAATATTGGATTACATCTGTAATAAATTCTTTGGAATGAGGGAAAATAATCGGTATCATGAGCTGAAATATTTGAGAAAAGTGTCAAGTATAATCAGATTTTTTAAAAATGTTCGATAGTTCTCTTGGGATCCAAATTGAATTTGTTTAGTCCAGCAGAGATTACACAGAATTCTCATGCCTAAAACATCAAGAGCCTCTGATTCCATAATATTGGATTACATCTGTAATAAATTCTTTGGAATGAGGGAAATTCATCGGTATCATGAGCTGAAATATTTGAGAAAAGTGTCAAGTCTAATCAGATTTTTTAAAAATGTTCGATAGTTCTCTTGGGATCCAAATGAATTTCAGACTAGTTCGTGTTAGAATGGGTGGCTTTATTTTATTTCTCAATTGAAATATACATGATTTTATAGGTATCGCAATGGACCTCTTTGGGAAAATGCAAAATGTGGACGAAACTTCAAACCGAACCTAACATCTAATAATTTACAATTCATTACTTTGTGATGTTGTATTAAATAGACAAACCACTTAACTGAGTTTAATTGATTAAAACCTTTTAAATTATTTGCAAGCCTTATAGAATTTATATTTATCTTTAATATGCAGCTCTCAACATATTCAATATATGTATATAAAATTTTTAACCTAGAGTAGAGTTGTTACATATTTAAACATGTTTGTATTCAATTCTTAAACTTAGATTAAACTTTTGCTTAACAACTGACCCTCATCATACACCAATTAATGTTATATTTATGCATCAGTGCGCTTGAGTGAACAAGGTCCTTAAACTAAGAGAGTTTTTACAAGTTTAAGGTAATTTTAAGTATTTCTTGATGTTTATGGTGTTGAGCAACTTTTATGTGGTTTCGCATTTAAAACAACCATATACAAGTGGTTTAATTTGTTTATTAGTCATTTAACATTAAGTTATATTAACATCAATGGACATTGTAGTTTATATTAAGAAACAAAATTCTAAAGAAGAAGTTTCAAACGCAACTTAATTTGAATTAGTTTTTCCTTTTAAATGAAAAACTAATTACTGTTTAAAGTGTAGCATTATTTTAGGCTTTTAGCAGTTTTAAGTGGTTACAACTATAAACCAGTGATGGGCAAACACATAATATTATGTTTACATTTGTGTTGGTTAAGCAGCGTAAGCAGAATGTTGTGGCCAAGCACAAGTGATAGGAAAATTAAATTTTGCCCATGACATGACATGGGATTGAAATTTCTGGAAATCAGTGCATTATGTCACCTGGCCCCATACAAATGTCCTACCGAAATTGGGTTTTACTAACCATAAATATTTAAATTATGCAAGTATCCAAACAAATTTCATCACAAATCTACAAATTTTGTGCATATCGGATCGTAATTTATCATAGCTCCCATATAAGGCCCACTTTTGAAAATCACTTTAAAGAGCATAGCTCTCTTAAAAATGTTGGTATCCAATTAATATTTAACACAGATATATTTCATATATATACAAACAATACGGTATAATCTTCTTGTGATCGGTCCATAATTAGTCGTAGCTCCCATATAATGCCCTCTGTCGAAATTCACTTTAACGATTATAAATTTCTTAAACATTTTGGTATTCAAATTTGACACAAATAAGTTTCTTTTATACAGAAATAATGACACCTAATTTTATAATGGCCGGTCCATAATTAGTCGAAACTCCCATATATGACCCCTCGTAATTCAATTTATAAAAGTTTTTTTTAAAGTATTTATATCGAGATAAAGTTCAATATATATAATATTTATATTCATTGATATCATGACACTAAATTTGTGGATGATCGGTCCACAATAGGTTATATCTACCATATAACGCCCATTTCTGGAAAACTGTTTAATACATATACTAGGTGTAGGGTCAAGCCCGACTATACTTTCTTACTTGTTTTGTTTGACGTACGGCATGTTGTTTATTGTTCTATAAACACACAAACGTGCTTACAGTACGGAGACGTAGACGTTGGGCTAATTCTACCTTAAAATAGTATTAAAAGCTACGGCGTTTATTTAAAATATTTTGTAAACTTGAATAAATAAAGCCTCGTTATATTTTCTTTCGACTAATTGACTCTTTTATTTTGCAATTAAAAGGAATCCGGTTTATTTAAAGGAAATAAATCAGCGTTTTTAAAAGTTAAAAACGTAACAATATATTAGATTTGTAGTGCAAAAGTTTACTTTAGCAAATGGAATACACAGAAATTAGGAAGACATACGACTGACTTCCTGCTTCCAATATTGCTTTAAACATTTGTTCTTTTCAAAGGCATTGAAGTGTGAGAGTGTAATTGACAAAGAGCTTTATTTCTTAAGGAGAAAGTGTTAAGTAATAAAAGTAACTTTTTTTTAATACTTAAACAATCATGTCTGTTTATAACACAGGTTGTTACTCGTACACATAAATATGAAGAATAAATTACAGGAGTATACAAATATAATAAAGACTGATTTTTTGAAAACTTTTAGGTTTGATTAAAAAAAAAAACAACACATGACATTTACCGAAAGGTATTAAATCTTTATTTGTGTCGATAGAACGACCTATATAATGCAATGTTTAAAAATGATTTCATGTAAATGTTGACCGTGGCTACGCCCCAAATGGTTCATATACTGGGTCGAATTTTAACTTACTATTACAAACATCGGCCAATTGGCCATCGGCTAATAGTCCACACTAAACAGTATATTTTTTAGAATGCATTGGTAGTTATTGCAAAGCTTTTTGCTGTTTTTTACTCCAAATACGACAATTTTGCTTGTTTACGTAATACCAGAAATGAGCCTCTGATCATAAAGTGGAAGAAGTTTATGATACACTTTGTGCCTTTTCGGCAATTCATCACTGCGCTGCAACTGATGCGCAGTACGTTCAGAAAAGCAATAGTTGGCATCACGGCAAATGTATTGTGTTCCAAAATGCAACAGTGAATCAGCTGATGCGCACACAACATAAAAATGTCTAATGCAATAAATGAATATCAGCATCGCAAAAGGATTACAGATACGCATCAGATGCGGCGCAGTGTTGCTATTCCGAAAAGGACCTTTCTTAACCCAGCATGATAATTGATTGATAATTCAATAATCTGCAGACTTTTTCGTTTGTAAGTCGTTTAATGGTTAAATTATAGTCTAAACTGAACATATTAAACAGTATTATATTAAACGAACCAGCCGTGTTCTGCCAAAAACAGTCTTGCCAAAAATAATGTTGCTTAAAACATCACCTTTTAGCTGCAACAAATTATACAATTTGATCAACAAAATCTATATGTATTTTTGATATGACACAAAAGCTTTTGAAGGTATATTAGTATGGCCCCTTTTGCATAGAACCTAAGGGTAGTAAATTGTATCTGCGTTCAAAACTTGAATGCATTTGGAGCTCAATTTAGAAGAAACCACTTTATTTTTGTGAAACATTGTCATAAAATAAATAAAATTTTAATTTTATTATGTAGATAGATGCATTGAAAACTTTTTATGGGGCTTCTTTGTGTATTTGTGATTATTACCATTATTGATATTTTTATTGATAATTAGGAGTAATAAAAGTAAAACCATACATTAACCCGTTAAGAGAGATGCATAAAAAATTAAAACGAAATTGAATATACGCAAGTAACTGAGTCCATCTTTTATTATTATTCGCAGATGTGGAACATTATTAATGGATGTAATAGTAAAAAAGATTAAAAAATGACAAGTTATTTGTTAGTCTGTTGCTTACTTTCAGCTGTATAAATGTAAAATTAATGGACTAAACAATACCTCCAAAATAATGCTATTTAAAGCAATATCCATAAAATAAAAATTTAAATCATAACAAGCATTAACAAGGATATTGTTCACTTAAACAATACATACACAAGAATAAAATTCAAACACACCCATTAAAAAACTACATCTGCCACCGCACATCCTACGGTCTTCCTTCCTGCTTGTCAGCCAACCAACCAACCGCGTAAAATATTTTGATTTATGTTAAACATTAAGAAATATAAAGAAATATCGACAATCGCATAAATAAATGAAATGATAAATAAACGAATGAAATCAAAAATAAATTTCATTTAAAAGTATTTTTGCAAATTCTCAAGAATATGTTCGTTATACGACCATAAGTTCTATAAATAACAAGTAAGAGTTTATAGTCGTTTATAGCCGAATCTTATATATCCACTACCAAATGATGTTGAATTTCATCTCAATAATGATATTTACAAGAATTTTATGCATTTTCCAGTTATAATCAAAAAATTTTATTTGTCTCTTTCCTTTAGAACTGTGCTTTGTTTATATTTTCGTAGAGTGCAACATAAAGCGATTTAGGTCCTTTTCGGAATAGCAATACTGCGCTGCATCTGATGCGCCTCTGTGATATGTTTGCGATGCTGATAGTCATCTATTGTATCAGACATTTTTGTGATGCTGGCTTTTATGTTGTTTGCACATCAGCTGCTTCACGTTTGCATTTTAGAATACAAAACATTTGCAGTGCAAATATTGCTTTTCCGAACGTACTGCGCATCAGATGCATTTCCGAAAAGGCCCTTAATTTAACACACAATAAATTAGGAAACTGAAATTGATTTTTTGAAACGTCAAAATTAGCACTTCTATGGTTATTCTCGGAAGTAGAGCTTGTATGGGAGCTACGGGCAATTATGGACCGATAATCATGAATTTCTGTACGACGATTTTTATGTACGTATGTATGTACATGTTATTTATTTGTATTGAATTTCAACTTGATAGTGATGTTTGTAAAAAAATTAAGCGTATTAAGGCAACGTTCAAATATGGAACAACGATGAATTGTTTGTATTGGATTTCAACTTTATAGGGAATTTTATAAGAGATTTATGCGCATTTCAGTGATTACCGAATTTATATAGGGCTACGGTCAAATAAGGACCGACCATCATGAAATTAGGCACAACGATTTAAAGATATATGCGAATTGTATGTATTAAATTTTAACGTTATAGAGATTTTTATTAGAGATTTATACGCATTAACTGGCTGCTACGGCCAAATCTGGACCGATCGTCATTAAATACCAAATGAATATTTTTATATAAGTACGGACTATTTGTGTCAAATGTAAACATAATGCTGATGCTATCCGAGGCAATGTCAAAATATGGACCAATGCAAACGAAATATTGTTTGGAGATTTTACTTTGCATGAAACTTATTATTGCAGAATTTTGTATGGATACTTTTTTTCTACAGAGATTTATGTACCACAAAGCCATATTCCCGAAAGACAGATGTTGGGGGCATTGATAAATCATGGATCGAATCCTAACATTTTCAAAGGGACTTGTCCTTCTATTATAAAAATTAAGTGTATACAATTTCTTTATATTATCTGAATTATATTTGAAGAAAATAGCTGAAATATATCGAGATTGTCTGAAGCTCTAGTCTATAACTCAGATGCTGCTGGACCGATTTTGTCTATTTTCAATACCAAATATTTCGGTCGATCAAAGAATCTTTGTAAAAATTTCAGTGTTCTATGTCTTTTTTTGGAAGCTATGTAAATCGTGCCTTCAACAAACAGACAGATGGACAGACATGGCTAGATCGGCTTAGAGTCGTATAATTACCCAAGAATATATAGACTTTTTGGTTTTACGACCATTATTTCGATACGTTACAAAGAGAATAACAAACTGAATATACCTGCCATCTTTTTGGTGGTGGGTATAATAACGAAAAGTAATGAGATTTATTCAAAAATAAATAAATCTTAAAGAAATGTAAATAAATAAATAAAAAAGTAAATTCAATGTCATTTATTTATGTTATGATACTCTAAAGAAATATTTCATTTATGGCACATAATTTCGAATAAAATTTATTTTGCTATTAATAATAAATGTAAGTACAACCGGATGTTCTATGAATATTATTGATGATGATTTATGTTATATTTTTAGGGTTTATTTTTAAATTCTAAATGTAAACGTTTGTTGTTATCAATTCTTAAGTAATAATTACTTTATAGATAATAGTATAATAACAGTAAATATGGGTTGCTATCGAAATATTATGCAAATATACAAAACCGTCATTTCTAACTGGCTGAACATACAATTTAACATAAGCCCGGCGGAGTTGTATTCAATATTTCCTTTCAACTTATTTGCAGTTAAGATTCTTAAATTCTAAAAATTTAAAAAAAAACTCTTCGTATTACATTAATACATAAATATAGCTCAAGTTTCTTGCTGGTAGACCAGAACCTTACTACTTACATCACTTTTCAATTTTCCAAATTATTTAAAGCAAAAACCGGAAATAAAATCTACAACAGCAGAAACTCTTTGAAACGTGTCCAATGTTTTGGAAGTAGAATGAAAAAATATCAATCTTGTACTAACATCGAGTTCATGGCTGCACAATACGTAATGCAGAAAATCAAATGATTTAAATAATCAAGCCATTGTACATGGAATATTCTTCTTTCTATAAATTTCAATATTATAAACATTTTTATAACCTTGTAAAACAGATGCTGTGCATGTGCTGTGTAGGTTTTACTTCCTGTAGCAGAGAAAATAATAATAAAACAAGTTAGAGGAGTGCAATATTCAGCTGTGCCGATTTCTAAATACCCTCCAACTAAACGTAATAAGAAATACAGAAACTAAACTGGTTATAGGAATAGAATATTCTTATTCTGTGTGTTCTATTAAGTCTTATTGCAAATTTTATTAGTATTTTATATATTATTTGAAAGACAATGTTACCAGCAACATAATTTATGTTAAATGTTATGGAATTTTATCTAATTTCGACCATTTATATTTGATGTAATTACCGATTCTTAATGTAATTTACAGAGTTTGTCTGACTTTCATAATAATCTTGAGTGTAATTTAACAATTTATAAATTTAAAAGAAAACTTTTCCGTATTCACAAGAAATTAAGCAACAGAGTATAAAAAAGGGTAAGATATAAGGTGAGGCTTTTTTGTTTGAATTTGATTTCAATAATATTATTTATAAAAGATTTATGGTTGGCATAGTAGAAGTGGACCAGTTATGGTCTGATAGCTTCAAAATCCAGTATCCACTAATGTGATTTCTACGTGTTTGAGGCTTATTTTGATTGAATTTGATCTCAATAAAGTTATTTACAAGAGTTCTATGGTTGGTTGGTCCAGTAGCATAATTGCCGTATAACCAATATTAATATGAATTCTGGATTAAAATTACTGATCTATATAAAAGTTGCTTCGATATCGACATTTATTAGACCTTTTTGTGGGTTTATTTGTTTTTCTCAAATGGGTCTTTTGAAAGCAGCTATGAAAAATTATGGGCCGATCTTTTTAAATTTTGGAACAGTGATTTTTCAAGATATATATAAGTATTAACGTGGATTTCAGAAGTGGAACTTATATGGGAGATATAGTCAAATATGGACCGATATTCTCAAAATCCAGCACATTGATTTTACCATGTATGTTAATGATTCGTGTAAAATTTTGGATCGATATCATTATTTATAAGAGATTAATGAGTATTAAAGTTATTTTCGAAATATGGCTTTATATGGGGGATGCGGTTAAAAATGGATGTGGGATGATTTTTATACATATGAAAATGATCTGTGCAATATTTTAAGTCGGTACCGATATTTATAAGATATATTTCGGATGTGAGCCTTATATGAGAGCTATGGGCCGACCACCATAAAACTTAGTACAACAATTTGTTTACCTATAAGGATTATTTATTTCAAATTATTAGGGTGCCCCGATAGACTAGGCGATAGTGTGGCGGACTATCAGTCAGAGGGTTGCGGGTTCGATTCCTGCCAAAGACTCTGGGTGTTTTCTGCAGATAAGCCGAAAATCGTTTAACATTATTTATACCAGTTTTATACGTACTTACGTGCATTCTGGAAGTGGATTTTATATGGGTCTAAGGTCAAACATGCACCGAACTAAAAATATTTCGTTTTACGACTTATTTTTTCATGAAACCTATTCCTGCTGATATTCCCATTTTATAGGCATTTATGTATAATTGAGCAATATTTCGGCAAGATATTTGTATGGGGGCTATGAGAAATCATAGAAATCAGATTTTTACTATTTTCCGCACACTTTCTTCTTTTATCATAAAAATAACGTGTGATTTCTTTTTCCAAGCAATAGGTCACTTATATTTTATATAAAAATATTTTGTATATTTATGTATATATATTTTTTTCCAATATTGCGCTATCTCAATGGATAGCTTCTTCAGGGATAATAACAATTTCGGAATTATAATAAAAAATAATTGAAGTATAAATAATAAAAATGAAAATTTTTAACAGAAAATGAAAAGTTTACAATTATGATATATCATATGAATTATAATTTAAAAATTGTAATATCCCTGAAGAAGCTATCCATTGAGATAAAACATTTTTTTTGTGAACTTTGTTGATTTTGGTTTTGTCCTTTGAACGTGAGAGTGATTTATACAGACAGTCGGACAGACGGACATGGCTCCATCGACTACCATCGAGTACCAAGAATATACGTATATACTTTGTTGGGTCTCAGATGAGTATTTCTCAGTGTTACACACGGCATGACAAACTTGTGTATACCCTCATTCACCACTTATGGTGGTGGAGGGTATAAAAAATCTGCAGGAAAAATACTTTCTGGTATTTAGAAGAAAAATAAGAAAGTGAACTTCAATAATTTTATTTTCATATCATAATACAAACAGACCCTTTCAACTTTTCTACTTGTGCGTTGTTGAGAGTAGAATGAAGTCTTTTCTCAAAGGATGTTTTTCCATTTTTGTTGTTGCTTGTTGTGTGCTGTAGAAGAGAATATTATATTATTGCGGTTGGCTTTTGTAACTGTTCGGTAGATTGCCATGAACAGTTTTAGTAGGCCAATTGTTACCAAATACTATGACGTCATTTATAAGTATTTCTGTTGTTTATATTTATCTTTTGGAAAAATGTATGGAAATATATGAAAGTTTTATGCGAAACTGAGTTACACTTCAGGAGATGCTTAGCTGAAGATTCGTTGTTAGGAACAATAGATAAATGTTTATTTTATCTATTTCTGCTTTTTAAAAGTAATAACATTTTTTTTAATTGTTGTTAACTTACAGCTTTTATATAGAAATCCAAATATTGGGGCTGTCCTGACCAATTAGGTAGAAGAGATGATAAAGATTAGTTGCAAACAAGCGAATCTACATTTAGTAACAACTGTTAAGATTGCCTACATTTTAATCTTATCTCCCATAGATTATATTTTTCACTATTAGCTCATGTTCGTTTACTTATTCTCTACGAGTAGTTTTCTTTTACCACAATCTTTCGCTTGGTGGTACTTTCAGTGACCGGTCATGATCAACAGTAATTGCAACCCTTTAACAATTTAAATTGTAATGTAATATGTAAAAGAAACAACCCTTTAGGTATCCTGAATATTTTATATCCGATGTCTTTAACATGTTTAATATATTTTGTTGTTGCACGAATATAATATTTGGTCATATTTCTGCTTGTGTGAATTTACAACCAGAGGAAACAAGCAAACAAGCATCTTATTTATTTAATGCATGATAATGTTCTTATTATTGACCATGTTCTGTGTTTTAACTCAAGACGATTTTCATTTTGTAAAGGCAACAATACACTACTACTATCAACGTGCCACATTCAGTTGCATTAACATACATACATACGTACATCTATAAGTGTTTGTGTATAGGATTTCCTTTTTATTTTTGTATTTTTTTTTTAGTTATTTTGTAAATTTATGCTAAACCAAAAAAGCATGTCTGTGCTCTTGTAAATGATACTACTACTCTAGTGCTCTATATATTTTTAAAAAGCCCAACAGCTTGTTTATTTCCTCTTATTCTTGTTTATTCTACAATTCATTTTGACAACAAAAAATTCATTTTTAAGAGCCAACATTAAAGCGCAAACTCCCTGAGTATGAGTGACTTTTTCAAAAACCACGTGCAAGTGTTCATTTTGAGTTTAAATTGATGTAAAAGTGGGAGTAGTTGTGAAAAGAAAATTAAGTTCATTTCCCGTTTTTCATTTCTTCTTCTAAATAAAACTGCATTATTTGTTATTAACTATTGTATTATTGTTGTTGTTGTTGTTCTTATTTGATTTATTCAGTTAGTTGCCGCATTTGTCGCAAAGTACACGTATTTTAGATTTGTTAGATTTTTTGCGGCAAATGCAAAAAAAAAAACAAATGGTGGAAGTGTGAGAAAAAAATAAATATAAATTACTTTTTACATTATTATAATAGTATCTAACTAGTAAATATGAATGAAAAGCAAATTAAGTTATTCGATGTTTGAGTAATTGCACTGCTATTTTAAAAGGATGTGCGAGGACTGTTCGTTGAGAAGGAATGTTTGAAATAATAAATATTTATAATAGAATCATTGTTTAGACTTAGAGGCTGCAGCAAATAAAATATATTATTTTTTCCTCTATTGACTTTTTCATGAATCTTAAATAACTAGCAGAAGGAGGGAAAAGAAAGTATAGTCGGTCAAGCCGAGTGTTAATGCAAAAATAATTTTTCAGAATTGGCGACTATATGGGAAAAATTACCTATTAAGGGCAGATCATCTAAAAATTTAGTGGCATGACTTCTGTGCATATATATATTTTTAATGTTAAATTTTATCTAGATATAAACGATTTTTTGTTAAAGTGATTTTCGCAGAGGGTCTCATTTGGAAGCTTTGACTAAATACACTGTAGAACAATTTCAAACTTTTTCCAAAATTACGGGAGAGAAAAACATGTACGTGTGTCGGCGTTTTGATAGATCACATCAGAACTTCATTTAAGAAGCGGTTAAAAATTCCCAGTTCTGGCCTGTTCTTGCAGCATATCGGTATATAAAACTATGTTTTCTTTACGTCTGAGGTGTAGGGTATGTTCAGCATTTTTGTAGATAATGGTATGGCAAATATTTTTTTAGAACATATTAACCCTCTAATTACCCCCTCATAACGGCATTTTTGGTTTTATTCTAAGAAATTGTAAAAAACCCCCGAAAAAGGGGAAGGGCGGGGATGAAATGTTCTACAAAAATGTTGGCCATAAAATTTTACTATATATGTCAGAACACACCAAAACCCAAAACTTAACACAAACACTAAAAACCAATCAAATATAAAAAATATAATATTTTTGTATTACACAGAACAGCACATGATTTCGGGACTCAATTCTGATAATTGTTTATGAAACTAGCCCAAAAAAAGAACTTCTGCATCATTCGTTTGGGCATGTTACATCAAATAATAATTTAAAAACTAATTTGAAAATAGTAAGCGTCGTAGGAAATTTGTCACGTTTTAGGCTCTTTTGTTTATCATAACTCGAGAACCACTAGTCCGAATAAGCTGAAATAAATTTAGGAAAATTAAAAATTATAATTCTTTTACTCTGTTAATACAACGTTACGCTACATAAGCAACAGTTTCACAGTTATACATAAATGTATAAAGAAAAAAACTATTTTTTGCCTAAAAAATTGAATTTTTTTTATTTTTAATTCATAACAAATCTAAAACGGTAAAAAAAAGTCTCAACTGCTATTACTTGCACGTAAAGTCACATACCCTATGAACAAAATGAGACATCGATGAACGCGTTTCACTTTTATTGACAATAAAGTAAATTTGCTCGAGATATGCACAAAATTCTTTTAAAAACCGGAGAAAAATTACCTTGTACATTTTGTGCATATCTCGAGCAAATTTTTGAAATTTGAACAGATTAAAGGAATTGTAATTCTTAATTTTTTTAAATTAGTGTTAGCTTATTCGGACTAGTGGTTCTCGAGTTATGACAAACAAATAGCCTAAAGCGTGACAAATTTCTTATACGATACTTACTAACTTCAAATTAGTTTTTAAATTAACATGACCAAACGAATGATGCAGAAGTTCTTATTTTTGGGGCTACTTTCAAAAAAATTATCAGAATTGAGTCCCGAATCAATCAACTGAAAAATGTTGTACAGTATTATAAATATAACAATAAAACTGTCTTCAACAGTTAAGCGTTTGTAGAAAAAATAAAACTTAACATAAAAAAAAATAATCTAAACATATTTGTTTGTATTCCTTGGTACTAGATAGATATGTAATTAATTTCTTCTTGACTTTTTAAAAAGAGATCAACGATTAATAGTAAAAGTAATAATAGTACAAATACCCACAATATCCAATCGGAATTAATTGGTAAGAAGGGCTAATTTCAGTACATATCTTTTAAATATTAAAATAGAAAATACTTCTAGTACTTCGTTGACCCTATTCAATAAGAATTGTTAGGGCTTCACTGGGACTCTAACCCTGCTTGTGCCTCTATAGTGCAGTAGACCAAACCATCAGGCTACACAAGAAATTTTATTTTCATCTTTAAAATGTTAATTTTATTTTCAAACAAAAATGTTCATCCTATTCAGCTTTATCAAATAGCCTTCATGTGACGAATGTTTGGTTATTATACATTCGTTTATTAAATGCATTCAATGCGGTCCTTCTTCATAGTAAAGATTTCATGATAATGACTTATTAAAAAACTGCAATTAAAAATTAGTAAAAATAAAGACTTCATCACATTTTCGGAAAAATTAACAAACGCACCGAAATTTAAAAAAAAGCGCACCGCGCATCAACTAAGACTTTTTCGCACCAGAAAATTAAAAAAACACCAAAAATGGTACGAAACGCACCAAGTTGACAACGCTGCTAATTATAGACCGACCGTTATAAAAATAGCTGCCATGATTTCTCTATATATGAAACTTATTTATGTTGATTTGTATTTTGATAATAACATTTTTAAGATATTTGTGATTGTTAAAGTGATTCTTGGAAGGAGCTCTCATTAATTATGGACCGATTATCATAAAATTCCACCAAATTATTTGTGTGCACATTAAACATATTTTGGTTGAATATTATCTGTTTACCAACATCACCAAATATGCAAACAGATGTTCCGAATGTAAAAAATTTATTTGAAAAAGCATTCTGAGACCAATATTGTATGTAATGAATGTAAAAAAATAAAAAAAAATAATAAATATTTGAATTTTTAGTATTGGGCAAAATTTGACCCACTAATATCATATGCGTTTTATTTCTGAAGTACAGGATAAGGATTAAGAGAGTTATGTTTTTTAACCCTTATGTGATTGAAAAAACTCTATGTTTTGTACGATAAAGTACCCGGGTACCTCCTTCATACAAATCTTATGAAAAACAATCCATTTTGCAACAAAAGTTTAAATGTTACACATGTGTAAATGCAATAATATAGCAAAAGAAGTTTCAAGTACGATGGTTGCCAATTTCTACAAAAAAAAAATTAAAAAAACCTTCAAAACCCAGGTCAGTCACATAAGGGTTAAAATAATTGAACATATTTGCGTTCAATATTATTTGGATACCAACATCTTTAAGAGAGTTGTGCTCTTTAAAGTGATGTTTACAAGTGTAATGTACCTGCATGCATTATATGTGTTTCAATAACATAAATTCAAAATCGACCCAAATAACAATTTGTCTTCTATATATATAAAAAAAAACATAAGCTTTTGGGGAAATTAAAACTTAGTAGAGAGATGACTGCGGCAGCCATTGGTTTGCTAGCAACAGTTGGGTTGAGGTAATTCGGTCCTTACCTATCTAAATTCATATTGCATTGCAATTTTTATTATAGACTCATATTTTGTAGGTAGTTTTTAGACGTCATCACCAGAATGACTAGATATACTAATATTATACATTTCTGCCCCAAATCTAGTCAGTTTGAATAAAAAGGTTTGTGTTATTAATCGATTATTGTTAAAGTATGTATGGTGGTGTTAATGATACTGCCTCAAAACCCTCGCCTTCCATAGATTCATAGGCTACATATTAATGAAACCCCTCACTTAAATTATCAATCAAGCATTAAACTTTTAGTTCCATTTCAAGAAAACACCTAAAGATTTTACTTTAGAATGCTATATTCACAAACTGATTATTTATTGAACAATTTATAAAATATACATTTTTAAAATTAAAGAATGTGCTATCAGAATCCAGTAATCTGCAAAATGTTTTACATCTTATGTAAACTTTAGTAATAGCAATGCTCACACTTAATTTTTAACTTTTAAAGTTTTGTCAGCATAAAAAACAAATAACAAAAGTCATCATTTACAAAGTAAAGAGTAATCATTTAATAAAACACTCGTGTTATTTAATTTTACTCTTTAATGCACTAAGCTGTTGTTTCTTAAATTTTGATAAGAATATTAACAAAAACAAAAGTTGTAAATGACTTACCGCATCACACCGATGTTATGAAGGCCTCCAACAAGTATTCGTTGATGTGGATTAGATGAATTTATTTTTGTAAAATGTTGATATTAAATATAGACTTACTGTTTACGCGCATGGTGTAAATGTCCCCCAATCATTGTTCATAGGATTGCTAATTGTTTCGTTAAGTTAAATTGTTGTTATTTTGTGTTGATGCTGTATGTATACTACTATTATTATTATTGTTTGTAAAACCCCAAACAAGTACGGTACGTAAAACGAAGAAAAGAAAAAACTGAAAATAAACCCTTGAATTTATATTTAAATTAAATTAACCCCGTCTTTTTATTTTCGAGGAAATATTTCAAGAAAAACACTTGCATTTAGTAAATTTTTGCCATTTAGATTAGTATATGTTTAATATAAATAAATTCATTTAGTTAGCTTTAGGTTATTGTTTAATGTTAAGGATTTAGAATTAGCTAATTATGGTTCTTAGAATAATCATTATGGTTTTCAAAATTTCAACCCCAAAAATGGAGATAAATCTTGTTAATATTTTAAGATTTATATTTAAACTAGCTTCGCTCGGTATTCAAACAATTAAGTTAAAAATTAGGTTTTTTAATTTCATCCCTAGTGCGTATGAGTGTTATATTTTTATATATTCGAAAGAAAAAACACTCATACGTACCAATGTCCCTTAATGTTATTTTCATACAGAAACCCGAAGTAAATTTGTTCAAATTAGAAATATGTAAATAGTATTTCTCATTAATAGGATCTGGAATTTCGTTATTTAAAAGGAAATTATGCACCGGTAAATTTGTTTCACATTCAAATGTGTTTGAAGTCCGTCTCCGTACCCACTGTACGCAAATTACATACACATTTTTTATTTTATTTGTATTTAATATAGAATTAAAAATTAAGACAAATTGATACCAAAATTTGTATCAATTTATTGCTTAAAAAGTTTGTTCAAAATTCTGAAACAATTATTAATTAAAACACAAAAAAAAATTTTAAAGCTTTATGGTAAACAATGTTTTTTGTTCTTCTATTGGGACATAAAATTAATAGCCCTGACGGTGTACCGACTCTCGAGCACGCAAGGCGAACTGGAAATTGGACGCGTTTAAAATTAAATTGTAGATAAATTGGTTTCATAGGTATGCTGGTGATAAGCACTTCTTCACGTTTAAACATTCCTATAATTATCTTTGTTTTAATAGTGTTTGGCATCGGCGTTTTAACAACTAATCTTTTGATATTATCAAACACGACAAAATTATATTACAGACCAAACACATATATCACTCATTAGGAACTGTCTAAAGTTTAGACGTAGGAAAAGTAAAACAAATGAGTAGTGAAAAGGAGGCTTGGGTGTTAGTTCTTTAAGTTTCTCCAAAAAATTTCGCGTATTAAGAAAAATGAGAAGTGTAAAGGAGGCAATATAGTAAAAACTTAAAATTTCCGAGTTTTATCAGGAATTTTTTAATTTTTTTTTTTACAAACCATATTCTGAAAATTTTGTATAGAATAAAAAAAATCAGCCAAATCGCTCCAGCCGTTTTTACGTGATGTTATTTAATGTTTATATACATATATACATTAGGGTGGCCCCAAAATAAAGTTGCGAATGTTCCCGACTAATATGAAAATTTTATTTATTTTAAGACTACGTTTCTCAATTTTTTTTGTCAAGTTTCACGATTTTTTTTTTTAAATATCTGTGTTTTATTTAAAATTTAAAAATTGCGTTCTAGTTGGGACACCCTTTAGTAATAAAACACAGTGTATTCAAAAACAAGTAACAGTGATTACTATAAATCGGCACCAATTGTTGTGCATTTTGTATAAACAAATTTATCTGGTTCGCATGAGTTGTTTAATTTTAAATTTTGTATTACTTGAAAATATCAGTAATAAATTCTACCTGAATTCAGGTATAGGTCTAAAAGCAGGTTTTCATATATTTAGTTTCAAAACTTTTTACCGATTCAAGCTATTTTGTTTATTTTTGGACACATTTTTTTAAAACTTTTTTATTATTTATTTATTGAATTTGCCTTTACTAAATAGGCCATACAATGAGTTTTCAAATCTTGTAGCTAAATCTTAAAAAACTATTTGCTCTCAGTTGAGAGAGCCATAATGAACAAATATACATTAGATTAGTAGGGTATTAAATAAGCTCTACAAAGTTCTAGTAAGTAATTTCGCAAACAGGTTCGGATGGTTTTGTAACTTCAAGATATATCTCTTACGAATTTTACTGAATTCATATTTAACCAAAGACACTTCTAAGTCTCTATGGATGTTTCAATTCAGTCCTAAGATTTTTTGAACACATAAGTTAGCTTTTAGGGCTCTTTGTCAAGGCGTTACATACATTGTTCATATTAAATCGGTAGCTTTTACAGAAGCTTTTTTTAAGAACCTGATAAAAATACTAACGAATATTTATCCTTATTTATATTTTATAATTATAAGTTAATTACAATTACAAAATAATAAGTCAGTACTAACATCTTAGGTTTTCAACTTGATTTTATATTTTATATGAGATTATGTATACAGTTTTGTCTAAAAGAAAATGTTGATAAGATTTATGTTTTCCTTGCATGCACTTTTGTGAAGGCTAGTTGGAGTTATTGTTCCAAATATACGGGTTCTTGATATGTTGAATATGCGTGCCATTGAGATTTGAGTCGCATGTGGGGCATATCGCTACCCCGTGGCCTATATTAAGGCGAACAAATGTCGACGTTTCAGTCCTAGAGCCGGATTTAGGGTAAATAGCCTCTTAGAGTACCCACCAAAAACTTTACTTACTTTCTTAATTTTAATGACTTCCAGGATTCCTTATTTTTTAGCTTCATTCGCCACTTTTTTTATTAGAAATTACATATATATTAAATAAGTACTTATATATATCTTATATATATGGGCAACTTCAAAAATTTATGCCACTTAGAATTTTTTTTTTTTAATTTTTTATGTCTGACATCAATGACGATTTGCGTGTGTAAACCGATATTTGAGCATGTGAAATCCGTTCGCGTTAATCATTTTTATTGCGGTTTTAAGTTAAACATTTATTCTATTTTTTTTCCTTCATAAAATTTTAAATCTTTAAAATTTTTTCGTGCGTTTTCAATTTTAGTATCAAGCTCAGTAAAGTCTTCTATTCGATGTACGTTTCAGGGCATTGATACAGCGCTTTAGTTGTCATAAAGCGAAATTTGTTTGAGAAAAACTGTCGCTGCATGCGCCCGGATTGAAAAAAAAATTGCACTTTATCAGTTTAGTCTGTCGCGAAGAATCTATTTAGATACCTAAACATGTTCCCATGCCATGTTTTGATATAAAAAAAGCTTAAAAAAAATGTTTTTTTTTTGCAAAAATTTTCAAAAGTTCATAAAATTTTCGCGTTTATCAATTTTAAAGTGCGTTTTCGCCTCGGCGGTACCCTTTATGAAGTTACTCACATCACGCAATACACTACCCAACTTAAAAGACAATTCAGATTGTCAGACGCAAAAAAGATACATTTTTACAAAATTTACGCTCATTTCTTTTTAGTTTGTGAATTCCGTGATACGTAATTGGTGCGCTGACATCAACTAGATATACCTCAAACTTTATAAAATTACGCAGTTTTTTTAATTCTGCACTTAAAACTCATTTTTATTAAACGGCGCAAAAACCCTATGTAATATCTTCAAAAAGTTCAAAATTCGGAAAATTTTCGTTTCACTTGTAAACCACTTGCATCTCTTCACCCAGCAGCGATATGAATTTTTTTTGTGGATATATCCTCCAAGTCTAGTGACTATATTTTGTATTGGTTTGGATCTGAAAGCTAAAAACTATTACATACAAAGAAAACGGAATGAATGAAAAAACTCTTGCAAGTTTCAAGTCGTTTTTTTAATTTTTCGAATTTTAGATGACCACCCATTCCTAAGGTGAAGACTATTCAACGTAAAACTTTGCACGTCATATCCCTCAAGTATAGACATCCAAACCCTCTATAAAGTTTTTTCCAATACATAAAACTTAACGGAATAAGAGCCAAAAAGAGCTTAAAAAGATCATAATTTTAAAATCCAAAAAAAATTTACTTCAAATGAATAGATTTAGAGGAGTTAGTGCGCTTTCACACGTTTCAATTCTGACTTTTCAAGGCAAGTATATTTGGGTGAGTAGGGAAAAGAGAAGTTACTAGTCAATTTTTTAAATTTTCTAAACAGAATTGAACAAAAACTGGGCAGCTAAAACTGAAATGTGTAAAACAGCACTTAGTATATGATAATAAATCATTTGCAATAAGTTTCTTTAATATTTATTAAGCTTGTTTACTTATTTTATAAAATTTTGTTCTCATAAGTCTACAACTACACATTTTTATGCTTTTAAGTATGTATAAAAATAAGTTATTAATTTTTTAGTTAAAAGTGGCAAAATTATAACGGCTTACTTTTGGGACATCACGAACAAAAGTAAGTACTTTTCCAAGTAGATTTGTAAGTAGTCTGTTGTCGACTTATTACTTATTACTTTTTAACTTAATTTGTAAGTAAAGTTTTTGCTGGGTACTAAGCAATAACAGATAAAATTGGAAAGAAGGTCGTGCAGAATTTCTTCGAAAATTTCACATTGTCGGGTTCAGTTATTGCAAACAAGCTGAAACCTCCAAAAAGTAGTGTTATTGATAATAAAACATGATACAAGCAAACCTAAACATGAAGATCATTTTACTTATAAAGTAATAAAATTAAAAGTTCCTCGAATATGTTTGTGGGCTTTAGTTTATCAAGTATTAAATACAAAGACTTGAGCTACCCAACTCTGCACATCTTCAATAAAGTGCTTATTTAGATTGTCTTTTGTAAATTTTTGGCAAATTATACAATAAAAAATGATTTGGTATATTAACTGACCACAAGCATTAATTAAAGCTAACTTAATGACAATATAAGATAAGTTCACAAAGAAAAATATTTTTGTTTTATTTTGTTTTATTTTGACACTTTTCGAATAAATTTTAGGCATATGTTTTTAAAATTTTGGGTATTTTTGCTTTATAGTGGCTAAATAAGGATATCAAACACCAGAATTCTGTAGCATGCCTGGTTTATAGCGATAATATGAACTGTTTTCCAGATTCCTTGAAAAATATAAATTGAAAAAAATCTATGTAATTTGGTCTCCTCGGTAATTTGAATTTATTTGAATGGCATATTTATCGCCGACACGCTATAGTTTGAATCTTTTGGCGCTACGCTCTATAATTTGAATTATTTTAATGAACTGTGCTTTATGCAACACATAAAATAAATAAAACAATGATTTATTTTAGTTTATATGCGCTGCTTTATATAAATCACATCTTGCCCGACAGCGTTCTATATTTTGAAGTTTAGTTTCTTTACACTCTATAATTTGAATTCGTAATGTGATTTTGTTTCTGTTTTTAAAACAAAAATTAAAATCGTTTGCTCTCGTTAATATGTAATGTCAATTATTTGAACTTTTTCTCTGGTCCCTTGAATTTCAAATTATCAAGAGTCGACTTTACATGTATTGTGTATATCAAGAACTGTATCAAAATGATTTTAAAATTTCTAAAATAATTTTTTTTTTAAATTTCAACTCCAATGACTTTCTCATCTTAGTGCTCAAAGTGTTGTTAATGCAATCATGTAAACATGATTTGTTGAAATTCGCAAATTTAGGAACTCTTTGCTAGTACAAGGTGGCGCAAAAGTAATCCTCCTATCAGAAAATGCTATAAATTTTGCGAGGCCCGTAATGTCAGTTCTGTCAGCAATATTCCGCGTTCTGGAGCAGTGTAGCGTAACATTGTTTATTAACGTGTGTTTCGCATGTGTTTACTACACAAATATCAAAACAGAACTGACATTAGGGGCCTCGCAAAATTTATAGCATTTTCTGATAGGAGGATTACTTTTGCGCCACCTTGTATAAGTTCATATCTCATATACCTAAGTACAGTCACAACCTTAAATGAAAACTCTATTACAATTAAGTTAAAAATTGGGTTTTTTAATTTCATCCCTAATGCGTATGAGTGTTATAATTTTATATTTTCTAAAAAAAAACATTCATACGTACCAATGTACCTTAATGTTATTTTCATACAGAAACCCGAAGTAAATTTGTTCAAATTAGAATTATGTAAATAGTATTTCTCATTAATAGGATCTAGAATTTCGTTATTTAAAGAGAAACCATGCACTGGTAAAGTTGTTTTAAATTCAAATGTGTTTGAAGTTAAATGCCGCCATCCGCCGCCTTACCCACTGTACGCAAATTACATACACATTTTTTATTTTATTTCTCAATATCAATTTGTTTTTCCGAATTTCAATTTGTTTTTTTTCTACTGTTTTTTGGATTTCTAATATTCAATTTGTTATTTCTCAATTTCATTTGAAAAATATGTAGTAATCGTATAAAAGTGAGAGTCTTGTGATATTTCACATGAATTCAAAACATAATTGGTCATAACTTCCAGCTCACTTAATTTATACATATTAAGCACATTACTAAGAACTAATAGACTAATATAAATTTAATATATAACTAAGAATCTTTTTCTTGTCTTTTTTTTTGTTTAAAAAATTATGAAGATGATCAACAAAGTTGGTCGAAATATTGGAAATTAATAAAAGATAACAAAAATTAAAAATGAAAAAGAGTTTTTATCTTTTTAATAAAAGAGACCACAAGCCGAATTAATAAAGTAAAAAGGTTTTTCAAATTACATTTTTATATAAAAATGATAATATATAATGTTTTTTACATATATAGCGAACATTACTTTGCATGGATCACTGCAAAAAATCGAAGGAATAATGAGGAGAGAAGACTGTATGGGTTTTGTGAAAACTCATTTTCCCGATTTTGTAGATAAGAGCGTCTATCTTAAATTGATGCAGTGGCCAGAATAAAGTCACGACTTGAATCAGTTTGAGAATTTGTAGTCTATCCTGGGTTAATATCGATTAACTCCAATCCATTTGGTGGAGTTTTAATAGCGAGTTCAGCGGAAATGAGAGTGCTTTACAAAACTTTACGAAAGTGTTTTACGAATAAAGAGCTTTGGAGTAAATATTAAAAATTCTATTATTGCTTTAAGTTTTTTTTTCGTTTGAATTTTTACACGATTGAAATTTTCTTCAAAATTGCTCTGCAAAATGCTTCAAACTCGTGTAAACAGCAAAATCTCTTCAAAATTTTTTTATATAATAACTATTAATAACTATTAAATAAATAAATTTTAAAGAATTTTTCCTGTTTACATGAGTTTGAAGCATTTTGCAGAGCAATTTTGAAGAAAATTTCAATCGTGTAAAAATTCAAACCTGTTTTCAACAGGTTCGTCCGCAGCGACACGGAAAGCAACAAAACAACTAACGACTTCTACATATTTTCTATTTAACAGAATCAAGTCAGCTGATTCGGAATGTAACAGAAAGTAAAGACTAATTCTGCCTTTATTCTAAATACTATTTTGGTAAATTTGCGGCAATGAGAGAAGAGTACTTACTTCTTATCTTTTTGTATGAATAATTAACATTACAATATATTAAATGATTGTTTTTTTTTAATTTCTTTATTTGTTTCGTATATATGTATGTATATGTATGTATATATTTCATTTATTGTTAAAACATTTAATAAATATTTGCTAATCATTATACATAAAATACAATACAATTCATTTTATTTTAATTATAACTATAATACGAATAAATATAAAAAATTATAATAAAAATTTCAAAAAAATTCAAGTATAAATTGGAACTAAAACCATTTTTTTTTCGTGTTTGTAATAAATGACTCCATGGGAGTAAAATTTTATTGGTGTTTTAATAATGAACTGTTGATTGAATGATTTCTAAATTTATAAACTAAATATAATAAAAATAAATGAAATTTAATTAAAATAAAGCAAGAGTATTATTGTTGTTTACTACGTTTATGTTTAGGCTTGTTAAAAACGTTTAATATTTGTCTCTTTTTTTTTTTTTTTTTTTGAATATAATTTATTAATAAGTTAATGTTTTTGTTTATGTTTTGGTTTTGGTTGGTTTTTTATTTGTAATACAAATTAAAAGGACACAATTTTTACTTGCACTAATTAACATTTAAAATGGATTGTTCTTTTAGTTTCTATTAATTAATTGTTGTTTATAGTTTGTATGACTTTTAAATTTTTTTCTTTTCTTTTCTTTTCTTTAATTATTGTGGTTCACTTTTATTAATTTTTGTTAAAAACTACGGTAAAAATTTTTACTATTATTTTAAATTTTATTATTTTATATCGTTTTATTTAATGAAAGAGATCATTGTTTTAAAAAACTACGAAAAAGATTTGTTATTATTTATGTATTTAAAAAAGAAGAATTATTTGCGTTTTATTTTTTCTATTTTTTTCTTCTTTGCAATATTTGTTAAAATTCTCTTGTTTTGTTTTATTTTATTTTGTTAAATGTATTTACTATAATTATTTTATTTAAAATGTGGCACCTTTTTGTCAAAATTGTATTAAAGTTTTATAGATTTGTTTTTTTTTTTTTTTGTTTTTGCTAAATCTTGCAAAAAGCTACTGTTACTAAAAAAGTGAGTGTCAAACACAATTGAAGCGTTAAACTGCATGTACAGAAGTATATTTTTAAACTACTGTTTCGATTAGTACCAAACTTGTGCTATAAATACTATAAAGAAATGTCTACAATATTGTAAAATTTGAAAAAAAAATTTGTAAATTTCACAAATAAATGTATAAACAATAAACAATATCGACTTTTTAATTCTTTTACTCTACCTAAAAGAAGCAAGTTTTATTGACATTTTGTTGTTTGAATTAAATTTTTACTTAAACTAGATAATTATGGCCATAAAAACAAACTCTTTAAAGTTTTATTAAACCTATAAAACAACAAGACCGTTTATCGCTTTAACGCTTCAATTGTGCTTAAACACTCATAAAGTCCAACTGCACTACCTGACCTGAAATCCCCAAAACTCTGTTCTTCCCCCTCTACAGTATACAGCATGATCGCTCAATTTTCTTCTCTGTCTTACCGGGCATCTCCTGCAGAGCGATCTCCACATGCTTACGCGCCAGCCAAGACTGTTTTTGCAAACGATTTATAACAATACGATAAGCTCCGATAATATCACTACGTGGAGCATTTTGTGAGGCCTGCTGTAGCATGTCACTTGTAATGCCCAACTCCTCGAGAATTTGTCTGGCCTCTGATTCCAGTGGCTGTACCTGACTCATATCTTCCGTGGGAGTGGGAAACATTATAAAGTGACCATTTTCTGCATCATAATTCTTAAACAAGGGACAATCTGACGCTAATACAGCATTCCATTGTGACTTGTGGTTACTCAACGAACCATTTGTTAGTTGTTTTTCCTTTTCGGTGGCCTCCATGGGTCCCACCTTTTTCTTGAGCGTGCCACATAGAAACGATCTTTTGGGTGTATTAGTTTTAGACTGTTCCTTAATCACCTCCAGCGGTATATCGTTGGTTGTCAATTCAATGGGCTGCAGGAAATTGTCCACAAAAAAGCCGTCTGTGCGTTTGGTATTCATATTAATGGGTGGTTTGTTGGTCAGTTCCATGTAGCGCTCACGCAAAGAGTATTGTTTGCGCATGCGTCTCGATTTAGAGCGTACCCAAAAGCCGGAACGTTTGACCGGCTTAGAGCGCAAGTTAATTTCGTGTTGCATTAAGTCGTTGCTTAATTTTGGATGGGTTACAAATTGGCTATTGAGCATATCATCGATGGTGGGTCGGCGCGCTGGTATATGGATTAATATGCGTTCTGTAATTTCAAAAATAACAATAATAATAATTTAATTTATAGAAATTATATCGAGCCATTACCGCCAAAATAATGTATCCCACACCATAATCGATTGTTGTTTTTTTATCGAAATCGATAGTTCAACATCATTTAAAATTATTAAAATTAAATGTATTACACAAAACAATATTTACATTATAAATTTTAAAATAATGGCTTTATTCAAACTGATTTTATTTAAAAAAAACCTTCCCCTGTAAAATTTTGAGTTTGTGGGATACATTTTTTTCGGCGGTTATGGCTCGATATGTTTTGTTAGCAATCTTTGAAAGAAATTTATAAATTCTCCTCAACTTACGTATTAGTCTTATACATGGCAGACTTAGTTGTCCCGGCAATAAATAGTCGCCCTTTAGTATGGCTGCTTTTAAGCCGGGTATTGTTGGCGCTCGAAATGGCATATTGCCAACCACCATAAAGTAAAGCAGTATACCTAAAGCCCATACATCCACCGGTGCTCCAATATAATGATCATCAGAAAATAGCTCCGGTGCTGCATATGGTGGTGAACCACAAAATGTGTCCAGTTTTTGATTGGCACCTGAGATAAAGGTTTGTAACATTGGTAAGTTAGAGGGTGCTGTACCTTAATTGATGAGTTGGTGTTCGTGGCCTGGGTTCGATTCCCAACCGCTAACACTCAAATCTCATCAGTTTCTGATAATTATTAGTTTTCAATCCTATCATCACAGCGCCCTCGGTGGTATAACATTGAAACGCCACCAAAGTAAAATATTTAAATAATAGCTATAAATCAAGCTCTGATCAATGCGTCTACTCACCACCAGAGGCGCTGCAATATTGTATTACGAATAAAAACATAATGCCCAATTACATTGTTATCATATGAAAAGTTTTTCTTTCCTTTCACCACCTATTCTTCTCCTACCTATCTCCTATTCCAACGAAAGTAACACAATTAATTAATGCTTTGGAGTCATAGAGCACTGCTACACGTTCAATAAATATCAAGATATTTCCAGTATCACGATATTTATTGAACGTGTAGCAGTGCCCTATGACACCAAAGCATTTTTGCTTGTCGGTTTTAAAACCAATTCTGACAATATTGGTTTCTATGACACCCCTGAATAAATATACGAGTATAGGCATATTAATTGTCTGAGTCTTACTTCTCTTTAATAGAATAATGCTAAATGTATTCAAATTTAATAATTTGCATTGAATTAAGCCACAGTGAAACCAGTAAACTTCATTAATCTGCTAAAAATTATTTTCCGAATGTTCAATTACTAAGACTACAAGACTCCCGTAAAAACTTTTGTGTAGTTCTAGACTTTATAACAACATATTCAAACTTCATATTAAGCCAATAATCTTAATTATCTTCGTTACAGATACCTCCTTCGCTGTAAAAAACATCAATCTCGGATAGCAATCACAATAATATTCGAATTTTTCGTGAGATAACCCCAGTAGCATACATCTAGGTTAAAGGCTGGTTAGGTAGTAATTACTTTTAATTTTACAAGGGCGGTTCGGAAATTTCTTAGCCTAGAACAGAAAGTGCAGTATAAACAGAAAAAGTTAAGTGTTTTGGAAACCTACATTTGTGCTATAAACACATGTTAAATTTCTTTTCGAACTGGCAACTCCTTCATATAGAAACAGGGGGGTTACTCTCTATTGTGATGCGAAAGAAAATTAGATGCATAAGAGTATCAATTTGTACGTTTATAGCATCGAATTTGCTTTCGCATCGCAATAGAGAGCAACGCCCCAGGTCTTCAAAAAAGATTTTTTAACAATAGAAAAAATTAGAAATTCGTGGTGTCAATAAATATTTAAATAAAAAAGGTTTATCGGGACGAAAAATTTATAATGATATTTTTTTTATTGCCTTTAATTATTTATTGAATCTTCATATAATGAAATGACAATAAGTTTTCAAATCTTAATACTAAAAAGAAAATAATAAGCCCAGCCAGTGCTAGACAAAAATGTTTATGATACTAAAAAAATTTCACATCAACTGATCCAGTCATCTGTTTTGCGCTTGAGCTCTCAACCGATTGTGACCACTAAAGTTAAGGATGTCTCGTGCAAGTGGGATAATGATATGATGAATGTGTTGGGTGAAAGTGCTCCTTCATATGCAACAGTAAAAAATTGGGTTGCTGAATTTAAACGTCCAAAAACAGCAACAACAACAGAAAATGTAACCAAACTGCATGATATGGTATTAAATGACAGACGAATAAAAGTGTGTGAAATAGTCAATATCATGGACATCTCAAATGATCGAGTCCATTTAATTTTGCATGAAGAACTACAAATGAAAAAGCTTACTGAAAGATGGGTGCCACATTTGTTAACAGTTGACCAAAAACGCATAAAAGTTAAAATTTCCCAAGCTTGTTTGGATTGTTTTAAGAAAAATAAAATTGATTTTAAGCGTCGTTTCATAACTGTAGATAGATAAGACATGGATCCACCACTATACTCCAAAGACAAAAGAATAATCCAAGCAATGGACTGAATCTAGAGGAAATGCCCCAAAGAAGGCAAAAACAATTCAATCGGCTGGTAAGATTATGCCAACGGTTTTTTGTAACTTCAATGGGATTTTATTGATTGACTATCTGCAAAAGACTGACACAATAAATTCAGAGTACTATTGCAACAAATAATTTGGATCAATTAAATGTAAAAATTCGATAAAAAATGTCCTGGCTTACAACACAAAAAAACAATTTTTCATCAAGACAACATACCAGCGCACAAGACTGTTTTAACAATGGCTAAAATCAACAATTTGAAGTACGACCAGCCACGTTATTCTCCTGATTTAGCTCCCTGTTCCTTTTTTACCTCAAATTACAGTTGTAGATCACTATTTTGAAGGACTTGAGGAAAACTATTTTATTGTATTGAAGTTTCAGGAGATTATATTGAAAAATAAAAATGTTTTTTGAAAAAACTAACTATGTATTCTCTTTCTGTGCTGGGCTTAGAAGTTTCCGAACCGCCCTCGTATGATACTAAATTTTATTTACAATTTGAAACCTTAATAACTGAAATACAAATCATAAAACAAAGCAAGTAAGAAGGTAAGACCTCTTGTACTCTTGTTTACATTCTATCTTATTTACTTAATACTCCCATTACTACGTGTGATAAACAGCACACGAGTGATAAGTACAACTTTTCTAAATATATACGTGAAGTGACATGGGTCTTATTGCTTATTTACCTAATGCAAACATGCGTCTTAATGTAAAAAAGATACATTTCTACAAAATAAGAAAAAAAAAATAGAAAAATTCCCCCTTATTACCACAAGTCGTTGTCATTGCCATCGTCAATTTTTAGCTGCACATTCACATTTAGTGGACGTCGAGGTCAACTCGTTTACAAATCGGTATTAATTTAGGAGTGTGTCTTGACATATTCTCGTTGTTTAAAAAAAAAAAACGTTTGTCAACCCATGGTGCAAAAATATTTCTTTTGACATTAAATTGTAAACATAGTCAGTCAGCTGGGTTAGTGCACTCACCTTGCATGGTTACACCATGGTCATCCCTTTTTATGTTGATATTTAATTTGAATTAATTTGTTTTTTTTTAAATTTTCGAGAAAAAATTTTATTTTTGTTTGACACCAGAGAAAGTAGTGTTGAAGAAAAAAAAGAAGTGCTTAAGCTTCAGAGGAAAGTTGTTTTTCAATTTGCCAGACAGCACGTAAGTAATAAAACAATTTGCTATGTAGTTGTGAAAATTTAAATGAAAGACCTAAAATTATGTTTATTTGTATAGATTTCTTAAGTATTTTTGCTTTAACAAAGCGGCATTTGATTTTGCTTAAAAAACATTCAGACTTTAATGAAGAACACAGCTTGCTCAACATCAACCTCTAACACGCTAAACTTAGTGACAACAATAAGGTTCTTAGGTCAAGGCTCATACCAATCGAGTGTTGCTAATGACTTTCATCTTGGACTAGCAGCACCGGGTGGTGCTCTAATTAATTGGAATAAACTCTCGATGCTGCGGAAACAACTATCTTGTTCTAAAATATGAAATGACAGAAGAAAAAAAGGCTGAATGCAAGTTGTATTTTTTTGAGAAGACGGACTCCCCTGGTGTTATAGGGCACTGCTACACGTTCAATAAATATCGTCATATTTAGATAGCACGCAATCCATTTTAAAGTATTGATGGATCACGAGCGAATGCTACATATTCAATATTTATTGCGTCAGTATTTATGTTATTTATGTGCTATGCGGGTCGTTTGTCAATATCGGGAGAAAACCAAAAGAAAGCATGGCGCCAAATTACCGCATTCGTGATCGAATGAGCTATCGTATCGAAAAATGATTTCGATATCGAAATTATGATAAAATGTACTAAATTTCTTGCTCGATATCGAATGAAATAATCTCAAATAAGAAAATTACGATAAATTTTACTCGATATCGAATGCGGTACTTTGGCCCCTGTTTAGCTATTCTGCTTGCTTTTTCATTGAAGACAAAAGTGGAAACAAAAATTTGGATCAAAAAGTGGGTTGTTGGAACGGAAAAAATATACGCACTTAAGTTTAATGGACACAATTATTATTATTTGTTACTTTTTACTGACTGAAAATGCTACACGTTCCATATTTATCACGAGATCCATGATCATTCATATTTTAGACCATTCTGCGATATGGATCGCGATCCATCAATATTTCATGCTACACGTATCATGATATTTATTGAAGGTTGCTTAGACGTCATCAAAATATTTACTATAATGGAACTTTAAAATAAAAAAAAAAAATAATTTAAATTACCTTCATTGGTTTACGTGGGAGTTCACTACGTGCAAACACTTAAGTAGAGTCGAAGGAACCCCGTTTTCCCTTCATACTTTGAAATGTTTTAATTTAGAAATTTATTATTTTAAATAATTGTCTATCTAGCCTTACATTTTGCCAACCCTCACCATCTCTAATTGGCGGTCATTTTGAATTTAATTTTGTGGGTATATCGTCCCACTCTTTTTTGAAATTGTCAGGTGTTGAACTCCTCTGAAATCTTTTCGCAAATCCTTTCTCAAGTTGGTTTAAAGGTATTACTTTTATGCTTTTCCATTTTCCACCTTTTAATTGTTAAAATATTTTTACATATAAATTTTTTCCCCAATTTCACTTGACGACGCTAAAAACTTTGTGGACAAAAACAACTTAAATTCGAGTCAACGTTGGCGTAAAATCGACTTCATTGATACAAATTCTTCGGTTATCGCCAATATTGACGACGGCAATACCATGACTGTTGGCTTTCATAATAAGGGGGATTATAAATATAAATAATATGTTCAACTAAAAATTTAAAAAAATTAAATTTTTTTTAACAAAAAAAATTATTTCCAAAAAGACTGCTCTTATTAAAAAAAAAGATAAAGATAAAGATAATTAAATTAAGGCTATTTTTGTTGTCGAATTTCGGTTTTTTTTTATTTAATTCAATAAACTAAACAGTTTTTGAGTTACACGAATATTTAAAATCTATATTATTATTATTTATATTTTAAACCTCCCTTTTTTAAATAACTCTATATCTCGAAAACTAGAGCTAACTTAAAAAAAAAAACGGTTAGCAGCACTGGATTCACCGTATTCGATTTAGCTTTACCCACTAGGTGCCCTGTTTGTCGATAAAAAAAGTGTCAAATTCGAGCACACTGTTATTATTGTCGGTAGGCAGAATTAATATTTACTTTCTGTTCCGTGCCGAATCACGGAAGTCGTTAGTTGTTGTGTTACTTTCCGTGCCGTTGCGGACAAACCTGTTGAAAACAAAAAATTTGCTAAGTAATTGCAAGTGACAAGACAAAACATCTGACATCTATCCTATTTTGGTTTATTACAAAAAATGATCAATTTCTTTTAATTTAATTAAGTTTTTGTATAAAAGTTATAAAAATATAAAAGATAAACGATGGATGACGAAAAACTCATTACTTTTAGTGGAAAGTAATGACATATTGTACAATAAATTCCATAAAAACCATAGAATACCTGAAAAGAAGCGAGCAGTGTGGTCAAACATTTCGGAAGAAATGGGAATACCTGGTAAGCTCAATGAATTATTACCAACTAATTATTATTATTACAAACTAACAAATAGTTTTCAGAGTAACTTTGTATGAAGAGGTTGACATACCTAAAACGGCTGATAATTTAACAACAAAACGACACAGAACAGAACAGCAACAGAAAGTAAAGACTAATGAAGCCTTTATAATGCACTTTGTCTTTGGAGTAATTTTGCATTTTATGAAAATTGTAGAATGAAAAAAGAGCCCAAGAAATTTTGTTTTTATACACTGAAACTAAATTTCATTCGTTAATATTGTAAAATATACTAAAAATAAAATAATTAATAATTACCCCAAAAATCTCATACAAAATCTATGTGGAAAAATTTTCTAAATATTACAAAATTTGAAGTGAAAATCCATTCACATATTTGGGGCAATTATTCATAACATTTGGGGTTATTTTTTATAAAAAAAAAATTAGAACTAAATGTTATAATGCAATTTGAACCCAAAATTTGGGACTTTTTTAAGATTTTTTCTTTGGGCCATTTTACCTGGGACCATTATTGGACCAATATTGTCTTACAAGATTTCATCACAACTAGCATTTATTATATCTACCATATGTCTAAAGCATTTGTTTTGTCATTAAATCTCAGACAGATACATTACACACAGTTACACAGTCACACATAAATCGACTATAAAATTTATGTGCATAAAAGATTCTGTTGGGTTTTTTGAGAGTAATTTCAATTTGAAATTATTTACACTTTGGAACGAAAAATATGAACAAATATGGAAATTCCTAAGTACATATACATATATAAACAGCCAACCATACTTACCATTAATTAATTGTGTGCTAAAGCCAAAGTCAGCCAGTTTCAAACGATCCTCCGACAAGAGTAATACATTCTCAGCCTTAATGTCACGATGTACGTAACCCAAACTGTGCTGTTAATATGATAATTTAAATAAACAACAATAGCAGCAGCAACAGCAGGCAGGAACAGCAACAACCAAGTCAACAGCAATAAAATAAACAAATTAATAAACACTTTATGGTAAAAGACATGAAATACAGTGAAATCTGATAATACAGGACACAAATTAAATTATTCTTAAAATCTGTTTGGTCCTTTATTAAGAGATTCCCCTGCTCACATTGGCTGCGGCTATTTTTGCTTCAGCATACATTCATGTGCCATAAGCTTAAAGAGTAAATTCCTGTTCATATTTAAACTTACCATGTGTTTCACAGCCAATAACAATTGTTTGAATAGTGGTGCGGCATGTATTTCACGTAATGGACCACCTTGAGTGATGTGATTATACAACTCACCACCACGTATCCATTCGGTGACTAGATAAACACGACCCAAAGTTTCGACTACTTCGAAAAGCCTAGAGGGAAAATAAAAACAAAAATAGAAATAGAAACATAGCAATAACGATAAAAACTAAAATAGAATTGAGGCTGTAATAAATAAGACCCACACAGACGCATAAAAATACAAAAACATGTGCGCTCAATATGAAGGACAAAAAAAAACTCATACATTCACAGACAAAATACATATGGAGCATTTCCCGGCAAAAGTCTAAAATATGTGTGAGAGTGTTGTAGCAAAGAGCAAACAGGATGTTGTTAAATATTCTTGTGAATGTAAAAATATGCGCAGGAGTTTGTATGGAAGTGTGTTACTACAAAACGCACAGATTTATTTAGACTTACAGTAGAAGACAAACAATTAGCACTCATAGATTATCAACATCCTAAGTTTGGTATATTTAATATTTATCTATCTTCAAGTAGTCATTGTCAGTCAAAAATTTATAACAAAAATGTAGTAAGAAAGAAAATATTGTAATTAATTTGATGTTATTTTGAATGAAATCCTTCAAAACATTTTTCGAATGAAATATTTCAAACATATTTCAAATTCTGATAAATTTTTTTTAGTTTTTTTCAAACCTTTTAATAATTAAATTTAAAACTCGATAATTGGTAATTTAATACCGTGTTCACATATGAAACTTAATTGAGTCAATATTCTGTTATTTGACAATATTATTTTAAGTGTTCAAGCATACGTAATTATCGGCTTGCTCAATAATCATTTGACAGTTGGAAAACAATACAAAAAATACTCTAAATGGTTGTTGTGTTTCTATGTAAACAAACTTACCTTCTCATTGACTTTTCAGTGATTTCTTTTGTTTTCTTTCGTTGACATTTGCCATTTTATACAATTTTGTTCACTAAACACAGTTGTGAACAGTGTTGCATTCGAAATCTTACTCAATATTATAACAATTTCGTACTTATTGCGCAATAATTAATTGAGATTTAATATGGAATATTGAGCTCAATAATGGCGTTAATTGCAATTAACGCAATTAAGGTGTATATGTGAACACGCTATAAGGTTGTTTACGCCAAAACAACACTTAGCGATTCTCCTTATTTTCCATACAATTCCAATTTGCCTTAATGTATATAAATGCAGAAAGCTATGTATTGCAGTATACTTCCACTTGTCACAAAGTGCTAAATACAATGGCAATGTTCTAAAAAATCGCAAATACTTGTTGTCGGCTAGATACAAACTAACCGTTCAACTATTCACTTCATTCTCCTTTACTGGTAAGAAATCCATCATAATAATTTAAATAATTTAATAAATAATAAGAAAAAATTCCAATTTCCTTGTTTTCTTTCATTTCTTTTCATATAGTTTGTTAAATTGTTCTGAGTATCAAATTCTAAACGATTTGGTTTCGGCTCAGATAGTTTGATAATCTCTTCCAATTGTCCATCCACTTTCAAGAGCTTTTCAGCTAAACAAAGGTATTAAAAAAATTCCCAGGCCATTAGCATGTTTCAGGCCACGTGAATAAGAAATGTAGGAAAAACTTTTAAAAATGTTGGGAAATATTCTAATAAAAGTATTATTTACTTTATTTTTATTCACAGCTTATTTTAAGCAGTGAATTTTTTTATTTTCAAGGCTTCATTAAAAGAAAAATAAAAGGAACTTAAAAGTGAAATTTAAATGATTTGAAAAGAAAAAATTTAAAAATGTAATAGTCTAAAGGTACGGTCACACTTGGCAAATATTTACTCACAAAAGCGTAACCACTTGATTTAGCACAAATTTGTTTGATATTGTTTACTCTTGCAAGAGTCGGTCAAGCCGGAATTTGTTAGGATACGTGCATAAATCAAAGATTTATGACCAATAAACCCCTATTTCTGGAGCACATTTTTATGGCGGCTAGGTGATATAATGGACCGAGTTCAATCACCAAATTTTATCAAAACATCTTTAAAATTACGACCTGTACAATCTGCACAAGGTTTACATGGACAGCCAGCCAGCCAGGCGGACAAACGGACATCGTTAAATCGACTCAGAAAATGGTTCTGAGTCGATAGATAAACTTTAAGATGGAATGGTATTTGTGGGCGTTTTAAACATCAGTACAAATCCAATATACCCTCCCCACTTTTAAAGTGTAGAGTATAAAAACAACCAGGAAGTCACAAAATATTCTATTATTTCCACTTCTACTGTAGCGACTTCACACATAAAAGTAACGATGCATGAATGTTTGTATATAGGCAAATAATATCATGTCTATTTGGAGAAAAAATAAATACTTACCTTAAAATATTAGGATGATGAACACATTCAAGTGTAGCAATTTCACTTGACAGCATACGCAATGCTTTAGCATCTAAACCAGCACGGTCAACTACTTTGATGGCCACTTTGTCTGCAAATATATTTTTTATTATTGGTTTATTTTTGTGGTTTTAAAGGTAGAAACAGGCAACATAAAAAAATGAAAGAAAGAGATCATAAGTTAATGTTTTTGGTTTTATTCTGTGAAAAATGTCATGTCAAATGTTAAAGTTGACAACATGAAATTGTTGTTGGTTTTTTGAAGCAAAATAGAAATGTTTGCACTCACCCCTGGTAAGCTGGTGTACAGCTAATTTGACTTTGGAAAAATTGCCACGTCCTATATCGCCACAAAACCTGTAGAGACCTATGCGACGGCCAATGGTTACCTAGAATTAGAAGAAACAATAATGGCTTTTGTTATTGCTTTTAATAAAGTCTTAAATATTTAAAGGTAACTGTGTATTTTTATAAATGCCAACACTAAACGTCTGGAATGTGACAAAGCAAATATATTCGTGGACTCCATGAAATTCAAAGTTAATTGTCTAAATTCTACATGATTTAACCTAAAACGGTTGTCATACTCCCAGTTATTTTGATATTGAAAAACAGTAAAATCAGTGTCTATCTGGCAGCGATGGTTAATGATGGTTTAGAAATAACAGATATATTTTGGTTATTTTTTTACAAATCGCCCACTGTGCAACGGTTACTTGTAAACGCTATTAAAGAGACTTTATTATGGTTAGAATATTTATAAATTTAAATCCACCATATTTTTATGAGAAAACATGCATACTTTAACAAGTTATGCGCCGTTTGCGCGAAGCAATTCGTCAGAAATGCACAGAATTATGGAAAAACTAATCATGGATTTTGTACCAGCTCACACATCTATGCTTGTGCGTGAGTTTTTGGCCAAAAACAAAACCGTTATCATGCCTCAACCACCGTATTCACCGGACTTGGCGCCCGCTAAATTTTTCCTCTTCCCAAAACAGAAGACACCGTGGAAAGGAAAGCGTTTTGCTACGATTGCGGAGATAAAAGAAAAATCGAAACAGGAGCTGTTGGCGATACCAAAAAGCACGTTTCAGAAGTGTTTCGAGGATCGGAAAAAACGCTGGCATAAGTGTATTATAATTGAGGGGGATTACTTTGAAGGTGGCAAGATAGTTATTGATGAATAAATAAATAATTTTTAGAAAAATTAAAAATAACGGTTACTTTTTAATCAGGTCTCGTAAATTTAAATTGCATTTTTTACATTATTTTCACAAAGCTTAAACATTTTAGAACGGTTACTCGATGACCGTCTCCTTAAACAGTAATTAAACTATAAAAAACTTTCTTAACAGTGAAATTATAATTCCAAACAGAGATATGTATAACACGCACAATTCTAATATAAATTCTGTCACAATAAGTCAAGTCATGGTCTATATCTAAAACATTTGGCCTATAATTTAATGAATATGAATGGCAAATGTTGCTGTTATTAAGAAGAGAATACATAAAGTTGGAAGTTTGACATAGAAGGTCAATTAAAAGGATAGAGAATACGAGGGCGGTTTGGAAACTTTTTAGCCTAGAAGAGAAAGCGCGGTATAAATAGAAAAAAGTTAAGTGCTTTGAAAACTTCCGTCTGTGCTATGAACACATGTTAAATTTCTTTTTGATCTGCCAACTCCTTCATATAGACACAGGTGTTCAAAAAATATGCATACGCGATTTTTTTACAATGGAAATATTAGAAATTCGTGGTGTTATTAAATATTTAAATAAAAAAGTTTTAAAGGGACAAGATATTCATAATGATATGGTGAATGTGCTCCTTCATATGCAACAAATTGGGTTGCTGAATTTAAACCTGGTCGTTGAGGATGAACCAAGTTGTGTACGCCTAAAACCAGCAACAACAACAGGAATTGCAGCCAAAGTGCATGATATGGTATTAAATGACAGACGAATAAAAGTGCGTGAAATAGTCAATATCATGGACATCTCAAATGATCGAGTCCATTTAATTTTGCATAAAGAACTACAGATGAAAAAGAATTCTACAAGATGGGCGCAGCATTTGTTAACATTCGACCAAAAAGGCATAAGAATGAAAATTTCTTGTTTGAATCGTTTTTAAAAAAATAAAATGGATTTTAAGCATCATTTCATAACTGCGGAGGAAACATGGATCCACCACTACACTCCAGAGACAGAAGAACAATCCAAGCAACGGACTGAAGCTGGAGGAAGTGTCCCAAAAAAAGGCAAAAACAATTCAATCGGCTGGTAAGATCATGGCATCGATTTTTGGGACTTCAAAGTTATTTTATTGATTGACTATCTGTAAAAGGTTAAAACAATAAATTCAGAGTACTGTTGCAACATTTTAGACCAATGAAATGTAAAAATTCTTGAAAATCCACAAAAATGTTTTAACGATGGCTAAAATGAACTTATTCTCCTGATTTAGCTCCCAGTAATTTTTACCTGTTCCCAAATCTAAAAAAATTCGTAGCTGGCAAGCGATTTACCTCAAATACAGATGCAATTACAGTTGTAAACCACTATTTTGAAGGCCTTGAGGAAAACTATTTTAATCAAAGGATAGAATTGCTAGATAAACGTTGGACTAAATGTATTAAAGTTTCAGGAGGTTATATTGAAAAATAAAAATGTTTTTTGAAAAAACTAACTATTCTCTTTCTGTGCTAGGCTACGAAGTTTCCGAACCGCCCTCGTATAATACTACTTGTCTATAACAGTCGAATTTAGTGGAATCTTCTGGAAAACTCAATATAAATGGTTACATATGTATATTCTGCTTTAAAATGATTTAACTCTAAGTTCAATGTTTTATATAAATTATTAGAGAAAATTTTTCATTTGGCTTGAGTTCATTTTTTTTAATTAATAACTCGAAGAATACCATTGTGAAAAATATATTTTTCTAGACAAATGGCAGACTGGAATGCATATTCTACCCTGCCAAGGGCATCATCAGCAATGTTTATTATCCAAGATCTACTTGTAAACATCAGCTATTTAACTCACCATTTATTGAGAATTAGAGTTCGGGAATTAAACATATTTCTTATTGCATGCTATAAGTTAGAACGAGTTTTATATAAATCTATAAAAAATATGTTTATTTTCCTTTGAGATTTATGTTTGTAATTCATGTCTATTTATAATTTAAGCTCATGTGTATTTTAAGTAATTAGTTGGTTAATTTTAAGGCCATACAATAGAACAAATATATATAATGTCTATGTCAATATCTATTTATTATCAAACACTAATGCTTTACCAACTTTCTTTCTTTCGGTATTACTTGACAATTAACTCACACACGTTTCCATATACTCTACCTACATTCATTGACAGGAAGCAATGGTTGTACCTGGATAAATAGCTCTGCCATTAAATGCCACAAGTTTTTTTTCTCTTGTAAGAAAAACCAAAAGCCAAAATCTAATAGTAGTCTTTTTTTTTGTTAAAAACCACAAGAGATTTATAATGATTGTACTCACATGCTTTGTGTTGTGTTGTGTTAGAGGGACAAAATGATAGATAAATGAATTTTGTTAGATAAAATTGTAGTTAGTTTATGTCGATGTCATAATAAATAAATAAAATGTTAGGTATTGCATTCTAATTGAAATTGACTATTAAATAAAAATACTTTTGCAAGATTGGCTTTTGAATATTTATAACGCTTATAAATGTATAAAATTCAATCAATAAAATGCCATAAATTCAGAATAGTGTTTTATTGTATTGCAGAATGTTGTTTGTGTTGGCATTTATCTGACAGTCAAATAATATGGTATTATGAACAATTATCTAAAATTATTTATCATATTTCATGGAGCAGCTGAATCTTTAGTAATGTAGGCAAATTTAATATAAACATTTTAGTTATTTTACAGTAAAACCCAATACAACAAGTGTTGAAGTGTTGAATTGGAATGGTAACAAAATAGTCAGGATTTGTAATATAATTTAACTACAATTTACTAAAGTTTATGAAAAGGTCTTGCAAAAGGTCTGTTTCAAATTTCATTTCAAATTATTTATCTATATTTAAAAGTTATTGATGTTGTTTGCAGTACATATCTTTTGTTTGTGTAATATGTATGTACATATGTACATATGCATATAAACAACAAATAAATTAATACACATTTACTTCAGTATATATTTATAATTATTAATTAAACACATTACATTAAATATAGTTGTTAGTCTTATTGTCAGTGTTTGTTATGATTCTTATTGTTGTTTAATTGCACACATACATCCTGTTTAAGTCAACACAATGACAGATATTTAAACATAATTAAATACCTTATAGTTATATTTAATGTTAATAATTTTATTTATCCTTAAATAATATTTCATATATGTAGGTATGTATGTGTTCATTTATTTGTTTGTTGATTTCATTTTCTGTTAATGACTTAAGACAATTTGTTTCGAAAATTAAAGCACAAATTTCTTTAACAGTATATTTTATTTAAATATGTATGAAAGTAAA
Source organism: Bellardia pandia (assembly GCA_916048285.2). NCBI lineage: Eukaryota > Metazoa > Arthropoda > Insecta > Diptera > Calliphoridae > Bellardia > Bellardia pandia. The sequence continues at coordinate 47,642,237 of OU696530.1, forward strand.
ACAAGTGTCCGGATAAAAACTACATGTTAGTCCTAATTTAGACGACACAATTTTTTCAGAAAAATTGTTTTCCTTTAAGGAATCGGAGTGAGGGAAAGATAAGACGAGTACACACTAGATTGTACTAACAATTTTGTTACATTAGAATGTGAGAGAAAAACATATGTGCATACAAGTGTGTTTATACTCTTACGCAATTATAAGTATGAGTGTTTTAGGCAATACAATTGTGCTTTGTAAAAATCTAAGAAATTTTAAGATAATAATTGCATACATTTTTTCAATAAGTATTAAGTTGTCTAAATTGGCACTTATGGTTTTGCACAAGAAAATCTAAAGCTTTGTATAGACGGTTGTCAGACCTTACAACGTTGTCCGAAAACTTAAAACTTTTGTCTTCCAATATTGCAATAAAATGCATTGACAATTTACCTTTTGCTAACAATTTTTCAATGTCACTTCATTGCTAGATCTGACAACATTGTACAGGGTGGCGCAAAAGTAATCCTCCTATCAGAAAATGCTATAAATTTTGCAAGGCCCCTAATGTCAGTTCTGTTTTGACATTTGTGTAATAAACACATGCGAAATACACGTTAATAAACAATGTTACGCTACACTGCTCCAGAACGCGGAATATTGCAGAACTGACATTAGGGGCCAATCGCAAAATTTATAGCATTTTCCTGATAGGAGGATTACTTTTGCGCCACCCTGTATGATCTGACAACCGTCTATACATAGACATCCTGTTAATTCATCAAGTTCACTGTACGTATGAGTAATAATTTTAGTAACTAAACAAGTATACTTCACACAGCATTTTAAAAAGGTTTTTTACAGAGTAATTCATTCATTTGTCGCTCATGTTCAGGAATAAAAAATTTGATTTTTTTTGTGTTATGTTCTATTCGTGTATGAAGAGACACGAAATATTTTGCTTTATTCATACATTTATGATATGATTTGTAATGTTTTTTTTTTTCTTACAAAATTGAGAAAATAAGAGAAATTTTTTTTTTCATACATTTGGACATTTTTGAGAATTAACATTTTTGTATATTGTTCACATAAGAGTAGCATCAGGTTTTACTTTGCACTAACATTCAAAAATCAAAAGCATAAAATGATTTTATTTGAAGCTGCATACATGAAGAATGCGTGTAATTTTGTTTTGCATTGTTGTGGTATTATAATTGAAGCTTTGTGACGGAGAAAGGGATTCTTTCGATACAAATGTGCTTGATTATTGGAATAAATCATGTACCAAAGATAAGGATGAGACAAATTGTAGAGACCGTACTGGCTGTACCTGTGGAGCGTTCAACAAAACTTAATTATGAACTCTTTAATTTTGATATTGAAAATAACATAATAGCAAATGTTTTTACTTCTGTTAATGAATGAATATACATATGCACATACATACATATGTATGTATGTACACAATTTCTTATGTTTTAATAAAAATCGGTATGAAACCTACTCAATTCATCTTGAAGTTTTTTTATATTTAATAAATATTATTTAGGTACCTACACATAATTTAATAAATATATGTAGCAACAAAACGAAATATAACATTACAATTAACTTCCCATAACAACTAAAGATAAACAACACAAAATAGAAGATCATTAAAGTAAACCGTTATAACATAAACACATGCATTGTGAAACATTTTTTTGTTTCATTTTTGTATAGTAACAAATAAAACAAACCACTCACATGAATATAAAAAAGTCCGAACATATAAACACCAACATTAATGTGTATGAACATTAAATGAACGCGATGAGAAAGCCTCTCAATTTTGAGCATTGGACATTTTTTACTCTTCACTATTCACATGCGTACATGTACTCTAAAGAAAAAAACTAGTGTATTTATTTATGTGTGCTGAAAAGTCAAAAATTTCTTAGCTAATCATTTTCGAATGTGAGCGTAAAACAAAACATTTGCAAATTTCATTCATAACAATTTATCATGAATGCATAAATTTAAGTGTTCATACATGAATTCTTCTGAACCCTGGTTTTTTATTTTAATAATTCGGTATCTCGGCAGCTATTAAAGATAACTCAACGAAATTTGTAACATAATTAGCGGTGAGCTTCGAAGGCACAAAAAAAAAATAATCACACATTGTAGGTTAAATAGATTTAAGTATATTTTTCTTATTGTTTTTAATTTTTATCAATATTCATCAATTTTCATTTCAAGACACAAAAGTCTTGAAATTTCTAAAGATGGGTGGAAAATTTTTACTAAAATATCAATTACAGTGTTTGACATATAATTAGAAACGATGCTTTTATATAAAAAGATCGCTGTGTAGCTTCTTTAAATACCTACATTGTAAATTGTTTTTACCGTTATTAAATGGGTAAACAATCAATATTGATTTTGATGCACAACACGTTGAGTTCTATGTTAAGTTAAAAAAATATAAAAATATTATTTCCACAATTGTTTTTTTGCTGGCCACGTAATTAGCAAATATTATCATTAGTTCTTTAGTATGCTCTCTACACTTGTTGAGTGAAGATCATATATGTACATAGTATGTACGAATATATAATTTATAACTCTTTTTTTTTTTTGTTTAATAAATTTTGCGTAATTTTGTGAATACTTTTGAAATGAAACACTAAATTTTTTTTATAAGGGAAAGATAACCATGACAATGATATATATGTAAGTAATTTGAATATGCTGATTTAGGGACAGATTGCTAAATGTAGGGTAATAGGTCTGTCATAGGCGTCTGATGATTCAGTCGGGAGGGAAAATTGTACCCCAAGTGGTTCAACATCTTACCACCATTTCATAGAACATTTTTAGAAATATTTTTCCATTATTTTTTTCATTTTTGCATACTCTTAAGGTATGATCAGTATGCTATATGCTTACGCGTCAGATACACCGGTTGAGAACCAACGTGTCTTAGATGAAGCTAGCGGGAAACCTGTTTACATACCCCTTAACCAATGTTTTTGAGCGGTTATTTTCTGATAGTAAGAATTAAGGAATTTTTATTATTCGACTATCTAGCCGGCGCGTAACAAAACACGCATTTTTTCCTCAACTTTTAAATTTTGCTAAATATTAATAACAAAGTAAGTAAAACTTGTTAAACAATAGATTAACTTGTAATAATTTTGATATGGTTTAGTTTCGAAAATGAGCAAAAACAAATCATGTACTCCAGAAATGAGACGGTTTATTATGCAGTGTTGCCAAAATAAAAAACAATTATTGCATAATTGTACAAATGTGTTCAAGTTTAACGTGAAGCACCTGCCAAAATGGCTTATCTTCACGGCGCACTCAAACGCAGGACGGACTCGGCTCGTCAACCGCATTGTGTGTCCTACCAAAACACAGGAATAGCCTCATAGGGGGACTACTTTGTGTGCCTTACCAGGGTCACACAATTAGCAATTTCTCAATACTTGACTGCAAGATCACAGTAAAGATCACCTTGCTTAAGAGATTGGGCTATCTAATCCCTGCCGCCAGTGACGAAGTACAATTAACATAGCCCAGGACAACGAAAAGCATAGTACTAACGCAGCAGTGCACAGATCATATGAGAGTCAAGGACTATGATCTGCTAAGCATCGAACCAAGTCCAAAGACCGATCGATACAACTACTACGAAAGCCCAGCCTTCCATAACTTCCTGAGCACAGAGTTAAGAGTCTCCGCCATATTTTAGCAGCTCTGTTGAGATCGGCAACAGCACCTAGGACAATTTGATAGTCCGAAGTATGCTTACTTGCGTAAGCAATGGGTATTAAACCACAGCCACTGCGTGGACACCGAAGTGACCTCAACCAATCATCAGTTAGGGGACGGTCACCCTAATAATAAAACTAGGGATATGTCCCCGGGCAATAACTGATCCCGCAGCACCAGATAAAGACTCCGGTCGGCTTCGACCTTCCTCTAGTAAACCAGATTTCACTCTATCTAGATTCGAATCCTTGCAAATTCATGGAGCTAGTATCCACCTCATTTCGAACCCTTGCGGGTTCATGGGACTAGTAACCACAGCGACCTTCCTCTGGTAAACCAGATTCCAGTCTATCTAGTTTCGAACCCTTGCGAGTTCATGGGACTAGTAACCATTTCTAGGCCGGTAGTGGGGGTGTGGTCCAGCTAAAATCACACCTACACCTCGCCCCCCGGCCATATGCATGATTGTACAGTTAGGAAACCTACGACACGCAAGCCTACTTTAGCAGACGATAAAGTTATTTGTAGAGCCAGTAACAAAATCAATTTTTATCTTCGCGCGATATAAAGGCTTAAATTTGACAGCAAATAAGTGCAGAAATATACACACGCACAATAGGAAGACGCTTAAATGAGTCAGGACTTCGTGGGTGCATTGCACAAAAAAAACCTCATGTCTCAAAGAAAATATCATGAAGCGGTTGCGGTTTGCAATGGAAATGCTCAGAAAAGATCCACGTTACTGGAATAGAGTTCTCTGTCGCGACGAATCTAAGTTTCATTTGTTCCAATCTGTGAAAATCGTATGTTAGACGTCCTCCAAATAAAGCCGTAAACCCCAGGTACACTGTTTAAACAATAAAACACGGTCTCGGGTCTATTATGGTCTATAGTGGCTTTTATTGTCATGGTGTAGGTTCAATGCTCAACTTCAGCGAGTAATAATACAGCATCAATATAAAAACATTTTGGAAAATGTAATGTAACCATATTGCTTTGAGAATATGCCCGTTTAATAAATTTGAAGTCTTGGTTTTTGGATCAAAATACTGATGTTTGTGACTGGCCACCTCAAGGTCCTGATCTTAACCAAATTGAAAACTTACGGGCAATTTTAGAACGAGATTTAAAGGGCAAAACATCAAGGTGTTCTCAAACAGTAATTTAAATGTGTTCCTAAACCGTAATATAACTGTGTATAAAGACGGAGTGTTAATTTTTTAATTGTTTTTGTGTACATTTAAATGAATGAAGACTCGCTATATTTTCTTCAAACTACTTGACGCTTTTATTTTGAAATTAAAATGAATCCGGTTATAGCCGAATATAGCACTCTTATTTGTTAAAAGGTAAAAACGTAAAAATATTATATCAGAAATTATTTAAACATTATACAACTAAGTTTTTCCCTCTGCATGGCCTTGTATTTCACCTTAAACAAAATCTAAATATGCAGAAAACTAACACATAAATTTCCCTATTAGCAAAAAATATTTATGACAAATCTTAATTATCCTCCTTGTTTTACTTAAATAATCTAAACAAACAAGCAAACAATCAGGCAATACTTAACGACCCAGACTAGTTAGTTAGTGTTGTCTTGTATTTTTCAATTAAATAGTTAGACATTTTTTGTGGTTATATTTGCACTCAAAGTATAATTGATTTGACCATTACGCCAAAACAAACTATGACTATTTCTAAGAAAAAAAGGGTGGATGATTTAAAACAACTAGAGAAAAACTAAAAAAAAACACACACAAAGAAACCACAAGCACTAAAAAAATGTAAATAAAACTGCACACAAAACACTTTAAATGAAAGACAAGAAAAAACCCAAAACCTTGAACTACAACCGCAAGCGAACATGAACTGTACAGAAATTAAATTTGCTGCAACTAGAGAAAAAGGAAATATATTTTAGAAAAAAAAACACTAAATGAAAAACAAACAAGCAAATAAATAAATATTTCTTACCTCGTGTCCGTATCTTGGATCGCATTGCAGAGCTTTGGTGAGCCGCTGATAAGGCGGTGTTGTATTGGCACACTTTGGCACTGACGCGGGCTCTGGAAAATCACCGTGGGTATCCACGACTGCGACTGTTTTTATAGTAATGGTTTTTAGTTGAATTTAAGTGATATTGCTTTTCTATTTTATTCTATTCAATTCTCTTGTTTATAAGTTGTTTTAGTTTTTGTATAGCTGTATTTTTAATTTATGTGCTAAAAAATATGGAATTTTTTCACTTTTATTTGTTTTTGGTATTTCTAACATTTAAAACACAAATTTGCACAATTTTTTTATGAAAACATGTATGTTTGTATGCAAAAGCTTGTTTGGCTGTTGATTTCCGTTTTCCTGTTATGCACGCCTTAAGGTAGACTATGATAAATATAAATGTTTTCTATCTTTTGTTGTGTTTTATTATAATCACACACTTGTGTTTTGTTTTGTTTTGTTTGCACTCTAACCCAACAACAACAACACACACTCACTTTACTTATAAAAAAAACTTTTCATACTTTTTTATGTTTTTCTGTTGATATTGATGTTGTTGTTTTGTTGCTTTATGTTGTGTGTGTGTGTGTGTGTGTGTGTGTGTTGTTATTTGCCAACAAGGTGTTGGCTGGTTTTAGTGATTCTCTTTTATTTGTTCTTGTTGTTTTTATTAACTTAACTGCTGACGTTGTTGTCAATGCTGTTTTATGTTTTTAGATTTCTGTATTTGTTTTAAGACTCTTGCTGTTGTTTTTATGTATTTGTTATTTTATGTCTTCATTTAATGACTCTGCAAAGAGATATAAAAAAAATACATTTGATTTTAAAATAAAGTCATTAAAGTTTTTTTTTGTCTCTATAAATATGTTGTTTCTTGTAATCTCTAGTTTTTCATAAATCATCTAATCAATTTATTACATGTTATATAATGTTAGTCTCAATTTACACAAAGCAATTTTTATTGAAATCACTTGTATATTTATTCGAGAGCATACACACATTTTATACACATATGTAAGTAATACGAAGACTAACACGAATTGCTAGTACAATCAATTGTGTACTCAAGAGGTTATCAGTTTAGCTTAAAGAATTGCTTCATGTAAATTGGTACTTATTAAACCTTAAATTCTATGGGGATAGTGGGACTAAATCTGTATGAAATATTAGACTTGCGTTATTAGAAATTAAGCCGGAGACAGTAAAGATTATAAAGGTACAGTCACACTTTGCAAATATTTGACGAAAAAGACGTAACCACTAAATAAATATATTTGAACTCGTTTATTTAAAAACAAAAACATCGTTTATTTAGGACAAGACCAATATACCCTCCCCATTATTGTGGTGTAGGGTATAATTAAGAAATTTAAATCATTTCGTTTTGTGATTGTACTGAACGGCTTAGAAGAATATTGGTAGACTCCAATCTATTAGGGATTTGTTAATTGTATATAATTATTTGTTTTAAATTTCAATAATAAACATTATTTGAGTATAGAGAAAGTTTGTCTTCCTAAAATAAGAAAAGTGTCTTCTTAAAAGAAGACCTTCTTTCATAAGAAAATGGTTTTAAAAATTAATTTTCGTTTATAAAAATACTTACTAACATAACATACTTATTGTAACACCCTATAACAACTTGGAAAGAAACAAGCTTAATGTTTATTTCATCAGACCATTAAGTGAAATCTTCTTTCATATTTGTGACTATTAGGTGCAAAAGTTTTGTAAATATACAAACAAGTACCCATCAACGTGTATCCATATAATAAGAACCCACTAGAACACTGATACACCAGCAGTGTAGGTAAAATAAAATTACGTTTATAATCCATATTTTAGTTTAATTTATGGATGTGCAAAAAATATATAAATTATAAATAACGTTTAATTATTCATAATCTTACATCATAAAAACTAATATAAATCATGTTATATATTTAAGTGGCATAATTTAGTATAAAGCTGCTCCAAAGAACACAAACAAATAAGGAAAATTCTAAATAGCTAAAGAAAATGCTTATTTTACTAATATACATTTAGGGAATTGGCCATGATGGCAACTTTGCTAAAAATAATGGTTGCTCATGAACAAATTTTTTTTTAAACAATTGAAAAAAAGTCATTAAATTCTTAAATTTAGAAAGATAATTTCATATTTTCAGCTCATTCAAATACATAATTCACTTACAATTTTCTGTTGAATATTATAATTCGCAGTAATATATCTATCGGTAACCTATAGCTGACATTCATTTGATTTTTGCTTCAAATCACGCTTAAATGATAGCAAAGTTTGTTTAACTTTAGTTTGTTTAACTTTAGTATCATTCAATCGCTAATGACTTTGAAACATAAGCGAACAATTCAAAGTATTTATGTGTAATTAAAAGCCCCACATAGAAGGGACAAAAAACAAATATTAATTTATGAAAACACAAACAGTTCTGAGAAAACAAAACAACAGCTCATATATATACTCGTACATAATATTATTTGTTGAAAAAAATATCATAAATATTTCTTGGAATTGTGTTATTTTTATTGTCACTAAATATGGAGACCAAAACCAGAGGAAATTAAAAATTATATATTATTGAATGGTTCTTTATACGAGGGCGGTTCGGAAACTTCGTAGCCGAGCACCGAAAGAGAATACTAGGTAGATTATCAAAAACAAATTTATTTTTCAATACAATCTCCTGAAACTTCAATACACTTAGTACAACGCTTATCAAGCAATTCAAGGCCTTCAAAATAGTGGTTTACAACTGTAATTGTATCTTCATTTGAGGTAAATCGCTTGCCAGCTAGGAATTTTTTTTAGATTTGGGAACAGGTAAAAGTCACTGGGAGCTAAATCAGGAGGATAAGGTGGGTGGTCAAGCAACTCGTACTTTAATTCGCTGATTTAAACCATTGTTAAAACACTCTTGTGCGTTTTCTTGATAAAAAATTATTTTTTTGTGTTGTAAGCCAGGAAATTGCGTAAAATAGCCAATATAATCGGCATCTCAAATTATCGAGTCCATTTAATTTTGGATGAAGAACTACATATGAAAAAGCTTTCCGCAAGATGGGTGCAACTTTTTCAAGCTCGCTTGGATCGTTTTAAGAATAATAAAATGACATTGATCCACCACTGTACTCCAGAGACAAAAGAACAATCCAAGCAATGGACTGAAACTGGAGGAAGTGCCCCAAAGAAGGCAAAAACAATTCAGTCGGCTGATAAGGTTATGGCAACGAGACTTTTGAGACTTCAAAAGTATTTTATTGATTGACTATCTGCAAAAGGGCAAAACGGTAAATTCAGAATACTGTTGCAATATTTTGGATCAATTAAATGCAAAAATTTGAGAAAAAAAGTCCTGGCTTACAACACAAAAAAAGAGAAGAACAATTATTATTTTTAGTCGAACTGTTAATTTGTAAATTTTTGATATTTCATTAGTCAGGCTCGAGTTCATTAAATTTAATTTTCATTATATTATTTTTACTGAAGTTAGGAATTGTTTTTACAACATGAAGTCTCTATTAAAATTTTATTGATAATTTTTTCTTGGCTGAGCTGGGGATTGAACTTGGATTGAATTTACATGTTTCAAGAATCACCACTTTCTCTCATCTTTGCGTTCTAACCTCTGCACCACTGCGGTGCCTGCTAGCCAACAGCCAAACATCAATCTTTTAACCAGAGTTACCGGTGGTTCGAAATTTGCTGTAATTATCATTTTTCAATTTATGTTGCTTCCTTTCCTTCAGTTTTTTTTTCGTATTCTTTCTGTCAAGACTTTGTCTTGAAAACCTGAATACATTTGTTTTATTATGTTTTTGTTCACTTTCGTCGAGATTTTTATGTATAATACTGTTGGCTAGCAGGCACCGCAGTGGTGCAGAGATTAGAACGAAAAGAATTCTGATGAGAGAATGTGGTGATTCTTGAAACATGTAAATTCAACCATAACACGACATAGCTCTTATTTAAGAAAAACAGTTGTTACACATATGTATATTGACTATAATATAATTCCTTACTTGTTTATTGTGAAGCCAGTTTCTGCATAGGAAGGTGTCTTCATTCATTCTGAAGACAGTTTTCAGTATTGAAAAGTATCTTAAAAACAAATTATATATAAACAATGTTAATTAATTATTAACTCCATCGTCTGTGGCAAAATATATGAATTGAAAAATATCTCCAGTTTTCAGTATTGAAAAGTGGCTTCCTTCATTCTGAAGACAGCTGGCATACAAAAAAAGTTTGTATATTAAAGCCAAAATAATAAAATAATAATTATTAAGCTGATTTTTCCTGTACAAAAAATCTCAAACAAAAACGAATAAACAACTCAATCAGTCCGTTAAAAACTTACAGATTTATTGATTAATGCCACAACTAAATAGTAAGCCAAAGACAGAAAGAAAACAAACTTATAAGATAATCCTTGTCATTGTATTTAATCTCCTAATTTAATTAGTTGATAAAACTTGCCAGCAAAATAGCAAACTTAATTACTGGCGCAAAAAATATTTTTATATTTTCTATCACTGCTTCTCTTCTCGAAAAATCTTATGCAATTCACCAAATCTTAAATGAAATAAAGAAGAATAAATGATAAAATTATCAACTACACATTTAAGATAAGACTAAAAGCACACAGAGCACTCAGTGTTTAGGAATTAAAAAGGAAGCATGAAAACAAAGTGATATATGTAACTCGTTGTGGGGAAATAGCTAAAAGAATTTCCAAAGTACTTAAAGAATTAGCAAATAGAAATAAAGAAGAAATAAAGTAATAAGAGGGACATGATACAAATACAGGACATTAGACAGATAAATAACTTGAACAATAAACAAAGTAACCGTAAGAGCAGTTAAATACAAACATAAGGACTCAAAAGTGGAAAGGAAGTGAATGTGTATTTTCTTTAAACTTTTTAAAGAATTGTTTTAAATTATACACAAATTTTGTGCAATAACATAAAATTATTAAAGCATATTTGAGCTATTGATTGATTGATTGTAAGTAGTTTTTTAAACTTAACATAATGCTACATTTTGTATATCATCCACTGCACAGTGGGGTAGAATCTAAAGAAATCTTGCATTTCTAAAAGGCTTATCCCAGCCCAGGAATATTTAAGTTCAAGTTTTGTAAATGGACCCTATACACAGTCCAAGAGGAATAATTCTCATTTAATTTATAAAAAAAGTTGAATATACAGAATTTGAAAATAAAACACTATTAGACACAAAGAATGCTGATGACGGCTTTAGCAGGCCAGAAAATGCATTACATTTTGCTAGTGTCTCTTTGAATATTTTTGTATGATTTTACATTTATGCTTTCCAACGGAAGGCTATGTGAAACATATAACAGAAATATTCAAAAATAAATGTAGTGTATACAATATATTTTCAAATAAATTGTATATTTAACTTGAAGGCAACTTCGATTAAATTTTTTTTTTTTTAATTTTGTTTATTAATACTCGCAAGAGGAATAATTCTCATATAACTTAAAGTAAATTGTTTGTTAATATAATTTTAAGACAATTTTTATACCTATAATTAGTGTGATCACCTCAATTTTGAGTGCAACCGGGAAATTTTTCGAAAAAAGTACTAAAATCCGGAACATTCAAACTTAAAACCGTGCCATTTTTTATGAAAAAAAAACTTTATTATTCAAGTAAAATTTAGAGAATTATAATGTTATAAGTAATTTGAATTTAATTTTCTGTTGCTTTTTGTTTAAAATCGTATTTATCCTGTGATGAAATTTGCTTCAGCAATGTTGAATTATAAAATTCAACGCATTCGTACTTTAAATTATATTTGAGAAATAGCATATGTTTCAAAGTATCTAGCTTGAGTTGCGATTTTTCTTTTGTCCATAATTTTGCGATCAACGAAAATATACGCTCTACACTTGCAGATGTTGCTGGCAAACAAAATATAAATTCAATGATTCACGCGAAGCGAGTGTACGGTACATTGTTACTTTGAAAATGTTTGAAACATTCCACCCAACGTTGATGTGGTTTAGTAGAACGTGGCTTAGTTGGAGGATTATTTTTATTCCATTCGTTAATTTTCTCTGGGGTAATAAATTTCAATATGTAACCAAACTCGTCAAACAATTCTACAATTAAAAACAATAATAAGTGCGACCTTTAAATTTGTTGTATTTAAAATTGCTATGACTCTTTTCTGACATTATCTAAGAGCTCTTTCTGACGGACCATTTTCGAATGTAATGACCCTCTTTTCTGAAGGTTTTCGGAGCAATAATAATTGTTCTTGTGCTGCCAGGGGCTTTGCAATCTGTATTATTATGTTAATTTTAAAGACATTATGACTATCTTACTTTATTAAAGCTGCAGTGTATCATTCTTATTTTATTTTAATAAATTCATTTAATCCTATTTATTTAGTTTATGAGATTTTCCTTATAAAATATTCGTTTGCAATAAATTCTTAAATTTTATTAACATGCCAAAAGAGTAAAAAGATGTGCCACAAGATTTATGTAAACAAGCAGACACACAAGCTGGCATACATACATGTGATGTAACGCCAAAAAGCATGCGAAAAAAAAAACAAAAAAAGAAAACAGCATTTTCTTATTCAATTTTGTAGTGCAGCAGTAGCAGTAGTTGAAACAAGGACAACAACCCAGCGGGAAAAATAGCAAGTGATTCCTCTCTTAGAAGGCCTTTCATACACATTAAAAATTGCATTTCAAAAGAATGTCAACACATAATAATTTCAAGACCAAACACGAATGGCTTTGCAATTATTGGTGTATATAGTCACTACAACAACAAACATTACTTTACTCACTTTGTTGTACGAGTAATAAAAATTAATAAAGAGAGCGTTTATAATTTTAGTCTTTTATGGAAGTTTATGGTGAAAAGTACGCATGAAGCAGTACTTTACATATGTATATTAGGGTGGCCCCAAAATAAAGTTGCGGATGTTCCCGACCAATATGAAAATTTGATTCATATTAAGACTACGTTTCTCAATTTTTTTGTCCTGGGGTAAATATTTGGTGAGCTGGATCAAAGGATAAAAAGGTACTTTTTAAAGGTTTTTTGATTTTTTTCACATTTCTTCCAAAGGAACTATATGTAAATTTGGTATAATATGAAAGGTCCTTGAGAGGCGTATTCAATGGGTTATCAAAAATTAGACATTTTTTTTAATTAAATAATTTTGAAAATTTCAGACAAAATTTTAGTGTTTTTTTATTTGTTCATAGAATTTACTTAAATAAATAGTTGAAATTTCTTGATTATAAACATCATGCAATTTAACCCAAATGGTTTTTACCATTTTTTAGCTTATAAAATTTACGTTATTTTAATATTAACGAATTGAGTTAACAGAGATTGTCAAATAAGGGAGAATTTAGGTTTTCAAAAAAAAAAAATTAATAAAAATGGAAATAGACAGAATTTAAAAAAAACGGGAAAAACCAAGTTTATCGTATAAAGTACGCATGAAGCAGTACTCTACATACCTACATATGTGATTTTTTAAAATAATGTAAAATTAATTTAAAAACCTTCTGTTATTTTCCTCAGTAAAATTATTAATTTAGCAGACCTTTAATTACGACTTGTATGAGGCATTAGTTGGTAGGCTCTCCAATTGTCCTTCTCAAATAGGTCTCCTAGCACGCATGTAACCAATAGCGAGTAGGCAAGGCATTGACTAACTCATGGCATGCCATGTAAAATTGCAACGATTTAACAATGCGGCTGGAAGTACTTATGACTGACAAAGAAGGCCTTCTAGAAGTCCTCTTTACAGCATCTTATTCCCGCTGGGAAGCAATTTTCAGTTTAAAATTAACTCTTCGAGTGAGATATCTTTATGTATATACAGACTTTGTGTACATATATACAGAATGATTATATAGATACATACATATGTACATAGTGAGGTGTTGCTACTAACATTGTAAAACATTTTCAGTAACGGAAACGGATATAAAGAATAAAACTGCAAATGTACATTAAAGTTTTGTCTCAACATGTGTAACCTAAACAGTTTACACTTACCAGCAATACCAATATGTAGTAATACAACTGCTTATTTTTTTTTAACTAAGAACAAAATCCAACAAGAAAAGTATTTATTGTAGTTGTGTATTTTTATCTTAAATATGACACGCACACATTTCATTTGTACAAATGATCCATTTTCTCTTAAGGAAATAACAAATATTTGCTTGTTTTTCCCGTCCAATTGTATTTATTTATTTATTTACTATCACACACAGTCACTCTTATACATTCAGGGTAAATAAGGTATAATAAATAAAGTAGCATTAAACTTTTAATGCTTTAAACTATTTTTCCACTTAAAAACTTCATTTTATTTCTATGGTGTTTATTAAAACAGAAGAACAAAAAAAGATCTTAAAAAAGTAACAAAACTTTACTTTAGGAATTTGTTTAAATCTATCAGAAGCTTAAAAATTTTATATTTAACAAATGTAAGTGAATAGAATTTAAAACATTTCAATTGTAATCTGATGATGATGATGATGATGATGATGCTTAAGGGCACTACGTTTTACAAAAATATAAAATTTTAAATGTTGGCACTATGGTGTGTTTTTCAGTCTTTGCTTTTAAATGTATAGTGTTAAGTTATATATATATGTATGTATGCACCTAAAACATATAGGTCTTTAAAAAAAATAATTTCTGATGCCTGACTTTCTTGTAGGTGATGAGCGTACATTAGAATTTTTCAAAAATGGTAGGGTTACATGCATGTGGGGTCTCTTTCTAGAATCATTTTTTTTTTTTTTTGGTTTAGTATCAAAATACCTTTTAGAAAATTTTAGATTAACCCAGAGTTTTACTCATGTCATATTTTTATACCCACCACCAAAACAATGTGGGGGTATATTGCGTTTGTCCTTCCATTTGTAAAACATCGAAATAATGCTCGTACAACCAAAATGTCTATATATTCTGTGTCTTTATAAGATTCTACTCATAAGACAATTTAGCCATGTCCGTCCGTCTGTTTGTCTATTTTTGGCACGATAGAGTTTCGAAAAAAATACATAGAACAATAAAATTTTTACCAAACATTCTTTGTACCAAAATGTTTGGTATTGCAAATGGGCAAAGTCCTTCTAGTAGGAGCCGAGTTATAGATCAAAGTTTCAGACTACCTCGATATTTTTCACATATTCTTTAAAGATAATATCATGAAATTTTGCACACTTTATTTTTATTATAGAAGGACAATGGCAGGACTCATACCCCCCATACAAATGTCTTCCCGAAATATGGCTTTATGGTACATAAATGTCTATAGAAAAGCCGTATCTAAACCAAATTCTGCAATAATAAGTTTCATGCAAAGTGAAATCTCAAAAAAATATTTTGTTTGCATCGGTCCATAATTTTGACATAACCCCATACATAGACGACTTCCGAAATTGACTTAAATGCGCATAAATCTTTTTTAAAAATTACTATCAAGTTGAAATTCGACAAGCATAATCAAAATATACATCGAAATCGTCGTACCAAATTTCATGATGATCGGTCCATATTTGACCGTTGTCTCCATATAAAGTCCAGTTCCGAAAATACCTTAAATGCCCAAAAATCCCTTAAATTGAAATTCAACACAAATAGTCCATACATATATTAAAATCGTCCATCTCAATATGATGATGATCATCGGCCCATATTTGACCGTAGGCCCCATATAAAGTTCACTACGAAGAATTACTTAAATGCGCATAAATCTCTTATAAATCTCCATAAAAGGTAATGTGATGGTGCGTATATAAGATTCAGCACATCCGAATATAAACTCTTACTTGTACGTATTTATATTTTAGCTTTTTTTTTTAAATCTCCTATAAATCTCCATAAAAGGTAATGTGATGGTGCGTATATAAGATTCAGCACATCCGAATATAAACTCTTACTTGTACGCATTTATATTTTAGCTTTTTTTTTTTTTTTGTTAGACAAGTAACTTTTAAGAAATCTATTTTCATTATTTTGTATGGAATCTTTACGGGATACATTCTTTATTTCATTATTTTGGCTTAACACTTTTGTTTTTAATTGATACTTTAGTTTATGTTTTTTACGCAAAAACATACACCAATACCTCGCTTTGCATCGTTTCGTTGTGCGTTTTTTGCGTAATTTTCACTGTGCCTCGTTAGAGTTCCGAGGTTGCGTTGTTCTGGGTTCGAGTCTTTAATTTTTTTGAATTTTTTGCAAAATCTGCAACATCATTAGATGCTAAAACGATGGCTCGTACAAGAAGTCCTTGCTTCCTGTTTGGATTAAAATGGTATTACAGATTATCTAACGACAATGCTAGTGGTAATAATGCAGAGAATTACTACAAATAAATTTATTTTACGTTGAAAAAAAGCTCTTCAGGAAACATTGGACCAATTTTTTGCCGACGACTTAGTATTTTCGTAACCTTAGAACCGATCTTCGTTCTTTACATGGTTTGCTATAAAAAATCTTAATTTAACTTTGCATCGTGATTTTTTTTTTTTTTGAACATAACTCTGACGCAAAGTGAGGTATTGGTGTCTATAGTTTAGAACAATATTCGAGAATCAGTTGAAGAAATTATAAATAACTTTGTTGAGTTTTCTGCAACGTTTTCAATACTTGTCTTTACTGAAGCTATCTCTTGTTTCTGGGGTCCTCATCTATATTTAAATTAATTCTTTCAGTGTTTGCTTATTTCCCATCTTTCAAGATAAAACAAAGGGAAACATTTCATGCAAGTGAGCTGCTTTAGCTGCTAAACTAATTAGTTAAAGGTTTTTAATCGAATAATATGGGCTAAACCTTTATTAAGTTACAGCATTACTTAATTATATTTATAAAATGGAATTAAACATTTCAAGAATTGGGAACCACTGCCTGAAAAAAACACTGCTCGTAGCCTTAAAAATAGGTTGTGTATTTTGTTACTTTTTCGCATTGTTTTACTTTCTTCTGAATAACTTTTTACTGCGATTCGTTTTTATAACTGCAAAGCAACGTGTGTTTGTATAGGCGCTGCTTCTGCAGCCATCGCTGTTCTATTTTTCCTTCTATTGCTTGAAGGCTTTAGACATTTTGATAGCCACGTTTCGTCATTTTTTTTTTCACTGTTGCCAGAGATTAAAGTCATCAGGTAAATAGGTTCACGTTCAAGTTTATGTGTGTGGGAACATTGTAAAGGTTTTTTTTGTATATGTAGCAATGTGTAAGTGATTTTTTTTTTTACAGATACACTGCAAACAAGATGCTTAGTTTATGAAAGGGAAAGATTAGAAATTATGAAAAATAATTCATTAGAAAATGAGAAAGAAACATGCAAACAAACACAGAAGCTAAAACAAATACATGTAGTATCATAATGTATGGAAAATAGAAACTCGTGTTTAAGAACGCATGCCAGGAAATAATAACAGAGCAGTACTGTATAATAAAAATGTAACATTTTTTTCAGCAATTTTTGCTCAAGGGTAAATGCTGCATAATCTTTGTGAATAATTTTTGTATAATATTTAAGTTATGAATAATTTAAAGTGTAACTAACCACTTAACTTTACAACTTAAATATAATTGCTCATGCATGAAAACAAGCAATTTTAATAAACTAATAAAGCATACTTTAGGGGCTGTTAGTAATACAATTAATTAAAGCATGACTTAAGGTTGTATGATAATTAAATCAAAAATTTTAATTAATTCATAAATACAAAGTAACATATTAAATAAGCTTTTAATAAGTAAAAGTCTTGTTGGACATTTTTTTGTTTGAATTTAAAAAAAAATTAATCTGCGTGAGAAAAATGTGACTTAGTTTAAGGGTTTAATTATGTTAACGAATTCCTAACTCATACTCTTAAAAATTTATTCAATTTGGGAAACTCACTTTCTTCCGTCAATTTATAACCATAAAATATAAATGCTAAAGCATAAATTTTCTGTTGGCGTTTAAATAATTTTCCATCATTTATATGGATTTTCAAACATTCAAACTTTTAACCCATAAAACTCTTAACAAAAAAAGTAAACAAATAAATTGCTGCCTTTCCTACATCTCTCAAACTAAACTTACCGTATCATTCCTCAACATTTATAAACTTTGATGTGCCAAAAAAAGGCATAAACAAACCGAAAGGCCAGGAAATTTTCCAAAAAAACCCCCCCCCAACCCAAGAATTATAAATAAAATTTCAAATATGTAACCCTGCTACCTTCTCGCCCCTTGTGCCAGCGCTAATAAAACAAGTACATCAATAACAACTATTACAACCTCAACTCACGTGTAAATTTGTAAACAAGTAACTTGCAACAACATTTTGTGGCTTTAAATATTTCAGTTTTTGTTTTTTGTAAATATTGTTATTTCATCAAAATGAAATCTATAAAAATTCTTACTAAAAGGGTTGTTACCTGTAAAAGGTGAAATTATGTGTTGGAAACTGTAATAAAACAAATAAATTTATTTTGTAAAAACGTGCAAGTATGCATGAACAGTAAAAAGTAAGAAAGATTTGTTAGCAGGAATTTTATTGTTTAGTTAGGGAATTCTTGCTGTTACTAAATTAAATTTTTTCACAAAAAGGAGGCTGAAAATCAATTGATAGCTAATGCCATTTTAACTACTCTCTCAATTTGCTGGTTTCTCATTTTAAATAATAACAGGACACTAAATCGCCACAAAACTTTACTGAAGAGTAATGACTAAAAATTTTTATAATTTTTCTCGGCTGAGCTGGGTATTGAATCAGGCACCGCAGTGGTGCAGAGGTTAGAACGAAAAGAATTCTGATGAGAGAATGTGGTGATTCTCGGAACATGTAAATTCAACCCAGGTTAAATCCCCAGCTCAGCCAAGAAAAATTATCAAAAATTTTTAATAAGATTTCATGTTGTAAAAACAATTCCTACATTGAGTAATAATAATTTAATGAAAATCAAATTTAATGAACTCAAGCCTGACTAAAGAAATATATCAAAAATTTTAAATTAACAGTTCGATTAAAAATAATAATTGTACTGAAGAGTAATGACTTTTTAAAAGTGGCAGTAAACGCTTCTGCAGGCATTCTTTTATATAAATATTTTAAGTAAAATAACAATCCAAGAAATGCACTGAAGCTGGAGGAGGTGCCCCAAAGAAGACAAAAACGATTCAATTGGCTGTTAAGGTTATGGCACTTCAAAGTTATTTTATTGATTGACTATCTGCAAAAAGATAAAACAATAATATCAGAGTTCTCTTGCAACAAATAATTTGTTCAATTAAATATAACAATTCGAGAAAAATGTCCTAGCTTTCAACACAAAAAAATAATTCTTCATCTAGACAACGTATTAAAGTGCGACTTGCTTGACCACCCACCTTATTCTGATTTAGCTTCCAGTGACTTTTACCTGTTCTCAAATTTAAAAAAAATTCCTAGCTAGCAAGCGTTTTACCTCAAATGAAGATACAGTTACAGTTGTGAACCACTATTTTGAAGGCCTTGAATTGCTAGATAAGCGTTTGACTAAGTATATTGCAGTTTTAGGAGATTATATTGAAAATTAAAAATGTTTTTGAAAAACGAACTATTCTCTTTCTGTGCTAAGCTAAGAAGTTTCCGAACCACCCTCGTAATACTTAAAGCTAGAAATTTGTTCAAGCGTTACAATACTCATAACGCACACATAATATTATCCTGTGTCGAACAAAAAAATAATGTGAAAATATAATGGATAAGCTTAAGAAAAAATTCATTCAGTTAACATTATTGCTTAAGGAAAAAAAACACGTGTATATATTTTACCCCTCTTCTAAAGAAAAATTAATAAATAAAATAATATGCAAGTCGATTAGTAGCAGGATGTTATTTAACGAATCTGCTTGTTTTTACAGATCGTTGGTGTTAAAAATTATTTTCATTATTATTCACTCATTCTTACAAACCCATTTCAAAATTAAAAACACGAAAAAAACCTTAACTTTACCTTAACCTAACAGTGTAACGAAACAAAGTTTAAATAATATGATAATTGTGTAATTGTGTGTTAGACTGTACATTAAATGATTATGTGTGCAGGTTACAAAAGGCCTTAGTTGGTTGAAGTAGATTCTTCTAGGTTTTCATTGCCAGCCATGAAAAAAGAAATACTTAAGATTAAGGCAGCTTAAAAGGGTTTTAATAATGTTATCACTGTTCACAGTCATTGGAAAGAAAATGTTTCGTTTTTGGCTTCCCTTTCTTATTTGTGCTGTTTGTGTTAAAAATGGAGACAGGTGTTAAGTTAAATCAAATGAAAAAATTATATATTCTAAAAATGTACACATAAAATAGATTAACAGCATATTCTAAAAGAGTGCTATGATTTTGTGCGGCTAAGCTACCTTTTCAAGAATAGAAATTACATAATGTTTTAGCCAGCCAAGAGTAGGCTGTGTTAAGATTTTTATGCTTTTTACTTCAGATACGATATGGCAGCATAAAAACTTTCAGTTACATAAAAATGTAAATGAATATTTAATCATGGCCTTTAGGCAAATTGAAAACCAGACAGACATAGAGAGACATTGAATAAAATTTGTAATTAAATTTATGTATTTTCTTAAAATAGTTAAGATAAGTTTGTAAAATATTTTACACTTTATGCCTTCAAGTGCCATAAAGATTTTAACTTTAAGAAAAACAAAAATAAAAGCAAAAGAAACTTTTCTAGGATTTGAAAGTTGTATGGCTTATGAAATTTGTTATGCAAATGTGTAGGCTGGAGCAAATTTTACTTTTAACATAATTAATTTAAATATAGAAATAAATGGAACATATTAACGGCACTAACATAGATACTGCTTAGATTATATTATTTCTTTAATTAGTCTATTTGTGTAAAATTGTTTATATTTTTTATGATGATCCATTTGTTATATTTACTTTCTATACCCTCCACCAACATAAGTGATGAATGACGATATATATGTATATGTTTGTGATTCCGTGTGTAACACTAAGAAATATTCATCTGAGACCCAATAAAGTCTCGATTGAGCCATGGCCGTCTGTCTGTCTGGCTGTGTAAATCACTCTCACGTCCAGAAGACACAACCAAAATCAACAAAGTTTACCAAAAACCATTTATAGTTCTGCTCAGCAGTTTGCTATTGAAAATCAGCAAAATCGGTATAGTAGAGGAGGAGTTATGGACCAAAATGTGAGACAACCTCCACAAAAATTTGATATTTTTAAACATATTTCTTACAATTTTTTGATATACATATATTGCAGATATTGCCATGAAATTTTGAACACGTTAGTTTTATGATAAAAGAAGAAAGTGTGAGGAAAACAGTAAGAATCGATCCATAAATTCTCACATCCCCCATATAAATATCTTCCCGAAATATGGCTTAATGACAAATAAATGCCTATAAAGTTGAAATATTAATAGAAAATTCAGCAAAAATTAGTGTTGTGTAAAAAAGAAAGCGCAAAACGAAATCTTGTTTTGTTCGGTACTTGTTTGACCACAGACCCCATATAGAGTCCAGTTCCGAAAATCACTTAAATGTAAAATCCACTATCCAGTTTAAATTCAACACAAATGGTCTATACATATAAAAAATCGCCCGTCTTCATATGATGATGATCGGTCCATATTTGGCCGTAGCTCCAACATAAAGTCCACTTCCGAAAATCACTAAATTCGCATAAATCTCTTATCAAAATGGCTATCAATTTGAAATTAGGCAAGCATAATCAGAATTTACAATTAAATTGTCGTACTATATTTCAGGGTGATCGGTCCATATTTGACTGTAGCCGTCATATAAAGTCTACTTCCGGAAATCACTTCAATGCGCATAAATCTCTTACAAATATCCATAATAGGTGATTTGGTGGTAGGTATATACGATTCGGCACAGCCGAATATAACACTCGTATTGTTAGTTTTATAAATCGTTACATTTCATATAAGATTGTTATGATAAATATACAAAATCTGTAAATTATGGTAAGAATGGGTAATTTCATAAATTTTAAATGCTTAAAATTAGATAAAATTGAAAAGCATTTGAAATTAATTATATTGTGCGTAAACTTGTCTATCAAGCAATATATAAAATACTAATAATAAAATATGCTCTAAAACTGAAAAAAATAATGTGGTTTTAAATTGCAATAAACTTAACAAAAATATATGGAAAATATAACAAAATATTTCTAAAGCAAATTACACGCAACATTAATGAATAACAAGTTAAACCGCCTTAATACATTCAAGTATTTTAATTCTAAGTAATGTTGAATCAGAAAAAGCTTTAGCTTATTCTTAATAACAGTAATTCATTACTTAAGCAATTTAATTTATGCATTGTGACAACATACGTCGCCGGGTTTACTTATTACACCTTGCTTAAAGGTTTAGAGTTGTGAAAGTATTGGTTACTCTTTACTCAGTACTTAATATGTTTATGCTTCTAGGTGCCCAAGACAATAAAGTAACAACTAGATAGTTTTCGAATTGTAGTTTTAAGTATAGAAAATAGAGGAGAAAATTTAAAAACTTTTTCAAAGAATGACCGTATATTTTCTTTACTCCAGCTTTATGGAACTGGTGTACTCTGCAAGGATGGCACAATGGATTTTACACCTGTGATTAATTCCATACGACCGCCTACTATCGAAATGATCCTGCGCACTTCTATGTTGATTTATTATGATACAATAGGGCAACTCACAATCTTGTGCAAATGGTATTGCATCGTTGCATTTGCAAAAAGGTGTAGCATATTTTTACTCTACACTAACAAAATACATAGCACGAGCATTTAGTTGTTAATTGACCGCCCTGATCATGCGATTATTTCTATTTTTCATTAATGTGATAGAAAGTTTTAATAAAATAATCACCATCTATAGTCGAGGTCGTGGTGGCCAAATATCAAGCCTTATTTTAACGATATTCATATAAAATCTTAATCTTATTTTATTTTATATTATATTATTTTATTTTTGTTTACTTTATTTTGCAAAACACTATTATTGTTAAAAAAAACCTTATATATCCATGCACCCCAAAAGATTGGCCTGGTACAAAAATTTGGAAGTAAATTATTTTTAGTCAGATTAAAATATTATTCCCTGAATGGCAATCCAAATTTTTTGTACCCTACACTACCATAGTGGGAAGGAAGGGAATGTTGAATTTGTGCTGATGTTTATAGCGCCAAAAAATATTAGTCCAACACCCATTTTAAAGTACACTGATCCGTCCGTCCGTTCGTCTGATAAGCCGGCTGTCCCTGTAAAGCTTGTGCGCAGAGTACAGGTCGCAAATTTGCAGATATTTCGATAACATTTGTCACATAATGTTTTTTCAGCCCAAGGACGGTTGGGAGTGAAAATTGTTTAAATCGGTCTATAATTTCACCTAGTCCCCATACAAATGTCCTCCCGAAATTGCGGTTAATTGGTCATAAATGTTTAATTGATAAACATAGCCAAACATATTTCGCCACAAATAAGTTTTACATAAAGACTAAACATATCTACAATTTTTGTGTAGGTCGGTCCATAATTGACCATAGCTTCCACTGCTCTTAAAAATTTTTGTATCCAAATAAAATTCAACACAAATAAATTTCACATATACAGGAATCATGACAGCTAATTTTGTAACGTTCGGTCCTTAATAGATCATAGCTCCCATATAGCGCCCATTTCTGAAAAACTATTATTACGCATGTACTGAGTGTAAGGTATTATATGGTCGGTCTTCACCGACTATACTTTCTTACTCAATGATAAAGTGGTCAGAAAACTTATACAAAAGACAGAACCCTTTAAATTGTTAACCTCCAAAACTTAACCTCATTGACCCTACTTCATTTTAATTTTTAATTTAAATGATAGACAACTGAAAAAAGATAATTACATCACATTCCACAGGCTTATTATAGGCAATTAATACAAATTAATTATTTATGAGTACGAGCCATCAATAGATACCAAACGTTTCTTTACAATCATTAATCACAGAAACTAAATGAAGATGATTGCAAATAAATAAATTTCCCCACTCCGCCGGTGGCAAACAATCCAGAAAAACTCCTAATGACTTTCGATGCCATGTGCCAAAAATTAATAATAAAGTAACGAAAAGAGAAAACAGTAAGAAGTATTATAAAACTAATCTCTAGGACTTTTGCTACAAAATAAATTTAATTACATGTTTTATTCAATAGTCAGTCAGTCGTGTTTTTCTTGGACAAAACAGTTTGATGGTAAGTCCTCTTACTTAGGGGCGTTGAAATACCGAAGGCACCGTTTCATTTATGTCATGTAGAGGTAAGGGCAGAAGGAGGTAATTATTTTAGTTGCTTGGTTATGTACTCGTATGTTAAGAGTTGTGATATGATTTTGTCAAACTATTTTAGTTTTATTAGAATATCGAAAATAAATAACAAGTAACTGAAATTGAAATTGAATATTTGCGCATTTGTTAATTAGGAAATTGCCAAATCAGGAAATATGTGATTAAGTTCATATAATGGGCAAAACGAGACAAATCTGCTAAAGTATAATTTTGTTTAATATTCTTAAAAATCAAAAGAAATGTGACTTTGAGGAAACTTGAAAATTCAATATCTATTGTTTTGTACTTTTCATTTATTAAAAACAAACTAAATCAAAAACGAACTAAAGCTAGATTTACAAAATGCTTCAAACTCGTGTAAACAGCAAATTTTCTTCAAAATTTATTTATTTAATAACTATTAATAATAGTTATTCAAACTCGTGTAAACAGCAAAATTTCTTCTTTATTAAATAACTATTAATAAGTATTAAATAAATAAATATTTAAGAATTTTTGCTGTGTGAAGCATTTTGAAGAGCAATTTTGAAGAAAATTTCAATCGTGTAAATCTAGCTTAACAATAAATATTTAAAATTTTATATCTAATAACGAAAATTGTTTGACTGTTGTTGATTATGTATGTTAAGTATGCATTCTTCCTTCTTGGTTTCGTTTCAGTTCATCTGTATTCCTTCTACTTAATCGAATATATCCACTATTTTTTAAACCAGATAGCGCCGGAAATTTTTTATTTCTAAACTATAATTTTAATGGGTTTCTTTTAATATTTTATTATATAACTTTTTTTTTCTTAAAACCTATAGTCTCCTTTTAAAAGAAAAGTAGCTAAATACACTACTTAAAATTTCTTTAATTTTTGGAAAAACGATTAAGTTGGCCTTCTTAACGGGTGCAACGGGTCTGATGTTCGTTGTGTTGTAGGTACTAAGTAGCCTCGTTCATCACATCTCGAGTATATATGAAAGTTGGCGCTGAACTTGCTTGAACACCTCTTCGAGAACCTTTTAAAAGATTTCACTTATACATTTGCAATCACTCTCCTAAAGGCTAAATGGTCCATATTTCCGTGA
This sequence comes from Bellardia pandia, assembly GCA_916048285.2. NCBI lineage: Eukaryota > Metazoa > Arthropoda > Insecta > Diptera > Calliphoridae > Bellardia > Bellardia pandia. Next base: position 47,667,472 of record OU696530.1, read on the forward strand.
TACGAACGAATGACAGGTGAGCTCATAACAAAACTCCAACGAAATAACGCATTTCATTTTGTGTCACATCACCAGAGCGGTTATGGCTATTTGCATACATATGCTGTTAAACTGGTCCCTATTGGAAAATAATGTCATATAACATGTTTGTTTACGATATGCCACTAGTGTTTCAGGAAGAAAGTTACCAAAGGATACTTTAACAATTTTATTTTAATGCAAAGAGACAGAGTTCGTTTCGTAATAAAATGTTTGCTGTAAATTATCTTCATTTGGGATTTGTTTGTATTTGTGTAAAGTTAGTTAAACAGCTACTACTCAATCTTTAAGAATATTACTTGCGTTTATTATTGCGTTTATCTAAAATGTTCTTATTTATGAAGTATCGGGTTATTTGCGAAAAGTTAACCTTGTTAAATATATACGTGGCGCAAAAGTAATCCTCCTATCAGAAAATGCTATAAATTGTACGATTGGTCCCTAATGTCAGTTCTGTTTTGACATTTGTGTAATAAACACATGCGAAATACACGTTAATAAACAATGTTATGCTACACTGCTCCAGAACGCGGAATATTGCTGACTATTTATTTGACCAATAATCGGTCGGTGACAGCCAAAAAACATTGGAAGTTTACTTTTGCGCCACCTTGTACTTATATATACAAATATATTTAATTCGTGCATTCTTCGATTGCCTTTTCAAAATTACTAGATTTATTATTTCAGGAATATAAGACTAACTTCTAACGATTTTGAAAACCTGATTAACAATTTTAAGCTTTACTTTTTGGATTGAGCAACAAAATCATTTAACGTCATTTAATATGTCAGAGGCTACAATTGTTCGATAATTCAACCAACAATTTCTTGTCGTAATAATCATCTTTAAAGATCAAATACACAATTTTTTTTAAATGTTTATTTATTGCATATTCATAAAAAAAAATTGGATTAATTCATTAATTGTGTGTGTACATTTCTGCACATTAACTTTTATCCTCCACTGCTTTAACCAGTTTTCTAATTCAGATATATGATATTGTAGGTAGCGAGATGCTTCTTGAATGCTTAGAATAGCAGTATCATCAGCAAATGTAGATGTGTAAGTGCGATTGTTTGTTGGCATATCAAGTATAAGAAAGGTCCCAGGATGCATCCTTAAGGTACCCTGCTTCAATAGGTTGTGCGGAGCTTAAAAAAATCTCCTTTAAGCTTAAATGTTCGACCAGTTAAGTAACTTTCCAATAGCTTATGTGTGTTTACGGGCAAATTTTGTTTCAACTTGTATATTAGACCCTCATGCCAAACTTTATCAAAAACTTGAGAAATGTCTATAAAAAGGGCAGAACAATATTTTTTTTCTTCAAATGTTTTTTTCTTCGATATTGACAAGTCTATAGGTTTGTTAGATAGTACTTGGTTTTCAAAATACTAACAAATACTAACTTGAATGATATATTTATCAATTTAGTCTGAAATACCAAATTTTGATGCAACAGTATTTTGAAATTGTACCAAATGACTCGTGATGGTACCACGGTACCAACTGTGTCTAAAATTTTTTTTTTTTTATTGAAATGATCTTAATACTAAATTTTAGTTAACATTTCATAAAATTACACCTAGTTTACACTAACAAGTAACTTTTTTCTTTTAAATTAGTTTTATAAAATATTAGACATTAAGTCTTGAGGTTTTTTTCTTTTTAAACGTCTTGAATATATATCATCATTGATAAGAAGCTTCTTCGTTGCTGTGGAGTTGAAGTCTATTCGCATGTTTAGATGCAAATAGTTGAATTAACTCGGATACTTTGTTTAACCCGAGATCTCTATGTAAATCGGTGTTCCTAATATACCAGGGCGCATTGACCAAATTTCTAGCAATTTTGTTTTGAAAACGTTGTATAATTTCTATATGAGTTTTGGAAGCACATCCCCATAATTGGATCCCGTAGGTCCAGACAGGTTTAATTACTTGATTATAAATCAGCAATTTGTTATCAATTGAGAGTACAGAATTCCTCCCAATTAGCCAATTTAGTGTCTAAAATGTATCAAAAAAAGTACAATTGTACCATGCTTGCCAACACAGATTCATATATTATTTAACAAAAAAACGTGTCCTAATTTTTACTACATTTCGCCTGTAGTTAAATTTTTCATTTAATTTTTTCTTTGGAGCCTTAATGACAAAAACTCATGATATTATGTTAAGTTGTTATTTCAATTGTTAATGTTCTACATACGAGTATGTTTTTACAAAACTTAATAAAAACGTTGGCTTGTTAACAAATAACAAATTACCCACAAAAGTGTAAACAATATTAAAACAGAGAAGAGCACAGACCAAATATTTATACTGTTCAAAAATAATATAATTGTCTGCATATTAAAGTACTAATGAACAAGAAAAATTATATTAAATAAAAACATTTTGTTGTTTTTATAGTGTTGAACACTTCAATTTACACTTTAGGTAAGTCACGTTGTTAGGACGTTTATTTTGTCAAATTTAGTACGAACTTTTTGTTTTACAATTGTTCTTTAGTGTTTTTATGTTTATAAATACATACAGTATTTATGTCACTTTGTTTGTCAGTCTGTCTTTGAGTATTTCGTTCTTTATGTGACAGTCTTTAACTTTATCTGCTTTTGTATATCAACACTTCACAAATTACAAGACATTCACCACTACACAACACAATATCATACAACACAACACGACCATCTAAAATACTTAGAACAATTGCCACAACAATAACTATAACAACAACAGCAATTGTACATAATAACAATAACACTGACAATGGCAGAAATAATAACGACAATCATTTTTAACAACGACAGCGGCAAACTTGTTAAAATAGCGAAGGGAGGGGGAAGGAGGCAAACGAATCAAAACAAAAAAAAAAAACAACAACTGTTACATTTCTTTCTAAAAGTGTGTTTGAAAAACTACATAAATGAAATAACACAACCAACAACAACAACTACAAAAAAGTGTGTTTGTTGCAGGTATGGATAATGGAGATTTTGAAAATATACAAAACTATAACTAAAAAAAAAAACTATAACCAAAATATTTTGTACAACAGCTACGACATTTTTACATACATACGTTTTTCAAATGAAAGTTGTATGAAAATTAAATTTATGAAAACATTTTAAATATTTGACTCAACATAAAAATTACTCATATTTTTTTATATTAAACAAATATTTGACTCAACATAAAAGTTACTCATATTTTTTTATATTAAACAAATAACCAAACTGACTGACAAATTCAAAGCAAGAAAACAAAATTAATAAACAAAAAATTATAATAATGAATATTGTAAAAAATCTTACTGTATGTAAGTTTTAATTTTGGAAAATATTCATATTTAATGTTTTGTATATTTGCTTTTAAAATATTTCGTTTGCCATTTTAAAAGTTTGACGAAATACACAAATTGCTGAAAATTGTATTCACAATAAAATAGTTGTATTATACAATGTACCACATACAACATCACTTGTAACACCCCGTTGCCACATGAAAGTAGAGTATACGAGTATAAAAGTGCGTGAAATAGCCAATATCATGGACATCTTAAATGATCGAGTCCATTTAAATTTGCATGAAGAACTACAGATGAAAAAGCTTTCTGCAAGATGGGTGCCGCAGTTGTTAACAGATGACCAAAAACGCGTAAATGAAAATTTGTCAAGCTTTTTTGATCGTTTTCAGAAAAATAAAATTGATTTTAAGCATCGTTTCATAACTGTGGATGAGACATGGATCCACCACTATACTCCAGAGACAAAAGAACAATCACAGCTGGTAAAGTTTATGGCAACGGTTTTTTGGGACTTCAAATATATTTTATTGATTGACTATCTGCAAAAGGCTGATATTCGACAAAAACTTCCTGGCTGACAACACAAAAATATAAGTTTTTATCAAGACAACGCACTTAAGTACGAGTTGCTTGACTACCCACCTTATTCTTCTGTCTTAGCTCCCAGTGACTTTTACCTGTTCCCAAATCTAAAAAAAATCCTAGCTGGCAAGTGTTTTGCCTCAAATGGAGATGCCATTCCAGTTGTAAACCACTATTTTGAAGGCCTTGAATTGCTAGATAAGCGTTGGACTAAATGTATTGAAGTTTCAGGAGATTATATTGAAAAAGAAAAATATTTTTGAAAAACTAATTATTCTCTTTCTGTGCTAGGCTAAAAAGTTTCCGAACCGCACTCGTATGAATAATATATCTATGAAAAACACCGAAAAACAACAATATTTTTTTGAATGGCAATTGCAAGTTCATTTTTAAACTGTCGTCAACAAAGAAATTTCAGAAACATATGGATCCAGTATTGCCGTATTGTCAAAAAAATACGGAAAAAAGTATTTTTTTTTAACTCGAAAGTACTTGATTGGCTACTTTTTACTGTATTTCAATTATAAAAGAAACTCTAACATAGTTATAATTGGAGTTTTAAGTGCGGTTTATAAAACCGAAACAGAATATCTTTGGTTTTTAGTTTTTATACTATCACCAAAAAGATCCCCCCCCCCCATCTTTTATATATGGATATATCATTTCGTTTGTAACACATAGAAATATTGGACACATATATTTTTATGATCAAAAAACAAGTTGTGTTAAAAATTATAGAAACCGGTCGATGATTTATCCAAGTTCCCAAACAAAATTTTTCGAGAAATGTGTCTATATCTCAATAACCCTCTTTCTTTTTTTTTTAGCAATGTTCTGCCATGTCACAGAATTTAATTCCGTTCGAAAGTGGAATTAATTCCGTATTTTGCTTCTATAGAAAAAGTAAAACGAAAAATTTTTTTTTGGAATGAAACCTTGAAATTCTTAAAAGTACAATTCCACATCGCAAATTAAAAGTGGTTTCATTCCGAAAACATTTTTCGTTTTGCTTTTTCTATAGAAGCAAAAAAAAGGACTTAATTCCACTTCCGAACGAAATTAAATTCTGTAACATGGCTGATTATATATATTTAATGCGAATTTTAAGTATGTTAAACAAAATATGCAAAAAGTACTAAAAATATTTAAAATATTAGCAAATTTTACATCTCTGATGTGTTCTTCAAACGAGGTGTTACATTTTTACATATTTATTAAAAATGTAAAACGTGCAAGAGAAGATATGTTTTTTTGGATTCAGTTAATTAAGTGTTTAAATTCTGCAATAGCAACCATTCCTACCTTCTAACTTGGATAATTATTTTTTGGCATTTGCTAAAGTTATTTTTATTTCAAAAGATTCTTTGGCTATGTTTGAAGAAAAACAAAAACAAGTTTATAATTAGAGCCTGTTATTGTTGTTTTTATAGCAGAGAAAATAAATTTTGCATATTCTGGGGGTGCTTTAAGTGTTCAGCATAGCATTTTACAGCTATTGTTAAAAACTACACCTAGAAACATACGGAAACATCTTAAAGAATGCAAACCTTCCGCAGAATGCCTAAATATTCACTGACTGATCAAGGCATTACACAGGAGCTGCCGCCGAGGCTTCAGTTGAAGAAAGCCTAAATATGTCTTACACGTCGTTCTCAAGCATTGGACATCTCTGTGACGTTGTTGTGGCGAATTTTGCGAAAAGATCTTGGCCTACATCCTTACGAGATCAAACTTACGCAAGAACTAAAGCCCATTGACCACCAGAAGTGTTGTATGTTCTTGAATTGGGCTTTGAAAAAACTTGAAAATGATTCGGATTTTCATCGAAAAATCATCTTCAGCGATGAGGCTCATTTCTGGCTGAATGGTTTCGTCAATAAGCAAAATATGCGTTATTGGTCATCCACACGTACTCCATGAGTCATCATTGAATCCCGAAAGTATAACGATTTGGTACGGTTTATGGGCCGGCGGTGTCATTGGGCCGTACTTCTTCCGTGATGATCAAGGCCGGCACGTTACTGTGAATGGGAGACGCTTCCGTTCAATTATAACAGAATATTTTTGGCCCCAATTGGAAATCGAGTTCCATACATAATGGCATCGAACGTACTTTCACAGGAATAAGGAATTTCATTGATATCCAAAACCGTTTTTGTTTTATTAAAAAAAAAACTTTTGTAGCGCTCTTATTGAATTGCTCGTACATATGTATGTACCTTAGGGTGGCCCCAAAATAAAATTCCGAATGTTGCCGACTAATATGAAAATTTAATTCATTTTAAGACTACGTTTCTCAATTTTTTTTTGCCCTGGGGTCAATATTTGGTGAGCTGGATCAAAGGATAAAAAGGTCCTTTTTAGAGATTTTTTGATTTTTTTCACATTTCTTCCAAAGGAACTATATGTAAATTTGTTATCATATGAAAGGTCTTCGAGAGGCGCATTCAATGGCTTATCAAAAATTAAAAAATAAATTTTTTAAATTCAAAAATTTTGAAAATTTCAGACAAAATTTTATTTTTTTTTATTTGTTCATAGAATTTACTTAAATAAATAGTGGACATTTCTTGATTATAAACATCATGCAATTTAACGCAAATGGTTTTTCCCGTTTTTTAGCTTATAAAATTTACATTATTTTAATACCCATTACATTAACGAATTGAGTTAATAGGGAAGAATTTAGATTTAAAAAAAAATTAATATAAATTTAAATAGAAAGAATTTTAAAAAACATTGTACCTATTTTCGATGTTATGCTCAATATTTAGACCGCTTTCTAATCTAATCTAAAAAATTGTGATTTAAAAGTGTTTAATATCTATTTTCTTATTGCTGCTGTTATACATAAGTTTATAAATAGTTGCTAAATAAATAATTGAAAAGATTTTACCCAATTGCTTATTGTGCCAAAGAATTAACGCTTACCTGGAAAGAGAAATGGAAATGCACATTAATTAATAATTTATAGAACAAATTGCTAAAAGAAAGAGAAAAAGCAATTGATGGATTACTGGAAAAAGAAATGTAGAGATTTATCTATTCCGTTTAAATAAAATACAAACAGGGGATTTTAATTAATTCATATTAATTATTTATTAAAATTAACAATAAAGCCCGTGGGTAAAAAACAAATAAAAAGTATTAAAGTAGTTCACTTTGCCGCGTCTGTCTGTCATTTGTGTTCTCACTGATTTCTCAATTAAGACTTTTTTGTCTACAATCCTACAGAAATATAAATAAAATAAAAAATTCAAAAGAATTTTATAAAGCAATTTAAATTAAAAAATAATTATTTAAGGAATTAAAAAAAATATTAAAGAAATCTGGTAAATTACTGTTCAATTCCTTCAAAACAGCAATTATTGTTTTGAGCTCATGTTGTTTTTGTGACTGTATGATAAAAGTAATTAATTTTTAATGCAAAAAAAAAAAATACTAAACACCAGCAAATAAATTAAATGTCGCAAAAAACACATAATTTGTTTACATAAATAAATGCTACATCATATTGCAACCACTTTAGTGTCTGTCTGTGACAAAATTTTCTAACAAGTGGCACAAGGTCGTTTACGATTGAGAGCAACTAGAAACTACGTTGAACTAAAAATATGTACATTTGAAGACATGAAAAACATTAGAAATTGCATGCTGACAGGCAGGCAGTCCTAAAAATAATATGTTTTGTTTTGCAGACATTAATTTAGGCAAATAGAAAATATTTGTTAGTTTGAATTATTGTAATTAAATGACAACAATAGAAATATATGTACGAGGACGGTTCGGAAAGTTCTTAGCCTAGCACCGAAAGAGAATAGTTAGTTTTCAAAAACATTTTTTGAAACTTCAATACATTTAGTCCAACGCTTATCTAGCAATTCTATTCCTTGATTAAAATAGTTGGACGTAGGACCACGTTTAAATTCAGCAACAAAATTTTTTACTGTCGCGTAGAAAGGAGCACTTTCACCCAACACATTCACTATATCATTATGAATTTCTTGTACCGATAAAACTTTTTTATTTAAATATTTAATGACACCAGGAATTTCTAATTTTTCCATTGTAAAAAAATCGCGAATGCGTCTTTTTTGAACACCTGTTTCTATATGAAGAAGTTGCCAGTTCGAAAAGAAATTTAACATGTTTTCATAGCAGAGATGAAAGTTTTCAAAGCACTTAAGTTTTTTCTGTTCTAGGCTAAGAACTTTCCCAACCGCCCTCGTATGTTGATATTTTGGCAAATTTATAGCAAAAATATGAATTTTAAAAAATGTATTTTATAGTTTTTGTTAAAAGAGTCTTATGCAGTCATAATTTTGTTTAAATAAACTATTAAACAAAAACTATTTGACATCTTCTCCTTGTCAAAGAGTAGCAAGCAAAAAAGAATTGAAGAGTGAAATATCACATTTCAAACCACAATAAAATAGCTTTCAGGTTTATTTCAATTATAAAGTAAATTTTTCCCTTTGATAATAAAAAATACCAAACAAAATTCAACATGAAAAAAAACACACAAAAAAGTGGGTGTTTTCTGGAATGCAAAGAATTAGCAAATGCAACAAATTTCTTTTATTTAAGCTAAAATACTAGAAAAGACCAGATTACAACAAAAAAAAAATCTGCTTTGAAAAAAACATGCAGTTTTCATAGAAATTTTTGATAAGTGAATCTCTTTTCTGTTACTAATGCTGCCTTATTGCGAATAGTATTTGCATATTGTTCTAGTTCTGCACATTCCACTCTGTAGCAATGGAAGCACATATTAAAGCAAGCAACATGTCATGGCATGTCTCCTTATACTACAACAGCTACAGTTACTTACTGAAGTTGCAATTGCAAATTAAATTCACTTTACTAACAATTGACACGGCCAGTATTATTGCTGATGGCACCATAAACTGCTACCCTTTTAACATTTCCCTTTCCCCTCTTAAAGATTTTCAAAATTAAATTAGTTCCTATTGAGAGTTTCCGTAAGCATGTTTATGCACAGCTACATGACATTTGACATTTCGTTCCAATGTGATGTTTAGTTAAATATTTGCATCAATTACATTTCAAAAGAAAATGCATTAAGGATTTCAAGCAACTATTTCTATATTACGCAGAAAACAAAATCAGTTGTTTGACTCTAAGGTTAAATAGTTAAATTATAGTTTTAAACACATATATACATAGTTACATATAATTTATTTACTACCACTATTGCTATTTATATTCATTTTGTCTTGAATTATAGCAAGCACCTCCCACAATGTACAACCTGCACTAAAGTAATTACCTACCAACAAATTACTTCTCTAGCGTGTAAATTTGCCCTATAATATCTACATACATATCATTTATTTACTTTATTAGTTACTTCACTATTATGCATGCAATTTCTAAACTTAATTGATAGACAAGTTACCATAGCAAAAGCCTGTCAATTTTCATTTCCCTTTTTTCAAAATCAGTTACAATTTCAGTTTCTCCATATAATTTCCATAGATGTGTCATAAATTTGTCAGGCAGGCGAAAAATATTTGCATGTCATAGGAGCACAAACAAAAAATAAAGAAAAGAAAATTGAATGAGCATTTAATTGTACAATCAGTTATAGTTGAAATTTTACTTGCAGTATAAAATAATTTAAAATCCCAGCAAACTATTTAATATCAAACTATAAGAGAACTAAGTGTCTAAACAAGACATAGTCCTTAAGAAAAGTGACTACACAAAACAAAACTGTTTTAGGAAGACACTTTTCTATACGGAAAACTGCTTCGGAACGCACTTTTCTATACAGGAAATGGTCTTAGGAAGACACTTTTTTATATGGAAAACTGTCTTACGAAGACACTTTTCTATAGGGAAAGCTGTCTTAGGAAGACACTTTTCTATACGGAAAACTGTCTTAGGAAACACTTTTCTATATAGAAAACTGTCTTAGGAAACACTTTTCTATATAGAAAACTGTCTTAAGAAGACCCTTTTCTGTTATTTAATTGTTAGTCAAAAATTTCTAAACTTTCGTTCCGTTTTCCCGGAAAATTTTAAATTATCCAAAACCAATTTGCAACATATCCCTACAAAAAAAATATAAAACAATTTCAATTATTAAAATCACATCTAAACAGTTTTCTATGAAATAGAACCTTAAGGTGGATTCACCCATTTGTTTTTAACAAAAATTTTTTCCGGAGAAAATTTTTTTACTGAGAGTTTTTTGCAGCACGATTCACCCATTTCGAACGATTTTTCCGAAAAATCAAAGCTACCATATGTAAACAAAATTTATTAGTGTTACAAGTGCGGCAATTGATTTAATTTGCTTTGGGTTTTAAGAGTCAAAATACAAATATTAAATTATTTTAAAGTATTGTGTATTCAAAATCACAGATATAAATTCAAAATGAATGCAAAAAGGAAGTTGCTTTTGCTGATGGCCATGGAAATACATAAGGCATTGTTATTTGTATGAAAAAATGCAACCTATTGGCAACTCAATTCATTTTTGTCCAGAAAAAATATAAAATTAAACCAATTCAAGTTCGTAAAAAATATTTTCTCTCCCGTTTTACGGGAAAAAATTGTCCAGGAAATCCTAAACCTTGTTATGTTTAGGGGTTTTACAATTTATTTTTGTGCAAATGTCACAGAGTTGTCAATGCAATATTTGTTGTTTGAATTAATTGCTTTCAGTACGAGACAATGAACAAAATCGATATATTTAAATAAAACAACGAAAAGTATTTTAAACAATTTTTGGGGGGGTAGAAAATTTTGCTAATATTATTGTATTTGACAATATACTCGTATGTATATTGGGTATTGTAAGTTTACAATATACAAACAGACAAACAAAATTTTGAAATTAAGGACTTCATTTCCATGAAATAAATTTTATTATAAGCCTCTTAAGGAAAGATGTTCTGATGCTCTGGAACATGTCCTTTATTTGAATTTTATAGAGAATCTAAATATACATTTCTGTTTGCCGTATTAAGAGAATATATTCTTTAATGTTTTTTGAAGTTCAAGTTCGTTAACGTCACACAATTTACAAAGAAACATTACAAAATTGTTTAAATAAAGAAAGATATAAAAATGGAATTTAAGCTAGTTACGAAACAAACGCTAATCTGACAATCAAATATTACAAAAGGCACACATAAATACGGACAATGGCACAAACTCATATTGGAAATAAAATAAAGTTTAATATAAAATCTCTGGATCACACTCACACTCACAGTAAATTAAGGGTGTTCATGTTAAATAATTTTTAAAAAGAACTAAAAATTATTTTAAGACTAAATCAGTCATTTGTAGTTGCCTGCCTATGTCCACTCAATGTATTGAATGGATTGCATGTTATTAAATGTATTTTATCGGCCCACCCTAATATCTAAGCTGTCTAACAAAATAATGAAAAAAGTTTAAGTAAAAAACAAAAAAAAAAATTAAACTACAAGTGCCAACAAATAATAAATGCGCCAATAAGATAATTGCCATAAAACAATAACTTTGTTTTAAATAACTAAATACGGCGTTAATATCGAATACATGTTTACAACATATTTTTGACTGAAGAAAAAAGTTTTTATATTTACATATATGTATGTACACCTAATTCTGTTTTTATATCCTACACCACAATATTGGAGAGGGTATATTGGATTTGTGCTGATGTTTGTAATGCCCATAAATATTGGTCCAACACCCACGGTCCGTCCGTCTGGCTGGCTGGCTGTCCATGTAAAGCTTGTGCGCAGAGTACAGGTCGCAATTTTAAAGATATTTCGATAAAATTTGGTACGTGCTATTTTTTCGGCCTAAAGATGGACGGAATTGAAACTGGTGGAAATCGGTCCATTATTTCACCTGACCCCCATACAAATGTTCTCCCGAAATTGGAGTTTACCGATCATAAATGTTTGAATTATGCAAGTATCCAAACAAATTTCACCACAAATGAGTAGTAAATGGAGCTAAATCACATCTGAAAATTTTGTGATGATCGGTCTATAATTAGCCGTAGCTCTCATATAAGGCCAACTTCCGAAAATCACTTTAAAGATCATAAATTTCTTAAAAATGTTAGTATCCAAATAAAATTTAACAAAAAAAAGTTTCTTATATACAGAAATAATAGCATTTAATTTTATAATGGTCGGTCCATTATTAGTCGAAACTCCCATATAAGACTCTCTCCGTAATTCAATTTAAGCTCAAAAAATCTTTTCAAAGTATTTCATAGACATCATGACACTAAATATTTGGATGATCGGTCCATAATAGGTCATATCTCCCATAAAACTGTTTTATACATATACTGGGTGTTTTGAAATTTCAAAGTTGATAACGCTGGAAACAAATGTGTGATCTTGTGAACAGACGATGAATTAAGAAGGGACACCAAAAGAGAACGTCAGCAGAGTCGCGGGGACAAATCACCAAATAATGACTGGGTTAATAAATTATTTTCATTTAAATTATAAAAAACTGTTTCTATTTAATTTATTTTTATCGAGTGTATAGATAAATACTGATTGTTAGTTTGTAATTAAAGCAAATTAATTCAACTTTATTTGTTGGCAAAAAGTTTGTGCAGAATAAGTTAAACTATTTAAACAATTTTAACACATTTTAATTGTAATGAAATTTTATACCACAAAGTTAGTTTGTTTTAGTAGTTTACTTAAGAAAGATTAAAAAGTGAAAGTGAATACTATAGTACAGGGTGGCGCAAAAATAATCCTCCTATCAGAAAACGCTATAAATAAATAAATTGTAAATAATTGAACGAATAAAATAGATTCGAATAACTGTTAGCAGTGAAAAATATATTTAAAATAATAGTAATATTATAGGTTGACGTTATATTAATTGCATGTGGTAAACACTTTTTGCAAATTATCCAACAAAAATCCAATACATTCTTACTTATAATAAATAATAAAGAAACTGTCAATAGCCATTGTAAACAATGCTCTACCAATGGCAAGCAAAAAGTAGCCATTCTACTTGAGTAAAAGCTAAACGGCTTAACGTAAGTTAATCACTGGTCATAAAAGTCCACAAAGGCATTCTATTTTTCCCAAGCCACAACGAACGAATTTCTCATGATAACACAAATGAAAAGAGACAAGTGCTTAACACCACAAGTAATGGGCAAACCCGTTAGTCTATGCTCAACAAGACGTATTTGTCGCGATATTATTTACATCTCAGTAGTAAACAAGAAAGAGTTTATATTCGGCGAGTATCATAAAATATTTACAGCATTTGAGTCTTATGGTAAATTTCCTTTCAACTAATAAATATTTTACAGTATTTTGGGTATTCTAGGAACTGTGACCAATTATGGGCCAATCACCACAAAGTTCGTTATAATGATTTATATACTTACATATATACCTATATATGGATTATTGATATTGAATTTTATAAGATATTATGATGATTTTCAAAATGAACTTTATAAAAGGGCTATGGTCAAATATAACCCGATCGTCATAAAATTCGGTAAGATGATTTATAAGTGTATTTGCATTATTTGTGTCGAATTTCTACTTGACAGTGTTTTAAATAAGAGATTCTTGTATATTTAAGTGATTTCCGGAAGTAGACTTTATATGGCTCCTACGGTTAAAAATAGACCGATCATCATGCAATTTGGTACGACAATTTAGATGTGTCTACAGATTACTTGTGTTGAATTTCGACTTGTTAGTGATTTTTATAAAATAGTTAGGCGCATTTAAGTGCTTTTCGGAAATGATCTTTGTATGGGGCTAATGTCAATATATGGACAGATGTAAAGCAAATAACGTTTTGAGATTTTACTTAGCATGAAACTTATTATTGCAGAATTTTGTATGGATACGGCTTTTCTATAGACATTCCGGGAATACATTTGTATGGGGGCTATAAGAAATCTTAGACTGATTCTTACTATTTTCAGCAGGACTTGTCGTTCTGCAGAATTTCATGATATTATATGCATTATATTTGAAGAAAATAGCAAAAAAATATCTGAAAAATATCGAGGTTGTCTGAAACTTTGATCTATAACTCGGATATTATTGGAGCGGTTTTGACCATTATCAATACCAGAGATTTCGATAGATCAAAGAATATTTGGCAACAATTGCATTGAATTTAGAATCTTATAAGAACCCAATGTGTAGACTTTTTGGCTCTACGACCATTATTTCGATGTGTTACAAGCGGAATGACAAACGTAATATATAACATACTTTTTGGTGGTGGGTATAATAAAAATAAGGCGTACAGAATTGCTTGATATAATCTGTAAAATATTTGAAGATAATAGCAAAAAATAATTGAAAAATATTGAGGTTGTCTGAAACATTGATGAATAACTGGACAGAATATTTGGAATAACTTTAATTTTTTAACTCTTTTTTCGAAACTCATAAGGACCAATAATATTTAGACTTTTTCATTCTACGACCATTATTTCAGTGTGTTACAAAAAGAATTGTCGTTAAAAACATTTTAAATTTAAAGTTTGCCAGAAAGCAGAGAAATTGGAAAGTAGATGACTGCAAACTTATAATCTTGTCGGACTAATCCAAATTTAGTTGTTTTCAATCCGGAGAATTCTAAGACATACTAAAAAAATACAGTGAGGCAAGGTGGGAGGAACATAATAGTATTGGCACAATACCGATTAACTTCAACCAATATGAAGGGACTTTGGCAGCGAATTCAGAGCGAATGGAAGAGTATTCCAAATAAATTTATTGAAATATTTATGGACAGTATTCCAATATGTGCAAACAATTGTGTCACGAAGTAAGGGGCTAATGAAAGGATAAACAAATTATTCGAATCAATCAAATTTAAACTAAATCATATATATTTGATTTTGTGAAAAAAAACAACCCAGGTTTTAATGAAAATTCCTAAACGAATAAAAATTATTCGAATATTCTTTAATGATTAAACATCTCAAGCTACCAATAATTTTTCAAATTTAAACAGAAAAAATTAAAAATTAATTTCTCTTGTGAAAAACGACAAACAAATTCCATATATTTGAATTTTTTTTTAAAGATAATTCTTAAACGATAACAAATTATTCGATTAAGAAAGTTCAAACGGTTATTCGTCAATAAATTACGGCAGAAATGATATGGAGATAAAAATAATATAAAGTACTGAAATACTCATTGATAAATGTAAATTATTGAGCAAACAAAAATTATCCAGACTGATATATGTATACGATTCCTATCAATCATAAAATAAAGGGTGTCCCAACTAGAACGCAATTTTTAAATTGTAAATAAAACACAGATATTTAAAAAAAATCGTGAAACTTTATTATATCGTAAAGTAGACAGAATGAGATTATGTATGGAACAAGATATCGTGCAAAAGGCCGCCGCGGCTTTGCTGGGACACACGTGATCTTTTAATGAAATTTTCAATGATCTTTTCGCATAAATGCTGCGGTATTTCATTAATGCAGCATCCAATTTCCTCTTTTAAGGCTTGAGTCGTCGTCGGCTTATTCCCGTAAACTTCAAAAAACCCCAAAGAAAAAAATCTAAATGTGTTAAATCGCACTATCTAGGCGGCCAATTCTGGTCTCCAAAACGCGAAATAACACGACCAGGAAATGACTGATGCATTTTCTCTGGCTGTATGACATGTGGCACCGTCTTGTTGAAACCACATGCCCTCCACATTAATTTCTTTAATTCTAGGCAAAAAACAACTGGTTATCATTTCACGATACCGAACACCATTGGCACCATTTATTTCACCATATTTTGTCAAACAGTGCCACTGTGCTAAGATACGCAAATTGTCTATACGAGTATATATATCTATTTTTGTCTATGTGTAAAAACTTAAGCCCAAATATTGTTTAAACAATGATTATAAAGCAATCATACACACATATGTATATAACGAAATAATAACTTAATTGCCACAGAAAACAAAAACATAAACAAATTATGAAAACTTTTCCTTCAAATTGTTAAACTTTTCCAATTTCTAAATAGTAAACCACTACTAAGTAGCAAAGACAATTAATTTTTAATTTCATTGTTTATTTAAAAAAAAACTAATAAGAAAATCTGGTATAAATTCCTTAATATTTCCCTAAAATCCTATACAAACGTTTTATTACTCTCGCCATAAACAACTAACTATATGGTCAACATTTTGTATAGACCACGTTTACCCAACGGCAAACATGTACCTTTGAATTGGTCTCTGAAACTTTATCGTTGGACTAATATAATATGTTGGCCTTTGGAGGCTAATGCACCCTATTGGTGTCATTTGTTGGATCGTTTCTTGTGGTTGTTGGGTTTTGTAGCATTTGTGTTGCACAACGATGCTGAGCTGAGATATTTGCGTGTGTATGTAAATAATTTAGATGAAATGTTAACGGGTGTGCCAACATATCTGGTGCTGATCGAATTACATTTGCGTGCCTTCTCTTTGGGTCGGAGAAAGGAGGATTTTAAGAGATTATTGCAGAAGTTTTATGCAGAAATTTATATAGAAGAGTGAGTAAAACTAAAAGTTAAGTTAAGTTCTTATATTAAATTATTCTTCCTTTGTTTTTCTAAAATAGATCCATAAACTCTCAGCTTTTCAAGAAAATCCAACGACAAATTTGGCCTATTCTAACATTTTCTTTACTTTATTTATTGGCTCTAAACTCTTACATTTTCACTGGGGTCTATTTCTTGTGCACCAATAAAAGGGAACTTCTATATAAAATGATACCGCCTGTGGACTACGAGAATAATTTTTACATATTTGTTCCTCTGCTCATGAGTAACATTTGGGTGGGTATCATAGTGACCACCATGATGTTTGGCGAAGGCACCACATTGGGCCTTTTAATATTTAATCTAAATGGTCGTTATATAATGATGCGTGAAACGTTCAATAACAAGCTGGAGACATTGTTGAGAAGTAATTTGAATAATAATATTGTGCAGAAGTATGAGCAAGTGTTAACGGAGACTTTAAAGGAAAACATGAGATTGAATAAATTTGCCCGGGAGATACAAGATGAGTTTTCATTTCGTATATTTGTTATGTTTTCGTTCAGTGCCATATCGTTGTGTGCACTGGGTTTTAAGGTTTATACGGTCAGATGAATTTAAAAATGAAACAATATTTCAATATTTTAATACCACCTGTAATTTTTATTTATTCCAGAGTCCTGTCAATAGCTTTGGCTTTGCCTTATGGGCTATAGGTAAAATTCAAGAAATTCTGGCTTTTGGTCAACTGGGTTCTACTATTATAAGCACGGTAGTTATTGCTTTTAAAATTATTTTAATTCATCTATGTATTTATTCGTTAATTTCTTTTCACCTAGACCGATCAACTAAGTTCCATGTATTATGACTCCAAATGGGAGACCGTAATTGAGCGCTCCTCGCATTCACAAGACAATGTTAATTTAATGAAATTGGTTACTTTGTCTATAGTCACCAATCGTAAGCCCTTTCATTTTACTGGCTTGAATTTCTTCAATGTTTCATTGGTATCTGTTGTGGCGGTAAATAAGTTAAGCTTTAAATTATACTTCATTCAATTTTGTTCATCTTTTAATTTACAGATTTTACAGGGAGCTGGCTCTTACTTTACATTTTTGATTTCTTTACGTTAAGCAAATTAATAAAGAGTGTTAATGTATAATTTATCATTGCCCCCTAATTCTAATGAAATATGGTTTTATGTCTTCACTTTGCATGTGTACAATAGTCATATTCTGGGAAAATATTTGCATCACAATTTTATAGCTTTATTGTGCTTTTAACAGATGGACTCTTATAAAGTATCGTTTGAGAATCTTATAAGGAACCAGAATATACATATGGTGAATTTCACGTCAAGTGACCCAATGTTAAAAATCGATTTGGATGAAATTTGTACCAAGGTTAGTACTATTGGATAGTAGACCAAACACAAATTTTCAGCTCTATCAGTCCAGAAGTGCCGGAGTTAGAGGGGGTCAAAGTTGGAAATTTTGGTCAATTTTAGTCATACAGGGTTTTTTAAATGACCTATTGGTCCTAGCAAAAATTTTCCAAAGGACTTTCTTTCTTTTTTTAATTTTAAAAAAATTTTTTTTTAATTTTTTTTTTTAATTCTAGACTGATAGAGCTGAAAATTTGTGTCTGGCCTACTATCCAATAGTACTAATCTAACAAATTTCATCGAAATCGGAAGACAACGATTTCTAAAATAGGGCCACTTGACGTAAAATTCACCATATATATGCTTTTTGGTTCGACCACCGATATTTCCAAGTATGGAAAGAAAAATCTTTTTGGTGATGATTAACGAGGGTGGTTCGGAATCTCCTTAGCCTAACACAGAAAGACAATAATTAGGTTTTCAAAAACACTTTTATTTTTCAATATAATCTCCTAAAACTTCAATAATTCATTTAGTCCAGCGCGTATCTAATAATTATATAACTTGATTAAAATAGTTTTCCTCAAGGCCTTCAAAATAGTGGTTTACAACTGGAATGGCATCTCCATTTGAGGCAAAACACTTGCCAGCTAGGAATTTTTTTAGATTTAGGAACAGCTAAAAGTCAATGGAGCTAAATCAGCAGAATAAGGTGGGGGTGGTCAAGCAACTCATACTTTAATGCGTTGTCTTGATAAAAGATTATCCCCCTGTTTCACGATGTCGAAAGATAACGTTCGCTTAGATAAGACTTAAGACACAAACTTGATTGTGGAATAAACAAACTTGATTGAGTAAAAAATAGATACGATAAAAAGTTTGTGTCTTCAGTCTTATCTAAGCGAACGTTATCTTTCGACATCGTGAAATAGGCCATATATTTTTGTGTTGTAAGCCAGGACGTTTTTCTCGAATTTTTGCATTTAATTGATCCAAAATGTTGCAATAGAACTCTGATGTTATTGTTTTATCCTTTTGCAGGTAGTTAATCAATAAAATAACTTTGAAGTCCCAAAAACCGTTGCCAAAATCTTACCAGCCGATTGAATTGTTTTTGCCTTCTTTGGGGCACTTCCTCCAGCTACAGTCCATTGTTTGGATTATTCTTTTGTCTCTGGAGTAAAGTGGAGGATCCATGTCTCATCCACAGTTATGAAACGACGCTTAAAATTCATTTTATTTTTCTTAAAGGGATCAAAACAAGCTTGAAAAATTTCATTCTTATGCGTTTTTGATCGACTGTTAACAAATGCGGCACCCATCTTGCAGAAAGCTTTTTCATTTGGAGTTCTTCATGCAAAATTAAATAGACTCGATCATTTGAGATGCTCCTGATATTAACTATTTCACGCACTTTTATTCGTTGATCAGTTAATATCATATCATGCAGTTTGGCTACATTTTCTATTGTTGTTGTTGGTATCAATACAGATAAAAATACCTTTCAAACAAGCCCAGATTGAGAAATCTACTATAATTATATACGAATTTAATTAAATTATTTTATGTATATATGGAAAAATATCTATTTTGAAATTTTGGGGGGCTCCAAATCCAACTTAAAGCAAAATTTCACAGAATCACCTATAGATTACGTTTTTGCTATACGCTTCATCAAAAAAAAAAGTCGTTCCATACAATTTGACCCGTCCTAATACACATATATATAATTTAAACAGTTGTATTGCTAATAATTATAATTAATAAAATCTTTTAAAATTCTAGAGAGCCGCGTGACATGAGATAACACTAAGCAGTCATCGTAATATTTTTCTAAATATAATCATAAATTCTTAGGAAAAGTTCAAATAGAAGGAACGGCAATTGTTTTTCTTATACCACTACCAACAAAACTTCTTAGAATTTGAATTTGCATGTATGAAATTTTTATATTCATTTGTAAAAATGTTTAATATTTTTAATGAAATTGTTAACGGTGAAAAAACAAAGTTTTTAGTGGCTTTTATAGTTATTTGCTTTTTTATTTTAACAACCTAATATTGTAATCAAACTTTATAAACATATTTAACTTTTATTTTAATATGCCACTTAAATTATTTTTATTTGTTTTTGTTTTTCTAAAAAACACATTCTAAAATGTTAAACTACTTAGCATTAAAATTATGAAAAATACACATCAAAGCAAATAAAATACGAGTATCCTGCAAAAAACGGAACAGAACAGAAAGAAAAACTACATAAAGTTAAATTGTTAATATAATTTAAGTAAATAATTACCAACACTCATACACATTTCGTACCACTTACTATATTTAAAGTCGCATGTATGTAATGCACTAATTCGAAAATATTTCTGAAATTTCAAAACAAACACTCATATTAATTTAAATATGTGCAGTAAATTTTGCTTTTTTTTAAACAAAATAGCTGTTTTCTGCCACACAATATGGCTTCGCTTTTAAAAATATAATTATAACAAAAAAAATACAATATTGTACAATAAAAACCATAAAAAGTTTGCCAAAAAGTGGCTTTTTCCTTAGCAATAATTTTAAGGGGCATATTTGAAAACGTATGTGGGAGTTGGTGGTTTCTACAATGACGCACATAATTTCGCATTTACTTAAGTGCGTGTATGAGTGTTTGAGTGTGTATAGGTAAAGGAAATGGCTGCCATAATTGTAAATGTTTCACACATTATATCGAACGTTTGCTTGTTGATGTGATTGTGGGTGGGGCATTTTTGTGTTGTGTTGGTGATTTTGGCTTTTCATTGGTGACAGAGTTGAGGTGTTGGTGGTAAATGAATAAATTAAATAGGAGGCGAAATGAACCACATATCGACACATTTTAGTAAAATACAAATAAAGTTAAATAAAGAGCAATATTGGCTGATATTAACCCTTATGTGAGTGACAAAAAAAACACCTTTAACAGAGTGACAGGGTACCCGGGTACCACATACGATATATACAAAAGTTTCATATTATAGTACATATATATAAAGATTAATGCTACGAAATGTAAAATATATGTTTTTTCAAAGTCTAACATCAACAGTAATCTGGGGGTTTCCCTCTGGCTTTATGCTTGATCGACAAATTCAGTTACTTGCTATTGTCATTCATACATAACTAAGTGCATACATGAATAAGACCGATATAAATGAAATATTAAACGAATGTGGGAGTGATGGTGGAGAATTTATAGCAGATGAACATATGCTGAATATTTGCGACATAACATCAGAAGCATCCGATGCAGAAAAATGGGATATATAGAGGCTAACGAGGATTCATATGATTCTGACGAGAGTGAAGAATTTGAAGAAACAACTGAACTCTGTGGAAAGGATGGTACGCGTTGGCGGCTTTATCCCTATCCAGAATACCAATTGTATTCCATCCTGCTTTTAGCCAGGATGGGACATTGTGTTCGTATGTTCAAAAAAAAAAAGAAAGCAGTTGTTATGTTTTCGTCTATGCATACAAAGCCTGACACGGAAACTACATTAGCTGCTAAACCTACAATTATAACATATTACAACCAAACTAAAGGAGGATAATATGTATAAGCTTTTAAGTCAATACACAACAAAAAGAAGAATAAGTCGATGGCCGCTAGCATTATTTTTTAATGCTATTGATGTAGCTGCTTTGGCAGCTTATATATAATCCAGAACGTAAATCAAAGATCGGCGACGACAATTTTTAAAGGATTTAAGTTTTTAATTGTGTAAAGCAAATATAGAATAACGTATGACCAACCCAAAAATAATTGCAAAACCTTTTAGCCGGTCTGCCATACATCAAGTTCTTAGAACATCATTCATTCCTGGTGGACAAAAAGATAATTCAATTTCCAAAAATAGAGATGAAAGTGGCCGTATCAGAGTTGTCAGCAGCTGCTCTGTTTGCAAAACTAATAAAACAAATAGAAAAACTCGGAAAGCGTGCGCAAGTTGTTGTATTCCGATTTGTGTAACGAACATTCAATTAACCGTCCTCTGTGTGAAACCTGTTTCCAAGGAACTAAGTAAACTTTTTTTTTTTGCTTTTCTGATTTTTTATATAGTAAAGTGTATCTTATTTCAAATTTTTTTTTTACTTTACTCAAGTGTTTTGCTTGAATAAATAAAAAACGAAATACACAAAATAACGGACACTATATTTTATTTTTCATTTTCATTCATGCCAAAAATAAGAAAATATTCCAACAGAAATAAACCAACATGATTTTAAACTCATTTTCATTAAAATAAATCAAAATAATACTAATAAAAAAATGTTATGTTAAAAATTTCCATTAAGGTACCCGGGTACCCTGTCACTCCGTTAAGGATGAAAAATGTAAATTGACCAACAGCACCCTTCAAGTTAAGAAACTAAGCTAATGTGTATCCAAATATATCTTAAACACTATAATAAGAGTTCTCAAGAGGTTCCACTCCGTCAAGAAACTTGAAACCAAAAAAAAAACGCAATTAAAGTTTAAAAAGTTACCCGGGTACCCTGTCACTCACATAAGGGTTAAAGCAAATGTGTGTTGAATTATCCAGAATTTCAAAATTTGACATATAAATGTTTTTTAACAAAACCGTGGGATACAGTGGAGTCTAGAGTTGCAAGCAAATTAATTCGCGATTCCATAATTCTATATTCTGAAAAATATTGCATGAACGGTAAAGGTTTTTTTTTAAATTTAAATTTTGTTCATAAAAAATTCATTTACAAAGTAGTGCCTTAGCGCCATAGAGGCTTTAAAGAGGCAAGTTGGCATTATAATATACAATTTCTGCTAACAAAACATACAAGTTAATGTTGTAGAAAAAAAAAGAAAAACAAATAAGTTTTGAGATAGATTTTACATCAAAAGTTCTTCAAGATTTTCAAATAAATATTTTTTCAAATCAGTTTTAAATAACGAAATTCTAGTTACTGACTTTAAATGTTGAGGTAAATTATTATATTCGTGACTTAGTTGTTTCAAATCTACATAATGATACAGTCAAGTTCATGTTGTTACGTGTGTTAAATGTTTGCTGAATTCGTGAAAAAGCAATGGTATGATGACCAATATTGTGCATGCATTTAAAGACATATAGGAGCAGCTGTAGCTTATATATTCCAAATACATAATGCTATGGTTGAAAACATTAAAGGAAGATTATAAACAACTTTAAGGGCCTTATTTTGCACGCGCTGCAATGATCTTAATTCATTGGTTTTTTTATATCCATACAAAATTGCCAAATAATTAAAATGGCTTTGAATTAAAGCATTGTAGATCAACCGTTTTGTATATTCACCAAACTTGCTTTTAAATTTGTACAGTATACCTATAGCCTGAGAAGATTTAGATTTAACATGTTGAATATGTTGACTCCACGAGAGATTATTTTGCAAGTGCCGCTTCGGCTGGGAAGTTGCGATATTAAATGGTTTTCTAACAAAAACTTTATTTTTCAAAACAGAACAAAATACATCAGTGAATTTATAGGGAAATGACTAAAATGTTTATTGTATAAAAAAGTATTAAGGTTTGACAATTCTAAAAGGCAAATGATATCAACCGAATTTGCATCATCAGGCATACAGATGACATTCATTTTCAAACAGATTTTGGTACAATGGTGGGTCTAAATATTTCATTAATCTCATCATGGATATTGTGTTTTAAGGCTGTAATCGATTCGATTCGATTCAATTGTCTCAGTAAAGACAGACTTGTGATATGCCTACAAGTAAAATGACAAAACTTGCATGTTATTCCAATATGATCCAGCCTAATTTAAGATATAAAAATTAAGAGAAGAATCCTGTAGGATCTTGCCTATTGTTATTTAATAATTCAACTGTTGATCAATTTTGAGTCTTAACATTTTTAAATCCACTGGATTGCTGTGACAATAATTAAAAATCAAAATTATACCAAAATTATGATTCAGTAACTTTTAAAACTTTCAACAGGTTTTACCATTACCCACACATTTTGATGTTTGCACTTCCTTTTCTTCCTTTGCTTTCATTTATCCAAAGATTCAAAACGTGTCTTGTGGCTAGAGATTTAACTCTTCATACATCTCCGCATCTGTACGTATTTTATCATCAACTAGATCTAATATTCGAACTTAATTGAAATAGATGGGGGGTTACACTCTATTGCGTTGCCAAAGCAAATTCGATTCATAAGAGTATCAATTTGTACGCTTATCGCATCGAATTTGCTTTCGTATCGCAATAGAGAGTAATCCCCTTGACCTTAAAGAGAAATACGCATTTTTCAAACAACTGCAGAGAATAATAAGATACAACATTTGTGGTGATATCAGACGACTTGAACTAAATCTAAAGGAATCTAAAACTATCTCTGGGCATGTATGAGTTATTAATGAAAATATTGAGTTGCATAATTAAGCTCAAATACCGGGTGCAATTCAGCTCCACAGTTCGAAAGCTTTGCCAACAGGATCTCTCTCGTAATCTCTAAATGTTTCACAACGATTCAATTTTATCAAAAGGAGGTGGTATAAAAATGTAAAGAACCACAACCATAAACAGTCAATAAGTCTATAAAATAAGTATTTATTGATCAGAGATGCATCTTATTTCCCATATTATTTAATATAGAACTGATTCCTGCTAGTCAATTATTTGGTATTTTACGAGCTTGTAATATTGATAAGACTAATATCCTACTTCTAACATCAACAACTCCATAAAATTGGCAATATAAATACTGAGATTTAAAGATGTCTAATATTTCCTGTATTTGAATATATAATACACGTTTTTAAAATCATTTGAATCACTGTAAAACATGTACATACTTAAAGTAAAGCTACGCCATTTCTCCTCTAACTTACGGACTGTATGTTACAGCTTTTAATCTTGAATTATTCTCATATATTGCAATAAGGCTGTACCTAAATCTATAATTGAAATATAAAACACTGTTGTTTTTCTATAGATTACCATTTATTTATTGCATCGTAAAGTACACAGTATAGGGTTGTTAAAAAGTACATTGTCAAATGGACGTTTCGGCTTTGCTGATATACACGTAATGTTTTGTGAAAATGTTATATGATAATTTTACAGAAATGTGATTGAATTTTATTGAGGCAGCATTGAAATTTCCTCTCCAAAGCACAGATGATTTTGGATTTGTTGGCATAGGCCTTCAATAATTTTAAATAACGCCATAAAAAGAAATCCAATAAAGTTAAATAACACGTTTCAGGGAACCAAATTTTAATCACCGAAACAAGGTAGTTTAAGACTAAAACAAGTTAGACTGCTGTGCCGAATTTTTAATACCCTCCACCTAAACGTAATGAGAAATACAAAAACTACACTCGTTTTAGGACTAGAATATTCTTATTCTGTGTTTTCTATTCAGTTTTAGTGCAAATGTTATTAGCATTTGATATATTGTTTGAAAGACAATTTTACGAGCAACATAATTTATTTTAAATATTTTGAAATTTAATCTAATTTTGACCATATATAATTGATGTAATTACCAATTCCTACCATAATTTACAAAGTTTCTCTGATTTTCATAATACTCTTGAGTGTAATTTAACAATTTATAAAATTAAAAGAACATTTTTCCATATTCACAACAAGTTAAGAAACAGAGTACCAAAAAGATAAGATATAAATTTAGGCTTTTTTGTTTGAATCGGATCTCAATAATATTATTTACAAGAGATTTATGGATGGCATAGTGGAAGTGGACCAGTTATGGACTGATAGCTTCAAAATCCAGTATCCATTAATGTGAGTTCTACGTATTTGAGGCTTATTTTGGTTGAATTTCATCTCAATAACGTTATTTACAAGAGTTGTATGATTGTTTAGTATGCTCGGAAATGGGACAGACAGACAGGCGGACATACAGACAGACGGACATGGCTCAATCGACTTAGAATTTCGTAAAAACCAAGAATATATATACTTTGTGGGGTTTTAGATGAGTATTTCTCACGGAACGACAAACTTATATATACTCTCATTCACCACTTATGGGTGTGGAGGGTAAAAAAACTCTAACAAAGAAATTAAATTGTTTCACTGGCTGACTGGCATCGTCTTGTTGAAACCACATCTCGTACACAGCAATGTCATCCAATTCATTTGTAAAAAAGCAACAATCAATTGATGATTAATAAAGCTATCAAGGTGAAAGTCATTTAACGCGAAATTGTGGCCTCTCATTATTTTTTATATATTTTACAGCTGTCAAACTTTTTTAGTTTGGCAGCACTTTGCTGCACAAATGCTGGCAAACTCAAATCTTGCTTAAATATCCTTTATTAAAGAAACGATCCTCCAGAGGCTAATGAAAACATACTGGCCAATTTACATATCTAACGGAGACCTGAGTCGAGGATAAAGAAAATGGTGTTGAACGAATGAGACTAACGAACAATGATGTTACTGAGCTGTAAATTGAATGAAAATAATGGAATGCAAGACAGCTTGCTTTACTTTGAATCATAATATGATTAATTTTGACCATATTATGGTTACTTTAAATCATAATATGATTACTTTACACCATATTATGATTACTTTCAATTCTATTATGGTTAGTTTAAATCATAATATGATTACTTGGAGCATATTATGATTACTTTAAATCAAATTATGATTATTTTAGAACATAATATGATTAATTTAGACCATATTATGATGACTTTAAATCATAAATCAATTTAAATAATTTATATAATATTGCAATTACTTTAAACGATAATATGGTTACCTTGGGTCATAATATGATTATGTATGACAATTTTATGATTATAATGGGTTATAATATGGTGTTATAATAGCAAGTTATGATTAATAAGAAAATAATATGATACAATTTTACGATGATAATTGATCATAATATAATATTTCATGACACTTATGTTCATCATCATATGTTGCTCTTAGATTATGTTTACCACAACCATGTTTTTTCTCTGCGTGCACAAGCAGAGGCCACTAATATATAGAATACAACGGGAATTCAAAGCAAATTTTAAAAGATGTTTCATTATGCAAGACAGCACAAAAAAAACACAAATATCAAGAAGAAAATTTTTATTTAATTCAGGAGGAATGACGAACTGTACAGAATATACAGGACAAGTCAAGATGCTGCAGCTTGGTTACAATGAAATCTGAATCAATCTATTATTTTAATAAAGTCTCTTGTCGGTATCTTTTACTCTACTCAACTATAGTCAAGCAGCCAAGTCGCTAAGAATACTTGTGTGTATCATCCACCCTGTTTGGCTATTTTCCTATTAGAGTATTTCATGCCAATATTAATTAAATGAGTTTCGTAATATTTTAGTTAAAAATTATATAAATTGTAATTAGAAATAATTGTAAAATGCATTGAACACGTAACATGAACACTAACTTGCTACAATTTCCATTGAAAAAAAAACACAGTTTTTATTTAATTTACGTTTTGAAAAACTACTTTTTACTATTTAAGAAGTCACGTGTAGTTTATTTATGATACATTTTGTGACTGTTTTTGTGTTATAATGCCACATGAAAATCCAGCAATTAATCCAGCGATAAATTTGTGGGCAGACTATTAAGGGAATGTGGTGACTAGATTGGTAGCGACATGCAGTTAAGGGGGCAGTAAGAAGACTAAATAAATGAATATTTTTTTAAATATAACTAATAAACATCCAAATATAAAACAAAGACTAAAAATTCAAAATATATAGTAGAGAGACTCTTTAGAGAATACATGGAATTAAAATTTAAATGCGATTTAAAAAAGATTAAGTAGATTAAAGAACAAACTTTAATTATTTTTGTTTGCAAACTTCTCACAAAAGAATTCATTCATTTACCGAACTGCCCTAAAATATATTGCACACTATGTATAAACATACTAACTCATTTTGGTTTTAATAAAAAAGTTGCGGTTTAGTTTATCAGCAAAGTGCAAATTCAGTTTATAGTCCGCACAAAATTACATTACACCAACAAGAACAACAATTACTACTATAGTTTAAATCATTTAGAGTTTTTTTTTATTTTGAATAAAACACTTCAAATGTCGTAATAATATTGTGTTGTTGTTCGACAAATATAGAAACAATTTCTGTAATTTAATTTTTAAAGATAATTGAAATAAGATGTCGAACGATAATGTTCGCTTAGATAGGACTTAAGACACAAACTTTTTATCGTATCTATTTTTTCTCAATCAAGTTTGTTTATTCCACAATCAAGTTTGTATCTTAAGTCTTATCTAAGCGAACGTTATCGTTCGACATCGTAGGCCAGGGGGTAAGTGTTTGATTATTCTTTACAATATTGCTAACGGTAATGACGGCTTTCAGATCGTCAATAGAAGAAAATCGTGAGGTATGATTTCACGCGATCTGGATGAAAAGTTACCGGCCTGACGATCTCGAAAAACATTTCTTACAGTAGCAGATTTTTGTAATACACCTAATTCTGTGTTTACACGGTTTAAATTTTTTTATACGATATTATTCTATTTCGCACGTCTCAAAACCTTTTGGCCTTAATTTTTCTTTTTTTTTTTTTTTTTTGTTAAAGTTAATTTTTGCGAAATATGTTCATATCACAAACTTAGGGGAATTCTCTTTTTGTGGATCCAAGCAAATTTATTGGTCAGAGCAATTGTAAATAGTGCAAATTTCAAAGAATTCCTTTTAGTGCATACTTAGGTGGCATATCTTTTGTTTTCTTTAATAACTATGTTTGTGTAAAAACACGTGATTTAATATAATAAACCTGAATAGTTGTTCTTAAGAAATGCTTTGTTTTCACTAACTTCAATAGGTGTTAGAGATAAGGAACCAATCACCTATTTTTTAAACGATCAATGTCTTTTTTTACATGTTTTTTTATTTATTTTATTTATTTATTTACCGTGTAAAAATAGCATTAGGTGTAATTTGGAGATGTTGCACCAACAATACTGAATAAAACTAAAATGGAAATGAGAAACTAGTTTAGTCACGCTTTATGTTCAAAAAAAAAATTAAAGAAGCCTCCAAATAAATTACCCTATACAAAAGCTATAACTACAATTAAAAGCATTCGAACGTGTTACATGAACATTGAAAATATGTATTCCTTCCTACACAGACATTCTCATACATGCATTTTTAAATGTTGATCATAAATATTTGAAATTAAAACACCAGCAACGACTAAAATGACAAAATGAAAACGAAATTAATGTCCTTCACAGCAAATGTTCGAGTTGGGTTTGTTTTTATTTGTGGCCATAGAAATGTGCAACAAACGATATTTAAATGTTGTCATATACATTTTTTTAGGTTAAGTAGAGCTTTTCGCTTCGTGTCAGATATTTATGCCAACCACAAAAAAGATAGGGTGTGTATTAAGTTTTTCATTCCGTTTGTAACATATCTTATCCAAATAATGGTCGTAGAACCAAACAGTCTCTACATTTTGGGTCCTTATAAGATACTAAGACCTCCATCTGTTGAAAGCACGATAGAGCTTCACATGAAATTTTCATCAAACATTCTTTGATCTGCCGAAATGTTTTGTATTGAAAATGGACAAAATGTTCCTGTAAAATCTACTTCCGAAAATCACTTAAATGTGCATAAATCTCTTATAAAAATCACTAATCGAAATTTAACAAAAATAATCCATACGAGGGCGGTTTGGAAACTTCTTTCGAATTTTTTTCATTAAAAAAAAAAATCGCGGATTCATCGTTTTTGAACACCTGTTTCTATATGAAGGCGTTGCCAGATCGAAAAGAAAATTAACAGTTGTTCATCGCAGAGATGGAAGTTTCACAAACACTTAACTTTTTTCTATTTATACCGCGCTTTCTGTTCTAGGCTAAAAAGTTGCCGAACCGCCCTCGTACTTAAAAATCGTCGTAATAAATATCACCAATTGACCATAAGCCCCATATAAACTCCACTTCCGAGAAACGCTTTAATGCGCACAGAGTAAAACATCCAAAACCAGGTTTTTTGGTACCTAATTTATCTAATATCGAAGTAAATCGTGACACGCTGCAAACATATAAACAAAGGTCAGTTGTGAAAGAAAGAGATAAGTATAAGAGTTAATTATATTTCGTCTTGTGACAGCTCCGTATACTTTGTAGAATAACTGCAATATAAATAAAACTCTTGTCAATGTTGTTACAGAGATTAAATCTAAACAAAATAAACTTTAAATACTCGTATACAGAAATTCCAGTACAATATTTTATGACGATCGTCCCTATATAGTATGAATAGTAGTTTCAATTATTCATAGATCACACCACTAGTATTTGGCGAAAGGTATATGAGATTCGACTTAGCTGAATATTCACACTTACTTGTTTTACTTAAATTTTTATTTGGGCAAATTTATATTTGCTGTAATTTTGGTTTAGTTTATGCACATACATATGTAAATACTCGTACATGTTGTTTATAATAAAAGTAAAGTGTATATAAAATATATAAGAACATTTTACTGGTAATAATATACGACTTAAATGAGAAGTACACACAAATGCTGACAATAAATCTGTATAAACGTAGCTGATATCTTATACATACGAGCGCTTACAATAACATCTATCAGCATTAAAATATGTACATACATATTTGCATTTCCTGGCCTCAAAAAACTGACAACACATTTTACAAATGTGTCACAATATCCTTTTCAGCATGTTGCAAGCGCTATAATAAATATACTTCACCCATCCAAATGACAAATAAACTATTCTACAGTAAACAGTGGAGCAGAATCAAAGTGTTTTGCAAATTATTTTGCTATTTCAAACTGAGATTACACAAAATTTTCCTGAACCCTGTACATTGTACATATAAGAGTATTTTCAAAGTCAAATGGTTCGGCTGGTTAAAAATAGTATCAAAAATATTTTAACTCTGACCCACTGTTTAGTTTAGCACTGTAACTGCGAACATTCATACATACAATTGCTACTTTCTAAAATAAATGATATGTAGTGATTTGTTGTGAATTTTAAAACTTTAAAGGAAATAAAATTTGTTATTGCATAAAATTTGTGTTTTAGATGTGAAACAAATGTAGAAAACTTGAAATAGTTGAATAACTACATTTTATTTGCAGGAAATTTCACATTGTTTAACAAACAAATAATTGTGCATATAATGAAGGAAATAGATTTGTCGAGAACTTTTCAAATAAAAGAACAATTCTCAAACAATTTTGAATTTAAAATATGATTATATATCAGGAATTAATTACTTTGATTTCTGATATTGGCCAAAAAGCAATTTAAAAGGAAGTTTCAAAACTCTCAATATTACTAAACTATTATCCAAAGTATTCCCGTTGTTCGGATCGCAGTAATTTTTAAAACAACTATATGGGATTGGTTGAGTTAAAACAGGCAGCCAATTTGAAATTTAAGCACATGACTCCTCTATGTGTCCCATTGTTATACCTAAAAACCATACCTGGACCATATGGAACCGAAACCCGAATATTGGTATTCGACCAATTTTTAGCCTAATCAGAAACCGAAACCTAATACCCAAGCGGCCTCTAATATTTATGTTATTGGTATAAGTTTACCCCAAGTTGAACTATTTTATAAATATTTAATGAAAACAATGTAAAACTTTAAATACATCAATACCTCAATTTGCATTGAGGTTACGTTCCAAACAAACACTACACAAATGGAAACGACGCCTTAAGATTTTCTATAGCAAACCATGTAAAGATCGCAGATAGATTCTAGGGTTACGAGAATATTAAGTCGTCGGCTTTCTTTCCAAAAAATTGGTCCAATGTTTGCTGAACAGCTGTTTTTCTACCGTAAAATAAATTTCTTTGTAACAATTGGCTGTATTACTACCACCAGAATTATCGTTGGATAATGCTTTAGTTTTCATGTCATCAAATAAGTTTTTTTGATTTGGTCTGAAATACCATTTCACTTAATGGTATTCTGTGCGCAACTCGATTTTCAATTCGAATAGAAAGCAAAGACTCCATTTCGATTATCAAAGAACTTCTTGTACGGTCGTTTTAGCATCTAATGATGTTGAAGACAATGTTGCCAGAAAATGAATTCCATAATATGCTAAAACTTGCAAAACTAAGTGCTAAAATGTTCTACAGAAGAACAAATAAGTGCTAAATTTCAAATGTTACAAATATATTTCCGTTTTCATTTATTTACCACACCGAAAGAAATTTAGTTGAAATATTAATAAAAGTTATTTTTTATTTCTCCAAAAAAATAGTAAAAATTTTTTCGAGAAAAAAAAGTTTTTTTATCAAGCAAATTATGCTAAAAAGCATTTAGCATAATTTTGAAAAATTTCAATGCATTTTCGTGAAACAAAATGCTAAATCTAGCACTGAAAGTGCTAAATTGGCAACACTGGTTGAAGATTTTGCAAAAATTTAAAAAAAAATTAAACACTCGAACCCAAAACAACGCAATCTCGAAAATCTAATGACGAACAGTGAAAATTAGTACTAATTAAGCATTTACGCAACTTCGAAGGTATTGATGTAACTCTAAACAGACATATATATAATAAGCATTTGTAAACGTA
The DNA here is from genome assembly GCA_916048285.2 of Bellardia pandia. Lineage (NCBI taxonomy): Eukaryota > Metazoa > Arthropoda > Insecta > Diptera > Calliphoridae > Bellardia > Bellardia pandia. The sequence goes on from OU696530.1 coordinate 47,699,949, forward strand.
ATTATTTACCTACATACATTATTTACTTCATATACATAAATATTTGTTTCGCAAGCCACCCATTTAACCCACACAACAAATAGTTCCCATATATTTCTAGAGAAAAACCTTTTTGAGATGAAGAAAAAGTTTAAACTTTTTTGTTTGCATTGAATTTTTTTTGGCAATTCAAAAAAAAAACATACAAGACATATTGCAAAGTGTCACAGTCAAAACTTTACACTTCATTGAAGACAACCCCCAGACTTTGAAGCTAGACAAAAAAAAAAAAATTGTGGAAATGTGAGTCAGTTTGTCGCTTCGATTTCCTTAGTTTTTGTTAGTAAAACATTAAAACTATTTAAACAGCAAAAATACTTTCTTGGAGTACAAACAAATATTTCAAAAAAACTTTAAACGTTATACCACTACATATGTAGATATACAGGATGTGTTTTACAGAAAGGACATTCTTAGTGTCAAACTATGGTGTAAATATTTAGGGTACCTTGTATAAATACTTTTTTCTCTCTAACTTATATCTTGAAACATTTTTAAGAAAACATTTTAAAATGTCTCATCTGAATGCCCTTAATATTGGCATATGCAGAAACGTGTTTCGCTTATATACATTTTTCAGTTTTTGTCTCCTGATATTCATTTACTAACAAACAAAACATTTATTTTTTGTTCATGTTTCATGTCTTGTAAAAAAAAAACAAATTGCACAATAGAAAATTGAAATTGAAAAACAACAAGAAAAAAAACTGAAAACAGGAAAATAACAAATACATGCTTATAAAGATATTTGTATTTGTAGTTGTCACCCGAAAAGAAATGATGCACATGCCACCAATATGAGGCAGGAACCAACCAAGCCACCAATAACAAGCAAAAACATATTTGAGCATATAATATAAAGATATTTATTATACTTCTCCATGTAGTAAAACTGAAATTGAATGAAATTTAATATTGGCAAACTATGGAAGGAAGTTTTCAATCGTTTTATGGTTTTATAAAATATTAAATTTTTACGCAGAAAGCAAATACAAAATTTTATTTAATTTTTTTAATAGAAAAATTAAAATTTACAAAATTTTCTGAAAACACTTTAAAGTGTACCAATAAATATATTCCCTTCCTAACACCTTTATATTAAGTTTCTCTATTATAAATTGCATAATATATAATAATAAATTTAAATTTCATGCATATAAGTTTCCATTATTGAATAGAAATTAAAAATTCAATATTAAATATTGTGTAAATTTTGCTTTAAATTACATAAAGTGAGAAATACAAGCAAAATAGGGGGAGAAAAAATAAAACAGCAAAAATATATAAAGTTCATTCTTGTATGCACGATAATATGTAGACATGTGAGCAAAATACTTCAGGCATAAACAATTCAGTTGTAATCATAGATTTCAGGTTAATTTATTCATTACACTTGATATTCAATAGATACCATTATTAATAATTGAAAAGAAAATTTCAAATGATTCAAAACGAATAATGAGTACATTATGTACTTAAAGTCTTGAAATGTATGTGATTTTTATAACCTACACCAGCATAGTGGGGAGGGTATATTGGATTTTTGCTGATGTTTGTAACGTCAATAAATATTAAAGTATTCCGATTGACTCCGAATCATTTCCTATGGCCGATTTAACGATGTCCGTCTGGCTAGCTGACTGGCTGTACATTAGAATGGTTCGCCTACCCCTACAAAAAATATTCAGCATTATTGTGGTTATGAACCGAGTTTTTAAAAGTCATGACTAGAATTTGACATGGTAGTAAAAAAAGATTAAGGACAGATATGTATCCTTTACAGAACATACAAAATGTTATGATCGGACTATAAATAGTGACACAGTTAACAAAATACTAAAAGGGCGGTATTTGTAGGCGTGGCAAATAAATTAAAAAAAAATATTTTTGGAATTATTTTTACATCATCTTTAAGTCCATTTTTAAGACTGATACAACTTTTTTTCGAACCACTCTACTGTCCAAGTAAAGCTTGTGTGCAAAGTACAGATCGCAATTTTGAAAATATTTTTATAAAATTTTGTACATAATAGGACGATTGGCACTAAATTTCCGAAATGGGGGTTTATTGGTCATAAATCACATCTACAAATGTTGTGCAGATCGGTCCATAATTGATCATAGCTCCCCTATAAGGCCCACTTCCGAAAATCACTTTAACGACCATAAATCTGTTACAAATGTTGGTATCCAAAAAAAAATAAAAAAAATCAACTCAAATAAGTTTCATATATACAGAAATAATGACATGGAAATTTATAATGGTCGATTCATAATTAGTCGAAAACCCTCACTGCAATTCACTAAAACCTTCATAAATCTTTCAAAAGTATTTATATCGAATTAAAGTTTAACACATATGTATAAGTAATATCTATATTCACAGAATACATGACACTAGATTTTTGGATGATCGGTCCATAATAAGTCATATCTTCATTATAGCGCTCGTTTTTGAAAAATTGTTTTATACATATAATGGTCGGGCTTGACCGACTATAGTTTCTTTCTAGCTTCATTTTATGTTGTTGTTATAAGTCGTATAACTATAACTGAAATTTCATAATATTATAATTATATGATTATTGCAACATTGTTGCTTTTCATTAACTTTATATACACTAGAGCCCCGACTTGCGCCGTTAATGGAGACCGAAGAAACGCGACGCAAATCGAATCACCTTTTTCTATATACATAAAGGCACTGAAATTTAATTTATTGGGCAAAACATTTTGTATTTGTAACAAAAAACAAGTATGAATAAATACATTTTAATTTATTTCATTTACTTCAACAAATATTTATAATTATTATAAAGAAATAACAAAATAATTAATAAATTAATTTCATTTTATATTCATAAATGTTAGATACATTAAAAAATTGTAATTTATTTAGCTTACATTGAGCTCTCTTTAGATGATAAATCTAAATCAACAACACTTGAACATAAATCCATTTGAATGGATTGCCCTACTGTTTTTTTTTTAACAAAATCTCCTTCTGCGTTTCCGCTCAAAATAAGTGTTAGCCAAACCTTTATATCCAAGGCATTCTTTCTCATTTTTTGACAAGTAAATTCTTGATGGGATCCGTTTCCAATAAAAGTACCTGTTTCGTCGGCATTCAAAATCTGCTTAGCGGAATATCCTCCTTTTATAATCATGGCTTTCAGCTCAAGCTTAAACTTTTCTGAAGCTATTCAATCTGCACTGGCTGACTCTACTTTTAATGCCCGTGTTTTAAAGCGTTCATTTTGAACATAGGGCGTCCATTTTTCTTAAGGTCGGATTAAATAGAAAGAGTTTTATTTTTTATTAAGTCCTGACTCAGTGTCATTCCTCGCTTATTTTGATTATGTATTTAAATTTAAAGAAGGGCCTCCATCCAATAAGGGATTTCTTGCTATAGTATTTTGTTTAGATTGGAGTGGTGTAACAACAAATTCAACTGATTGATTTATTTTATCACTGTCTCTGTTGCAAATTGTTCTTACTGTTGTAGGTGCTAATCTAAGAGCTCTTCCTATATTAACAGCGTTTTCTTCCGATTTAAAATGTTTTATTACGATTACGTCTAATTTTAATTCCAAAGTTATTACTTTTCTTTTACTTTAACTCAGTTTTTTGTCCTTAAGGTATTTTGGAAAATCACACACTAAATTCTTACCATAACCGGACAGTTGTTCTTACCAACACTTATATAACAAAGAAAAGGGGAAAGAAAGGGAATTCGTAACGTGCAGGTACAGCAGTGAATAATTTAACCGTTTTTAGCGCCGCAAATCAAACCGACGCAAGTTGAAATTGCAACGACGCAAATATATTTTTTCCAGTTTTTAAAAAGCGACGCAAATCGGGGCTCTAGTATAAATATTTTTCCTTTCTTGAAAAAAGTTTAATAATTAACATTTTCTGTTTTTTAGTTTTCCTTCATATTTTAAGTACTTATGTAAATATTACTATTCCCTTCTTATTCCATAATAATACTTTAGACATCTATAAGGCTAAGCCAAATCTATGCAATATACTAGTATCCACTAGTATCCCCTAGTATCTTTAATAATAAAATAAATAAATAAATTACCTGTAGTTTCTTTATTTAAAGGGCCGCAATTTATTTTCCTCAACAATATGGAAATTCCACAAATCTGAAAGAAAGTAAGAATATAATAAATACATATTTAGTATTTATACAATTTTAAGGCATTGATTTCATTCCAACAATTTTCTAAATAAAAAGAGGAGGACAGGCAGCCTGTCATTATATCTGTTTCTTTTTTCAATGGTTTGTGTCCGAAAGCCATAAGATAATGTACGAATCCACATATCAATATACTGAATATATTGATTGCAAACTTCGATCGTTTAAAGGCTGAGATAAGATATATATGAGTAATCTATTAGCAATCTGTTTTAATTTTTTACTGTAAACTTTTAAAATCCAATAACAACTGAATTGGGGTTATTTCCCAGCAAAATAAAACTACAAATTTTTATATATAAATAATGAGTTTTTCGGACATAACTGATTATGTAAGTTCTTTCACAGCGACAGGAGAAATATCTTTATCAATATTTAATATTTAATCCATTTCCAAATTTGTCAAAAATCATCGCCTGAAAATGTTTACGAGTTAAAAAAAAGTTGAGACTCAATTTTAAAGTAGTGGAAATATCACATGCCACCTCAGAATTCATATACCCGCTAAGATTATCCTTTTCGTTGGGGAAAGCGATGGTTGCTAAATTAAAAATGATTTCAGTTTAGCTTCTCACGAAAAGCAGTTAAAATGTAAAAAACAGTACGAAAGCCGTTCAAAAACAGTTCAAAATTCCCTTGTTAGTCCAAGGTGGCAGTAGTTTCAATAGTGTAGTTCCTCATAATAAACCAAATTTTGGACTTAAATTCAAAATCCATCAAAAAAGTAAACAAAGAAACTAAAAAATAAAACAAACACAAAATTATTTATTGTAAAAAATAAAAATTTTAATTTATTTATTTGTTTGTACCCTTCACCTTCATGAGAAAACAAATGACAATATAATTTTCCGACGCTATAAAGTGTATATATATTCTGGATCCTTATAGATAGCGGAGTCTATTAATCCATGTCAGTCTATCCGTCTGTCTGTCAGTCTGACTGTTGAAATCAATTTTCTGAAGTCCCCAGATGTCTTCGGGGTCCAAGTCTTCAATAATTCTATCAGACATGCTTTCGAGAAGTTTGCTATTTAAAATCAGCAAAAGCCGTCCATAAATAGCGGAGATATGAGCAAAAATCCGAGACAACCTCTGAAAATTTCAAAGAAAAAACTAAGTGTATTAATATTGTTACGAACAAATTCACCAACAGATGGCGTGTTTATGCATCCACAACAAATGTGAAGGTTATATAAGATTCGGCATAGCCGAATATAGCACTCTTATTTGTTTTAAATCAAATACTATTGCAATTTTCAATATTGTAATTTCCATATGTTGTTGAATGCTAAACAAAAAATTATAAAATATTCATATGTAGTTAAAACGTTAAAATGTAAGGAAAATATACATATGTTTTGTTTTTGTTTTGTACCTATATATAAACAAGTAAAAAAGTATAGTCGGTCAAGCCCGACCATATAATACCCTACACCCAGTATAAGTATAAAATAGTTTTTCAGATATGGGAGCTATACGGGAGATATAACCTATTATGGACCGATCATCTAAAAATTTAGTGCCATGACTTCCGTTAATATTTGTTATATTTTATTTATTAAATATAAATATTTTAAAATATTTATGGGGGTTAAATTAAATTACAGGAAGGGTCTTATATGGGAGTTTCGACTAACTAAATATGGACCGACCACTATAAAATTAGGTGTCATCATTTCTGTGTATATAAAACTTATTTGTATTAAATTTTATTTAGATACCAAAATTTTTACAAAATTGTTGGTCGTTAAAGTGTTTTCGGAAGTGGGCGTTATATGGAACTACGACTAATTATAGACCGATCATCATAAAATTGCACCATAATATTTTTATATAGAAAAAACATATTTTTTCAGAGAGTTATGTTTTTTAAAGCGAATGTCGGGAGTGGGACTCATATTATTCACCGATTTGCACAAAATTTGTAGATCTGATTTGGCTTTATTTACCACTAATTTGTGTTGAAATTTGTTTGCATACTTGCATAATTCAGATATTTATGATCAGTAAACCCCAATTTCGAGAGGACATTTGTATGGGGGACGAGTGAAATAATGAACCGATTTCCACCAGTTTCCATCCCATCCGTCCTTGGGCCGAAAAAATATCACTTACCAAATTTTATCAAAATATCTTCAGAATTGCGACCTGTACTCTGCGCACAAGCTTTACATGGACAGCCAGCCAGCCATACGGACGGACGGACATCGTTAAATCGACTCAAAAAGTGATTCTGAGTCTATCGGTATACTTTAAGGTGGGTGTTGGACCAATATTTATGGGCGTTACAAGCATCAGCACAAATCCAATATACCCTCCCTACTATGGTGGTGTAGGGTATAAAAATAGAACCTGCTGTTAGTCTTGTTTCTCTTCAGTTTTAGCTGAATAGTTTTTGTTCAATTCAACTTTCGTATTTCTTAATGCAAATCTCTCTTATGGTGAAAGCGGACTTACAACTACGACTTTTATATTTTTGTTAGAAACTTCTTTTTTAAGTTTTTTTTACTTTTGTACAAAATAATTTTGTTTAAAAAAAATTGCACTGTACCTTTTTTGTTGTGTGTGTAAATGAGTTCGAAATCTAATAGTGCATATGTTGCCTTAAGCGCCTTGCAGACGACTAAATACACTCGTCAATCAGTATATATGTGTGAGTGTCATATGTTTGTAACTTTAAAGGAGACGTGCAAATAATCACGATAATCACCATTTGTGTTTTGACTTCGTAGTGTTTGTATCACATCATGTCGTCATCGCATGATGATTTATTGTTATTATAAAGCTGGCAAGTTTTGGTAATTTTCAATAAAGCGCAATAAAAACTTTTGCTCGTCAATGCACTTTTCTATTATGTATGTATTACTAAAAATAAAACACACGTAAAACACAAAATATGTACTCGTATATTTTTCACCCGTATAACGGCAACCGGAGACGCTCAAATAATCGGTCATTAAAAAAAATAAAAACTTTTTGATTTTCATCAATCATTACCGATAACGTGTATGTGTAGCCGAAAAATAACGATTGCGTACATACAACTATGTGATTTTTGGATCCCCGAATTGCATTGTATACGAGTAGATATTTAAACTGTAACGGAAAAATCAACCTACATGGGTACCACGGGTATCAGGAGTCAACGTATAAAAAAGTTGTCAGTACGGTTAGGGTTAAAAAAAATGCCTTTCTCCGATCATTTAACCAACAAATTCTCTTCGTGAGAAACATATTTTATGTGCATATTTAAAGATCATAAAGATATCAGTTACAAAATGTTCATGAAGCTTAATAAAATCATCTCTTCGGCATGCGCTATTACACAAATGATAACCTAAATCATATATCAGGCATGTTCTGAAAATCACTTTTTCGTAAAGTGATTTGAAATCACAGAAAAGGTGTTCTGTGCACTAAAATGATTGAAATCTCGTGATTTAAAACCGGTCACCTAACAGCCAAATGATTTCAAGCATTTTTCATTGAACGCTTGTAATAAAATTATCACATACACTTAAAAACATTTGTTCTTTATTTGCTTTTGAAATAAAATTAATTATTATAAACAGAAAAAATATGTATTTTTTGCGGAACATTTTCTTAGATTTGTTTACATTTTTCGTGATTTACTTTTACTTTTTAGTAGTCAACACAAAGAAAATCAGCTGTTAGCTCGTGATTTAGAAAAATAAAAAAAAAATTAAAAATCTCGTGATTTTCAGAACACCAAAATATTCCTCCCGTTATTTCAAAATCGTTCGTGATTTCAAATCATCGTGATTTCAGAATGTATTTCATTATTTCATCTGGAATAGAAACTTTTGATTTAACCAAATGACTCGAATTAGTACCACGGTGCCAACTCAGTCTAAAAAATATCAATAAAAAGTACAATCGTATAATGTTTGCCAACCCGGACATACATACATACAAGTATGTACATTGTATTTTCAGAGATACAAATGAAACAGACAATTGAAATCAAACAACAACTTAATTAAAAGATATGACAAATAAAAAAACTAAAGTAGTACTAATGATGTGAAATGAATTGAATAATGGGTATTTAGAAATTAAAGAGAAAGCAGTTAGAAGTATAAAAAAAACCAAGAACATGGCAAACAATGTTAAACACCTTCAAGGTTTTTTGATTTTTAACACAAAAAAAAATTGGAACATTATTTCATAATTGCAAAATTAAATACAACACAAAGCAAGAGTGTTTGTATAAAAATAAATATTAAAGACTCTTTTGTTGAGAAATTAGTAACACAACATGTATAAAGAATATAATAATGAAAGTATATTTTTAATAATTTCCTGCAAATGTAACACGAGTAGCGGTTGTAAATATTTGTTTGCTTTCATTTGTAATGTTGAACAAACACTAATTCCTAAACAATTGCTATTGCTTACAAGTGTCTACATGCCAACCGCCAAACCAAGCTAATGACCCCTCTTAACACGTTAATACAGCAAATTTTTGTTTGATTCCTCTAACACGTAATTTCCTAAATCTAGACAAAAATGTTTGCCCCAAAATACAAAATGAAATTAAGAAACAAAGCAAGAAAAAAACACACAAAAAAAAAGCAAATTAATGACGGTTTTCCTATTAACTTTAAACACACAATACTGGCCTAATAAATAAAAATAAACCTGTATATAAATGAATAAATAAATAAGAAAATATAGAAAAATAGAAATTAAAACCAAATTAAATAAATGTAATTGCACGCAAAGTCCTTATTAGAAGAGTCCTTTATATTTGAGCAAATATAAAACTTATTTATAAATTACTCATAGAACGAATCATAAATAAGCCAAAAATTGTAAACATACGAGGAAATTAAAGTTGAAGTATTTGATATACAAGAAATTATTGCTAATCAAAATGTTAGCATTTATTTAGGAAATAGCACTGGGATTAATGAATTAAGGCTTCAAAATAAAGAAATTAGCTTGCAATCATTAGATATTTTTAGGATGGTACCCCACATCCCTAAGCCGGGGAAAAAATTCTAAAAGAGATAATCACAGAATAATAAACTGTGCCAGCAATATAATGAACAGTCTTGGTCAGATTTTTAATGAATGAGAGGTAAATGTGTGCAAATCAATCATAAGTAGACTACTAAAAAAAATCCCAGACTACTGCTCCACAAAAGCTATTCTGTGTGCCAAGGCGTATATGTACATATGTATTTAAGTTGATTTTTTCCGATGAGAAAAAATTCAATCTTGATGGTCCAGATGGTTTCAACAGCTATTGGAAAAGGACCCACCATATTTCTCAAAAATAACAAGTGAGAGTGCAATATTCGTCTGTGCCGAATCTTTAATACCCTCCACCTAAACATAATAAGATATACAGAAACTACACTTGTTATACGACTAGAATATTTTTATTCTGTGTCTTGTATTAAGTATTAGTGCAAATTTTATTAGTATTTTATTGATTATTTGAAAGACAATTTTACGAGCAACATAATTTATGTTAAATATTTTGAAATTTTATCTAATTTTGACCATTTACAATTGATGTAATTACCGATTCTTACTGTAATTTACAGAGCTTGTCTCATATTCATTATACTCTTGAGTATAATTTAACAATTTATAACTTTTTATAACAATCTTTAACATGATATAGCATGCGATATTAATCGATTAAAAATCTACCGTATATAGAAATTTTTTCTATGCAGAACGCGACTTTCGTACTCATATTAAGCGAAATTAAAATGATTTTATAATTAAAAGAAAATTTTTCAATATTCACCACAAGTTAAGAAACAGAGTATAAAAACGGGTAAGATATAAGATGAGGCTTTTTTGTTTGAATTTGATCTCAATAACATTATTTACAAAAGATTTATGGGAGCCATATTAGATGTGGACCAACAATGGATTGATTTCTTCTAAATATCCTCTAATGTGATGTCTATGTATTTTAGGCTTATTTTGGTTGAATTTCATCTCAATAGCGTTATTTACAAGAGTTATATGATTGGTTGTTATACTCGGAAGTGGACTTAATTCCGGAGCTACAAACATCCAGTAGCATAATTGCCGTAGAACTGATATTTCTGATTTGTATAAAAATTAGTTCGAATTCGATATTTATTAAACAGTTATGTGGATTAAATCGTTTTTCGGAAATGGTCTTAATATGGCAGCTATGACAAATCATGGGCCGATCTGCAGAAATTTCGAAAAAGAGAATTTTATGTATATTAGAATATCTCACAGTTTTTATGAGCGAATATTATCACCCTGGAAACTCAGAAGTTGGCAGAGCGGACGACATTCTATGAAGAGAACACAAAGAAGATTTTTTAAACAAAATAATCCAATACTCAGAAGACTAGATAATGCATTAACTAGACATACAGGCTTCAATGCTCATCCAGTTCGTATAGCTATTTCCAACGATACGTTATGTAGAGCGTGTTGATAAGAAAACCAATCTCTGAAATATCTTTGGCATTCAAATTCAAAGTCGCTGCGAATAGTTTTTTAACCTAGACAAAACCCCTAGAAATGTTCAAGTATTTAATTTTTTGAGTTATGTCAGATCTTAGCTCTGTATGTCAGGCAGCTATAAATAATTGAGATTTTGGAACAATACTGAAGTCTAACCAAAAGCGCCTAATGCAGGGTTAGACCATAAAACTAAGCTATACTGGTTACATCTCAGCATAAAAAAATAAAAATTTCATTGTCGATAAAAAAATGTTAAGGACGGTTAAATTTCACGTAAACGTGTAATCTGGTTAGACGAATCCAAATGTAATCCTGTTCACTACGAAGGTAAACAATGAAATTTCCTCGGTATTGACGCAGCACAATTTTATTGCTTAGATCCAGTGTGACCATTTTGGCATTTTTGCGGCTAAATTTAGCATTCAGCATTTTATTTAGTATTTCTTAATAATATACGAGTATGTTTAGCTTTTTTTTAGCATTTTAAAATTTAAGAATACTAATTTATTTTCTGTTGAAAATGGAATTAAAATAATGTATTGAAAAGCTCAAAATCTCTCTTTAATTTGTTATACTGGTAAATTATCAAATCTTGTTATTGATCTAACGCCAGGTTTTAAGTACAGTGTTAGAACTAAAACGTTTTTCCAACGAACCATTCACATAACTAGATCTGTTATTGCATTTAATACTAAAAGTACTTCTTTAGTACAACATTTTCATGTAATATATATTTTGTAGCACTCTATTCTAAGAACTTTTTGTCTAATTTCTATTTTTGTTTGTAATTTAATTGTAATCTAATATTCTTTTAACATTAATTTGCCCCAAAAAAACAAAACAAAAAAACTTAGTGTAATCAAATTTCAAAAAGAAAAACAAACATTGTTATTTGTAGATTATATTCCTGACATAATAGCTTAACTTTGAGCTTTAATTAAATACTCGTTCCATGTTTTTTTAATTTTCTATTTATTTATACATCCCGAAGAAAAATAGCAAAAAAGAAAGAATTCATACAACAAAAACCAGAAATAAAAACATCGTTAGTCTAGAAATGCCATTAAATTTGTACCCACTACTGATTACAATCTCGCAACGGAAATTGTTACAGTTTTTTCTGTTACTTTTGCTGTTTCTGTTCTCTGTTTTTTTTTCGCATTATTTGATTTATTTGAATTAACAAAAATACAATAAAAGTTGAAAACAAAAATAAATAAACAAAAGTCGTTTTTACTACACACGCATTATATACATTCATACGAACATAAAAAAGTTAAGAAGTGCGAGAAGTGCAAAAAAAAAAAACTGAATCTGAGGCGAAAAAAGTGAACAACCTTAAACATTAAACACATTCGCCGCCGCAGGCTTCCGACTATAATATGTAAAAAATAAAATACACACGTTTATATGAGAATGAAAGAAGAGTGTTACCAAATACCTTTTCGCATGGTCAATAGTATGTATGTCGCCTGTTCCCGTGTTGGAAAACCATCAGCTTTGTTTGTCAAAATTTGCCTGCTGTATTATATTAATACACTTTGTTTGATAGTTTTTTTTTGATGAAATTTTCAGAGGTTGTCTCGGATTTTTGCTCATATCTCCTTTATTTATGGACGAATTTTGCTGATTTTAAATAGCAAACTTCTTGAAAGCATGTTTGTTAGAATTATTGAAGACTTGGATCCCGAAAACATTTGGGGACTTCAGAAAATTGACTTCAACAGACAGACAGATGGACATGGCTTAATAGACTCCGCTATCTATAAGGATCCAGAATATATATATACTTTATAGGGTCGGAAAATTATATTTTGGAAATTACAAACGGAATGACAAACTCATATATACCCTTCTCATAAAGGTTAAGGGTATAAAAATACTAAATTCAAATGTTATGATCAGTTATTAGAGTTTTTTTTCCCGCAAGTTTTTAAAAAAAAAATTTCCGCTTTCCCGGGATCACGCTCCATAGAAAAAATAAAACGTAAATTTGTCTTTATTTATGAAAAATCTTTTATTAAAAAACGTGAGGGAAAAAACAAGGTAAAAAAATACTTAAATACTACAAAAATTAGTTTTAATTGAAAGAGAAACTTGAATTGTAAATTTCTTATTATTATGCTCTAGATACTAGATAAAACAAGAAACATAAACATAACAATTTAATTCATAAAAAAATAGTAAAAAAAAACAAATTCAGGTGCTCAAGATATGAGATTAAAAAATTTAAAATTTAATTCATAAAATATATAATCAGCCTTATTATGAGTGTCGTTTTCTTTTTACGACAACGACTCTTTCGTAATAGATTAAAGATAAAATTAAATTTGTTTCTTTAATCTATTACAAAACAGTCGTTGTCTTAAAAAGAAAACGACACTAATATATTTTAAATAACTATACTAAAATTTTTAACGGCTTAGGAAATAACTTTTTAACACACACAAAGCGTTTATTGAGTCGTCAGAAAGTCTATTTCTGATTTCATTTACAAATTGCCCGCTTTACTGAAAAAACTCGTTCAATATTTTGAGTTCTTTGACCGCTTTCTTCAACAAATTTTTAATCCTTTTTTAAGTATAAGGAACGAATTGCCTGTTTTTGTATTTCCCGGGATCCCGCAATAAAAATCCCGAGAAACGGGAAATCATAACAATTGACGGGACGGGAAATCCCGGGAAAAAACAACCCTATCAGTTATGCATCAAGAGTTGTAATATTATTTTATTTTATATTTTTAAAATTAAGTGAAGTTTATTAGCATGTCTGGAATCATGTAAATATTTCTTTTATGTTTCATGAAAAAAAACGCTACTTTGAAAAAATAAAAGCCTTATGAGGCACCACTGAAATTTAAATGGGTTACTGCAACAGCTGTTCATATTTTCATTGTTTCGTTTGATTAAAGTTTGTAAGTGTTTTATTGTTTAAGATTTATTATTTTTAATGTTTTTATTTACTTGTTTGTTGTAGTTTAGTAATAGCTTCTAGAATTTCAACAAAATTCTCTTCAGCCATTATGTTATTTAAAAAATTCGAAGAACAAATTTATTTTTTATTGAAATATCAGATTTCGAGATCTGCTGTCGTTTTCAAAATAATTAAGTCGTCATTTATAACCTGCAGCATTTGCACTCGAGTAGCCTGCTGTGGTGAATGTGTTTAATCAGGGATGGAAAATTAAATTTCTGTTTCTATATTTTTTCTGTAGAAAATTCTATTATACACCAAATGTGTAAGGGAAACATGAAATTGTTTCAAAAATATTTTAATAATATTAATAACTTTTCCATGCCTGAGCATGGAAAACGTGAGTTTGAAATACGCAATAAGATTTGCCAGAACAGACACAGAACAGAAAAAGCAATAAAACGCTTACAAGCAGTAAAAAATTAACGAGCAAGTTAATTATAGGTGACTTCAGTTTCTGTTTAGCTATACTTGAGTTTTGTCAACATTCTATAAATTGAAACAGTAAAATTTGTTAAATTTAGCACAATAAATAAAATTTAAACCAAATGACTTGAATTTTTGTAGAACATAGACAAACTTTAGAGCCCCAACGGTTTCTTACTACACCTGTTGCCAGATGTTCAGCGCAAAATGCGACTTAACCCTACGTTTATTAAATGAATGTATACAGCTATAATACGTCAAATACTGACTTACAGATCTCTAGTTTGGTGGGCTGCAACAAAGAGAAAATATGTCATGGATCAACTATACAGAATTCAGAGATCTGCCTGCACTACGTCACACCGTCCAAACGAGAATATACAGTGAGTCACATGATTGATGGCTAGGATGTACAAGTATACACAAATGATTAAAACATGGATTGTAGCATAATACGCCTCCCGCATAAATCTAGTGAATTTAAGGCTGAGCTACTAGCGATTAGGGAAGCATGTTGAATTTTATGCAAACGCAATATTCGCGACAGCACTACCATTTTTGTACCCCGATAGACTAGGCGATAGAGTGCCGGACTATCAATCAAAGGGTTGCGGGTTCGATTCCCGCCAAAGACGCTGGGTGTTTTCTGCAGATAAGCCAAAAGCTTCGCAGTTTGTTTTTGTTAATTATTTAAAAAAAATCTATTCTAGTTGCATAGTATAAAGAAGAACTGTCTAGGCTAGGTCGTCTAACTTCCATCACTTTAGTTTGGGTATCAGCGCATAGGGACTACAGGCAGACCAACTGGCCAGAGAAGGTTCCACTGTAAATGTCTCAACAGCTGTAGCATTCGCAATGCCGATTGGTATCATTAAAAGTGGAATTTTCAGATACAACTGAAATCACAGACTGATAGACAATAGAAGTCACAAACTAGAGACATGCAATAGACTACTAGAAAAACGAGGCTTAGCAAAAAATATATTAAAAAAAGATGTACGTAGCTTATGGCTAGGAAACGAATGAATATATCGTGAATAATTGTGTACCAACAGGTCACTAAACGATTGATAAACATGCGAGCAGACTTAGAAATTCTTTCAACAGTCATTGCAGTAGTTGCCAGAATCGCGAGAAGGTATTAATAGTATTTCATCTTCTTTATAAATGCCCGGTCCTCCACAGTTGTAGACACAAATTCATTTTAACGCACATAAACTAAATCACCTATTAAAAACTCAAGGTGTCAGATGGTATTTTTTTTTTTTTTTTGATACCTGAACGCAGAGCTCCGAAATCTTCGCTCGAATTCGAGTAGAGAGTGAAACTCGCTCGAATTCGAGCGCGAGTACTCCTGCGAGTGAAAAAAAAAAATCGAGTATACTCTATTTTTCTATGCCACTCGAATAAGAGCGCATATGCTTTGCTCGATTTCGAGTGCGAGTAAAATACACTCGAAATCGAGCAGATTATACTCTTGCCGAGTACTCTTTCAGTCTTTCTCATACAGTGGAAAATAGAAACTGTTCGTTTTTGCCAATTTGTGTGTGCGTGTGTAGTAGCAAGTATAGACTATGGTAGGGAAAGGTGACTGACGAGGGAGGACTGGGAGGTCGAGAAGAGAAAAGCAGCAGGATGTATTGTTAGGGACCGGTGGTTTTTGTGTACAAAAATGCTCGCGAAGAAGATTTCTCGAAGATTACGATTCACTGTCATAACGAAAATATTTTCGTGTTTCATTATTTATGTCTTTATTTTTCATTATAATATAGAAAATATAAGTAAACTTTTAAAAATATAATACAACTTTTATTATAAAACAAACTAATTGCTCCGCACACGCGCACTGTATGAGAAAGACTGAAAAAGTAACAAAAACCACACGCACACACAAGTCAGCAAAGACAAACAGTTTCTATTTTTCCACTCGATTTCACTCTTAAGAGTAAACTCTCACTCTATTTCGAAGATTTTTACTCCCACTCTTAATTTTTAAAAAGGAGTACTCGCGAGTACTCCCACCTAAAACAAACGAGTGGAGAGTAAACTTTTTGTAACACTCGTACTCTTCGAGTACTCTTCTTCGCGAGTGTTTTTCACTCGCGAGTAAAATCGAGTAAATCTGAGCTCTGCCTGAACGCGACAGTTTGAATGAAGTACTCCCTACTTACTAGCATCTGAATCTGATCTAGTCTTATCGCCTATCTCACCGAGGGGTGTGGTCCTTTTTAATACGAAATTCTTTCTGAATCAGGAATGCAAAAGTTGGCACAATTGTACTCCTTTTTTAGCACTACGACTCTCAAAAGTACAATAGCACCCCAATGACTAATTTAGCACTATTTAAAATTTATTATACCCTACACCACAATAGTGGGGAGGGTATATTGAATTTGTGCTGATGTTTGTAACGCCCATAAATATTAGTCCAACACCCACTTTAAAGTATACCAAACGACTTATAATCACTTCCTGAGTTGATTTAACGATATCCGTCCGTCCGTCTGGATGGCTGGCTGGCTGTCCATGTAAAGTTTGTGCGCAGAGTACAGGTCGCAATTTTGAAGATATTTCAATAAAATTTAGTACGTGATATTTTTTCGGCCCAAGGACGGATGGGATTAAAACTAGTGGAAATCGGTCAATTATTTCACTTGGCCCCCATACAAATGTCCTCCCGAAATAGGAGTTTAACGCTCATAAATGTTTGAATTGTGAAAGTATCCAAACAAATTTTACCAAAAATGAGCTATAAATGAAGATAAATCACATCTACACATTTTGTCCATATCAGTTCATAATTAGTCGTAGCTCCCATATAAAGCCCACTTCCGAAAATCACTTTAACCTCCATAAATTTTTTAAAAATATTTATATCAAGATAAATTATAACATACACAATATTTATATTCACGGAAGTCATGGCACTAAATTTTTGGATGATCGCTCTATAATTGGTAATATCTCCCATATAGCGCCCATATCTGAAAAATTGTTTAATTTATATACTGGGTGTAGGGTATTATATGGTCGGGTTTGGTCGATTATACTTTCTTACTTGTTTTTAATTATTTTTATTTAAACTTCTAACATTGTACCATTAATATTAAAAATGTTTCCTAATGGGAATAAAAAAATATTGAATCTATAAACAACCAGTTTCGAGCGCTGGCAGATAAACAAGTGCACCTTTTCTTAAAATTTAGTACAATTTCTAAAATTTTATTTTGCATCCCTGACTTGAATGCTTGCTCTCAGCAAGCAATCACGTAAACCAACCAACCTGTAATTTACCATTAAACAAGACCACACAGTATGAAACTTTGATATGTATGTATTTCAAACTTTTGATTAGATTTGAAAATATTCTCGGCTAAAATGTAAAATTTAAAGAAACACTTTAGTGTATTAAATTTGGCCATCAAGCCAGAGTACAATTTTTCTAAATACGAACTTTTCCAATAACTATAGCGTACCCAATTTTAGATTATAAATGAATACTTTCAGCAACAATTCTTAAATTCAATTCTTACTTTTTAAACAAATCAGCAAACAAAAATTAAGTAAAACAACAAATAAGCTGAACAAATATATAAAAACACAAACAATAAGTTTAAGATGACATATCATTAATTTTATTAAAAAGTGTTTAACCTTTATGTCAACAACTGAAAAATTATACTTACGTCAACAGCAAGCATACCCGGGTATGCAAGCACATTTTATATGGGAATTCACACATTTCTAAATATGTTTCTGTTTTATATGTTTTATTTGGATTTTGTTTGTGTTTTTCCCCTACTTTGAATTGTTTTTATTCATGCATATACTTAAATTTTGTCTTCGTCTTCATGTATGAATATTTACAATTAGGGACAAACACTTGTTAGTTGTTCAATTCTATGAACATGAAAATCCAACAAGGAATGAAAAAATGACCACATTTATGATCTGATTTGTCCAATTTTATTCAAACATCAGAATATAGTAGAAAACACTTCTAGTGAGGATATCATGAAATTTCAGATAGATATAATGGCCACTTTCAGAGATACAGAGTTTTTAAAATTCAAAACATACCCGGGTATGTAGCTGTTGACATAAAGGTTAAACAGACAATTGTTCTTTTTCTCTCTACAGCCAATAATAAAAACATTAAAAAAAGCATTTTTCATGTAATTTTTTCTCACACTTCAATTGCTAAAAACAATTTAAACGGAAAAAAACAGAAAAACAGCAGACCAAAAATAAAGTTTAAGTAAAAATAATTGTTTCCTCAGGTCTTTCAATTGTTCACGTAATTTGCATAAATGTGAATAAAAAGAAAAAAGAAAAAAAACACATTTGTTTAAACTCTTTAAAATACACACGACCAGCACAATAGCAACAATAAATTATTTAGAGCAATTAATTTTTATATTGTTTAAATGTAGTATTTTATTTATTTGTCTTTATATTTCCTTTTATTATATGTGTTTAACTGGGTTTTTTTACATAAAAACAAGTAAGGAAGTAGAGTGGATCCAGCCCGAACGTGTAATACCCTACACCGAGTATGCAAGTGAAAACAGTGTCTCAGAAATGGGAGCGCCCATAGTGGCATGATATACAAATTATTTTTTTTAAATTGTAAAGCATTTATGCATGTTAAACTGATTATCGGAAGTGGGTTTTACATATATGGGATCTATGACTAATTATATACCGACCATTATAAAATTAGGTGTCATCATTATTGTATATATAAAACTTATTTGTGTTGAATTTTATTTAGATAACAACATTTTTAAGAAAATTTGCTGACGAGATTGGGTTTCATGTAAGATTTATTTGTGGAGAAATTTGCTGGGATACGTGCATAAATCAAACATTTATGACCAATAAACCAATATTTCGGGAGGACATTTGTATGGGATCTAGCTAAAATAATGACCTGATTTCAACCAGTTTGGGGCCAAAAACAGATCATGTGCGAAATTTGTTTCAATTATAGATAGACTAGGCGATAGAGTGCCGGACAATCAGTCAAAGGTTTCGATTCTTAACGACTCTGGGAGTTTTCTGCAGATAAGGCAAAAGCTTTCACAGTTTGTGTTTATTAATTATTAAAAAAAATGCGACCTGTACTCTGTGCACAAGGTTTACATGGACAGCCAGCCAGACAGACGTTAAATTGACTCAGAATGATCGACATGACTCTGAGTCGATCGGTATACTTCAAGGTGGTTGTTAAACTATTCTTTTTGGATGTAACAAACATCAGCACAAATTAAATATACCCTTCTCAGTATGGTGTTGTAGGGTATAATTAATTTATTTAGAAAATTATTTAATATACAAAGAAAAGAACTCGACATACGTAAGTGAAATCTTTGTAAACAATATGTTTTCACCATATTTTCGTATGTGACTTTTTTGTTTTGAAAGAACTTTCTAAAAATTTATTCAGCAACAACAATTTACAGCTTAATCTTTAAACATGATTTGTAACAACATTTAATTTTAGTTGCGAATGCGATTTACTTAATACAACTATGTAGAACAAAAAAGCATTCAACGAAACATAAAACATAAACTCAATTTAAAAATCCTTTTAGATACCTTTAATTTATTGATATATAGATAGATATATCTTTAAGGGAGGTGTTAGATTTTTTCCATTTTGATTTAAAAGTTTATGTTGTTTGAAATGTTCTTATTTTTTTACTTTTAGTCGATTTCTTTAGTATTCATATTTATTTTGTGTTCACAACTGATCAATATATTAAGGTAAAGAAAATTTTTTACTTTTTAGTAACGAATATCTTTAATTAATAAGAAAATTATTAATTACGATGATTACATTTCTTTTTTACCCAAAATGAAAGAGCTGAACTTGGCTGACAAGACGGTGCCATACAGCACGCCAAACAATTAAGAACATTTTTTACATGTTTTGTACAAGGTGGCGCAAAAGTAATCCTCCTATCAGAAAATGCTATAAATTTTGCGATTCGCCCCTAATGTCAGTTCTGTTTTGACATTTGTGTAGTAACACATGCGAAATACACGTTAATAAACAATGTTACGCTACACTGCTCCAGAACGCGGAATATTGCTGACTATTTATTTGACCAATAATCGGTCGGTGACAGCCAAAAAACATCGGAAGTTTACTTTTGCGCCACCTTGTATTTTATATTCATATACATATGTAATAAAAAAAATTTATATTCATATAATAAAACTTTACACTTGTGGATTAGTATTTAATGTTATGATAAATTTCGCAGTCTCTCCATCTCTTCCAATCCTTTAATATTGCACGGTTTAGATTTATTTTTTTTTTGCGATCGGAACCCGTTAAAAACAGCCAAAATCGTTGTTTTTAAATGCTTTTGTTTAGTTTTACCTCGGAAAATCAAATCTTGTAACGGATTTTATCCTGGTGAATGCCTGCAAAGTTTTATCCATTTGCATTGAGTAGAAGGCAGTCAAAAAAGAATGGCCCCCCTAGATTTTATCCTGGCTACGCCCATGTATTCGTGTATTGTCATCGGAAATATGTATGCCTGCAAAGTTTCATCCATTTGCATTGAGTAAAAGGCGGTTAAATTAATGTTACAAGATTTGATTTTCCGAAGTGAAGCTAGAGAAGAGGTTTTAAAAAAAGCTTAATCGGTACATTGCCTTCTGTCCGATTACTCTTTCCAGCATTGTTACCGGAATATCTAAATAGCGCTAGTAATATTATCTACCAAGTGTTGAACAGTAACTAGCTTATTTACGAAGACTTTTGACCTCACATAACCCCAAAAATAATCTAGAGGTGTGTTGCTGCTCACCAAAATGATTTCCTAATAAAGACACTACTTCGCATGTCGTGTGTGCCGTAGCACAGTATTGCTAAAACCAATTGTAACCAGCATTACGGGCAACATTTGGCAACAGAAAATACATTTAGCCAGAAACAAAATTCGGCGCTAAAACAGCGTATCTTCATTGATCTGCTGCTAAAGACATTGACTGAAATTATTGTGCAAAATTTAAATCTGTCGGCTTTAGTTCTTGAATGAAGATCCTAGCATAAAAAAAGCTTTAAATTTCTCCTCACTACGAGCTAGATGTGAACTATTCGGTTACACTTTGGTTTGTATATCGCAAACCAACAAACTTAACAAGTTTATTATGTATATTTAAGAAGTTATTTAAATCATATCCTATAAAACATTTTTCCGAGATTTAAGAAGTTTATTACATCTTTTTAAGAATTTATTTAAATTGTTTCCTCTTAAACTATTTTTTGAAATTTATAAAATTAATTTTTGTTTTTAAATTTTTGTTGATATTTAAATAACTCCCATTTTTAGTTATAAATTCATCTTAGTTTATATTTCCCAGAAATGTTTCATTGCATTCGCAAAGTTTTCAATTTTGTTTATTAAAGTATGAAATTTATATAAAAATACTGGGAAAATTTATAAAAGAAAGAAAGTATAAAAATAGCTGAATAAACAGCAAATAAATTCAGCTAAAATTTATTAGTTTTCTTACATGGCAGATATTTGACGAAAAATACGTAACCACTAAATAAAATTTGCTATAATTCTTGTGTTTACTTCGAAAACTTTATTTCTTGAGGACAAATAACAATAGAAATTCAGTTTTATTTTATTGGATGATGTTTGATCTTACAAAACATTTGTAAGGTTAAACATATTCAAACAAATTTGTGCTAAAAATAGTGGTTACGCTTTTTTGAGTGAATATTTGCCATGTGTGATTATTATTTACACTAAAAAACTGTTTGCATGTAGTTTTTATTTACAGGCGAGTGATGCACTTGTATACAGAGACCTGCGCCAACCAAATTTGACGGCGGCGGCGGCTGTCACTGAAACAAGCCGGCGGTTGCTGAAAATTTGCATGTACCATGAAATTTCTAAATTGTACTAAATTGTTATAAATTATTATTTACATTCATACTGCTATTCAAGCGCAAAACAGATGACTGGATCAGTGGATATAAATTTTTTGTAGTATCATAATATTTTGTCTAGAACTGGCTGGACTTATTATTTTCTTTTAGTATTAAGATTCGAAAACTTATTGTCATTTCATTTCTGAAGATCCAATAAATAAATTAAATGTATTAAAAAAAAAAAAAAATTCATACTGCTATAACAGTATTGACCAGTTTAATATTTTGATACGAATCGGTTCACATGTCAAGGACCAGGGCAGTATATGTTGGGCAATAGGTGTTTAGTATTGTTGTTGCATATGTATTATATTCATCTTACAAAGCCGATGTTAATAACAAATTGGGTTTAATTGCTTTCATATAATCTATAAATTGCGTTTGTTCAACAATATTAAATGTCCGCAAATTTCTGCAGCACATATGGACAATCAAACGTACAGATCTTTTTTAACATGTTTGCATTTCCGGACAGAATTGATTTGTCTTGGAACGAACTGATCCATGTTTTTCGCGCTCACGCCAATGTCATGAGCACTTCGCAAATAAATCTAAAATTGTTTCACTTTTTATTTCTGTAAACATAAGTAATGTTAACTAAAGATTATGCCCCTATTCACAAAAAATTAAAGTAGACTTCAAATGTTAACCCTGCTACTACGTTTAGGGCCTTTTGATGACCCATTCGTATTTAAAATTGCATAACTTGCAAAAAAACGTGTTTGTCCGTCAGACCGACACACAATCACTCTAACGACGATATATTGCATTGATCACAAGCCTTAAAAATATTTTCGAAATGTACAAATTTTAATTTTCTCAATAAAAAAATGTGGGGTCAAAATATGACCCAAAAATAACATGTGTATTTTTTTCGAACATAGTAGCAGGGTTAAGAAAATTTTGTATGAAAATTTTGTCTAAAAGCACACTTCAAGTCTACTTTATTTTTTATAAATACGGCAGTAACTAAATAACAAAGTAAAACAATAATATACTTTAGGGAGAATGCATTTCAAAAAATCATTTCAATAGAATTTCCCACAGATATACTGAAGGTGTCCATGAAATTATTGACTTTTTGACTGAAAATATTTTCATCTGCAAAATTATGATGACTTGAATACTGAAAAAAACAGCAAATCTCAATAAAAGTGTACGTAAAAATTGTACATCTTTAATTTGGATTTTTATTTTTAATATTTGCTTTTCATATAAGTACAATTTTGGTTTTTTCAATTATTTCTCTTTTAGCTCTTAGTATTTTTTTGTATTCACGAATGTCACTATCAATTTAATTTATCTCTGCCAGGTCGAAGTCAAATTCTGGGTAATATTCAATTCCATTGCCTAAATTTTGGAAGAAGGTTGTAATATTTTGATTTTCCATTCTTTTAACTTTTTATTTTGTATGCCTCTATGAAAAATAATTTACAATTGCAAAAATTTACCCATATTCACAAAAACAAAAAAGTACAATTGAAATAGTTACCACATTCAGAAAAATATGTACAATATTGTAAAATAAAAATTGTATTCAAATTTTTAAAACGGCGGCTTGTTTTAAGCCCACTTAAGCCGAAAAATGTTTCGGCGCCGGCGGCTACTACATTTTGACGGCGGCTCGACTCAGCCGGCTATCAGCCGGTCGGCGCAGGTTTCTGCTTGTATATGTATGTACATGTGCTTATATGTAAATGTACATTTATAGATAACTGGAGATTATATATAGCACTAGCGATTATGATGGCATTAATAAATATGAATAGTTGGTGTTTGTTTATTGGCACAAGTTCAAATTGAGGTACACTTGCTATGTAAAAGTTGTAGATATTGTTATTTTAGTGAATCTAGTATGTTTTATTAAACAGCAAAATAGTCTAAACATGATGAAGGTAGAATAGAATTTTACGCCAAATTAAATTTATTTAGAACGGGTCCTCTATCTAACGTTTTTTTCAACTAGTGCTTATTTCGTGAATGGTAACACTTAGCTCATGTCTGATTTGACAGATAATAAGTTTTATCATTCCACTGGACGAATATGGTTGTGTATACGCTTGAACAACGCTGGGAAATATTGCGACATTGGTTTGAAAAACATGGTAATGTTGCAGAATGTGTGCGAAAATTGCGTACGGATTTTGGAAGAAGAGAAGCACCGTCAGCTCCAAGAAAATTGTCCTATTTGGTGCACAGAAAACCCGCAGGCATACATTGAAAAGCCGATGCACCCAAAACGAGTCACGGTTTGGTGCAGATTTTGGTCCAGAGGCATAATTGGGCCATTTTTCTTCGAAAGTGAGCAAGGAGTAGCCGTTACAGTCAATGGCAATCGTTATCGGGCCATGTTGAACGAATTTTTGTTCACAAAAATTGAAGAGGAGGATATTGGCAACATTTGGTTTTAACAGGACGGCGCTACGTGCCACACAACCGAAGCTACACTCGATGTTTTGCGCCCTGTTTTTGAAGATCGCATTATCAGCCGCAGAGCTGATGTCGTTTGGTCACCTCAGAGCTGCGATTTGACACCGTTGGACTATTATTTGTGTGATGCCGTCAAAGATAAGTGTTACACCGACTAGCCAGAGACAATTGACGCTTTAAAGGGCAATATTCGTAAAGCCATTGGTGAAATACAGCTGCACACAATCGATAATGTGCTTAAAAATTGGACCGATCGTGTAGGCTACTGCATGGCCAGCCGAGGCAGCTTTTTGAATGAAATTATTTTCCATTATTAGCCGGAAGGATTGCACTTTAAAATAAAAAAAGAAATTTGAGAAAATATTTAGTAGTTTTTTTATAGCATTTTCAAAAAAAAAAAGTTATTTGGCGGACCCTTTATTATAGGTATTACTTTGTTGTTATAATTTCTTATAATTTCATATAGCTAGTATACAACTTAATTTAAGATTATAAAGGGTGTCCCAACTAGAACGCAATTTTTAATGGAGCGCTACACGAATGAACAACGCATTCTCATTGTGAAATTGTTGAACCAAAATGGTGAAAGTTTTGCGGCTACAGTTCGCAAATTGCGATCAATTTGGGGTCGCAATAATGCTCCAAAAGAGTCAACTGTAAAGAGATTAATGGATAAATTTGCCGAAACTGGGTGTGTTAGTGATGTAAAGACAACAACGCGCCTTCGATCAGGTCGATCGACCGAAAATGTCGCAGATGTACGTGATGATGTCAATCAAACTCCATCCACCTCAATTCGACACCGAGCTCAGCAAATTGGTGTCTTCAAATCCACTATGTAGCGAATTTTGACGATAGATTTGAATCTTCATGCATACAAAATTCAATTGACTCAGAAACTGAAGCCAGCTGACCATGGACAGCGAAGGGAGTTCGTTAATTTGGTATTGGAGAGACAACATGAAAATGCTGATTTTGCCGATAAAATCATCTTCATCCATCTTGATGGCTTCGTCAATAGGCAGAATTGTCGCATTTGGGGTGAGGAAAATCCTCGAGTGATTCACAAGAAGCAAATGCATCCTCAACGTGTCACTGTGTGGTGTGGATTTTGGGCTGGAAGAATCATTGGACCCTTTTTTATGAAAATGAGGCAGGTCAATCACAAACAGTCAATGGTATTCGGTATCGTGAAATGATAACCAGTTTTTTCTTGCCTAGAATTGAAGAAATGATTGTGGAGGGCATGTGGTTTCAACAAGACGGCGCCACATGTCGTACAACCAGAGAAACAATTCAATTGCTGCATCAGTCATTTCCCGTTTTCGTGTTATTTCGCGTTTTGGAGACCAGAATTGGCCGCCTAGATCGTGCGATTTAACACCTTTAGATTTTTTCCTTTGGGGTTTTTTGAAGTCGATGGTTTACGCGAATAAGCCGACGATGACTCAAGCAGGAAATTGGACGCTGCATTAATGAAATACCGCAGCATTTATGCAAAAAGGTCTTTGAAAATTTCATTAAAATATCTCGTGTGTGCCAGCAAAGCCGCGGCGGCCATCTGCACGATATCTTGTTCCATACATAAGCTCATTCTGTCTACTTTACGACATAATAAAGTTTCATGGTTTTTTTTTTAAATATCTGTGTTTTATTTTAAATTTAAAAATTGCGTTCTAGTTGGGACACCCTTTATTTTATTAGTCTAGTTACGTTGCTTTTATTATGAAATAAAGCTGAAAACAACAAACATGTATTTATGTAAATAAATATTATAACACGGACAGTTAGCAATTTTTTGGATTATAAGGTTGGTTCTGCTAACTTAATTCTGTTCCTTTTCAATACCAACTTGTCTAAGATATTGTTAAAGATTTTCGGTGAGTTTTAAATAACTTTGTAAAATATTTTATATTTAAGCGTGTTTTACACAGACCAACAAAAATTAAATGTTTTAAAATCAATAACATTTATACGTTGTTAGTTGTAGCTAACAAGTATGAAATAATGGGCCTTTTCGGAAATGCATCACTGCGTTGCATCATTCGTTGGCATAACTGCAAATGTATTGTGCTCTAAAATGCAACAGTGAAGCAGCTGATGCGCAAACAACATAAAACTAAAGCTATAGCTATGCATAGACAGTTGTCAGATCATACAATGTTGTCACATTTAGCAATGTACTGACATTGAAAAATTGTTAGCAAAAGGTAAATTGTCAATGCTTTTTCTTACAACGTTGGAAGACAACTTAAACTTAAAAAACGGTTGTGTGAACTTAAAATCTTCTGAACATTTTTCGGACAACGTTGTAAGATCTGGCAACCGTCTGTACAAAGCTTATGTATGGACGGTTGTCAGATCATACAATGTTGTCACATTTAGCAATGTGCTAGCAATGTACTGTCATTGAAAAATTGTTAGCAAAAGGTAAATTGTCAATGCTTTTTCTTACAACGTTGGAAGATAAAAATTTTAAATTCACACGATTGTGTGAACTTAACATTTTCTAAACATTTTTCGGACAACGTTGTAAGATCTGCAATAATGATGCAATAAATGAGCTGATGGTGATCACCTAATATGCATCAGCATCGCAAACTAATCACAGATGTGCATCAGATGCAACGCAATGAAGCATTTCATGCATTATTAATAATCTTGTCTATTTCTCTGACTCTGCTACTTAATTATACCCAACTGTACTGGTATGAATAATCTGTGATCTATAAATAAAGAAAAACAGAGGTTTTATTTGAGCACAGCAAATAAATAAATATTTATAAAAATAATAATTATAATAAAAATAAAATTATAGCAGCAGATAACAGCTAATAATAAAATCAACAAATATTATGATTAATAGCTAAACACACAATCAAATACACATGTACATTAGGGTGGCCCCGTTTATATGGAGAAAAATAAGGTATCGATGTTCCCGACTAATATGAAAATTTGAATCATTTTAAGACTACGTTTCTCAATTTTTTTTGTCCTGGGGTCAATATTTGGTGAGCTGTATCAAAGGATAAAAATGTCCTTTTTAGAGGTTTTTTTAATTTTTTTCCCATTTCTTTCAAAGGAACTATATGCAAATTTGGTAGTATATGAAAAGTCTTAAAGAGGCGCATCCAATAGGTTATCAAAACTTAAAAAACAATTTTTTTTAATTCAAAAATTTTGGAAATTTCAGACAAAATTTTAGTGTTTTTTTTTTCATAGAATTTACTTAAATAAATAGTTGCAATTTCTTGTTTATAAACATCATGAAATTTAACCCAAATGGTTTTTCCCGTTTTTTAAAATTCTACCTATTTAAATTTTTATTATTTTTTTTTAAACCTTAATTCTTCCCTATCTGACAATCTCTGTTAACTCAATTCTTTAATGTAATGGGTATTAAAAAAACGTATATTTTGGGGTCACCCTAATGTACATACATCACAAATATAACAATATAATAAAAAATATATATGTATGTAAATAGAAATTTGTGTAATAAATTTACATGTGTACTTAGAACTGTTTGTGTCAAAATGTGTGAACTACTCGTATGTATATTAATAAAGAGATTTTTGAAAAAACTTAGCGTTAGCATAAATTGTGTTAATTTAAGGCCAAGGGGCCTTTTTTAATTTTACAATTGAACATTTGATACACAATCATAATATCTAGAGTATCGCTTTTATGCAATTTGTGGTTCATATACTTACATATCGTTGGTCTCATGTAGAAAGGCCCCAACTCGCTATTTTTTCGAAATTTGTTTTTTTTTTGCGATTCCAATGCATTTAACGCAAATACACCTCCTCACAAAAATTTATTGCAATAGTGCAAAAAAGAACGCTTTTATAAGCAGTTGGACAAAAAAAGTTACATGTTGAATATTACAGTTTCTATTATGTTTTTACCTTCTCCTGTAAAGTTTCAAACAATTTCTTTTTGTGGGGCAGTAAAAACTTGATGGAATTCAATTTAAAAAAAATGGAAGTTTATGCGCTTTACACGAAATAATTATATTCCTGCCAATTATACTTTGCGTAATTACCGGCTTGAATCTGTTAAAAATGTTCTTGATCTGGGAATTTTACTAGACCACAAATAAAACTTTATTTTGCACATTAATATGACAATATATAAAGCTAGAGAAGTATTCGCTAAGGAATTTGATAACCCATACGTCACAAAACAACTTTACATTTCCTTAGCAACACCTACATATATTGGAATGTGGCTCTGTTATCTGGGATCCTCATTATAATATTCATATTCAGCGTATAGAGTCTATGGAAAATAATTTTTACTCGTTTGTCTACATTTACCTTGGAATAATGATATTAACCTTCCATCGCACATTGATAGACTTAAATTAATAAAATTACCTATTTCAAATAAATAGTAGAAGAACTATGCTTAATATAACATTTATGAGCAGATTTGTTCAACTTTATCGAGAGTACACTACCTCTCGGCGCACTTGGGTGAACTCGGCTCTCCACCGCATTAAATAACTTTTATGAACTTGCCAGGAACATACACTTTGCAATTTCTCGTTTATGATTGTGAGGGGCACCTTGTTTAAGAGCTTCAGCTATATAATCCCTGCCATCCATAACTTAGTCAATAAGCATTCTCCAAGACTATTGATAAAAAAAGAAGCAATCGGTACATCGCACTGACCAACCACTACTGCTAAGGACAGCGATTAGAATTTACTACGGTTGCCATAGGCTGCTATCTAACCCCGTTCAAAGGCGGATCGCCAGCTACCTTAAATGAAAGCCACAATTCCTGAGCAGAGAGTTAAGTGTCACCACTATTTGCAATGGCTATGTCGTTTCAGCAACATCACCTAGACACAAATTGGTCGCCCTAAGTTTGTTGCTCAAACAAAAATCTTCTCATTCTTCGCGTTTTAGATATAAACCACAGCCTCTACGTGTACTTCGAAGGGACCTCAAGCAATTATCATTAAGGGTATCTGCAAGGTAAGAGGTGCAAATCCACGGGTTTCTAACTGACACTAAAGTTCTAAATAAGACTCTAGTCAGTTGCGAATTTAAAAAGGGTTAAACAATCAAACTCTTACCAGTTTTAAGCGGGTGCAAGCTTCTGGGACCGTTGTCGCCATATCTCTCAAGGTTTGTAACAGCGTAAAGGTGATGGCATCACACCAGGGGGGTTACTCTCTATTACGATGCGAAAGCAAATTCGTCAAGCTGACCCATTAAGGGGATTATATTGTGAATTTAACAATCTATATGAAATGATTGATTTTTCTCTTAAAACAAATTTAATTAAACGTAAAACAATTAGTTTGTTACATAATTAATCTTTCGTACTATTTGTAAATAAATTGTAATTAATCTTAAACTTTCATAAACATATTCAAGTAGGCTCTTTTAAATCCGTTTTGTTGACATATCAGTAATAGATTTTTTTGCGCGATTATATCAATGAATTCAATTTCGCCATTCACTTTCTTTCTTATAAATTCTTTCAAGAATATTTCTCTGCTTTTTCGATAAAAAAAAATAATTTTTACAGACCAAAACAAGTTAAATTGCCTGATTTGGACTTCCGAAAATTCAAAAGCAATTGTTGAGCTGCTTTTGTATAATGAACGTTTCACTGTATATTGTGCTATGTAGTTTGAAAGCGTAATTGGGCCGCAAATTCGGTTTGAAATGCATCGACAGATTTTAACTGCTAAATAATGGTCTATTATTAATGATTCATATCATCACTGACATGTGATTTCAACAGGACGGTGTCACATGTCAAACAGCCACTAAAGCAATGAATTTATTGCAAACCAAATTTACTGATCGCACAATTTCACAAAGTTCAGCTTTTATTTGTTATTTGGCCCGATCATGCAATTTAACACCACTGGATTAATTTTTGTAAGGCTATGTTAATAATAGAGTCGAATCGACTGCAGCTTTAAAACTTATATCGAAATGCTAATTTCATTATTCTACTTGTCAAGTGTTGAGCAGCAATTGTATCATATTGATGTTATATTTTACCCATTAGCAAATATTTTTAATACAAAAATAAACTCTTAATAAATATTATAAATATAAAAAAAAAACAAATGAGAATGCTATGATGGTCATGTCATGTGGCAACTTAAATAACTAAAAAAGTCTAAAGTTACCAATCACTAATGGTACGGTCACACTTGACAAATATTTGCAGAAAAAGACATAACCACTAAATACCATATATTTGAACTCGTTTATTTATTTTAAACAACTATTTTTATTTAGTCCAAAGCACAACAAATATTTAGTTTTAATTTATTTGATGCAGTTTGATCTTGCAAAACTCTTGTAAGAGTAAACAGCGTCAAACAAATTTGTGCTAAAAAAAACTTGTTATGCTTTTTCGAGTAAATATTTGCCAAATGTGACCGTACCTTCTTAAGTGGAAAGTTTAAAAATGTATAGCCTTTCATTTGATGGCGAGTGATACAGAAAACCTATTATCAAATCAACCAAGAATTCTTGAGTAAGAAAGATCTGGATTTAAAATCTGTGATCGAAAATAAGGGGTCCACAAAAAACAAACTTAACCAAAAAAAATTATGCATAGAAGATTTTTAATCGTGTTAAATGGAATAAAATCGTGTAAAAAAATTAAAATTTGTTTATTTTCAAACCGTGTTAAATCAAAACCGTGTAAAAATAGAGTTAGGTGTATAACACATGTGTCGAATGACTGCTGAATGGTTAATCATTTTTTAAATCCTCAAAGTAGAACCCGTAATTTAATGTGCAAAGCTGGGAGAATTGTTTAATAAAATCTATATATATAAAATTGAATGTATGTATGTATGTAACGTCCCAATAAGCATTTTGGCTGGAATTCAAGTGGAATTACATTTGAAATCCAGTCACAATTTCCAATTTCCAGTGTTGAATTACAGTTGAAACACAGTTGAATTCAATAGCGAATCCAACAAAATTACCAATGAATTACAGTCGAACAAAACAGTACATTTACAGTGTAATTCCAGCCTTAACAGCAGTGTGATTCCAGTTGAACCGAACCTGTTCTCTAAAAATTTAATTATAAAATCATCATCATCACCGCCGCCAATGATTTGCATCAAGTCTGTGTCATTACTCACATATGCTTAAAACAAATTTTATGTTGTTTTTTAACAAACTTCAAACAGACTGGAAAGAGGATGGATTTCAAATGTAATTCAAGATTGGATTCACACTGGAATTCCAACATTTGAATTCACATTGGGGTATGAACTCGAAAACGGCTGAGTCAATTTTAATGAAATTCTCACAGCATGTTACTTTGACTCTGGTAGGAATAATAGGCTATATGAAGTTTTGATTGTACAAACGGGGGTGGCACCGCCAATATAACCCAAAAAATTAAATCGCCATATTTTGGGCATTTCTTGACCCATATACGTCAATGATATGTGGTTCATATGGTATTGGCATAATTAGGAATACGTACCAGGGGGTGGGACCACGCCCCTTTTTACGAAAATTGAAAATCGTAATATAGTCTTAACTACTGGATCGATCATCATTAAATTTTTACAATAGGATATTCTTAAGAAATAATAAATTCTTGACTACGTAAGTGGTCAAAGGGGCATGACCTCGCCCACTAAACCAAAGCATTGCAATAAATACATTAAAATTAAAAAAATAAATGTTTGTAAATATATAAATACGTTTTATTTTATTTTTTAACGGGGGAGGGTAGCGAAGCACCCCGTGTTTAGCTAGTTTTATATAAAAAAACATTTTCCGTTTTTTTGAAATTTAATTAAAATAAAGAGTTTGAAAGTTTACACACAAAAAAAACCAAAATAAATAAATGAATTGTAAATATAAAAGCAAATAATTGAAATTGTATCATATTAAATGTACAATTTTGTATTTGTTTGTTATTTGATTTATTGTTTAATTTAAATGTTTTATGCAAAATAAATATTATAAAAAAAACACAAACTGATTTATGTTTTTCAGTGGAAAAACAATTAATTAAAAATTATTTACATATAATATGTATCAGAGCAAATAAAGATGAGTTTGGAAAAAGATCTCAAATTATACAATTACTCATTCAAACTTTACAGAGATAAAAATTATGAGCTGTACACTCCTGGGAATTGTGGCTCTTTTATAAAATCAAGTTCTGAAAAAATGTCACTAAATGTCACTTGCTGCCTGTGTAAAACACTCTGTTGGTCAAAATACTGCATCCTACATAATTAATTAAGATTTATACAAAATGTTTTTATTTGTTCTAAAGGCAAATATTTACTCAAAAAAGTGTAACCATTTGTTTTAGCACAAATCTGTTTGACGTTGTTTACTCTTACAAGAGTTTTGCAAGATCAAACAGCATCAATTAAAATAAGACTAAATATTTGTTGTGTCTTGTCCTAAAAAATAAAGTTTTTTTTAACCAGGTAGAATGGACATCGTTTCCACTACTTAAAACCGTGTTCTGTGCCGGGAGTGAATTAGAAGAAACCCAAAGTGAAATTTTACAAAAAAAGAAAAATTTTTTTAATAATTTTTTTATTAGTTTTTTATGCTGAATTTGTAACAGTTGGCGGTAAGTAGAGGAAATTAATTTTGCAGGTCAAAAGTGTTTGGGACATCTAAAAATTGAATTCCAGATGTTACGGAGAGATGTAGTCTCGAGTGGGAGAGCAAAATCCTGGCCTAACAGCAGCCAGATAAACATGAATTAACCAGCGTTGTTAATATTGAGTGTTGTATTATGTTTTGCTTCACTTCGATGCCCCATATAATAAAATTTCGTTACAGCTGGTATGAGTTTTTATCTATTGTGTGTTAGACGGCCCAGAATGTTGACAAGAACCACCCCCACCAGCGAGCTTAAGCCCGACAATAAGCGAGAATACCAGCGCTGTCAACAATCTGGCCACTTCGGTCAGCTGGGAGATATTTTCATCATACAGGTGTCTTTACTTATATTTCATTCATACATTTTATTACTTTCAAATTCCACAAAAAAAACTACTTCTGGTTATACTGTTGATGATAATGGTGCGCAGCGTCACATCATAAAATTTTAAGTGGATTTTCCAACATTTACAGCAACCGTATAAGTGAAGGATAAAGAAAAATTGTTGAAAATATTTTTTTGTTTTTTAACAATTTCCTTTGGAAGCTTTGAATGCTGTTCATGCCAGCAGTTTATTTCTTCTTTTTTTCAAGCTTCTCCAAAATAAACATTGCCTGGTTCCAACAATTTTAAAATAAAAGTGCAATTTTGTCAGACCACAATGGTCAACCACATTGGTTGATTTACGTAAAATCTTTTGATTCCGTTTTGAAAAGGATCACACCACCTGAAGAAAATGATAAGACTAGATCGTATCCAGATGCTAATATGTAAGGTGTACTATATCGACCGCATCATCTAATGCTTGATGTCTCCGCTAGATTATTTATTGTATGAGTGTTGAAGAACCGGGCATTCACAGAGTAGATGAAATATTGTTTCCTCTTTCTCACGGTCCTAGCAGCTGCGGTAGTGATTGTTAAGGAAGTCCGGGTCTGCTTGCATGCTTATCAATCGTCCAGTGACCAATTAGCACCGCTATAATTCTTGAGATGTTCTTGGGTTTCTTATTCAGGAGCTGCATACTACGTTTCTCGTTATTTCTAATGGTGCTACATGTGTTCTCATTGCGCCACCTATTATCAGTCTTTTGAAAGAAGTGTCTGCAGTTCTAGTCAGAGCTAAAATTTTGAAACTATTTTTTTAATTTTTTAAAATATTTTCTTGATCAGAGTAAAAAAAACTATTAAAGTTAACTGAATTGCTTTAAAACCCAAAGCCATAGAAATAGAAAAATATTTTATAATTGTGGCGCAAAAAAATTAATAACCCGAGCTAATTCCATGGAGCAAGTTCAAAAAGCCAATTGCAACAGATTATAGTTAAATACCAGTAAACTTCTGATGTTATTCTAAAAATGGACTTAATGGACACCAGAAAGAAAGTTTTTGTAGGAAAGAGTATTAATTTTACTCTGTGCTAATTGTAAATCTGTTAAAAAGAAAATTAAACATCTTCTTTTAAAAAAGACACAGAAACCTCGAAAGTTTTGTAACAGAGTGCTGCCTGTAAATTATATTAATGCAAAATAAAACGTTGACATTTTACAATGCTGGAATCATTTTATAACTGAATACCCTTCTAATGAAGACACTATTAACCACCCTTAATACTGCCTCAATTCGCCCTCCTGATGAATAATTAGAAAACCTTCTAATAATTGACCAATTTGAAAGAAAGTAAAAATGTTTTTTACTTTTTAGTTATTTGTTGAATCTGTCTTATTTCCTTAAATTAAAATTAAATCTAATTGCAATGTATCCTAGCGAGGTTATAAACCGGCCCCACAAAGCCTCGATCCCGTTTGACTCTGAGTCAGAAATCTGGAAGGCTGGTTAGGGTGGAGTTGTAGTTTTATAGTATATTTTTCACGGACTCAAGAATGTCATCCTTAACTAATGGTACTTGCAAGTCCGTGTGGATGTTCTCATTTCATAGGTACCATTTTGCACCTAAGAATTTTTAATTGGGCCCTCCGTAT
This sequence comes from Bellardia pandia, assembly GCA_916048285.2. Lineage (NCBI taxonomy): Eukaryota > Metazoa > Arthropoda > Insecta > Diptera > Calliphoridae > Bellardia > Bellardia pandia. The sequence goes on from OU696530.1 coordinate 47,735,094, forward strand.
AAGTTCAATGCTGTAATTGCTGGCCTCTCCACATAATTGGATTTCATATGTAGAAATTGGTTTTAAGATGGTTTTATACAGCAGTACATTACAGTCAAGGCCTAACTTTGAATGGTCGATCGATTAACTAGTGAAGACTAGAAGTCTTTAGCTTCATGTGAAGTAGCTTGGCTTCTAAATGACGACGCCAAGTAAGTCGTATTTCCAAGTGAAATGGTAAATAGCAGTATCTGTATGTGGAATATTTATGACAAACCGTGTGACGGATGAACCAGGTGCAGTGATGTTCATAGTGGAATGTCTACTACGACTTCCTACTCATTCATACTGTCACATTATTTTCAGTTTGAGTCCGATTTAAATGTTGCAGGCTTTAGGAAGCGTATTTATTTCTTCTAATAACACTTTTTAAAAGGGGACATTTTATTAGCTTTACTTTCTTTTAATGGTATCTTTCTATACCTACCACCAAAAGGCATTCCGTTTGTAACACATCAAAATATTGGTCGCACAACCGAAAATTTCATATATTTTGGGTGCTTATACTATTCTAAGATAATATAGCAATGATCGTCCGTGTGTTGAAGGCACGATAGAAATTTGAAGAATGACATAGCACAATGAAAATTTTCCAAACATTCTTTGTTCTACCGTAATGTTTGATATTCAAAATCGGCGAACCGGTCCAGTATTCCTATTACAGAAATACAAGTCCTGTTGAAAATGGTAAGAATCGGTTTACGATTTCTCATAGCCCCCATACAAGTGCCTTACCGGCAGCAGTATACTCGTACATATAAAATTCTGCAAACATAAATTTCATGCAACGTGAAATCTCAAAACGATATTTTATTTGCATCGATCCATATTTTGATATAGCCTCATACAAAGTCCACTTCCAAAAATTACTTTAATGCACATTAATGGCCGAATTTTCGGTCATTAGTTAACCATTGGTAAACTAAAATACTAACTATTGTTTAACTATTGCTTGACTGAGGATCCAGGAAGAAGGACTTATCTAGAAACTATACATATAATGTGGATTAGTTTTTGTTATGGAAGTGCATACACTTTTCAAAAAATAAAGTGCGGTTTGAAATATTTCCTGTTTTTTGATTAAAATATGCAGTTATTATTTTCTAATAATTGAAATTATAGTTTTGTTTTTAATTCAGTTACTATTTTATATAATATTTATGTATTTCTTTGCAAAGTCTAACCGCTTTTTTATATTTGGCAGCTCGTAGAAGATGATTTTTCTTAGAGAACGTACGTTTTTTAGACCGCTTTCGTTAAGTCTGCTTTGGAGAGTACGAGTTGAAATATTTAATTCTAGTTCCTTCTTTATATATTATAGAATTTATATATTATGGAATTGCAATATGATCATCGTGTAGCTTCGTGGTCTTACGTTTTCTGCCACATAAGTTCTTTAGGCTTTTGGCTTTCTTATTTTAAATAAAGCAATTATTTTTCTGACAGCAGATTCCAATATCTTATACTTAGAACTTAAAGCTTTCTGTTTCAACAACAAATCTTTTTCCTTTTCGGTTAAAGTCCTCATTTCGATAAAGTCTAGATCTAGCCTTATATTGTGTTGCCCTTATTCATAAAACTTACAACAGGTCAATAAGAGGTTTATAAAGCAAATTTTGTATGGAAATTTTCATGTGAACTTCAATATATTTATGTACATCAGGAATATAATTTAGCGCCTTTCGAACATTGTAGTGTTTATGTAAATAATTCAGATACTCCAGCAAATAACGAGAATAAATAGTAAATTGTACATGTAGAAGAAAATATCAAAAAGCAGTGAAGAAGACTATAAAAACCGCACTTATTTTGTCCGACAGTGTATGTGCGTACAATATTTATATCTAAATAGTCATAGTAACTTCATTGTCTGCTTTTTAATTTACCAAAATTATGCTTTAGCAAAAACCATTTAAAACTCGTTTCACATAAAGGAACAGAAAGTTTTGAAATGAAAACAAAATTTTAAAACGTCTCTATTACCTAGATTTCCTCATAAATATACATATAGCACAATTGTATGACTCACAAAACCATTAAAATTTAACTCACTTGGTGCTCAATACTCTGCGAATTTAATACAGCTTAAGATTAATCCTGCCTTGATTTATAAAATATGCAATGTTGAGCAGATTTCAGTTGTAGTTCGCTTATAAGTTGAGAAAAGAGGATTAAATCAGCATCATAACTTTCTTTCATTCGAAACAGGTGTTTTATGACACCGATTTTATTCTTTATATCTGTATTTATACATTTATATCTGTATACTTATGTGGATGATGTATTTCACACTTACGAGTATGTGGAGAGAAACTTATAAAGGAATATAGTAAAAACGAACCCCTATTAACCCTCCTCTCCCACACAAAAAAAAATTATTTGAGAAATTGATTGATAAAAATAACAAACAAACGACTATATACAAATGTAATGTACTCATCGTTTATTTGTCTCTGCAGCACATATTTACAAATGTAGTTATGAATATGTACAGAAAGAATAATGGACTAATACCTCTTTTGAATGTATATTAGGAGGGCCACAAAAATAGTTGTCATTGTTATCAACTATACCGGAACTAGGCTAAAAGAAACATATTTATGTATACTCGTATACATCACAACAAATAAAAACTATTGGTTTTAAGTGTTGCATATAATTTTTTTTTTCTGTGTATTTTGTTAATGTAAAGCAAAAATATGCTAAACCTTTTTGCAAATGCAATGATGCAAAACTATTTGCACAACATTGCTCTATTATTTGTTTGAAACAAATACAATATAGGAAAACTCCATACCGAATGTGAGCATCTTAATATACGTATGCAAGTAGTAAAAATATGTATGTGCGTCATAATGCAAACTTTTTATGTTGAGGGAGCACTCACTCAAACTTGTACTCATCTACCCCAAGAGAATGCTCATTCCAATATACTTATATGGATGTATGTATGTAGGATTTAAACAAGTTTGTTTATATATTTGTTCGTTCGTTTCAGAATATGAGCAACCCAACCAACTCATAATCAGAAATAAATTATTGTGTTTTATTTTCATATAATTCTCAAAGGTTTCTTAATATTAAATAGATGTTTGATTTCATACATAAAGCTTGTTACTCAATTAATTAACTTTATTATTTGTATTTTTTTGGGTGAATAATTTAAATATTCGGTATTTATAGTTGATGGCGTATCTTTTAAACACGGTTTTTATCTTCCGTACTGGTTTTATGTTACTTTGAATGGTAAATATCTGTCATTTATTCTCACTTAAGGCACGGTCACACTTGGCAAATATTTGCCGAAAAAGACGTAACCACTCAATAATATATATTTGAACTCGTTTATTTATTTAAAAAACTTTTCTTATTTAGGCCAAAGCACAACAAATATTTAATTTTATTTTATTTGATGCTGTTTAATCTTGCAAAACTCTTGTAAGAGTAAACAAAATCAAAGCATCGGATGAAGGAAATTTTTTATTCAATGTGCGAAAAATGGTTTATGCGCTTCCAAGTTTGGGATTTTATCACGGGAGACAAAGGACATGACGGTTTTGTGAAAATCAACAAAAGCTACTCAATCAGCAATTTAAAGACGTAGCGAGCACCAGTACACATCCAAAAGCAGGAAATTGGGTATCATAAGAATTGAAGCCGAAAGACAATTTTGCATGTTTTAAATGCTATAAAAGGAAATCATTTTTGCACTGAATCATTATTTGCAATGGATTTATTACGATAATCCGAAGCTTAAGAGATCGTTTTTAAATCCCGGCCAACCAGACGAATGGACACCAAAGCCAAATATCCATGGCGCTAAGGTAATACTCTATATTTGGTGGGATCTATTATGAGCTCGATTTATAATTATTCTCAATTTGATATCAAACGTGAGTATTTGCAATAAACTCAAAGTAAAATGTTTAAACAATTTCATTTAACTCAAAAAGGAAGTTTCTACATATAAAAATTCATCAAATTCCATCCGTCCATCTTCTACCATTTATTTTAAATTCGAAATCACTTTTCACAAGATGATTAAATTTTGATTTGGGTTTAAACGAAAGAAACCCGTTTTAAAATTCGTAGAGTTAAATGTTATCAGCACAGGTTATGATAGGAAAACCCTTTATCTATAATTCCAGCAAATTACATCTTCTTTCAAAGCCCTTCTTCTCCCATTCTCTCAACAAATTTAAATTTAGAATTTGGAAAAGTTAACAGCTCGTGCAAAACAAGCTCGGTTAGAAATTATTACTACTAACTTATCTGTAAATTTCATCAAGTTTCATACGTCCCTTCTTTGTAATTTATATTTATCATGTCGAGAAATTAAAATTTCCGAAATCAAATAAATATTATAAATATTTCAACTCAAGCCAAATAAAAGTTCTCCAATAATAAATATCAAAAACTCAACAATTCTTCATTAAGAATAAACAGAAAACTACAACAATTAGTTTCCGAAATATTTCAATATTTGGACGTCGCAAACATTAGCACAAAGGCATAATACATAGTGTAGGTTGGGTAGGGCACAGAAATGTTTATTAAAACTTTCCTAAATATTTGTAATTTGATTTTAAGTTTTAAAAATTTGTTAACAAACCGAAATGTTTGCTGGGCAAGCAAACACTCGTAAGCCTTTGTGAGTGTGTTTTTTTCTTTTTCTTTTTTTGTAAATAATACTTTAATGTAGTTATTATGTTCGTTTGTTTGTTGTTGACATATGTTTGTTGTGTAACATTGGAGAAGAGAACATGTTATGGTTGATTCACTTATAAATCAATGTTTAGACACAATATTTTCCGGGATTGCTGTAATTTTTAACTTTAATATTTAGTTATATCTTTAGATCTGCCGTTGAAGATTATGAAAATTATTGCTAATATTCAAGTAAGAACAATTTAGAAAATAATCTTACAGGCAAATAGAAAATATATTTTTTTTTAATAAAACCTTTTTTATAACTCACTTGCCCATCACTGCCACTGGTTTTTTTTATAAAGAACCACAAAAACATATTTCAATCAGCCATCAACAAAAATGTTCATTAAATACACACAATACAACCAGCATTATGAGATTGTGGATATGTACATATGTATGTATGTATGTATCTATGTCAATAAAGCTTTATAAACACAGATACAGTTACAAATACTTATGTGCTTTTGAATTTTTTACTTTTATAACAAAGATTTCCCGTACGTGTTAGAGGTAAACAAAATGTATAATTATGTTTGTTTGTGAAAATATATATTTACATACATACTATATTTAGTGCGTAAAAGAACAAAGCCGATTTCTTTAAATCCAAATGGAATTCTCAAACACCCTTTCATCCACATACTTAGATATTGTAGCTCATGTTTTATTTAATGTTTAAATCTAGATCACCAGCACCAAAAGGATAATCTCACACACAACTGCAAATATGTATGTACATACATATATGTAAATACAAACTCAAACAAACTCTTATTTAGTTTTATAAATATTTAGTTCAAACAACAACAACACTGAGCTTTTAACACAAACAGAAACAGCAATCTATGTATGAGAAAGTAAAACCATTTTAAAAGGAAGTAGGTTGCAATAAATAGAAAATTGGAATTCAAATTGAATTCAATGATTTGCATGAAATTAATTGTCTGGGAAGATTTTTTAGTATTAAGAAGACTTTAATACCAGACACGAGTAGTTCTGGAATTTAAAGTCGAAAGGAAACTTTATTTCCAGCTTTTAAGATAACAGTTTATAGGAGTTCAATTAAAAATAAGTTTTTCATACATTACTTTAAGACTGAATAAACACTTTTTTCTGGTCTACAGTTCGATTCTTAAGAAATCATAGGAACAAAATTATACTATTAAATAAATTTGTAATGTTTTCTTATCAATCTTTATTTAAAAAGAAAACAATGCTTTAGACCTAATTCACACCGACAGGAAATTTATTTAAAATAATTGACTGAAAATCTTTTAGTTTTCAAATAATTTTCGAGTGTTTTTCTTATAAAAACAACAGATAGAAAAGGTACCAAATAAAGTATCACAACATAAATTTTTAAACGTTTGTATCTTTTTAGTTTGAGTTTCTGAAATATTAAAAAATTTCCTCTTGGAAAAGAGATACATACTTGGAGTCAAATACACCCAAAAAACATAGCGAACCAAGAGCGAAGCCTTTACTAATAAGCTAAGCTTTAGACATCGCGATGAGGAGAAGATAAGAAGTACACACTTGATTGTACTAGCAACTCGTGTTACTCTCTTATTTGTATTACATATGTGTATATACACAAATGTGTATTTGTTTACAAAGTCATCAACAAAAATTGCAATTTTAAAATATTTGTCAATGAAATAAAAATGAAAGAATTCAAATTAATTTTCGATTGCCAAACTCGAACGCAGTATTTGATGTGTCTACGGTTTTTGGAATTTGAAATTTCCTAAATATGCTCAAAGAGATATCAAAAAGTGATTTGGTAAAATCTCTCCTTAAAAGAAACCAAAAAAAAAGGATGATTTACTCAACACTTTTAAATTTTTGAAAAAAAAAAAAAATTGAAAAGTGAATTTGATAATGAGATAGAAATTGTTGTTATTAGAAATGAATTAAAAACATTGATTGCGCAACGAATGAAATAATGAATCTAATTGAAATATGTAAACACCTAATAATGTCTGTAATAATATGGAATAAAATATTGAATAAGTATTATTTGTTTCGGAGGCTGAGAAAGGATTGTTTATGCAATCAGAATACAAGAATTAGCTAACAATTTTGTCTACAAACAATGTAAACGATGGCTTTTGTCAGCTGCATACATACATATATTTGTAACAAAATTAAATCCAGATTCTCTTAACTATAGATACCTTAATATTTTTAAGAAGCTTTATCAATCGATACTATTCTGTTGCCTTTAAATTAATATAGAAATTAAAGGCGAAATGAATTATTATTTTTATTAATATTTTGTTCTTCTAACATTTCAATATAATGTTTTTTATTTACTAATGGTTTATAAACTTTTAATAAATTTAAAATTTTTACTTTCAAACATATTTATATTTAACATAACGATGGCCAAATATAAAAAACGCCTAACTCAATTTTGTTTCATTTATGAAATCCCGGGATTTGAAAAATCAGTCCAGTTTGGCTCCCAAGTGTGTATACTCTCAAATAAAAATACGAGTGTTGTAAACAATAAGAAGTTTGCTGTGAGCACACCGAAGAAATTTCAAGGAAAAAACTTTCTAAATTTTTTCAAGAAAAATTGCTTTGTGTAAATTGAGACTTACCAAAACGGTAAAACATGGAGGCGGCTCAGCAATTATTTGGGATTGTGTAGTGGCACCAGGGGTCGGTAATCTTATACTAATAGAATCTGCATTGAAAAATTAAGATTATCTCGACATTTTAAACAATGCGGCCTCTAGTGTAGAGAAATTATAACTACCGCAGGACTGGATTTTTCAACAGAATAATGAGCCTAAGCATAACTTCAAAATTGTGAAAGAGTGGTTGCTCAATCATTGTTCAAAAACTTTAGATCATTCTCAGCAGTCCCCAGACCTTAATCCAATATATATTTCTTGCAAGGATAATCTAAAGGCTGTAATACAGAATGAATGGAACAAAATTTTGCTTGACTTCACTTCAGCCGTGATTAAGGCAAAAGGTCTACAAACAAATTATAATTATATTAATAAAATTAAAATATATTAAATGCAATGTTTTACTTAATTCTAAAATACTTTATTTTTAAGCGAAAAATCTGATAATTTTCCGTTAAAATTTAATTATTTTTTTATGTTCTTAATTTTTTCTAGTTTTCATTAATGAGTTAAATACAGCTTAAGTTACTTATGAATTATGTAATAAATTATATTTTGAATTTGAGATGTTTGTTGCGTACAACAACATGTTGTTACTATAGTCTCTCTTAAGAGAGAGAATGCAAAAATGTGCCGTTATTCCACATAAATTCTAGTTGCGGCCATGCCACAAACGTAATTACTGCTGAGAGGTAATGGCTTATGTAACAAGTGACTACATCCTATTACATCCCCATGTTAAACTCGTCACTCATTAACATTGCCAGTTGTATGGCCGGTAAGTACTGGTGATTATTGGTAAGTAGTCAAATCACAAATCATTCACAACTTACCCCGACTGCTGGGTGACAAAAATATCTAACTGTTTCAATATACTACAATATGTATGTATGTATGAATGTATGTATGTATGAATATATTGATATGAATACACAAACAATAAATATATTGCTGCAAAATCGATTATAATTCAATCAATTTTAGTTATTTTTTTTTTGCAATTTCTTGCTTTGTAATTTTTAAAACATTTTATCACAAATCAGAATTACAAACAAATCATAAAGGGAAACGATCGGCGGCCGGAAATGATTTGCATGTAAAGTATAAAAGGTTAAATATATTAATGCGTATGCATGTATAGGTTTGTCTATTCTTAAATGTTTATGTTGAACATTAAACATAAAATTTTAGTTATTTTTTTTTTTTTTTTTTGCTGTAAATTTAAATGACAATAACTATTTTATTTTTGTTTTTATAACTTATGATTTGAATTCGCAACATTTGCAATGATTTGCAATTCTAAAGAATAGTTCTATATTTGTGTGAAACTGTTCAGACATGACAAATTACACAAAGCAAAAAATGCAAATGTGATAGACTGTCTATCACAGCTGTATTTGTAGACAGTTTTTTTTTTTTCTGTAGAATAGAGCAATCGCACAAGTTGAAATTAATTGAATTGCTAATTTTGATCAAATTGATCTGAAGGTCAAATTAAATTGCCATAATACGATTTGGCAACATGACACATGTGAATTGTATGAAATAAAGAAAAAAAAAACGCAACATAAACAAATTAATACACTCAACAAGTAAAAGTGACTAATTAGCTGAATTCTTTGTAAATCCGTTAAAAATAAATTTCATGTGAAATAAATTTCATGGTAGTTAAATTTTAGCAAAAATTTAAAATCTTAGTTTAAGTAAAAATTAAAGATAAAACAAATTTCCAACGAAAAGTTAAAGATTTCCGAATTTCAATTACATACATCAAACATTTAAATGTTTTCATTTAAATTAATGCTTTATTATGTACATATGCATTTATTATAAACTTATTAATTAAATATTTATGTATATGCATTAAACTGCTTACATTACATTTCCTCTACCATCACTAAATAAAAAACAAATTTTCGTCGAACTGCGTTAAATGCATTAAATGACAGCAGCAAACACTTGAAAATGCAAAATTTTTTTATTTCTCGGAATTTTTACAAAAACTTTTTTGCAGCTTCAGCAAATATTTTCACAAGTCACGGCTGGGACTTTTAGCAAAAATAAAAAAATATAGTTAAAGAACATTGAATTTTTTATTTAATAATATTTAGCATACAAAGAAAAAACACTATAGCAACAGCAACAATAAACCACCCACTGTTTGTTGTAGTGGAAACTAAGACAGAGATGAAAACTAAATTGAACAATGTGTACAAAGAAAACTAACCGACACTCTGTGGTTAATTTTGCAGCAACGCAGAACAAGAAGCTATTTATTTATGTCTGTTAACACTATGATGACGACACAGAAGTGAGTCAAAAAAAATTTTATGAAAACCAATAAAAAGTATTTAAAGAAAATCGTTTCTTTTTTATTTTACTCTAATCAAGAAGATTTAATAAAGAACGTTTTAAGATACGGTCACATTTGGCAAATATTTACTCAAAAAAAGCATAACCACTTGTTTTAGCACAAATTTGTTTGACGTTGTTTACTCTTACAAGAGTTTTGCAAGATCAACCAGCATCAAATAAAATAAGACTAAATATTTGTTGTGTCTTGTCCGAAATAAACAAAGTTTTTTTTTTAATAAACGAACAAGTTCAAATATATTTTATTTAGTGGTTATGTCTTTTTTGGCAAATTTTTGACCTTTAGTTGCATGATATATTAAGCAATTCCAAAATAAATCTAGGTTTATTTTCTCAACATTTAATTGCACATTGCACTATATTTATGTGCATTAATTTAGCAATCTGCACCACTGTGTTTTATGTTTGCTGTTAAATAGACAACAAAACTAGTTAGAATGATCTATTTAACAGTAACGAATCTTAAATGCCCTTCATCAGTACAAATCAAATATCATCATTATAAATAATAGAAGAAGGGCAACTAGCGAATAAAATGATTACAAGAGTATGAAATGTAACCAATAGTGTATCAATCATGTGTTTTCACAAAACGGCGTTGACAGTTTAACAACGAAGAATTGATAACGTACCGTTGTCCTCATTTTGTTTAAAACCGCATCGTTGTAAATTTGAAATCGTCAACTTTGAAATCTACATAAATACCAAAGTCGTTTTTCTCTCAGTGTTTTGTAGTGTTAATGTTTTTTATTTGATTGACTCTAATTTATATACTCTTTGAGCCACTTGACACTTATATATCTTTTGTAATGCAAAGAGAGAGTCAAGTCTCTTCAGAAATTGTTTCCACTAAAATTATGGAATTCAGCATTTAAAATTATTTTTTATGTTTACAGATAAATTTCTACTATCCTGACTTATTGTACTTAAACTTAACAATTGTCAATAATTAAGAAAACACTACAATTACTTGCTTTTTTTTTTTTTTTTTTTGAAGTATGTCATGTTCTTCTTAATATTTATGATATTAAATGAGAGAAATAATTGTTGTCTCAAAAAAAAAAGAGAATTTGGCAACAAAAACATTACTAAAACAAACAAATCGTCAAAATAATGGTAAATCGTCAAATCTGTCAGCTAGAAATGTGTGACCATACCTTTAGTATCGTCGCAAATTTTAGATAAATCTAAATTTTAGAAGAATCTCCTCGACTTTAGTATTGTATTTAGAACGTGAGTATAAAACACTTGCTACATACACTTAGATGACTATTTCCAAGTGTTACAAACGGCACAATCAACTTATATTCACACCCTTTCACCCTGAAAGTTATAATAAATTTAATATAAAACACTAAAAAAATTATTTTAAATTAAAATGCAAAAAACAAAACTAAACAAAAGTAAAACCCACAAACCAACAGCCAGTAGACATATAAAACGGAAGTCGTAGACACAACAGAGATTTTTTTACGATTATTTTTTTTTTATACCTTACATAGTGGGGAGGGTATATTGGATTTGTGCTGATGTTTGTAACGCCCAGAAATATTGGTCTAACACCCACCTTAAAGTATGCCGATAGACTCAGAATCATTTTCTGAGTCGATTTAACGATGTCCGTCTGTCTGTCCGTCAGTCCGTCTGGATGGCTGACTGGCTGGCCGGCTGTCCATGTAAAGCTTGTGCGCAGAGTACACAAGAAAATATTCCAATAAAATTAGGTACGTGATATTTTTCGGCCCAAGGATGGATGGGATTGAAACTGGTGAAAATCGGTCCATTATTTCACATTGCCCCCATACAAATGTCCTCCCGATATAGGGGTTTACCGAATATAAATGTTTGAATTATGCAAGTATCCAAACAAATTTCATCACAAATGAGTGGTAAAAGAAGCCAAATCACATCTAAAAATGTTGTGCAGATCGGTCCATAATAGCTAATATATCCCATATTAGGCCCACTTCCGAAAATCACTTTAAAGAGCATAACTCATTCAAAAATGTTGGTATCCAAATAATATTTAACGCAAATATATTTCATATGTATACAAATAATACGGTACAATTTTATTATGATCGGTCCATAATTAGTCGTAGCTCCCATATTAGGCTCACTTCCGAAAATCACTTTAACGATCATAAATTTCTTAAAAATATTGTTATCATAATAAAATTTTAAAAAAATGAGTTTCGTATGTACACAAATGACACCTAATTTTATAATGGTCGGTCCGTAATTCACTTTAACCACCATAAATCTTTTAAAAATATATCGATATAAAGTATAAAATACATAATATTTATTTTCACGGAAGTCATGGCACTAAATTATTGGATAATCAGTCCATAATAGGTAATATCTCCCATATAGATAGCGACCATTTCTGAAAAACTGTTCATATACTGGGTGTAGGGTATTATATGGTCGGGCTTAACCGACTATACTTTCTAACTTATTTTGTATATTTTTTATCGTTGCTTTCTTGTAGGTGCAAACAAACACAAAAAAAAACGCAATCGCCAATTTGATGAAATGAAATATTTTGTTGCTACTTCATTCTTCATCTGTTTGTGGCTGTTATAAATAGTAAAATAATTTATTTTGATTTTGTTACTAGTTGCTATTTTTAAATCTTTAATTTGAAATTTTTTTTGTGTGCTTTTTATACCCTACACCACCATAGTGGGGAGGGTATATTGGATTTGTGCTGATGTTTGTAACGCCCATAAATATTGGTCCAACACCCACCTTAAGTTATACCGATCGACCGATCAGATTCACTTCCTGAGTCAATGAGTCCGTCTGTCTGTCTTGCTGGCTGTCCATGTAAAGCTTGTGCGCAGAGTACAGATATTGAAGATATTTCGACAAAATTTTGTAAGTGATATTTGTTCGTCCCAAAGAAGGATGGAATTGAAACTGGTGGAAATCGGTTCATTATTTCGCCTGGCCCCCATACAAATGTCCTTCCGAAATAGGAGTTTAACGATCATAAATGTTTGAATTATGAAAATATTTAAACAAATTGCACCACCAATGAGAAATAACTGAAGCTAAATCACATCTACATATTATGAGAAGATCGCTCCAAAATTGGTCGTAGTTCCCATATAAGGCCCATTTCCGAAAAAGAGCATAACTCTTTTAAAAATGTTAGTATCCAAATAGTATTGAACAGTATTGGTATCCAAATAAAATTTGGCAAAAATAAGTTTCTTATATACAGAAATGACCATCATATAATTTTATGATGGTCGGTCCATAATTAGTCGAAACTCCCATATAAGACCCTCTTCGTAATTCAATTTAACCTCCATAAATCATTTAAAAGTATTTATATCGAGATAAAGTTTAACATATATAATATTTATATTCATAGACATCATGACACTAAATATTTAAATGATCGGTCCACAATAGATTATATCTCCCATATAGCACCTATTTCTGAAAAACTGTTAGATTTATATACTGGGTGTAGGGTATTATATGGACGGGCTTGACAGACTATACTTTTTTACTTGTGTATTATATTTTTAGTGTTGTTATTGTATTTGTTTGTTTTTTTCCGTCTTTCAGCAAATCAACAAATTAATTGTTTACAATTTATTTCACACGATTCTGCACTGTTGTTAGTGCTGTTGCTGTTGATTTCATTTGAATTAATTTTTTTTCTTTCAATTTTATTGCTTCTTTTGTTTAAATCATTATGGTACATTTGTTTTTTTCATTATGCTCTGGTTTTTTTTTCTTTTTGTTTGGGTTTTCGTGCGGGTTTCATTGTTTTTTTGTTGTTGTTATTAAAAATTGTTTAAGTATCTCTCAGTTACTTAATTCAAGTGTGACAATTATGCGAATGTGACAAATAATTGAAATTTATGTATGTATGTATGTACATATATGAACATATTTAGTATTTAATATAAACATAGATACTATACATCTGTGGGTTTGTGTGTGTATTTTTTAAGTACCCTTTATTGTATTTATTAAGTAAATTTGAACTGACTACAACAACATCTCATCAAAATTAGGCATCATTATTATTAACAGCATCGCCATTATCAAGCGTTATTGTCATCTTCATTGTCGTCATCACATAGTAACAGAATCACGATTTATTTATTTATTTATTTTACCACAAAAATTAAAGTACTCGAATGTGTAAAAAAATAACAACAACAACAAAAATACGAACTCGAAAATACCATAATGCTTATGACGATACAGATGTGTAAAGAACACTAGCACTATCCATCATGTATGAGAGAATAATTACCGTTTTGTAAATGCAGAATGTTGTAGAGTTATTTTTCAAGAGCTTTCGAATTTTATTAAAAAAAACATACAATTTATAGAATTGTATGAAATCTTTATTTGAGTGGATATAACGTAAAAATGTTGACCGCGGTTACGCCTAAAAAGATTTATACGCTGGTTCCAATTTTATAACACTCTCTCCGAATTATTTCTTTAATATTACCTTTCAGTACGTCAACCGTTGCAGGCTTATCCATTAGCATAGTCATTAAATCGCACGATCTAGGCGTCCAATTTACCAGCAATAAAAATTAAATAAACTGTTCACCGAACTCGCTTCTCAATTAGGTCATTCTTTCGCGTGCTGTGTGGCATGTGGCATATATCAGCCAAGTTCAGCTCTTTCATTTTGAGAAAGAAACAAATATTTAATCATCGCACAATAGCGCTCACCATTCACAGTAACGTTCCTGCCTTCGTCGTATCTATTTTTTACTCAATCAAGTTTGTTTATTCCACAATCAAGTTTGTGTCTTAAGTCTTATCTAAGCGAACGTTATCGTTCGACAGCGTGAGCCAGGGGGTAAGACACACTTAAAACTGAGTGGATTAAAAAGTAGTAAATCAATATTGAACAAATACAACTCATCTTGATTGACAGCTTAACTGATAAATTAAATTTAAATCTATCAGGCATGTGATGGAAATCGAAAACGATTCAGTTTTGGAAATACATTTTAATGCATTTATAATCTAATTTTTAAAATTTTTGTTTTAGGATTCTCTTTAGTAGCCCAATATCTTTAGGTATATTTTATGTAATAAAAGTTTTTCAATACAGAAATATTATGAAAAAATTTACTTCTAAAACTCATTCGTTTTCGTTTTCGATTTCCATCACATGCCCATATATACATATATGTATAAAAATGAATGGCTGCTTGTTTGCTTTATAGGAGGTCAAGCCCTTGGACCGATCTTCCTGAAGTTTTCGCAGCATGTTACTGTGACTATGGGAGGATTAATATTCTATATAAGGTTTTGATTCGACAAAGGGGCATGGCACCGCCAATATAACACAAAAATAAATAAATCGGCATATTTTAAGCATTTTTTGACCCACGTCGATGAGGAGAAAAGTTTTTAGGACCACGCCCCTTTTTAGAAAAATTAAAAATTGTAATATAGTCTCAACTACTACACCGATCGTCATTAAATATTTATATAGCATATTCTTACGAAATAATAAATTCTTGACTATATAAAGGGGCGTAGCCACGCCCATATAATCCAAAATTTAAAATCCTCATATCTTTTTTTACCAATTTTTTGCTATATATAGTATTGGCATGAATAGAAATACGTACCAAAAGATATGTGGGCGAAGCACGCCCCTTTGTTTGCGATATATTGGAGGCTAGACCTGTTAACCGATCTTAAATTTTCACAGGAATATTTATTACATGATAATATTATTCGACCATGCATACTTCTGCACCTACTTTTTTACTATGTTTATTAACGGCTTTGCCTCAAAGGGGGCAGCGAAGCTCACCGGATTCAGCTAGTAATATGTAGTAATTTGAAATGTAACAGGAAAAGGATTTTAACCATGGCTCCTAGTACCACAATATACGAAAATGATTTTTCACTTAGTTTTTTTTTTTTAAAAATCTTTTTAAAAAAATCAGTAGAAGCAAAGCATTTGCAAACTTCAGGATCAGGTGGTGCTACAGTTATTTAAAATTAAGCACCTCTATTGAATAACAATCTTTTACGATTTTGTGCTGTAATTGTTATTATTAACTTCAAACATGCATAGAACTTACTAAACGAAATGGAAAACACCGTCCAACAATTACCATATGTCCACAGTTCAATTCCCGGACAATTTTCAAAACTTATTCTGAAATAACTACTTTTCAGTAGAATTCTGAAGTATTAATGTTTAACAACGGTCGCTGAAAGTATTTAAAATCCTAGTTACGAGTATATACGAGTAAATATACAAAACAAACAAGAAGAGAGAAGAGGAGAGAACTAGTTCTAGAGCGCTCTATAAGAATATGTAAAGCTTGTCAGGAACTGGTTTCAAGGTTGACAATTTTAAACAAAAATCATTGACTAATGAACTGGTTCCAGGAACATTACAAATAACGAGAGCAATGAGTCATTAGCACTAGTTCTTGAGGTGACAATTTTTCAACTCTAGAATTCTAGAACTAAAACAGTTTTCCTGGTTTTTAGATTTTCATTTCATTTTGTCCATCTTACATACAAATGTATTCTTAGTCTCAATTTACACGTAGCAATTTTGATTGAAAAAATTGATACAATTTTTTCTTGAAATTTCTTTGGTGTTCGCACAGCACAATTTTATTGCTTAAATCAAATTTTTATTTGAGAGTATATACACAATTGTATACACATCTGTAATATGAATAAGTGTGTAACATGAATTGCTAGTACATTCAAGTGTGTACTCGTCTTATCTTGCTCTCGCCCCGATGTCTATAAGGCTTCGTGTAAATTGGGACTTAATAATACTTAATTAAAATTGAATATTAATAAAAGTTACATACAAAACTTACAAATATTGCATCAAAATAAGCAGCTTTTCACAAGAATTAAGTTTTTCTCAATTTTGGTATTTTGTTCTCAGATTTATTTAAATTAATAAAATTTCTTTATTAATATACAGCACTTTATTAACACTAATAATACTTTAATTTCACGCACAGCTGTCGTAATTGACAGCTAAGTATGTAACTGAAAGAAGCACACAACAGTGTCGCTCACTGTGGCATCAAATTTAAGAATTTGATTCAATAATAAAATATGTGAAGCACATAATAAAACAAAATTATGTTTGTAGCACAAAAATGCGGGCGGGCGTATGTGTATAAAAGATCAAATTACATTTAAACAGTTTGAAATAGTAAAATGAAATATTTTTCTTAAACAACTTGTCACATTTGCTTTCTTTTTGCCACAATATTTAATTTAATATGTATTATTTCTTTTTTGAACAAATTAAATTTGCATTTAAATCTAAAAACACACGCAATTGATTTTCTGTAGTAAGTTTTTTTTTATTTTAAAGACAAGCAAGTTGTATAATTTGTTACTTTTTTTGTTGTTGTTGTAAATTTTTTTATTTTATTTAACAAAATGGAATGTAATTAAATTAAATTTAATGTAACATTTGCAATTGTAATCTAACATTTGCATTCCTTTTATAGGCTATTTTCCGCTTTTATTATTTCTTAATCTTATCAGTTGAATTAACATTAACAATTTGCATTTATCACTAACATTAACACTTTAGTTTTCCGTAACTACTGTTATCACTTGAAAATATTTAAAGACTTTATTACAAGTAAATAGATAATTATATTTAAATATGCTACAACATGTAAAGAAAATTTAGTTTATTTTTATTTTATTATTTTTTTATACATTCGTTCGTTGTTGTTTAATTTCTTTATGAATTTACATTCGCACGATTTATTTTTTGAAAATAACACGTCTTTGCACATGTAGCGTTTCTGAACGACTGTTTGTTGTCAGCTTGAAATTGAATTCATTTTCTTTTTACTTTCGTACAGAGTGAATTTATCATTTATTCATTCATTTATTGTGTGCTCTGTTTATTTTTCTGCTCTTGTTTGATTGCGCCCAGAATGAACAGAACGTAGCAAGTGAATTGAGTGAAATATTGTTTGTTATTGTTTTTTGTAAAGCTAGATGAAGCGTTGCCGGAGTGTTAAATTGTGGGATTTAGAAGAAAATGTTGAGGTAGTCTTTTAATACATTTTTTTATGCTAAAATCTGTTAAATTTTTTAAAATTGCTAGACTAAAGAACTAAAATGTAAATATTACTACTTTGGCGAAGAAATTGAGCTTTAGAGTGATAAAAGATAATGTAAAAACAATTCCAGAAATATTTTATTTTTATTTTTTTGCCACGCCTACATATACCGCCCTTTTAGTATTTTGTTCACTGTGTCGCTATTTTTAGTCCGATCATAACATTTTGTATACCGGTGTTCATGGCTTTGTAAGGGCTACATTTTTGTCCTTTGTCAAATTCTAGTCATGACTTTTAAAAACCCGGTTCGTACCCTAAAATTTTTTTTAAGTCATGACTAGAATTTGACGTGGTAGTAAAAAATTAATAAGGACAAAAATGTCCTTTGTATGGAAGTCGTACCACTCTTTTGAGCTTATTAACTCAAAATATTAAATAATCTTCAATAATTAATGGCATTACTGGTAAAAAAAATGTTGCCCTTTCTACCCAGTTTATTGAAAAACCCGGACATGTTAAAGTTCTTTCTTCTGCACATAAAATCGAGACTACTACAGTAGCTATTTTTATAAATCTGATTGCAGCACTAGCGTTTATTACAGTAATTTGCTTTTTAAACATAAACGTAATATATTTATACAGCTGCTGAGAAATTAAAAATCGCAACATGAGTTCTTGCAAATCAAAAAATTATGCTAGGTGAAATATAGGACCGGTTTCAATCCCATCCGCGTTTGGGTCGAAACATTATCATGTATAAAATTTGATGAAAATATCTTCAGAATTGCAATTTGTACTCTACGCACAAGCTTTACATGAACAGCCAACCAGACGGTCGGACGGACATCATTAAATCTGCTCAGATAGTAATTCTAAATTGATCGGTATACTTTCAAGTGGATTTTGGACTAATATTTATAAGTGTTACAAACATCAGCAAAAATCCAATATACCCTCCCCACTGTGGTGGTGTAGGATATAATAACGATACAAGCAAACCTAATACTATGTTTCCACGACGACTTGAATCACCTGCTTCACTCTCTGAATCATGTTTATGAATCATGATGTTTACATGACCAAAAAACTTGATTCGATTTGACAGCTGTTTTTAATAAACAAACAGAATAAAAAAAACAGAATGTACAATTTGTGGAAAATATTTTTTTTTTAATGGACAAAAAAACTGAGTGAAAATTAGTTAGCTTATATGAAAAAAAGCATACATTCGTACGTATTTACTTTCTTTACTTCCAGCAACAAGAAAATAATTTGCTTTGTTTACAATAATATTGAATTTTTACAGCTAGTGCAGATAAACTTGCGATAAAAATTAGAGAAGAGTGCAATTTTTCGTGCTTCGCAAGTTGATTCAATATGAATCTACTTGATTCGCTCTTAAAATTTTGTATGGTGAAGCTAGTTGTTTCACTAAAGATTGGGGTGTGAAGCATGAATAGAGAGCGAAGCATGTACCGTGGAAACGTAGTATAAAGCACAGATCGAAACCAAGAATTTACAAATATAGAAAATATTGCGGACTTTTTTTGAAAATGCAGATTTTATTTTGAAACATTTGTACAATGTAAATGTATTGAAACATATGGCTTTCGTGCCAAAAGAACTGCTCATCTTTTGAGGTCAAGAATGAAGGAAACCAATTTAGAATACCCTATTCTACACCCCACAGAGAGCTACTAGACTTAAAGCGTGTGAGTCAAAACTTTTTAACCACTTCTTTCATGATGGAATATTACGCTTTCAGGTCTGGCCTATATTCTGAGCATTTTTTTGGACAAACGAATCAGTTGCATTCGGTATAGGATCCATGTGACAGTCTGGTCAAATATCAGCAGCTCGTAATAGATATGACCCTTTTGATCTCACCAAAAATATACGATCTCTGACTCTTTAAATTATTGTAATGAATTCATTTGTTATCGCAAGTAATGATTTGCTGCTAAAATGATTTAATTTTATACCATTCAACGTCATGCAAAATCGTTTTCCCTTTCCTTTCCTCGAACTTTGTATTTGACACTATAATGTTCCTTTCAAAATGATATATTAGTTACTGAGGGAAAACCTCAATTAAAATTATTGGTGACAAAATTTGTTTGAATACTTGTGCAAATCAGACATATATAATCGAAAATTTTTATTACGGAAGGACATTTGTATGAGTGCTAGGTAAAATAATGGATAAATTTTATAGCAATTTTATTAAAATTTTATGCATGAACATCCAGCCAGACGGACGAAATTTTTATATTATTTTTTGAGGCGTTATAAACTTCAGCACAAAACCAATATGCTCTTCATATTATGGTATCAAAAAAGGGTATAAAAATGTATCTAAAACAGCTAACTGAACCAAAATATTACATTGCAGAGAACTAGTGAAAGCCAACTAAAAGTACAAATGTACAAAAATGGATACATTTTGTTAAAAGGCAAATGTTTGGCAAGTAATTTGTAGTTGTGGTCTGAGAGCAGCCCTTCTGTTAACTCTTTAAAAACAATTTAACTATATAAGATAATTCACGTTGAAACGTTTTTTGCGTCTTGTCTTGCGTCTCGGCAAGAAGTCACCACTTTTTTAGATATGTAATTTATGGGCTGATTTAGATCCCTATCATTATTCAAATGCTGAAATGGATTGGTATTGAAGTAATAAAAAAATATTTTATAGATGACACAAGTGACCAGGCTTCGATTCTTAGACTTAGACTATTAATACCAGTATTTTTCACACACAAATTATTTCAAAAATTCTCCCACATCTGGCAACTCGGTTGCTACATATTCCCCATCCATTAGCACCTCGCATGAGTTCAACCACCCGCTAATTGTAAAATGCACATAAACAGAATGCTCTCAATTAATTTTTTTTTTGGTGATTGCAAAAATGAAGAGAACATTTTTCAATAGCCTCAATTGAGTACAGCAGCGATTGTGGCGCTCACTCAAAATGAAACAATGACAATGTGTTCATTGTGAGGGTTCATTTGTTACAGCATTTCACATCGTTTTGGGTGAGATAATACTTGTGATGGGGCACTTTGTATAATAAATACGTATTAAATATAATGAAGATAAAAAAAATGGGGCGCAAAAATATTACGAAAAAATGTCAGTTTCAAATATTTTATAATATGTATGTATAGTTTCAAGCAATTTTAGAGTATTTAAATATTTACCAAACATTTATTATATGTTCATGAAATAAAATAAGTAAAAAGTTATGTCTTTCTATTGTTTATTAGGAACATTTTTTTCACATAATGATTTTTTACATTTTTAATATCAAAGATATTGAATGATTCTTAACTATTTGTTTGTAAAATATATTTTATTAAAAAACATATATTAACAGCCTGTTTATGTAAGATGCATAACTGAACAAATGCCAAAAATAATTGACGTTTTTCCTATTTTGCGCCATGTAACACGAAAGTCAAATTTTTTGACAAATAATGTAACAATTGACACTTTTTTTTTTTTTTTTTTGTGTATCGCGTTTTTAAATGTCAAACAAACGAAAGAAAGACGAATAAAATATTTCATTCGTTTAAAAGAAATATATGTATGAGGCCATTTACACGATGCAATTTTTCATGCAATTGATGTTTGTTCGCGAACGGGGTAGAGAAGCAAGAGGGGTAGAAACAGTTGCACGATTTTCGTTTTTCGTGCAATTTTTTGACATTTGCTTCTACCATCGCTTGTGTTTTACTTATCTTGTTTTATTCTTATTCCGACGTTATAAAAATTACCCAGCCAGCATTTACATATAAAAATAAGCGTTTTGTAAGCGCTCAAATATAAGCAAAACACTTATAAAACGCTGCTGTGACATTTACAAAAGACATCAAAACAAGGGTTTTATAATCGAAAAGTACCCAACTTTATAAGCGCTAAAAAACGATTACAAAATATGTTTTTCAAGTAATTAATTTACACGTTTTCTAAATGCTAAAAAACACGTATTTTTCATGAAATTATTAAGCATTTTAAACATTTACTTTTTTTTTGTATGTTTTTTTATTGATACATTTAAAAATCATTTTTAATATTAAATTTTCTTTATTAATAGAAAAATATTAAATCAAAATATAAAACTAGGAACTTCATTGTTGTTTCATTTAAAAAATTATTATTTTAGTTTACTTTTCGCACTGGAAATATGACTTAGAGGCAAACACAAAGTCATCTACCTTGCCTCTGTAATATAATTCAAATATGAATATAAAAATGTAACTAGAAACCTATTAAACGTATTTCACTTACGACGAATGGCAGTGCTGCCAGTGAAGGCCCTAATGCACTTCTTATATGCAGTTCTTCGCCAGGATAAGCTCTCAGCAACGTTGTCAGTCATGATCTTCTGCCACGCTTTCATAACAAATTTTCTCGAAAGTATCAAACACACTTAATTTAACAACTTTAACAACAATTTAACACTATTTATTAACACAACTTATTAGCACAATTTTTGACAGCGAGAATGACAGGTTTTGCTTAAATTTATGAAAGACTTGCATTTGCAAGCAAATTACCAGAAACATTCGCAAAACACTTGCATTTGCAAGCAAATTACCAAAAAAATTCGCAAAACACTTGCATTAGCAAGGAAATTGTCAACGACATTCGCAAAACTCTTATTTATGCGAACTTGCTGCAATCTTAATTTACAAAACGCTTGCCAATATGTTTATTGGGCACGTACATACATTTTCCAAAAATAAAAAATCTTCCATTTTCTATATTTGTTAAACTTTTTGTATTTTTATTGTATTTATGTATATTATTTTATATACTACATACATATGTACATATGTATATTTGTTGTATATTATATTTATATTTTAAAATGTTGTTTTCATTGTTGCGATTGAAAAACTAAAGAGGAATGTGTAATGAAACATCAAAAAATTTCATGATTTGTTGCACGTAAAATTTCATTGTATAAATGTACAACATTTTACGTAGCAATTTTAAAAGAGAATGGAAAAAATTGCATGCAATTAATTTCATCGTGTGAATGGCATCTATGAACATTATAAGCAACAAAAAAAATTTTAAAAACAATATAAAATGTAAACTGAAACTAAAAAAAGTTAAATATACACCAACAATTATTTGCTTATTTACATAAAAGCAATGTATGTATAATGATGATGAAAACATATTTTTTTTCCTTATTTAATATAAATTTTTCAAAAATTCTTAAATATGTCAATAATTTGGTTTGTTTACAATGCACATATGTATATCCAGCTGTTTATTTTTTTACTCGTAGTGTAGCCGTTGTTTATAGTAAATTAAAATATTTAATATGAACAAAAGTAAACAGAACAAATATATGCACATATTGGCAATACTGTGATTTGACACATTGTTAATTTATACGTCCATAACGCAAATGAAGTGTTTACGCTTTTACATAAACACAAATTGTTACGTTATCGTTGACGTTTGGTCCAGAGTCGTTTAACTTCAAATGCGCAACATAAACAGGCTGTAAGTGAATTTTGGAAGTGGACTTTATATGAGGTATATGGTCAAACATGGACCAAACTAAAAAATATTTTGTTTTGTAATTTATTTTTGCATGCAATTTATTTTTGCTGAATTTTGTACCGATATTCCAATTTTGTAGGCATTTATGTATAACTGAGCAATATTTCCGGAAGATTTTTGTATGGGGGCTATGAGAAATTATGAACCTATTCTTACTATTTTCCTCACACTTTCTCCTTTATCATAAAAATAACGTATACAAAATTTCTTGGTATTTTCTGCAATACATAAATAAACTCAATGAAAAATATCAAATTTCTTTGAAGGTTGCCGCACATTTTGGTCCATAACTCTGGTTTTACTATATCGATTTTGCTGATTTTTAATATCAATGAGAAAGAAATATTTTTCTGGAAATTTCGTTTAGTTAAATTGTGTAGTTTGGAAGTGAGAGTGCTTAACACAGACGGGCATGGCTCAATCGACTTAGAATTTCATAAGGATCAAGAAAATATATACTTTGTATCATTAAAAGTGTCATTAAAATTTTACAATTAAAAAATTTATGACTCGGAATTATTCGAAATAAATAGATTTATAAATTGATTTGGAAATTGCACATGTTATTTGTTATTTGTTAATACTAGTAGCCAACAATAATTATTCATGCAAACCTAAACTTCAATTTCCTTAAACCATTAAAACCCAACATTATTTCCACCTGTCTCGACAACAGGAAAACCCATATTTACCATATCAATATCAAGTGCCAAATGTGCGCGTGTTTATTTATTAATGTGTGCCAAAAAAAAACTCATTTAACAAAGTTATGACCACCCACACTTACCCACCCCCCCCCCCCCCTTATCCAAAAAAACAAACTATAATTAATTACACAAATGGAACTTTTAAATAATTTCGTAAACATGCTGGGCCGCTGCCGTCTACAAATGTTTCTACATACGTCTGGCTACTAACAACAATTTATCATTTTGTTAAGTCAATTAAGAAAAAATCCTATACAAAATTATACACACCCAATACAACACTATACAAACAAATACAAAACTAGACTCAGATTGAGACGTAGAGAATGGGATTTGTTTGTGTTTAATAACACACTCTCCTACTCTCTAACACAATTATATAATTTGCATGTGTTTGGATTTCTCCTAATGATAGTACCCAGCATACCATTTTAGGAGCGCTCCGAAAAAAGGAGTTAGAAAAGAGTCCAACTAAAGAGCATTTTCGGAGCGAACGAAAAATTTGCTTGTTACTGTCCTGAGTCGGCACGCAGTATGACTCAGAAATTCCACTTAATTATGTGTGTACCAAAGCGTTGTTCTCCTGCTATTTGTGCTTTGAACAAAAAAAAACATAGCTGTACCACACAAGAATGATAAAAACAAGATTACACAGAGCCCAAGAAAAACCTCATAACATACTCTTTTCTGACATTATCTAAGAGCTCTTTCTGACGGACCATTTTCGAATGTAATGACCTTCTTTTCTGAAGGTTTTCGGAGCAATTATGATTGTTTTTTGGGCTCGTAAAGAGCGTTAACGCTCCGAAAAAGGTGTCAGAAAATACTCTTTTCAGACTCATATGGCTTGCTGGGTACATATTAGTAACTACTACAGCTGCAATTGTTTAAATTTGTAGGGCATAGTTTTAGGCTGGCACAGTGGTATATAAATTGTATATTAGAACATAGTTGAGAAAATGTAATTTTAATTAAAATACGTAATTTTCTTAGCAGTTTTATGTAGCTTAGCTTCTGTGTAGAGTTTTCTAAGCCTCTATAATTACTTTTAATAGTATAAATTTTGTTTTTTTATTATTATAAAAAAGGTGTTAAAAATACTAGAACAGATGAAAGTACAGAGAGTTTTAAACAATTAAATAAACCAATATTGAAATAAGAGTTATTTATTTATTTATTTTATTGTTATAATTTCATATGTTACATTTTAATTGTATATAATTGGTTGTAAAGAGTTCAAGATTAATATCTTTTTCTACGTAATTATAATATATTTCGATTAATAAATTTTATATATACATGACAATATTATATAGGAGGTAAAAATTTAGCAAAAACCTATTTGAGAAATAATAGTTAGTTATATAATAGTTAATATTATTACCACTGCACTACTGTTTAGCAACATGAAAATTTGTGTTTTTTTTACATAAAATGCCCACTATTCACATAGTTTACATTTAACATAATCTGTGACAAAATTGGCAGAAATTCTCTGCAGGTGTGAGTAATTTCTGTTTTAATTACATTTTGACAGGTAACAAAATCAAGTCCTTTTTCCAGTGTTTATAATATCCTGTGGTAAGTAATTTTACAAAATAAACTTTAATGTTATTAAGTGGTTAAAAGCTCTTGCTAGTTTTTGGTATCACAAGAATTACTTTACTTATTTAATTTAAAAATGAGTTTGGATTAATATATTTTCATTGTAATTTAAATAGGCTTTAAAGATTTGAAGGTATAACAAAAAGTCTCTTTGAACATGTTCCTGTTACGTGAAGAACCAAATTGTAATTATTTATTTGAAATATGGTTGTTAAGAGTAATATTTCCATAAATATTAATTGCGTTTTTATCGATAATACGAATTGATTCAGTAAAGCTGTGAAAATTGATATATTTATTTCTGCTGCTCCTGCCAGTGTGACCAGATTTCAAAAAGTTTAGCTGCTAATTCAGTTTAAAAATAATTCTAAAATATGCTAAAACTTGTTTTCAAATGCCAAAACAAATTTTGCTAAATACTTTCTTGGAATAATTTCTAACATTTTCAGGTAAACTTTTTATATAAATATGTAATACAACTTTGAACTCAAGAACGAAAAAGGTCACTCAGTTGTTAAATATTTTTTGAGTGATTTTCACACAAATTTTCTACACGAACGCTCTATGAGTTTTACTGAACCAGGCCTTAAGTTTTTTATAATATTAAAACATTTATTTAATATTTTTAATTTAATATTAAGGATAGAATCCATGTTATTTAAAATCATTCCATTTCATTTGTGCTGATATTTGAAACTCCCAAAAATATTAGTCACCTTAAAGTTTACCAATCAACTCAGAATCAATTTCTAATTCGATTAAATGGCTGTGCCCGCCAAGTACAGGTCGCAATTTTGAAGAGCATTCGATTGTTGAAATTAGTGCATTTAATTCAACTAGCCCTTATACAAATGGCCTCTCGAAGTAAGGCTTTATCGATCATAAATGTGTGATTTATTAATGTATCCAAACAAATTTTGCCACAAATAAGTTGTATACGAAACCTAATCACACCTCCCATATAAGTTCCACTTCCGAAAATCACTTTAACGGGCAAAACTCTCTTAAAATTGTTAGTATTCAACTAATAATCAATACAAATAAGTTTCATATATATATAGAAATTATGATACCCAATTTTAAAACGATTGGTCCATAATTTGTTATAGCTCCCACATAAAGCTCAAATTCGAAACTCACTTTAACGACCATAAAGCTTCTAAAAATGTTGGTATCCAAATGCAGTTCAACACAATTTTATAATGACTACTCGATAATTAGTCATAGCTCCCATATACGACCCACATCTGAAAATCACTTTAACTTTCTTTCTACGTTTTTATAAAATTCATTCCACTAAATATACGTTTAACTTCTAAACTATTAAATGATAAAACTAAAATCTTCCTAACTAAATATGAAAGGAGGTTTTTATAAAACTCATTCTTGTGTTTACAAGCGTGTACAATAGAGTTTTCAATGAAAATCAATGGTGGTGATTTTGACAAAGACAGCCAAAAAATTTTAAAAACCAACAAATCTGCTTAAATCTGGCCACACCGTCAGGGGGAAACTATATCCAATGCAACTGATTCACATGAAGTGAGCATTGGCCGCAAATGGCGAGAATACATTTTGCAATAGGATATTGGGATACTCTTCAGTTAAAATGGAGGAACTTTTCCAAATAATTAGTTTTTATTTCAAGTGATTACATTTGTACAATATAAATTCATTGAAAGTATTGGCCATGGTTTTTCCCAACTATGTGGCAAGAACTTCTTTGCTGCCAAGAACTAATCAATCCTATTTTGGTTGTCCTGTCCTGGCAAGAGGTCTGGCCTATAAGACGAGTTCAGAACTTATTATTATTATTACTTATCTGATGATCTGGCTAGATTTCAGCAGCACATAGGAGATAATGCCTTTCTGATCCCACCAAATACAAGGCATTGCCTTAGCGCCAATTAAATTTAGCCTTGGTATCGATTCGGTGGTTTGGTATCGATATCTTACGCTTGGAGTTATTGTAATGGATCAATTATTGATTGCAAATAATGATTCAAAATAAATTAGGTAAAAAACTAATTTCAGGCAATTTGGAAAGAAGACAACTTAAATCATAAATTACTCACATTTTAAATTAAAGCCTTTTTTCATATCATTCAACCACCCTTTCTTAATTGAAACCATTTTTATTGGGTATTTTATACCCAATAATTATAACGAAATTTTATTAATCCTTAATCCTTAATCATACCGTTAATTGAAAGGGATTTTTTTGTAAATAAATCCCTACAAAAATTATATGTACCGTTTTTTTAATTATAGGTATACACCGCTTACTTGAACTCACACTTGTGCGTATGATTTATATTTTTATAATCCACAAAACAAACATTAAATATTCCACATACTCCCACCACTTGCTGGTACAATGACTTACATAAACTTTGTTTGTTATTTGCTTTTATAAAAAAATACAGATTTTCATTTAAAATATTTAAAGAATTCTTGAAGATTTTTGTTCATTATAACATTCCTTTCAATTCTGCTGCTCTTAGGAAAAAATATGAACAGATTTGTCTATTTCTGTATTCACATCAACATTAAATCTACTTTATCTTAATGTGTCTGTGTTGCCATAACTCGTGGCAAAAGAATTTCTCTTATATAGGTAGACAGCTTCTTATAGACATATATTTTTAGTACATACACAGGTATATTTTTGTTTGTTTTCTTTCTTTTCTTTTGTTTTCGAAGATGACATTCACATACACAAAGATAAAAATATTTGGCACTTTCAGTTTAGAGCAGTGAAATGTTTTGGAATTGAATCAATATTTATTTAAAATTATTGTTATGAATTTGATATAATTTAAGCTTTCAGTTAAAGTAAATACGCTCCTGCTGATATTTTCCAAATGTGGATTTGGAGCTAGTTTAATTAATTAAATGTCACATATGGGGACCTACATAAGCTAGTCGTTCTGTCTGCAACTTTTATTAACATATGTTCGTCTGTCAGTTCAACTATCTGTTTGTGTAAAACACGCGCATGGCCCAACTTCAAAACAGAAATTATTTATAATCTCTTCAAATATGATCAATTGTCCTAGACAGATATCTAATAAATATTAGTTATATTGGTGCAATATTGTATAAAAGTTATAGACTAAAATGTAAGACAACCTGCAGTGAAGAATTACATTTGAATGAAAACCATTTTTAACATGCTTATGAGATTTCAAAAAAAGTAATACACGTTTGTATGTGCAAATTTAAGACAAGCCTAATTTATATAACTCTGGTTTTAGAAGCAGGGTGTAAATGAATCGGCACAGCTGAACTGTCCAAACTGTTTTAGATTTAACTTCGTCATCTAAGTCTTAAAAAAATATACAAAGAAATCACACAAACAAGCACCAAGTTGTTAAAACATGATTTCTTTTTCTGCTTATTTTTTGTGTTATATTTTTATACTCCTTAAGCTTTTTAATTAAAATTTTTTAACCAAATATAACTCAAGTGCTTTATACGTCAACACATACAACACAACAGCAGTAATTATAAACACAAACACAAGTACACTTGAACACATACAAAGAATTCTTAATATGAGTGCTTGGAAACGTCTTATAATTTTTGCAATTTAATTCAACTGTATTCGAACGATTAGGAAACATAATAATTCTTAACTTTGGTAGGAATTGTGTTGATAATAGTTTTATTGAGAGCATTGTTTTACTGATCCCTGTAATGGTTGGATAGATTGCACATATACTTGGGTTCTTAGTATATAAATTACACTTTGAATGCATACATACATATTGCATATAATGTTCACTCCCGACAATCACTCAAATACTCATATATTGATATTCAACGTGATATATCCTCATATATATGTAAATCTCTGAACCGAATTTTATAAAGATTAGGCCATAATTACTCACATCTTAAAAACAAGTTAACAAATATAAGTGTCTAATAAATATATTTGTAGATAAATATAGATATCGTACCAATATTTCATACAGATCAAGTCCCAAGTATATATTGGGACTACAAAGAACAAGCTGAAAACTAGGTTAGCAGGACATAGATCGGACATAAGATGTAGAGATAAGTCATCAATACAAAAAACGGCACTTACAGCCCATTGTACAATGAGAGGACATACACCAGATTTTGATAATGTACAAATTTTACAAAGAGAAGAAATATATAAACGGAGATTTACATTGGAAATGTTACACATCAACAGGGTCGAACAAGAAAAGAGAATGAACTACCGGACTGATATAGAAAACTTATCAAAGAGTTATACTTATATAATAAATAAAACAAAACATAAAATTTAGTACAATATTAACTGTTTAACTTTAAAGACTAAGTTTTGATTATTGTAACTCATTGTTGTTGTAAGTTTTATCTTTATATTCTGTCGCAATAGTAAAGTAATTAATTTGTATTATTTCGGTTTTGTGTATAGATTTTCCTGATGATGCTTGCCGATGGTAGGCGAAATATTGAAATAAATAAATAAAACAATTGATTATAACACATACCTCGAGCCTGATTATTTACCTAATTTATTTACAGATCAATAATTTGTAACCAAAAATCATACTAATAGATTTTGTTAATATCATTCCATAATAGGATGTATCTCATATAACTGAATTATTACAGAAAATCGTAAAAATGCACATAAATAGCTAGGATTTCTTTACTGGACATAGCTTTCATATACGGTATAAAAAAGGGGAACAATTCGGTTTTAGTGACTTCAAAAAAAAAAACTTCATCAATTAGGGCTTTTAGAGGAGATGCCAGCAAAAAAAAATTGTTGGCGGTCACGCCTATTTTCGAGGGGGCGGTCCCTTAAAGTTGAAAATATATAGGCCTATATCTCGGGAACTACTGGGTGTCTGATAATTTGTAATACATTAAATAAAAGGTATTAAAAATACCTTTTCAACGATATACATCATGATTATAAAATATGGACCGAATATGGGTTAAATCCGAAAAGAATATAATATAAATTTATTTGTTTTTGGAAATGGGTCTATATGGCAGCTATAACATATTATAGGCCGATCTTCTTATGTTATTTTCATGCATATGAGGATATTTTACGTCGAATTTCAACATAATAACGGTATATTTAAGATATATATTAGTATTAACGTGGATTTCGTTAGTGGACCTTATGTGGGGGATATAGTCAAATATGGACCGATATTCTCAAAATCCGGCAGTTTGATTTAAGCATGTATGTAAATGATCCATACAAAATTTTGGATTGGTACCCTTATTTATAAGAGATTTATGAGTATTAAAGTGATTTTCGGAAGAGGGCTTTATATGGGGCATACGGTTAAAAATAGACCGAAAATAACAAAATTTTGTGGGATGATTTTTGTATATATGTAAATGATCTGTGCAAAGTTTTGAGTCGGTACCGATATTTATACAATATATATAGGGAAAAATGTATTTTTCAGATGTGGTCCTTGTATAAAATTTAGTACAACAATTTATTTGCCAATAAAGAGTATTTATGTCAAATTTTAGCCGTTTAACATTATTTATATCTGCTTTATACGTATTTGAATGAATTTTGGAACTGGAATTTATATGGGGTCTATGGTCAAACATGAACCGAACTAAAAAAAATTTCGTTTTGCGATTTCTTTTTGCATAAAACTTATTTTTACTGAATTTTGTCTTGATATTGCAATTTTATAGGCATTTATTTATCATTAAGCCATATTTTGGGAATATATATATTTGTATGGGGCCTATGAGAAATCATGGATCGATTCTTACTATTTTCCGCACACTTTCTTCTTTTATCATAAAAACAACGTGTACAAAATTTCATGATATTATCTGCAATATATTTCAAAATATTGCAAAAAAATACACAAAAAATATCAAATTTTTATGGAGGTTGTCTCACATATTGGTGCATAACTCTGGTTAACCTAAACCGATTTTGCTGATTTTAAATAGCAAACTTCTCGAAAGCACTCCTGACAGAATTATTGAATGTTTGGATCCCGAACATATCTTGGGACTTCAAAAAACTGATTTCAACAGACAGACAGAAATGGCTTAATCGACTCCGCTATCTTGAGTAAAATTATTTTAATCAAGGGATAGAATTGCTCGATAAGCGTTGGACTAAATGTATTAATATTTCAGGAGATTATATTGAAAAATAAAAATGCTTTTGAAAAACCAACTATTTTCTTTCGGTGCTAAACTAAGAACTTTCCGAACCGCCCCCGCAATGACATATAAAAATTTACTTCATTTCGGTACAAGCGGAAATAAATATTGCTACTATTTATAACTTTCATGCAATTAAATACCGTACAATAAGTATTTTGTTAGTTAAAACAATTATACTACAATTTTGTTATACCAAACACTTTGTGCGTATACTTAATATTTAATTCAATTTAAAGCCAACACTTATACGCGAACTACTCTCTCTCTCTCTCTCAGTGTTTACCGACTTTAGTTTTAAAATTTAATTGTTCCATTACGTATAGTTATTTGTATTTATACAGGTATTTAAAGTTATGTTTGTGTGTATTGTGGGAATTTTTAATTCGTTCTAATTGCTTGTTTAGCCATGAAAACTATTCAAATTTTAATTTGTATTTTACAAGCCCACTACTTTTCACAGCGGTTTTTAGGGTTCAGTAGAGCAGAACGTTATGAAAAATAATATATAAACGTATTAACATAAAAATTTAATCAAAAAGAAAATAAAAACTGGGTTTTTAGTTTTAATTAAAGAGCGTAAATGTAAAATTAGTGGGTTAACAGTTATGGCACAATATCTACCGAGGAAATTTGATTAAATTAATATTGTAAACAAAGTTTTGTTTGACTAAAACAAATATCATTAATATAATAGATTTTTTTATAAATTTCATTAAAATGTTTTCAAAAAATTGTTTTCTTGTTTCTACATTTGATTAAAAAAGTGCAAAAAGTCAACTAAACAGGCACAAACTTTTAACACAAAATAACACAAATAAACTGAATCAATTAAAATGCATAAACAAAACGTGTAGTAAATTAACATAAACAGATGTATGTAAAAGTAGTCGTACAAGTTCATATCAAGTGCTTCCATTTGTAGGCCCATACACATTCTAAAGGTATGGTCACACTTGGCAAATATGTACCTAAAAAAAACCACAAATATATTTATCGTTGTTTACTCTCACAAGAGTTTTACAAGAACAAACAGCATCAAATAAATTAAAACTAAATATTTGTTGTGCTTTGGCCTAAATAAACGAAGTTGTTTTAAATAAATAAACGAGTTCAAATATATTTTATTTAGTGGTTACATCTTTTTCGTCAAATATTTTCCAAGTGTGATCGTACTTTAAGAGATTCGTTACTTATTCTACTATGTTTTCCCTCAGAAGGTGTTTTAGAAGACGTTTTATACACATGCAAAATTGCATTTCAGCACGAATGGTTTTGCAATTATTTCTATATATGGTGACTACAACAGCAAATATTATTAAAGCGAGCAAATATAAATTTAGTCTTTTATGAAAGTTTGTGGTGTAAAGTAGGCGTGAAGCATTACTTTATATGTATATATGTACATGTATAGATTTTATTTAATCAATTTAAAATTAATTGAAACCCCTTCTTTTACTTTCTTTAATAAAATTAATTTAGCAAATCTTGAATTATGCCTTCCATGTGTCATTACTTGGTAGACCTTCTAGTTTTCACTCTCAAGTAGGCCTTCTATCCGGCTTCTACTTACTACGGAGTAGGCAAGGTCTTGGTTGACTTTGACATGCTGTGTTAAATTGAAATGATTGTGCAATGTGGCTGGAAGTCCTTGTGACTGCAAAATAAGGCCTTCTAAAAGTCATCTTTACAGCATGTTTTT
Organism: Bellardia pandia; assembly: GCA_916048285.2. Taxonomy (NCBI): domain Eukaryota; kingdom Metazoa; phylum Arthropoda; class Insecta; order Diptera; family Calliphoridae; genus Bellardia; species Bellardia pandia. Next base: position 47,768,719 of record OU696530.1, read on the forward strand.
CTCGCTGGGTATTTTTAAAGTCAACAATTAAACACACATTTACATGTTAAATAAATTAATACACACATTTAATTTATCATAGAAAAATTATGAAAATTTTATTCATCTCAAAGATGACATGAATTATTTAGTTTCAGTCAAGTATTAAACAAAAATTATAAACAAATATTATTTGAAGTGTCTGTTTGTAGATATATAAATACTTTTATTGGAATAATCAAGAATCGTTTTCCAAACTTATTTTAAGTTGTGTAAAGTGGCATGTTTATATGGATTTACATATTATTTAACCTTTAGTCTGACACATGAGTCTGGCCAGACCTTTTTCAGTTTTAAATTTTATTATAATATATTAGTTAGAGACTTGAAATTTCTACTACCCTTCTACAATTTAGTTCGCTGTAAATATTTAAAAAAGAAATACAGAAGGACGCTTATTTGAATATTTTACTGCACACATTTGTAACGCATGGGTCTTGTCAGACCAATATATAATTATTTAGTATTGTAAGATAGCATTTTTATATTTTTCCTGCTGTTTTTTGTCCAGTTATATATTATTATTTATTTATATCTATTAAACAATGTTAATTCTGTGGAAAAACCCATAAACATGCTAACAAGCAACTCCATCTAGTTAATTCATAAGTTTTATTGACACTGTCGTTACACCTTTCACCACCTCTACTTTATGTTTGTGTTGATGATAATGAAAGCTGTAATTCCCCTTTTAACATATTAATATTTATTCATAATTAATTCAAAGATTATAATACATATACAAGATCTAGACTACATAAACACCTACGATTCAGTCATACGAAATCTAAATATAATAAAATTACTGACATTTATATTAAAAACTACTAATAAGATTCACAATACTTTCACAGCCATACATTAACAACTGATTCATCAAGAACATGTGCAAATGTTAGACACCGCCATTGATTTTATCTGATTCGCGGTAGACTGCCTATATTATATCGATGAAAAACTTTTGGTTGGGACTTTTGGTACAGCACCTTTTCCTTTAACAAATCGTTGGCACGGCCCCATTTTATTGGCATCAAAATTTCTTGCAATTGTGACAACACTATTATCTTTCCATCGCATGAGCAATATGTTCCCATTATTTTTATGTAAATCTCGGATTTACAGACCCCCTTTCTTCTTTTTTCATTACCGGTATTGAGCAAAGAGGACATTTTTCTTTTATATAGGGGTTCATCATCACTGCCATCCCATTCAATATCTGCCTCTACTACTTCGCATTTGATAGGTAATAGTTTTGGAACGAGATGACTAAGATTCGCCTCATGCTCATCAACGTATTCATCGGTATCTTGATCAGTGTCGGCTACATCTAATGGTGGAATTGTGTAAATTACAATGCTATGCTTATTGTTTTCAAGAGCATCTAGTTCATCCAATATTTCAGAAACATATGAAAAGTATGTACTCAATCATCGTATCACAATTGTACCAAAGACGCAGTGTCCCTTTTAGGGGACGTTGCATTTAAAGTCACTGTATGCATTAAGTCATAACTTTTTTACATCAATTGAATCATTTAACTTCTTCTACAATTTTTCTTAGCTAGCTCCAGATTTTTGTTTTTTCGCCATTTGCTTTTCCATATTTTGCATAAAACACAACACACAAATCACAATATTTTAAACAAATCAAATAAAACACGCTTTGTTGGAATGTCAGTTACGGCATAGCCCATTTGTTATTTAAAAAATTAATTTTTTCAAATTGCTACAGTAGAACATTTGAGAGTCCCTTATAAGGGACTCTGCACCCTAATGGGTTAAGATGATATCAAGTCTTCTACAGTCTTCTCGCCTCATACACAAAATTTGTATTTCTCACAAATAAGATTTTAGCAAATATATCATATAGCCATAACCATAAATGCTTGCATGAGCACTATACATGCATGTGTCTATAAAACGCGTCATGAAATAAAACCTTATTTAAGGTTAAATATTTAAACTTAATGAACTACTGTGGCGTGTCTTTACATTATTTCGCTATTTCATGCATTTTTTTTTTTTGTTTCTTACTGTCGTTTTGTTAATGCTTGTTCAATGTAAACTAAACACAATTTTGATTATACTGTGCAACATGCAAAAGCATGTCCAGTAGCTAGCGAAATTATAAAAGGTACAAAAAATACATATAATTGGTCGCTAAAAAAAAGAAACCGATAAAATATAATTACATTTGACTGTGCTTAACTATGTAGTTCAAAATGTAAGATAAAACAACATGGTAAGTAAATAAAGTTGACTTACTATAGTCAGCTAAAATTAAGGACATACTAGCTTAGTTCATATTAGATTGTTTCATGCTTTTTAAAGCGAAATTTGAATGCAGCTGGTTGTAAGTTCTCCTAAAGTAATTATTTTTACATTAAAAACCAGGAGACTAGAAAATCATTAACGCCCTATATAAAACAAAAGGAACTAAAATTGTTTAGATTAGTGCAATTAATTTACTTTTAAATAAGTTTTCCCTCAATTTTATTCACTTGCACCCATAATCTATCAAATTTCCTCATTAAAGCTGTATTCACATTGTGTGTATTTGTCATGTGGAATGTCACTTTTCTATCCACATGTGTTTTCATGTGTATGTCAAAAATTGAGTTTCACATACGGTTTATAATTTACATGTTCAAATGTTGGTATGTCAATTACATTTGACATAACCTATCAAAAAAAAATCTTAAAACAGCTGATATGGTAAAACTTATTCCGCGGGTTATACAAGTATTCATTCTCTTGCCACATTTCGATCAACTGTAGAACCGCTTCTTTGCACCAGTCATACTTTAACAACATAAAAATAACTACAAAAATTGCAATAAAAAAATACATATGTACTTACTTTTGTTAACTACTTTTCAATTTGTCCCTCCATTTTCAATAATAAATTTGTATAGTTTTTTTTTTGTATTTTTGTTTTACTATTTATAAATTATGTTTATTAAAATTTTAATTAATTTTTGCCGCCACAAAATTTTTGTTATAAAAAACAGCTGATGTCAGATGATTTCTCACTTGAAAATAGAACTCGTTCTAAATAAAAAATGTCATGTGTATTGCACACAGAGAAATAACACATGATATTGTTTGTAGGTGTTCAGACTATATGTACAAATTTGACATGCGAAAAAGTGACAGTCCACATGACAAATACACATAATGTGAACACACCTTAAATGTTTGCAAATCCACCTAAATTAAACTACCACCCATAAGTATGCTACATTTTTATTTAACTTATTTACAGCAGCGTAAATCAATTGTATTCCCATCACACACACCACAATTATTGGCAGAATCTTTAACGTTTCACAAAGTCACATAAATTAAAGCGAAAATTTATGTTCACTTCAGCAGCCGGCAAATAATGTTTATTTATGTTTTGTAAAGCATCATTTTAAAGTAGTTTAATTAACAAATATTTAGTGGATTAATTTACAAAATTCGAGTGATAGTCAAATTAACAGCCATAATAAAAATGAGTCAACACATTTGTTCATGCGTACAAACACACAAAACCAAACACATTAATTTATGGCCATTGCAATTTTAAAGGTATTTATCAATCAACTCGAGTAAATAATTGCACATTTAGTTGCATTGACATATGTTGTGCTATTTATGTTAATTAGGGTGGCTCTATTTGTAGGCAATCGACGATTTAGTTTGGTTTCTGGACTTCTGCAGGATCACAACAGTTGCCAAAATAATTGTTTGGAGAACGATTATTCTAAATCAATGTAAGACCTACGATTAAAGCCAAATTAAGACTGTTTAAAGACCGACGATAGAAGCTAAAACTAGGCTGTTTTAAGACCTAATACTGAAGCTAATTTAAAAATGTTGAATAAATTTCGATTAAAGCTAAAACTATACTAATTAAAGACCTATTCTTAAAACAAAAGTAAGACTATTTAAAGCCATACGATTGTGAGAAAAACTAGGCAGGAAATTTTTCAAAGTGATAAAAATTTGCATAAGTGCAAATTGATAAAAGTTGATAAGTTGTTTTGTGGAATAGGATCCTAGACCAAATAAAGACTTACGATTGAAGCTAAATTTAGACATATAAAGATTTACAATTGTAGCTAAAGCTAAACTATTGTTTAGCAAATATGGACTATGGACTGAATGAGATAATGACTTACAATTTAAGCCAATGTAGAGATAAACAAAGTCCAAATATATTTCCTTTTAATGAAGCAAAAGTTGATTCGTACAAAAATCTACGATTAAAGGCCAACTGACCGATTGACAATATTTAGATCTAAAGATAACTCTAAAGTGGTTCTTTTAAAATACCAATATGTCTGGCATTTCGTAATTTCATTCACATCCGTAATCGCCAATATTTCCGCCTAAAGCACAGAGCCAGCTGGGACAGAAAGAGCACAAACAAGACGCAGAATGATGAGATGAGTGTGAGAATAATTTTCAGTGATTCAAACCAGGAATACTGGTGTTGTCTATTAACTGGCAAAAATACCTTCAATATCCCACTTAATCCTTTATATTTTTTTAAGTATTTTTTGCAACATATATCCGAACACAAGCCCTTAAATATTGTTGTTATTGGTATCATTGCAACCAGGAATTAATGTCAACTGCAAGTAGGCCGAAACCTTTTGCACACACATTAAGTAAATAATTTGTTACTGTATTAACAGAGATTGTTTGCTGAAAATAATAGCAACTTTAATGAATATATACATACGTAATAAAAAAAAACGTAATTTCCGTGTTAAAAATAAAGTAATGAAAGAAATTTTCGCTGGAATTTAATTAAAGGGAAAATGTAAAAATACAACAGCAGCCTCCACAGTCATACTTGCAAAACTTTAACGAACGTTAAGAGCTGGTTCAAGTTGTACTTTTAAAAAGAGCAATGTACTTATTTCTATAAAGCTAAAATAATTGTGGAATATTTTATTTTTATGGATTATAAAACAGGTAATTTAAACACAGCGTAATCTTATTACACATATTTCACATAAGTTATTTTAAAAAATATGTCGGTACACATGTCTGTTATATATGTTGTAATATCAGCCATTTTGGATTGTCACCACCACAGTGGAGAGAGTGTATTGAATTCGTGCTGATGTTTCTAACGCCCAAAAATATTTGTCTAACATCCACCCCAAAGAATTACTTTCTGAGTCGATTTAGCGATGTCCGTCCGTTCGTCTGGCTGGCTGCCTAGTTACCCATGTAAACTCTGTATGCAAAGTACATTTAATAACTTTGAAGATATTTCGATAAATTTTAGTATGTGCAGTTTTTTTTTTTTTTTTGAATCCAAAAACAATTCGGAAAAATTTGGCTGATATCGATTCATGATTTCTCGTAGCACCCTCGCACAAATGACCTCTCGAAATAGCACTTTGTCGGTCATAAATGTTTATTTATGCAAATCACATCCAAAATTTGTGCAGTTCGGTTAATAATTGTCCATATTTTCAAAATATGGCGCACTTCCCAAAATCACTTAGCTACAGTGTTGTCAGATAATTTTTTTTTTCTTCCCACCAAAAAAATTTAGAAACCCACTAGATTCTACACTTTTTTTAAAAACCCCCTAAAGCAGAAAAGTTTAAGTAGTAATTTGGTTTCATCATTCATATCTCTATTAAATTTGAATTGAGGTACTATCATTCTTATTTAATATACTCTACTACTTATTAAAAAAAAACATTTGAATTATTCTTCGCTTACATTTTTATGGACTTACGTTAGGTGAACTACTAGGAATACAATTTATATACATATAAACATTTAGATGGTTAGTTTTATTAAAATCAGGTTTCTCCAAAAATTTCAAGAGTTGCAAAGTCTTCTTCACTAGCTGTGTACATATCAGAGAACGGATTGATTGGTTAATTTTAGATTTTGAATACAATCACAAAAAACGCACCTCATGTTGACAACATAAATCAATTCCGTAAAGCAATACATGTCATTATTCACAAAACGGAGTGTAACGAAAAATGATGCTTGCATTGCATGTCTTGTACAAATGCAAACGTATACTCTCAAAAGCAACGAATACTTAACGATTGGTACGAATGGTTAACGATTGGTATGAATGGTTTCAATGCTGTTTGTATAAGTTGTACATACTAACAAAAAATATCAAACTTTACTAGTTTACTGTCAACAAATCGCACATAAAGCAACAACCAAAAAATATTTATTATTTTGATATATATATATTGTTTTTGCTCTTTCTCTATGTTTTCATTCACTAAAAGCAACGAATACTGGACGAATGGTGTGAATGTTTTTAGTTTTTTCATGTGGCATTGAATTATTTCGTTGCTTGATGTATAACCGCATAACAAAAAGGGAAAGTAAAATAGCAAACAGTAATAAGGAATGAGTATACAAACAGCAATGCACATTTTTATTATTGTCGAGTAAGCGAATGGTATCTTTCTGTTCTCTGGTACATATCATTCGAATTGAAAAGTTTGAGCATTTCAGGTATTGGAATAAAATCTTGACATTTATTGTTTAACGAGTACTTGACTCTTAAAATACTTTCAACTATTGAAATATTCATTCTGTTTCGCAGATTATTTTTTAACACATTAAACATAGAGAAAGCTCTTTCAACTGATGCATTGGAATAAGGTAGTAGTAATAAAGATAATCCTAGTTTACTAATTCTGCAAAATTTTGGGTTATTGCCAGCATCCATCCCTCTTTTGTCCAACTTCATACCAAAATTTTTCTAAAGAGGTCGTATTACTTCATGATATAAAGTGCAAGTTGTTCCACTCACTAAGAATTGCATCGATATCTTCACAAATGTTTTTGAAATGAACAACGATACTGGTAATGTCTGGTATTTTAGCTTTCTGTGCATTTTCGATGGAAAACAGTGACAGTTTTATTATCTGGAAGTCGCTTTTTTATTTGGGAACATATTTCCAAAGTAAAAGTTTTGCAATTTTCTTTAATGAGCATAATGTCTTCTATTTGCATCGAAAAACCTTTTAATGTTTGTAGTTACCCGATTACTTTCTAAATCGTCATTTCGTTACAATATCTTCTACATGCTCAGTTGTTAAATTATGTACTATACCAAACTATAATTTCTAAAATCCCCTATAAATCCCCTTAATAAGATTTTCTTATCCCCAAATTTCCCCCTAAATAATATTAACCCCTAAATCTGCCCCTAAATAGAAAAAAAACCTCTAAATCTAGGGGAAACCCCCTAATCTGACAACACTGCTTAGCTACCAAATGAAACTCCACACAAATATGTTTAATATGAAAATAAACCATTTTAATTAAACTTTTTACAATTTAGAACAGTCCATAATAGGTCTAACTAATGTGGGGAAATTTTTGAGCTTTCTTATTTTTCATATATATAGTTTATTCTGTAGAGTATTTTAAGATTTTCTAAGAAAAAGCAAACATTTTTAGTTTAGCTAATGTAGTACACCTAATTCTGTTTTTACACGGTAATTGGTTCCAGGAAACTCCGTGTAAAAGAAAACCGTGTACCTATTGAAATTATTTAAAAACAAGATATGCACTCTAAGCCCATTTAATTGTACGCACTAATAGGGAATTCCCCTAAATTTGCACTATTTACAATTGCTCTGACCAATAAATTTGCTTGTATCCACAAAAAGCGAATTCCTCTAAAAATTTGTGATACATATGAACATATGTTACAAAAATTAAATTTAACCAAAAAAAATTAGACGCAATCAATTTTGAATTGTGCTAAATTGAATAAAATCGTGTAAACAAATTTAAAATTTGTTTATTTTCAAACCGTGTTAAATCAAAACCGTGTAAAAAAAGATCATGTAAAAACAGAATTAGGTGTATTTTAAAAATTTCAATCAAGTTAAATTATCCTATAGTTAAATTTGTATTAAGAATTGTTTTGTTTCAAGTAAACCAATTTTTTTACTACGTAAATATAGGTTGTTTTTTTTTAATGTATAGAACTTTAAAAACAAATGTAATTTTTTTTTTTAAATTAACATGAAATTTACTTTATTCGAAAGATAAACTTCTGGTATTACAATTTAAATATGACTTCTGGCATATGACCGACACGCCTGGCTCAGACGTAGTCCAATCTGTATTTTCGATGATTCTTTCTAACATTTGTGAACGTAAATCGGCAATAACACGCCGAATTTTGTCCTCGAAGTGGTCATCCGTTGTAGACGTAGACTAGCGACACTTCTCGCCACAGAAAATAGTCAAGCGGAATCACGGATCCGAAACGTGAAACTATGCGTTTACCTTCAATTAATCAATTGTGGCACGAGCTGTGTGACATGTTGGGCCGTCTTGTTTAAACCATAATAAGCCCGAAACAATTGACCACTTGAAGGACAACATTCGCCGCGTTATTGCCGCACAAGTGTTGGAAAAAGTCATCGAAAATTGGACTTTCAGATTGGATAGACTACGTACGAGCCAGTCATATGCCAGACGACATATTTAAATTATAATTCGAGAAGATTATCATTCGAATTATGTAAGTAAATTTCATGTCAAGTTAAAAAATTATTTTTGTTTTATTCAATTTCAAAGTTCTATACATCTAAAAAAAATCACCCTCGATACGTATTTCCAACAGAATCATGATAGTTATTTATTTGCACCATTTCTTTCTCATTTACTTGTAAATTTTCACACAAACACTCAGTAAATAAATTTTTAGTAAGTAATTTAACCGTGATGGTCACAGAAAATTGAAGCTGATAGAGAGAATTGTGCAACTTTCGAATTGAAGCAAAAGGAAGCTGTAAGAAATTTTAACTGGAATTTTATATAACAAATACGAGTATGTTTATATTGGGAAAATACATTATGAGTTAAAGCTAAATATATAGTTCTTTAAATGTCAATTTTTCAGAATACATATTAAAGGTTAAGAAGGAAAATTCAAATGAGTAACGTATGTATGTTGATTTCATATGAAAGCCTTTGAAAATTACACATTAAACTTTAAGACCAATTATATTTTAAAATAGTTTTGCCAGTAGATGGGCATTCAATAACAGTTCAGATGGTCAAATACACAAAATGTTTTAAAATTAGACATGATCCTTTAGATGATACAATGACGATACTAATTTAATGCAATAACATAGTAGAATCATAGTGGAGTAAAGTCAGACTAGAGTCAGAAGAGAGTCAGAGTAGAGACAGAGTAGAGTCAGAGTAGAGTCATAGTAGAGTCAAAGTAGACTGAGAGTAGAGTCAGAGTAGAGTCAGGGTAGTATCAGAACAGAGTCACAGTAGAGTCAAAGTAGAGTCAGAATGGAGTCAAAGTAGAGTCAGAATAGAGTCAGGTTAGTACCAGAATAGAGTCAGAGTAGAGTCAAAGTAGATTCAGAGTAGAGTCAGAATGGAGTCAAAGTAGAGTCAGAGAAGAGTCAGAGTAGAGTTAGGGTAGTGTCAGAATAGTGTCAAAGTAGATTCAGAATAGAGTCAGAGTAGAGTCAAATTGGAGTCATAGTAGAGTCAAAGTAAAGTCAGACTAGAGTCTGTGTTAGGTCAAACTGTAGTCAGAGTAGAGTCGGAATAGAGTCAGAGATAGACACAAGCTAGAATAATATCAAATAGTTCGATTTAAAAATTTAACTTCGCTTTCGTTTATAACAAAATACTCTTATATATTGAACGTTTTTGTACAATCGGCTAGTTATATTACTTAGTTTTATATTCTGCTGTAATACAAACATTTGTATTAATAATAATAAAGAAGAATACACACACATTGTAAACGTAAGTAAATTTCGTTCTAACTCACAACACGTAAAAAGGAAGTATGATAATTCTCGAATTCTATTTCTCAAAAAAACGGTGAGTTAAATAGATGATGTTTACAGATGGATCGTGGACAATGAAAATTGCTGATGACGCCCTTGGCAGGGTAGAAAATGCATTCCAGTTTACCAATTGTATAGAAAAGTATAACTTTACAATGGTATTCTTTGCGTTATTAATTAAAAATGAACTCAAGCCAAAATAATAAGAAATCTTCTCTAATAATTCTGCTGTACTTTTGAAAACTTTTCGTTTTTAATTTCACTACCTAAATAAAAAAATCCTTTCCCCTAACATTTGCAATATTTGCATTTCTTTTATAATCATTTTGCAAAGTAACATGTTAAATTATCTTAGAATTTCTAGCTAAACCCAAAAGTAGGTAAATATTTGTAAATATTTATACAACGATTGTATGTAAAATGTAAATTAATTACCAAAGGTAAACAACACAATTTAGTATTTCTTTCTGTACAACTTCAAAAGTAATCTAAAGATCTCCAACAAGCAGGCTATTACATTTAACTGGCCTCCACCATACCCCCAAGTTGCTTTAAAATGTAATATAATGTGTAGCAAGTGCTAAATGGATATTGAGGTAAATAGAAATCGCCATTACGGAAGTCAGTTGCACTACTTACCACAACAAACAGCAACAATATGAACAACTTGTACAATGGCTGGTATTTAAGCAGAATGTGAATGAAAGAGGAAACAAAATGAAATGAAAGAAAGAAATAAAATGTGAATTTTTGCACTTTTTTTCAACGTACTAGACAAGTGGGTAAACAGCAGTGATGATGATGATGATGGTTTTTCATTTCATAGCTGCAAGTAAAAGTGTTTTTGCTGGACTTTCCCCCATTTGTAAATATAAAAGTGAATCGTTATATGGCCAATGGGGCAATATTTATGTAACAGGAAGTTAAACTTTGCAAATGTTAATGTTTGGCTTGTTTGTTTATTTTTTCAGCTGTAAAAGAACAGAAATATTATTAAACTAGTTTTGCAACAAAAGCTCGTTTTATGCAAACAGCAAAACCAAAAAAAATTTTTTTTTTTTTTGTTTTTTTTTTTTTTTTTTTTTTTTTTGTTTACCAACATCCTTTATTAACATAAAAATGGCATAGCTCTTAATTTAGGGGCAGACAATTGTTCGAAAGAGAGGAACTTGTATCACCATCATGTAGACAACATTCTACACTTTGTAAGAACATGCAACATTTTCCGAAAAATATCACTTATGCCCTACACTAACAATTGCTTGTTAGTTGTCATATTTTGTTGAAAGCACAAACTGCATTTGTCTGTCTATAATTCCTTCCGCTTTTTCTACATTTGTGCACATTTACATTTACTCATATATATTTATAACTGCTGGTGTAATTTGACTGTAAAAGCCAATCCAGCTAAGTAAGGCCTGGCTGAGGAACAAACACCAATGTCGAATGCTTTAAAATGTTAAACCATAAAAATCCACAAATAAAATGCGGTTACAGGCAACGTGTGTTTTCTATTTTCATGTTCATTTATTTTTCTCTCACAAAAGATGCAGTCATTTCTCTTACCATTACTAATATTTGTTCACAGCCTGGTTTGTTGTAGTATCCTTGAATTGTTAACTGCAATGAAATTGTAGAATATACATACATACGTACATATGTTGAAATTATGGAAATTTTTTTGCTTTTAAAGAAATTACAAATTTGTCAGAACTAGAACAGAAACTATTTTAATTTATATTTTTTGTATTCGCTGCTAAATACCACAATTTTAATTTTCAAATGTTACTTTCTTTGTAAATGGTGATGACTAGAAAAATATTGGTTTTAATGTCAAATATTTGGTTTTTTTGAAATACCAATGAATTTTGTGGGACATAAAAATAAAATGATTGCGGTTAAATTTCAAATTAACAAAATTAAAGCTGGTAACAAAGTCTGTTTTTATACAAAAGCTCTTGGGGTCAAAGTTTACAGTATGTACTGTATATGAAAATGTTGATATTTGAATACGCTTCTTAGAGAATAGTCAGAGTAAAGTCAGAATAAGGTTAAAGTAGAATCGGAATAAAGAAAAATTTGAGTCGGAATTGTTATGGCCCACCAGCTGTCCAATGAATTTGATTTCACTTGGCACGTAATGGTTAAGGTCCAGGGGTGTGTCTTCGTGGTCCTTAATTCACAGCCTTAAATTAAAATTATACGGGCCTACATTAGCAATGAACTGTATAATCAAAAACACATAACTATTGAAACTACACTGCATGCCACTTGAATAAGGAATCACATTTTTTAACTTTTATTAAGTACACACAGAGAAAAAAATATAGTTGTACGTGTTTACCACAATAATGCCAACATTTTTAAACGTTTTTCAACAATATTATGGTTACTGTAATTACTTTTATGGTTGTGTTAACCATAATATGGTTAAGTTACGATTCAGACGATTATTACAATCATATATTTGATTGTAGTAACTATGTATATTTTTGTTGCAATCATGTTTATGATAAATCCATTTGTCATAATTTGTTGCTATTTGATTATGATGGAGAACAACATAATATGGTATATTCTTTCATCATAAAACTGATCACCATAAACATTACATAATTGCTATAATCATGTGTATGATTGCTATAATCATGTGAATGGTAACTTAACCATATTATGGTTACAAAAATCATAAAAATAATTACAGTGAACATAATATTTTAAAAAAATATTTAAAAATGTTGAAGTAGTTCTGGTAAACATGCACAACTATATTTTTTCTCTGTGTGTACAAAGCTAGATTTACACGATTGAAATTTTCTTCAAAATTGCTCTTCAAAATGCTTCAAACTCGTGTAAAGCGTCAAGTAGTTTGAAGAATATATACGTGTCTTTATTAATTTAAATGCACTTAAAAACAATTTTAAATGAACATTCTGTCTTTTACACACTTATATTACGGTTCAGGAACACACTTAAATTACTGTTTGAGAACACTTTGATGTTAATACAACAATGACTCACAATAAACTGATCTACTTGATTGGTCCTGTTAGTCTATTTATACAGCAAACATAATTTCTGGAAGGTTCGAAACTAAGATCATGACTGCAAGTCTAAAATGTTCGTGTCTAGAATGTTAAGCCGAAATCATTAAAACTCAATGTTGCCTGCAATGTTTATAAGAGATTGTTATCAACACTGTTTATAAATAGAAACTTCTACAAATGTTGCTAAACAAGTTGTATGTTGATAAACATGTTGTATGTAGATGAACATGTTGAATGTTGATGAACATGCTGTATGTTGATACTGGCCGTTAAATTTAAATTGAAATACAATTTTGTAACAACAGTATCTTCAAATATATTATAAACTAATTTAACTTTTATATTTATCTTATTTATCTTTGCTCCATTGTTTACTGACATACATATGTACATATATAAATAACAAACAAATTATATAATTATTTTATTGTGTTGTAATTATTTTTGTTTATCACAATAAACAATAACATTAATTTCTGCAAATTTGAAAAAGTATATTTATTTCTTTGCCATACAAATCGCTTTTATTCGGTAAATACTAAATAATTCATCATTGTATTCAACAAATAAAGAAATTCCATTTTTGGGGTAAATTCAATGTAATATGCCTACACACAGATACTTTGCACATACATACATACATACATATGTAATTGTAGGTCGTAAATAAAACCATTAATAACACGCAAACATATAACCGAAGTAATAGAAAATAAAAACAGCTACAATTACTTGCAAGTACAACAATAAAGATATTGGGCCATAACCATAGACAAACACTAAAGTCGGTTCTTTTTCAAAACAAATTTAAATTGAAAACCTACATTTAATTATTTTGTAACTATAGTCAAAATTTTAGGTCGTTTTAAGTTAAACCGACTTTAACTGGGTGCCACCTCATATGTAGAAAATTATTTCATACAAACTGTAAAGAAAAATTGTAAAAAAACAAAAATCGGCAAAATAATAAAATTAAGTGGGAAAATTTAAGAAAAGTATTTGCTGTGGAAAAATGGAGAAGGTAAGATTAATATCATAATTAGACTATTTTGGCGTTGATTTTTGATAACTCTTTACAGGAACAAAAAAAAAAACAAAGAAAAAGAGAGGCGAATTGGGCTACTGCAGAAAGAGAACTTTTTTTTTACTTTTTACTTTTTTATATTTTTGGACACATCTAGTTTTTGTTCTTTGCATAAACAGCTGGTTGATTCTAAAGTGATGTTAAATTATTTAAAAGCAACTTCAGCTGGTTTTAAATTAAAAGTGTGTTTAAGCGGTTAAAGTATACTTTTACGTGTCTATAGTTAAAGTAAAGTGTACTTTTTAACTATTAAAGTACACTTTTTTTATGACTATGGTTATGACCCATTGAAGAAGAAGTGTTCGATTTGGTACATCCAAATTAAATTTTACCCCCATCGACCTAACAAGTTTCAGGGCGCCTCTGCAGGATTCAAATGTATGACCAACCCCCATTAATTGTTCCTCCCCAACATTTTTGTAGAACATACTTATACCCTATCTCCGCTATTTAGGGTACTTTTCCTTTCCTTTCCTTTACTTTTCCACAGATTTATAATTTTGCCCTCTCAACCTAACGACATATTTTAATTGCACCTTTGGAGGAGTCATATTATGACCAACCCCCATTGATTTGAAACGGTAAGAGCAAACTCAAAAATATTTCCCCTTAATTATTTAGAATTAATAAACTTTTCAAACTGCATCATTAGTTTTTTTAATAATTTATATAAAATTTTTATAAAATTTTTTATTCTAGTTAAATATAAAAATTTATTTGAAATTTATTTTTGTATACCTCTGTTATATGTTCTACATTAGCTTTCCGTTGGAAAGCATAAATGTAAAATCATACAAAGAGACACTAGCAAAATGTAATGCTTTTTCTCGCCTGCTAAAGCCGTCGTCAGTTATAAAGCGTTATTTACAAAATTTATGGAAAAATTATGAAAAATTGTAATGTAGAGTAACTAAATCAGCAAAGTCATTGCCAAAACTTATAGTTTTTGCGCAGAAAAGTAAAGCTTGGACATTTTTCTTTTAAATTACTTCCTCAAAAGTAAATAATATCGTGGTCTTTGACAAAGTTATTAAGAAAACTCAAAAAAAGCCAGCAAAGCCGATTTTTGGCAAAAATTCGACTTTAGCGACTTTAAAATCTTTTCCGAAAAAATCTGAAAAAATCTCAAAAATACTTTACCCTATAATCTTTCAAATTATGCTTAAGCACCCATGAAAATCAACAAATAATTTTGGACCCCCTAATGCCCATATCCTAAAAAATTTCGCCACAAATAAGTTGTACATAAAGCCTAATTACATTTACAGATTTTGTGTAGATCCATAATTGACTTTAGCGCCACTGCCGTAAAGCACTTTAAAGAGCATAACTCTATTAAAACAATATTCAACACAAGTATTTTTCAAATATACGCCAATCAATCGCCCAAATTATATGATGATCGGTCGTAGTCATAGCTACCATATAAAGCCCACTTCCAAATATCACTTCTGTCAATATAATCATTGATTATTTTAAAATTTGAAAAAATTATCGTGACCAAACCTATATTAATCTAAAACTTGTGCTAAAGAGGCCATCAATTCGATTTTTCTGAGATATGTTTCACATGGAATTTTGTCGTTTAAATAACAAAACAATGAAATTCAAATGATAATAATATTAAGGCAATTATAGCTATGAAACACTAAGAAAAACATATTACAAAATAAAATGTTTTTAAAAAAGCTATATACGTTTTTAGAAAAGTTAGTTAAGTTATTGACTTGTGCGTATTTAACTGATTTTCAGAACTGGCCAATATATGGGGGATATGATCAAATATGAACCTATATTCACAAAATCCATTAGTTCAGTTTTTATGCCTATCTGAGGATTGTTGGTGTCGAAATTCAACTTGATAATGACGTTTGTCTGAGCTTTATGAGTATTTAAATAAATTTCGCAGGTAATTCTTATGTGGGAAGTATGAAAATTTATGGGCCAATTGTTATAAAATCCGCTACTTCGATTTTTGTGTATATAAGAGTTATTTGTGTGGAATTTAATCCTGTAAACGAGTTTTATAACAGATTTATGCGTATTTAAGTGATGTTTGGATGTGATATATACAAATATGGGTGCTATGGTCTAATAGGACCAATTAAAACCCAAATACCAATTTGTGATTTCATTTTAAACGAAACTTAGTTTTGCTGAATTTTTTATGGATACTGCTTTTCCATATACATATACGTAACCTAGAGGCATATTCCGGAAAGACATTTGTATGGGAACTATAAGAACAGATTCTATGGACCGATTCTTACTATTTTTAAATGGTTTTATGCTTTTATAGTAAAAACAATACGTAAAAAATTGTACGATATATTGTCAATATATTTAAAGAAAATATCGATGTTGTCTGTAATTTGGGTATTTAGCTTAAGTTCCACTAAAGCGAATGAACATAGCAAGATCTTTTCTAAGAACCCAGAATATACATACATATGTGCCATTGTGGTTCTATGACCAGTATTTCGATGTATTACAAACGAAATGACAAACTTAATATGCAGGTGGTCGTATATCCACCAGTAAAAACAATTCTATTGTAGAAGTATAAAGGGCAACAAGGAATAAAAATAGCAACAGTATTTGAATTGTTCAGCATAGGATGAATGCTAACAGCAACCAAAACATTAATTCCGAGAATAAAATTTAAATATCAATCCAAAAATGTCTCTCCAAATCACACTTCAACCTACAATACAATATATGCGTATGTTTTTCAGCGTATACTTTTGGAATTTCCTTTAGTTTATTTTACTTATTTTCAATAAATTTTTCCTTACATTCTGTGTATATTTTTAGTCATACACTTGAAAATTATTGCACAGTAAAGAAAATACAAAAATAATAGATTTATGTGAATAACACAGTGATACAAAATTTAATGAAATAGAAAAATCTGGGACCGGATATTATTTTTCTTGTAGGGCTTGTCGAATGAAACAAGATTCCAATAGTGAAATATGCCGGACACATACGGCATTGAAAATTTTTTGAAAAATCTACAAAATTTGTGTTTGCTCGACAATAACATATTACATATATGGTGAATTTCACGTCAAGTGACCCAATTTTAAAAATCGATGTCTTCCGATTTGGATGAAATTTACACCAAGGTTAGTACTATTGGATAGTACGCCAGAGACAACTTTTCAGCTCTATCAGTCCAGAAGTGCCGGAGTTAGAGGTGGTCAAATTTGGAAATGTTGGTCAATTTTGGTCATACAGAGGTTTTTTTTTTAATGAGTGTAACTTTTCACCTATTGGTCCTAGCAAAAATTGTCCAAAGGAATTTAAATAGCTATTTCTTCAATCATTTCAAAAATATTTTTTTTAATTTTTAAAAAAAAATTTTTTAATTTTTTTCAATTTGAGCCCTTTTTTTCTCAAAAGAAAGCTTATACAAATTACTTTAAGACCTTTATAATCGCTTAATGGGATGCGAATAAATTATTTTTTAAACCAAGAATAGGATTTTTCAATATTTGGCACATGTATCATTTTAATTTTCCCCCATTTTTTTATTTTTAAAATGGAGTTTTTTTTAATTTTTCCTTAAAAGAAACTTTAGACCATTTCCTTTAAGAGCTTTGTGGTCACTTAATGGGTGCAAATTTCTTCCAAATCGGAAGACATCGATTTTTAAAATTGGGTCACTTGACGTGAAATTCACCATATATACATCATTCGAAAGATCTCAGTTTCTTCTTTCCAAATCTAGTAAGAAATTGAAAAACGGATCACTATCAACAATACTACAGGCTTATAAGTGCGCAAAGGTACAAAAATCGGTTTTTTAATTGTAAATCCGGATTTTGGAGGTGTCCGGCATATTTCACTATTGGAATCTTATTTTACCCTACAAGAAAAATAATATCCGGTCCCAGGTTTTTTGGACTGTCGCACCGTGTAATTAATAACTCAACTTTAAAAATTTGTCAAACAGTTGATATGTTGTTAACCTTAGAATGTTTTTATAATAATAATAATCGAAAAATGTATGTATGTATGTATGTAGTAAAGGAAAATTTCTTTTACTAACTTTTACTAAGGATTATAATTAGAATTATTTTTAACTTTTGAAAAACAGTGCACAACTTTCGCCACATCTTTAATTTACATTACATATTTATTACGCTATCAAAAACAAATAAACATGAAAACCAATTAATTAATTTCTTTTTTCATTTAATTTTATATGTATCTTTTTGGTAAAATGCCAAATATAATTAAAACAAGTAAAAAAGTAAAGTCGGTCAAGCCCGACCATATAATACCCTACACACAGTATAAGTATAAAACAGTTGTTCAGAAATAGGCACTATATGATAGATATAATCTATTATGGACCGATCATCCAAAAATTTAGTGTTATGATTTCTGTGTTAAACCTTATCTCGATATTAATACTTTTAAAACATTTATGAAGGTTTAAGTAAATTACGTAGAGGGTCTTATATGGGACTATTTCGACCCATTATGGACCGACTATTTTAAAATTAGGTGTCATAATTTCTGTATATATGAAACTTATTTGTATTGAATTTTATTTCAATACCAACATTTTTAAGAAATTTCTGGTCATGACTAAAGTGATTTTCGGAAATGGGCCTTACATGGGAGCTGTGACTAATTATGGACCGATGATAAAAAAAATTGTACCGTATTGTTTGTATATATATCAAACATATTTAATTTCAATATTATTCAGATACCAACAGTTGTCAGGGACTTATGCTCTTTAAAGTGATTATCAGAAGTGGACCTTAGGTGTTAGGATAAATTTGTATATCTAATTTGGCTTCATTTATTACTCATTTGTGGTGAAATTCGTTTGAATACTTGCACAATTCAAACATTTCAGATCGGTAAAACCCAATTTCGGGAAGACATTTGTATGAGAGCCAGGTGAAATAATCTAGCGATTTCCAGCAGTTTTAATCCCATCTATCCATGGGGCGAAAAAATTTCACGTACCAAATTTTATCGAAATATCTTCAAAACTGCGACCTGTACTATGCACACAAGCTTTACATGGACAGCCAGTCGGACGGACAGCGTTAAATCGACTTCTGAGTCTATCGGTATAACGGGTGTTAGACCAATATTTCTGGGCGTTACAAACATCAGCACAAATCCAATATACCCTCCTCACTATGGTAGTGTAGGTTTTAAAAATTAATTGCCATTCACTGATTTTCATGTTTATTTTTGCATATGCAATTAATTTCTCTGCAAAACCAATATTTCTAGATGATAATTACAAATGTCAACTAAAAATTATGAAAACCACAGCAGGATATAAACTCACAGTTTGTAGCAGAAGTATTTACCGATATTCATATATGCATATGTTTATATATATAAAACACAGCATATTCTTTCATATTTGTAATTAGCAACAATTTGTTGGTTTTTTAAAAATATAAATCTGATACTTCCATTCTAAACTACTGGCAATTTCTTAGGTTAATTTGAATTTTGTAAAGGGGTAGTAGTGTTTGATAGTGGCCGAATTGCATTTAAGGTCAAATGTGCTCAAGATTATCGTGGCTACCTGCTTCTTAGGCCCTAATCCACGGCACACTCCAACGCAGGGTAAACTCGACTCACCAAAGCATTGCATATATCACAAGAATATATGTCTTGAAAGAGCTACTTATATGATTTTGCAGGAATATACAATTAGCAATTCCTAGATACATGATTTTTAATGATCAATGTAACGAGCACCTTGCTTAAGAGCTGGGGCTATTTAATCCATGCCATCCATAGTTTAGTCAATCAACAAAGCCTAGGACAATTATGAAATCAGTATCCAACGGCTATAGCTAGTACCACTAATGTCAAGAACAGAAATCAATGCGGGCATTTGAATCACCCAACTTGATGCGTCAGTTGATTAGTTAGGTTCCTAACACATCTAACACGATTACCAACTCTTCAATGCATTTCTTGAGGTCATATCCAATTGCCAGCACTACTTTCATTAGCTTAGTCATTTAACATGACCCAGACAATTTGGACAATGTGGCGGACTGAAATGTGCTGCTCAAACAAACATCAGTATTTTAATCAACTAACATTCGTCCGCTTTGGGTATCACCACAGCCACGACGTTTACCCCTCAACCAATTACCACTTAAAAGACGAATCCCCGAGCTTCTAACTGAGCTCGTAGTTTTAGATAAGACTCTAGTCAGCTGCGAATTTAATTGGTTTAAAACAATTAAACTCTTAACAGCTTTGAGCCCGTGTAAACGCATAACACCATGTATTACTGTCACCGATAGGCAACTTCACCCTCTCCTTTAAACAGTCGTGTAACACCAATATAGACTTAGAACAAAACTGTATCATTTAATACTTCTTTCGAAACTTGTAAAAATTACATTCAGTGGATATCACACACAATGCTTATGTCTAGAACATCAAGATCTTTTGATTCTTAAATATTTTTACTACTCACACAGTTGAAACATGTACACTTGGTTTTGATGGATATTGGCACTTAGAGTTTTCCACGGCAGAAAAAATCAAAGACGTGAAGTCTCTGGCATAATTATCGACAGTGTAGGGATCACTGTGGTTATGACTGCTAATATATTTTTTATATTTCAACCAATTAGTTTTGAAATTTTGTTTTACTCTTAAAATTACGGAAGAATGGTCAGAAGATAGATCGTATGATAATTCCGTAGTAATACAATTTTTATTTTTATTTTTCGATATATGCTTTTTCAAATTGACACAGCTGGCGTTAACATTGGAATATTTTCATGAAATTTTTGCAAATTGCAGTTTTTTGGGAGTACTTTAAAACTTGGTTGAAACTTAAAGATTAACTGTTGTTGAAAAAAAGTTATGCTAGCTTAAAGTTCCGTTACGTTACGTTACAAAAAATGGAAGTCGACTTTGAGGCTTATGTGCATTTGCACATTTTTAGCTAATTTTGCATAATTAACAAAAAAAAGTCCAAATACAAAAAATTAAGTGGAATATATAACCATATCAATCCAGCTTAGAAAAGAAGGCTAAGTTGTCCCGTTATACAAAAATCTTAATTTTTGTCTGTTACGGACGTTACACTTTCTCCAATTAACCAAATTGTGTATATAAAAAACATTCATGTATTTAAAAATCTTTTTAACCTTGTAATTATTAATTTATTAGTTACAAAAAAATTATAGAATATTTCATTACTCTTATATTAGCTTATATTCATTTATTTATTTGTTTATTTAACTGTTTAACATTGTATCTTATGCTTAATAGACCCAGCTGTTCGAGCTACTTTTATAGTATTGTCATTGGAAATACTACGAAAAATAATGATACGATCTAAGAGCTGGAATATATTTTACATTTATCCATGTTTTTGATATTTCATGAGATGTAGTTTTGACATAATTTTTACCAACGTAAATTAGAAAAACCGCATTTACATATATAATTTGTGAACATTTCGAGCGTTTTTTAGGATGAGATTTTGGACTTTTACTAGTTGCCAAACTTTGGCAAAATTTTGAGATTAAAGCAAGAATTTCTTAAAGATTTCTAATGGGAAATCCAGTACGTAAACATTGCAAGTTACAGATTGGGGGATTGCATGTTATTTAAACACACTTTTTGTTACTTTGAGGTGAAGATTCTCGGCAACCTAGAGCAATTTTAAGCCCATATTCAGATTCAGCAGGTGAAAATCCATTATAAACCTGATAATATTAAAATAAAATTATTGGGTATTTTCATGCCATTACAGACGTTACACACTTTGTCATTTATATTTTTTAAAAGAAAGTGTAACAAAGGTATTTCTGTTTTTTTCATCAGATTAAAATGTATAAAAAACTCTGTTTATAAAGCTAGTTTGGAAATCAAAATTATTAAAATTAATTCTGTTAACGTTACACACAATGTACCCATTTTTAATTCAAATTATTAATATATATTAGATAACTTACAAATATGATTTTTATCTTAAATAAAAGCAAATTAAACAAATTAAAGTTTTGCTAAACGCTAAATACTGAAACGACTGTTTTGCCCACTTTTTTTACCATGGAAAATATCCTTTTTTACAAGAATAAATGAAAGCAAGAGGTAGGTTTAGGATAGCCTCTGCCAAGAACAAACAAACCACCGTAAAACCGTATTGCTTATATATTTTGAAGCTTGAATATGTATCCTATTATTCCATTAACAAGCATTTGGATTTTGGGCAACTTCAAATTTCTGCCTTTGGTTTAAAATTTTTCGGATTAGCCCATATGGCAAAATCTATAAGGTCAAGAATTTTTCTAGGTTTGGTATTGATTTAGTAGTAACAAAGTTATGAATCAAAACTTCAGGCAACCTCAAAAATAAATGAATATGTTTCACATAATTTATGGTATTTTATTTATTTCAATGTATGGCTGATAACACCATGCATACGTCAGTTTTATTGTAGAGGAACAAAGCTTATATGTTTTCTTCCAGTTCCATAAATCCCAAAAACCTCATCCCAATATCCTGTATACAAGAAATATAAATAAACTTCCTCTACATAAAATTTTTAATATTGTGTAAAATATAAAACAAAATGTTTAATATTGTTTTATATTAACAATTTCTCTTACAAAGTAGCAAGCAACAGTATAGATTAAAGAATTACACACGTATTTACAAACAGTAAATAACAAATGTTCTCTCATTCTTTCTTTGCATTCAATTTATTAACTATTATTTGTATTAAATTAATTTTAAATTTGTTTTTGCATGTATCTATGAACATATGTATGTACGAATTTACATACATATGTATGTATGTATGAATTGCGGTACAACCGCACGTATGAGTTATAAATAATTTTATTCCAATTTAATATTTATTACTCATACGCAACAGAGTCTGAATGTAAACATGCAGACAGCAAGTTAGTTGTAGAACATATAATAATAAATAATTCCATATTATAAAATTTAATAATAAAAAAAAACACTAATAAAATAAAGTGAAATTGTTTTACTAGAAAAACAATTAAACTGAACATATATGTTGAATACTTTTAATAATAAATTAATATTTCTAATAATTCTTCAAAACAAAAAAAATTTAATTGAAACTGAAAATTAAAAGCTTTAATGAAATAAGAACTTTATAGTGCGATATATACGAAATAAATTTGTTAATTTAATAATGCATATAATTAAAATTCTAACAACTGGTTTGAAATTTTAATTTTTTTATTAAATACTTAAATACATACATATAATTCAATAGACTTTAATTATAGATTGATTGAACAATATTAGTCTTGTTACACACTCTTCAGTTTTAGCTGACTAGTTTTTATTCAATTCTCTTGTGAACTTGCCATTTCATTCACACACGTAAATTCAATTTTCGTACTTTTTTAAACAAATCAACATGCCTGAAAAAAAAAACAAAAGAAAATCAGAAAATTGACTAGTACCGTCAAGTTTGTACCCCCTTTTATATACTTGACTGGACGGAACAGAATTGAAGAGTGTGAAAGCGGACTTAACAAATTTGGTTTTCACCACATCAAACTAATGAAATTTATTGAAAAATAAAACAGTTCATACATATTTGTTATTTTGTAATCTAAAAGGGTTTTCAATAAAAACTTTGTTTTCTAGCAGAGACATATTGGAATAACATGAAAGTTTTGATATTTAACTTGTTGACTTGAACAATTGTTAAAATAAATTAATTTTCGCTCAAAACTCGAGCTAAATTCGCTAAATTTATTCAAGAACAACACGCAGGTTTTTGTGGAAATAATTATTTTTTGACAAGCAATATTGCCGCATTTAGGCTTCTGAAAATCCAAAAGCAATTGTCGAAAGGCCCAACCCGAATGCATACACTAGCTAAAAATCGCTGGTGCATTGGGTAGATAATAAATAAATCTCATTTTATGTCACACATGTGTCACGAATTTAATTCCGTGCGGAAGTGGAATTAATTCTTTATTTTGCTTCTATAGAAAAGTAAAACGATAAATTTTCGGAATAAAACACAAAAATGCTTACAATTACAATTCCATATAGCAAACTAAAAGTGGTTTCAGAAAAGAAAAGAAAAGAAAAGAAAAGAAAAGAAAAGAAAAGAAAAGAAAAGAAAAGAAAAGAAAAGAAAAGAAAATAAAATAAAATAAAATAAAAGAAGTATTCTTGCAACCAGAAGTTGCTGTGTCTACCAGCAAGAGCTATTCGACTTTACATAAAGCCACTAATGAAAGAGAAGGTAAAATATGAATGCCTTAAAATGGTGGACTCTGAAAATGATGAAGCAATTAGAAAGAAACGCTTTCTAAAGAGAAACCATTAAAAATTTACAAATAATGAACCGGGCCAACATGATTTTAATGGCCGTGTTGCATGCAAAAACACGTTTATAAATGGTTTATCGGGACAGGAAATTCATAATGTTAGGTGAAAGTGCTCCTTCATATGCAACAGTAAAAAATTGGGTTGCTGAATTTAAACGTGGTCGTACAAGCATTGACGATGAACCACCTAATGGACGTCAAAAATCAGCAACAGAAATTGTAGTCAAAGTGCATAATATGGTATTAAATGACAGACTAATGAAAGAGCGTGAATAAACTGATATCATAGGCTTCTCAAATGATCGAGTCCATTTAATTTTACATGAAGAACTGCAGATGAAAAAGCTTACTAAAAGACGGGTTGTCAGTTACTTGCTTCATTTTAATCACATTTTTCTTTCTTTACAGATTACCATCTGGGCGAAAACTTTGCTGGTAACAATTGAATTCTTAAGGAATTTCTGTAAGATTTTTATTTTATTTTGTTGTTCCATTGCTCAAAGAATATGAGTAGAAAACAAAACACTGAAAGAACTAAAGTGTTGCTACTAGATTTTTTAAAAAAAAAGCTACTGTAGTATGGCTGTATTTAATATGAACACTCCTTAATTTTAACTCTTTGTTAACATAAATTCATAAACTAAACTATCGTCAAATAGATTTTAAATTAAAAGTTAACATTTTCCAGTTAACCCCGTATAAATCAACAAAATTCCAATTTGTTTCTAAATTCAATACAGCCACATACACACATTCATATAAATGATTGATGGTTGTAAACCTCAACAGATTTTGTTTTAAGTCATAAAGCAGCCCATTTGTAACACACTCAGTGATACATTAAAAAAATTCATGGATACACTTGTGGTTATAAACCACAAAAAACAATCAACATACTTTCACATGCTCGTAAAACAAAAACAAACAAACAAACAAGCAAAAAACTGAAAATTGAGTCCGACAGATAGACAAACATATTTGCTGATAGCCATAATTTAATGACAAACAAAAATCTAAATTAAAAATAAAATAAAACATTTATATATGCCCTCATATGTATTCAAGCATAAAGATTGAGAGGTTTTTGAGTTAAACCTCTAGTTTGATGGATTGTTTGTGTTACTGATAAATTTGAGCATATGCACAGTTGTGCGTCGATATGAAGCAACAGATAAAAAAAGCATAAATATAGAACACAAGACACCACATTGCTGACTACTAGGGATGACAATACCGAAATCCCGATCCTGAAAATTAGTATTTATGTGGAAGATCCAGTGCAGTATAATTGTTTTATCTGCTTTTTTGACATGCACAAATACAAAACATCTTCACTTAACGTAAATCAATAAATAAAAGAGATTTAGTGACAGATTCCACATTTAATCACAAATTCAAAAGGTCCGAAGCATTTCAAAATTATTTACAAAGTCGCCAACAAAAATCTAAATTTTACAAAAGTATGTTCAAGAAATTAAGGTGCAAGAATAAAGTTTAATTTTGAATTATCAAACCCGAACGCACTATCTGTTTGACTTGAACAAATAATTGTCATTTTAAATCCGGTTAAAGTAACAGCGAAGGCGTTTGTCGCAGTAGTATGAATACCTGCCGATGTTGCACATTTATTAAGCTCAAAGAGATATCGAAACCAAAAACCAGAAATCAAGGGTGATTTACTCCAAACATTTAAATTTTTTGAAAAAAAAAATTCGAAATTGAAGAGTAAATTTCATAAAGAAATAGAAATGATTTAAAAACATTGATTGCAAAACGAATGAAATAATGAATGTAATTGAAATATGTACGTAAAAGTCCCCCACAACACCTTTGAATGTCTGTAATAATATGGAATAAAATATTGAATAAGAATTATATACGTACATGGTGGCCCAAAACTAATAAAATTAATAAAAATTTTTTTTTCTTTTTTTTCAGTATTTTGTAAAAAAAGACTTGGGGAATTTAAAATAGAGGAGTACTCAATTGAACAACGTGCTCAAATTGTTGAGCTTTATTTTTCAAATCAACGATCCATTGTTTTGACTCAGCGTGCATATCGTCGTTATTTTAATGTGCGGGTTGGACCCTCAGAGACAACAATAAACCGTTTGGTTGCAAATTTTCGACAACAGGGGGCAGTAAGGAATCTTCCTGGTGCTGGCAGAAGATGAACCGTGCACACAGATGACATTATCGAACTGGTACAGACGAGTATGCGGGCAGATGGAGAAACAGCAATCAGGAAACGTTCGACACAACTTGACCACTCACGAGCGTCGTTGCAGAAAATTTTGCACACAATAGGAATGTTTCCATACAAGATTCTGCTTGTCTAAAAATTGAAACCGACAGATAGCCTGAAACGACTTGATTATGCAGATTTTCTGGCAAAAAGCAGAAGAAAATCATAATTTTATCCATAATTTAATTATAAGCGACGAAGCCCATTACCAATTAATTGAATATGTAAAATCCGAGAGTAGTTCAACAGCGAGAATTACACCCACCTAAATGTGCGATTTGGTGCGGAGTTTCATCGGAAAGGATAATTGGTCATTATTTTTTTGAAAATGAACACGGAGCCGCCGTTGCCATCAATGATGTCATATATCGGACAATGTTAGAAATTTTTGTTAAGCCAGCCGTGCAAAACCATCCGCATGTACCGTTCCAACAGATGGAGCCACAGTGCACACTGCAAAGGACCCAATGGCTCTTTTACGGGACATCTTTGGTGAACGAATTATTTTGCGTACAAGTGATTTTAATTGGCCTTCGCGTTGTTCAGATTTAATCGGGTTATTTAAAAGGAAAAGTCTACATTAATAAGCTTAGAATTATCCAGCAATTAAAAAGCGATATACGCAAAGAAATAAACAACATAACAGCTGAATGTTAAGGAAAATGTGTTGGAAAGAGCATGAATATGCGAAGCAGAAAATGGCCACCACTTGCGAGATATTATTCATAACTAAACTAAAAATATTCCCCATTTATATACTGTATAAAAAAAAATTATAATTATTTCTTAAATAAAAAGTTATAACGAATTCAAACCCTTTCGTTAATTTAGAGCCATCCTGTATAATTATTTGTTTCGGTGGGTGAGAAATGTAATCAGCAGGGCAATCAAAAATATGCAAAATCATATTTTTTTGCTGTGTGCCGTATATTCATATTGATTAGTTATTTATACGGTTTGTACAATTTTATGAATTTTGGCATCGATTTGTTAGTGCATATTTTCCACTTTTTTACTCTTTACGGCATATTTGTGCATATTTTGCTTTAAACTGCATATTTTATCTTTACAGCATATTTGCGCATATTTTTCTCATAAAAGCATACTTTTGTTGTATATTTTTTACATGTTTTTATTTTTAATTTTTTGCTTCTGTATTTGACTATTTTTTAAGGCCTAATATTTATTATTTTTTTCTGTAAATTCTGTCCAAGAATTTAATTCATTTGTACGAGTGCTGAGTAATGAAGAGTCAAAATGGAAAGATGGAAAAATTTCTTGTAAATATGTACGACATTATATATAATTGTTGGTCTCTTTAAGTTTTAGTTGGTCAAAAAGTGAAAGTAACGTTAATTTGTTCAAAATTTTAAAACATTCAATGAATATATTGATAGAATAACTCTGTAAACTATAAACCCATATCGTGTGAATCATATAAACGCAGTATTTTTGAAATTGCAGATCATTACGAATATAATTATTAAGTTTGTCGTTAAAGTCTACAAAATATACAGAATTTAAAGGGTCCAAAAGACTAAAAACCTAAAGATCATGGTAATTCAATAATTACTTCTTTACTCGCACCATGTCTGTCGGCTGTAGCATTTAAACTGGAAAGACGAACGTCAAAGTACTTGATGTTTTCCATGATTTATTTTCATAATTTTTATATGTAGTTTAATGTGTAGTTAAAATTAAATATGAACACTCTTTCAGTGCAAAATTTTAATACCTAAATAAACCTGTTGTAATTTTTATGAATAAGGTATAATAGCGTGTTCAGATATGAACCTTAATTGCGATAATCGCAATTAACGCCATTATTGAGCTCAATATTCCATATAAAATCTCAATTAATTATTGCGCAATAAGTACGAAATTGTTATAATATTGAGTAAGATTTCGAATGCAACACTGTTCACAACTGTGTTTAGTGAACAAAATTATATAAAATGGCAAATGTCAACAAAAGAAAACAAATGAAATCATTAAAAAGTCAATGTGTAGGTAAGTTTGTTTACATAGAAGCACAACAACCATATAGAGTGTATTGTTTTCCAACTGTCAAATGATTATTGAGTAAGCTGAAAATTGCGTATGCCTGAAGACTTAAAATAATATTGTCAATTAACTGAATATTGACTCAATTAAGTTTCATATCTGAACACAGTATAAGACTTTAGTGATTTATTGAAAAATAACACAAAAATATAATACAAAATATCTAGTACAAAATTAAAAATATGTTGCGTATGATTGATATTCAATTAAAAATAATTACAAAATAATCATACGCAAGGTATTTCCAACATTATAAGCTTAAAAGTCAACAATAATGTGAAACATATAAACTCTTCATGTGTTAAACTTTTAAGCTATATTTTATCTATGTGTACAGTAATCTATCAATTTACGCCATCACTGGTTCGATTTTATGTCGCGTTCTTGATAACATGTTTATTATTTATTTATTTAATTAATAATATATAACATGAACATTTCTCCACATAATTACAAAAGCGCTAAATTGTATCGTTTCCAGGAAACAAGCCCTAGACACTGTTGGACTAACCATAGTAATTGTACTGGCAGTAATAAAAGCATTTTGATCAAAGTCGTAATTAAAAGTTACATAATTCTTAAAGCCGTTGTTGTTGAGGAACTTGTAACAATATAATTTGTATAATTCTGTCACCATAAAACCTCACAATCTGCCAACTTTCCTATTCATCAGCAAAGAATTTGGCTGCTCGTTTTTTGTTTGCTTTATTAGATTTCCATATTTTTTCTTAAAAAGTATCAATTACTCATTATCTAATCCATCAATCATTGAATGTTCGCAGTAAACCAGCAAAAACAAAAGTTAAACAAAATAACGACAACCATATACACACAAATACGCGCCGTTCAAAATACAGGCTTTTTCAACAAGAACTTTGTTTTTTAAAACAAACTATCACAAATAATTTATATAAAAATTAGTAAAGTCTGTATTGTATTGGAAAATTTGACAATGATACATTTAATTTTCAATGACAATAAGAAAAAAAACTTAAAAACTAATGACTTTGTTCATTCTTGTGATGTTCATATTATCAAAAATAAGCCAAAATTTCGTCCCTAACATTTCTTGATAACGAAATCCATTCAAAAAAAAAGTGTCTCATTCGCTCATTCAGGCAGTGACATATTGACGTCTTGCAAATACTTCTCAATTTAGTAGTTTTAGAATCTTAAATGTGTCAATTTAGCTTGTTGACGTATCCAGGAAAATTATACTGGGCTTGAACCGGCTTACGGCTGAGATGTTTTCAACTAAACGATCTCGTCATATTATATAGCGAGCTAGTCATCTCAATTTTAACCACCAAATTCTTAATATATGTTTTGGGGTGCGCCGATAGACTAGGCGATAGTGTGCCGGACTATTAGTCAGAGGGTTGCGGGTTCGATTCCCGTCAAAGACTCTGGGTGTTTTCTGCAGATAAGCTAAAAAGCTTCGCAGTTTGTGTTTGTTAATTATGTATATAAAAAAAATTACGTAGGTAGACTGTAAATATCACGAATATAAAGTTCTTGTTGATAAACCTTATAAATACACATGCATACACAAAATATAAAACATTACAAAAAATTTGAGGAAATCGAGCAGTAAACAAACTGTTCCAAATTATTAATATGTATTAAGACGATGCTGATATTATTACATTGTATTAGTCATTTCCTTAATGGTAGATTGTTAAAAAAAAGAGAAAACAAAATTATTTTACACGATTTTTTTATGACTTCTAATGTTTCATTGGATCATTGGTGGCTTGCTAGCCTAACCGACTGACTGGTGGTTTATTTATAGGAAGAGTATATCTTTTGACTACAAACAAACCGGCATTGTAAAGAACTTTGATGCTTAATAGATGTTTTTTATTTTTGAAAGCAGAGAACCTTATGCGAGTATTTGTATCGGTATTTTACTTTATTATACAGCAATGTAATAAATACCAACCTGACAACCTTTAGGAAATGTCTTCGGAACTTAAACATTAGCAAAGAAAAACTTTTCATATTTTACTGTCATAATTTATAAAAGAAAGAACGTAAGAAACATTTTGGAAAGGGAACTAATTATATTTTAAGTTTGACAAGGAAATATTAGACATGCTGTTTAAATATAAATTTTTGGAACAAACAACTTGCAAAATAAAAATTACCCATATTAAAGTCAAAAGATTTTTTTTTAATCTGACATTTTAAAATGTATAAAACGCTTTAATAGTGTTACGTTGTTGCCTTTTAAAAACGATGGTTCATTTCCTTTAAATTCTTTTTAATTGCAAAATAAAGACGTCAAGTAGTTTAAAGAAAATATATGGAGTCTTTATTAATTTAATTTTTTTTTAAATTCGTTTTTATTTGTCATCTATTTTATAATAATATATAATAATAAGCAAATTAAATAATAAAATAAAAATTTACTTATAGAGCAATTCCATATGAAAACGATCAAAATTGGCAAATTTTTGGACGACCCCTCTCCGATTTTAAAATAAATAGTCTCAATCGATTGCCCAGCAAAAAATAATGTACCTACATATTTTTTTTTTTATAGTGACTGGTTTAGTGGTGGTGTACACCACTGTCTGTGACAAAATTGAAGAATTCTTCATAAGGAACCTCATTGAAAATTGTTTAAAAAAAAACTATTAAAGCGATCGCAACGAGTGATAGCTCGTTCGAAAGGTATTGAATCAGGCTTTAATTAAAAAATTAAATTTTCCTAATTTTTCTTAGAAATATACCTTTAAATTTTCCCATGAAAATTAAATTTTCCGATTTTCCACAGAAGCTCCTAAATTTTCCGGCTAATTTTTTTTTTTGGATTCCTCATAATTTTTGCTTTAAGAATCAGCAATAAAAAAATGGACCACGACTCCTTGTTTGGACAGGAAAAGAGCATTTAAGAGACCACCTTGTTAAAAATACATTTTAAAAATTATTTTACAGTTAAAAATACATTTGTGAAGAAAAAATCTATCTTATTTTGCTGCTTATACTTAATTACAATATTTATTAAAAATTTCAATTGTCTTGGCATCATTATAAAATTAAACTAACTTTAAATTTAGCACGTCGGCAGACGAAGAGTACCGCTTTACATTAATTGACATATCAGAAATATTTGGTATGAAGCAATGAAACTTTTGCGTTCCAGTTATAGTTTTGACATTATTATATCTGTTTTGAATTCGTCGCTCCATGGCATCGTGTTATTTTTGAGTGCATAAAACTGTGTTAATGGCAATTTCCTTGCTTTGAATCCACGAAAACAAATGTTGTACATTTAAGATCTGGTCAGTATATGGCCTTTGCAAACTTGCCTTAGTCGCCATGCGTTTTAGGGTTCCCCCTAACGCATCGCATGGGCCCTTACCGTGGGACGTCGCGAGAAAGTGTCACTCGACCTTGCAGTTTTGTTCTTCTTCAATTATGCAAAGATTGTAAAAATTTTTTTTATTCTTGTACTGAGAAGCCGCGCCGTCTGAGAAAAACGTTACTTTGTCGATTACATCGAATTTTGATCTTAAGAATTCAAACATTTTCATTTGAAATAAATAAACGGACACATAATTATGAGCTAAACTCTCCGCGACAACAACAAGGCCTACGGTCTGTAGTTCGTTATGTTCGTTTTTTGAAATAAATGCAAAAAGGATGCACCGTGCACTGGTCGTTTGCCCAGTGATAAGCCTGAATTTCATCCTGAACGAGAAAAGTGTAAATCTCGGCAAAGTCGCTTATCACAATGAATTCATTTTGGCCTAATTTCTCCTTACTTTCCTTTAGAAATTTCGATTGCATCTCGGATATGAAATGGTGCGCCTTCAGTTTATTCAACTTGAATCCGAATTCCTCGATGAATTCCGGAATCTGCTTTACCACGGTCTCAAGGGAACATCTGCCGCTGCTAATTGTCCACTGTTTGAAATGCACCTCCTGAATTAACAGCTGTTTAAACTTAAATTACCAGGTAATAAATATTTCCCCATATTTATGGAAAATCCTTGTTTTATGACTTGTTTCTGCACGTGTCATTTTAGGCGAAATATTTATTACCTGGTAATTTAAAAAATTGACAAAACATTTTATGACCTGTAGCCTCAGTCGGGTTTGGTGTGCCATTACATGCCACTGCTGCTATTATCCATGGATTTATGGCCGATCTTCTGAAGGCAGGCAGACCATATTCACTACACACAGCGTTGTCAGTTTAGGGGATTTATCCCCAAATTGAGAATTTTTTTTCGTGATTTAGGATAAAAATTTGTTGGGGATGAAAACACAATTTTAGGGGATTTTTTGGAGATTTTTTTTTTATAACCGATGGTAACAAGAATGATTTTTGAGCTAAAAAATGTGCGTCTGGCATGTCTAAAAACGTGTGTTATTATTTATAGTGGATGGTTTCTTTCGCATGGTTTGGCATGGAAGCACTTCTCAGAATAAACAAATACTTTAAAAATAATTCACTTTGTTGTGAGAAATTTCATCCATCTGCTGAAATGCAAAAGCTTTTTAATACAAGCAATATGTATAATAACATTTCTGAGGCTGATGAATCAGAAGATTTTGAAGTTTTTGAAATTGTACACTCTGGTAAATAATTTTTTATCTGCATAGGTACAATTATATTATGTGTAATTTTTTCTTTACAAGATTTATAAATACAAATCGAATTCGTTTGAATATTAATATATGTAGCTATCGATAAAAATGAATTTTATTGAATAAATATGTTATTTTTCAAATAAAATAAAAATTTGAATCAAAAAAATCAGTTTGGGGATTTTTGGGGATGACAAATCAAAAATTGGGGATAAGCTCTGAAAAAATACTGGCAGCACTGACTACATACTCAACTTGGGGCTCTTAAAAAAAATTGATTTTTTCTTCATAAATGTATTTTTAACTGTAAAATAATTTTTAAAATGTATTTTTAGCAAGGTGGTCTCTTAAATGCTCTTCTCCTGCCCAAACAAGGAGTCGGGGCCCATTTTTTATTGCTGATTCTTAAAGCAAAAATTATGAGGAATCCAAAAAAAAAAATTAGCCGGAAAATTTAGGAGCTTCTGTGGAAAATCGGAAAATTTAATTTTCATGGGAAAATTTAAAGGTAAATTTCTAAGAAAAATTAGGAAAATTTTATTTTTTAATTAAAGCCTGATTAAATACCTTTCCAACGAGCTATCACTCGTTGCGATCGCTTTAGTAGTTTTTTTTTAAACAATTTTCAATGAGGTCCCTTATGAAGAATTCTTCAATTTTGTCACAGACAGTGGTGTACACCACCACTAAACCAGTCACTATAAAAAAAAAAATATGTAGGTACATTATTTTTTGCTGGGCAATCGATTGAGACTATTTATTTTAAAATCGGAGAGGGGTCGTCCAAAAGGTGATCGCTTTCATATGGAATTGCTCTATATATTAAGTTCCAATGAACTCAATAAAAAAACAATAATTTTTTTTTTTTTTAGGAGAAGTAACACTCAAACAATTAATATGCCTATATATAATTGCGTTACTTTCTGTGCTGAAAGAAGAAAGCTTTTTTTATATCACAACTCTGCAATTGCGCATTATGATTGTGTTTAGAGCAGCATTGCAGCGCCCCTGGTGGTGAGTAGGTGCATTAATGTTAAAGCTTGATTTTATAGCCTTTATTTAACTAATTTTACTTCGGTCACGTTTCAATGCGCTGTAATAAATATTAGTGTTGTTTAATTTGCTACTAGCATTTTTTATCCCTACTGGAGATATATGTTTTACGGGACGATCCATTTGACAAGGCATATCTAAAAAATGTTCTATATCGTCTCTTGTTGGTTGATCATTTAAAAGAAGTGGGTTGAATGTGAACTCTAAATCCTCTTTAAAAGCATTTTAAAGAGATGTCAGTAAAAGCTTTACTGACATCAGACCTACACTAATCGTTATTATTATATTTAATTAAGATATTTCTTTTAGATGGCCGTTTTAGATATCTAGTCGCGCTCCGCAGATTGTGTTCGTTATTTTTACCCACATCTAGATTTATCAAATATTTTTTTAAGGAATCATTTTTATATTCTCTTAAGCGTTTTTCTTAAGTTGAGATGATCTCTGTAAATTTGTTTTATCTA
Source organism: Bellardia pandia (assembly GCA_916048285.2). Lineage (NCBI taxonomy): Eukaryota > Metazoa > Arthropoda > Insecta > Diptera > Calliphoridae > Bellardia > Bellardia pandia. The sequence continues at coordinate 47,803,498 of OU696530.1, forward strand.
ATGGGCTTCTAGAGTTTTGGTGTATTCTTCTTAATCTTGTTTTATTTGCGATTAGTTCCATAATTTCCATTAGTTTCATGTTGTTGTGGAGTTGATATAAATGCTGCTTCCTGAATTATTTTGGTAAATGATTCAACGGCATCTTCCAGACTACAACCATCTTTAATTGGTATATTTATGCCTTGGTGGAAAGTAAATAGAAAAAATATTAATACTGTTATTATCACATATTAGTTTAACACCGGCAGCTTGAAGAAAGGTTTTCTCAATAGGATGTAGAATTTCATATTTAATATTATTTCTTATTAAAATAGCTGCACCATCGTGTGCTCTTTCATCGGGTTGATTAGCAGCTACAATATTATAATCTTTTATTCTAACGAAGGTTGTACTTGTAAAATGAGTTTCACTTACATAAATTGAGAACTACATCAAAAAGCTACAAAACCCACCCGAATCCGCTTGCTAGAATTCTAGCTCAGAGCCAGACGGGGTCGAGTCTTCGTAGAGCTTAACAGCCAATAAGAAATTAATGCTCTGTTACAGAGTAATTAGATTTATTTTAGTTTTAAGATTTGAATACTTATTGTTAGGCCTAAAGAAATAAGGCAGATTCAATAATTAAAAAAAAAAGTAAAAATAAAAAAAACTTACTAAAAATATGTCAATATAGTTATTTTTAATGAATATTTCAATTTCATTTGCATGATTGGATAGTCCATTTGCATTCCATATTATTATCCTTAAATTCATTTGCATAATTTTGCCATTAACATTGACATCATATTCATCAGATTTTTCATAATTTTTTCAAGACGATCCATTCAAATGTTTTCATTAACATTTGAAGATTTGACAGCATCTGAAAATGACGCATTAAACCAATTCTGATTAGGTTGATTATATCCTTTGTAGTTGGCTGTATGGTTTAACATACAATGAACATAACGGGGTGGAGTGTCAATATGTTTTTTTTACATTCAACGGTGGCATGATCCATACCGCACTTAAGGTGCTATCAGACGGGATGTATTTTACATATGTACTGTCACTTTTCTTACCCATATGTAATTCCGTATGTATGTCAAAATTTCCATTTTACATACGATTCATAATTTTTGCTATCACACCTGCTTGTGTTTTTCCGTATGACATAACCTATAAATGTAAACAAAAGCTGACTTTTTAACATTTATAAATTTCAAGAATTGCTTCTTTTGGCCAATCTAACTGCAATAAATATAATAAACATAATTTTATTTATTAAAAATTAAAAAATATTTACTTTTCCATGTTCATTATCCATTTTCTTTAATTTTTATTTACAATATATTTTTGAAACAATTCTGTTTCAAAACAAACCAGCTGTTTTATTTATGTTTGTCGCAGGAAAATAGAGTGTGTTCTAATCGAAAAAATTACATATGTATTTCCACATGTATTTTACACATGCAAAGTTTCATATGTATCACACGATGTGTACAACTTTTACAGATGGAAAATTTGACAGTACATATGTAAAATACATCCCGTCTGATAGCACCTTTAACGCATCTGTAAGGTTTCTTGCAATATGCTTGTTGACATCGATGACACTGTACCAGATCATTTTTGGTTCAATTTTAACGACTGCCTGATTTATGTATTTTATTTCATATACATACATATATATAGTTTTGTTGTTGGGATTTCGATCTAAGTCCACACATTTGTTACACATCTAACTGAATGACCTAGGCATAAAAGTTCAGCTTTGATATCTTCCGTAGGTGAAGTTGGATGCAAACCGTATGATCTTTCTTGCTTAATTTGGTATATATGAAAATTTATATTAGAGTTATCTAAATATCTTATGACCTTCGTATAACAGACTTAATCATCAATCGAACCTGACCTTCCCTCAAAGACTTATAATTAAAATCAGTAACAGAAATAACATCACATAATTTCCTTATCATAAGATTTATGTTTTCTACATTTGGTATGTGAATTGCTGGAGTTTTTAGTGTTGCCTTCTGATTATCATCTACTGTTTCGTCTTCAGTATCAAGGGCTGAGTATCTGTTGTTGTTGAATGATGTAACATCCTACAAATTTTGTCCTTTTGTTTTTTTAAGATGCGTTGAATCACCGTTAACGTTTTGATTTTACACTTTGCTCAATTTTGTTATTTTTTTTTACATGGTTCTCTAGATCATATCTACGACATCGTCACTGCTTTCTTCACTTAAGTTTGCCATCGCGTAACAATGTTGTATTTATGTGAAAGAATGTAGAATTTTTTATGTGCATTCTTACACTGCAATTGTTTTTATGAATGTAAAATTTAGTTTTTCAATAAATATTTGTTATTGTTATTCAAATGTCTTTGTCTTTTTTTATACCCTTCACCTTCATGAGAATAGACATATAATATATAAGTTTGTCATTCCGTTTGTAATTTCCACAATATAATTTTCCGACCCTATAAAGTATATATATTCTGAATCCTTATAGATAGCGGAGTCTATTAAGCCATGTCCATCTGTGTGTCTCAGTTGAAATCAATTTTCCGAAGTCCCCAGATATCTTCGGGATCCAAATCTTCAATAATTCTATCAGACATGCTTTCGAGAAGTTTACTATCAGCAAAATCCGTCCATAAATAACGGAAATATGAGCAAAAATCCAAAACAACCTCTGAAAATTTCATCAAAAAAACTATCAAACAAAGTGTATTAATATTGTTACGAACAACTTTATCAACAGATGGCGTGTTTATCGACATACAACTTGTTTAGCATTTGTAGTAGTTTTAATTTATAAACATTATTGTTCTAAACTGTTATAAACATAGCAATATGGCAACATTGAGTTTTAACGACTTTGGCTGACACGAAAATTCTAGACTTGCAGTCACAAACATTCTAGTATCTTAGTTCCGAACTTTACAGAAATTATGATTGCTGTATAAATAGACTAACACGGCCAACCAAATGAATCAGTTTATTTTGAGTCATTGTTGTGTAAACATCAAAGTGTTCGTGTGTTCTTAAACCGTAATATAAATGTGTAAAAAGACAGTGTGTTAATTTTTAATTGTGTTTGTGTACTTTTAAAGAAACAAAGACTTGTTATACTTTCTTCAAACTACTTGACGCTTTTCTTTTGCAATTAAAAAGAATCCGGTTTATTTAAAGAAAATAAACCACCGTTTTACTCAACACTCTATCTGTTAAACCACACAGTTTGAGAACGCTTGATGTTCACACAACGATGACTCACAATAAACTGAAGTCATTTAATTGGCCCTGTTAGTCTATTTATACACCAATCAAAATTTCTGGATGGTTGGGAGCCAAGATACTAGAATGTTTGTGACTGCAAGTCTAGAATGTTAAGCCAAAGTCGTTAAAACTTAATGTTGTCATATTGCTCAGCTATGTTTATAACAGGCGGTTATCAACAAACAATGATTATAAATAGAAGCTTCCACAAATGCAAATGTTGATAAACATTCGTAGCAAAAAAAAAACTTTTTTGTTTACACCATAATGTTCAATAACTAAGTGAGGATTATTGACAAATATGTAAAAATGATATAAATACAAAATTTGGGTACAAAAGATAAGTCATCTGTTAAGAAGTTTTTAGCTATACACCCCAAAAAAAAAACAATTTTAAAAATTATGCTCCAATTCGGACATTATTTTAGATGCAGTAAAAACGAGTTTGTTTTTAAGTCGCTATCTTAATCTCATGTTTATTGTTAATTTACGTTGTATGAATGTCGCGTTCTTGATCATGGAAATTGACATAATCTATGCAAGATTTTGCCACATCACAAAGTATTGCTTATACTCGTATATCAAACATTAATTTTGCCAAATGCGCAGAATCCTTAGAAGCATAAAAATTGCACAGAAATACTGTTTGATATTTTCTTAGGATACCTGCCTTTATTTTAGCTTTTTTTTGCCGTAATTTATAGCATGTTTATAATAAATAAATATTGTAAGAAACTGTATTAGAAACTTCAATACAGAATTCAAAATATTTTTTTCTGAGTATTGTCAGAATACGTCACATACTAAGGAACTGCACAAAAGGTCCTGAAATGTAAAATTTCATCACATTATGACTTGTACCTAAAGACTCACATATGTTATTGTCGATAAGTTGTAATTTCCAACTGGGTAGCATCCAACCAGTTCCAAACATTTTATTCACAACAAATCATACCGTTGTCATATATAAAGCTTATTGAATGGCTAAATGTAGCACCCAGACTTTTGCTCTTTTTAATGACTTAACCATAACATTTTCTGCCGCACGTTTAAACATTTGAACAATTTTATGTCAAACTAAAAATAATAACAATAGCAACAGAAAAAAAAACTACCATGATGTGTGTGAACATGACATAAAAATGCCAGTCACTCAGCCATGCAGTTAGTTAGTCAGGCAGACAGAAGTATGCATAGAAATACATTTAACGTGTTAAAATTTTAAAATGATTCTAAACTTTTTGAAATGCATTTCAAATTATCACCATTTTAACAATGACACAGACAATATGCCAAACCACATGTACAGTAAGCGTCAATATAAACTAAACAACTAATATTGTTTAAAAAAATGTACTATTATAATCTATAGAAATTTAAAATAAAAATATTGCATTATTAAATAGTAAAATAAACAGAATTTAGCTCATTAACAAAAACTAGAAAAATAAGGAACATACAAGACAAAATTAATTTTAATGTAAAAGTGCAAAAAAATCAAAATCCTAGATACACGCAAGTTAAATTTAATATAAAAAATTGTAATTAATACTTTTTTTGTAGTCTTTTTAACTTTATCAAAGCTGACAATATTCTAGGCGAAATTTTATTTAATTCATGCTGCATTACTGCTTTTAGGTTATTCTGGCAAGAAATATTTCTTTGCTAATTTTTTTTGTCCCGATATTCCTACAGGTGTTCTGTAGGATTGAGGCCTGGGGTCTACAAAGGATGATCTAAAGTTTTTGAACAATTATTGAGCAACCACTCTTTCACAATTTTGGAGGTATGTTTAGGATCATTATCCTGTTGGATAGTCGACTTCTGCGTTAGTAACAATTTCTCTACACTAGGCGCTACATTGTTTTTTTAAAATGTCGAGATAGTCTTAATTTTTCATTGTAAATTCTATAAATGGAAGAGCACGACCCTGATGATGCTATACAATCTCAGACAATTACTTAGCCGCCACTATGTTTTACCGTTATGGTCACAAGGCTTCGTTTTTAGTTCGCCATATTTTTGTATATGGTTTTTTACTCCAAATATCACAAATTTACTTTCATTGTTGAAAAGAAATTTGAGGCTCTTTTGTGGTTTTTTAGTGGTTTTTAAAAGAGATTTATGCGAATTTTAGTGATTTTTGGAAATCTACTTTATATGGAGGCTACGGTCAAATATAAACCGATCATCATAAATCTAAGATTGACGATTTTTATAAATGTATGGACTATTTGTGTTGAATTGCAACTTAATAGTGTTTTAATAAGGGATTTATGAACAATTAAGTGATTTTTGGAAATCTACTTTATATGGGGCTATGGTCAAATATCATGAAATCATGAAATTTGGATCGGAATTTATATATATATTTTGATTATGCTTGTCGAATTTCAACTTGAGTGTCATTTTTACAAAATATTTATATTCATTTAAGTGAATTTCGGAACTCGTTTTTGGATGGGGCTTTGTCAAAATTATGCACCGATGCAAAGACAATATTGTTTTGAGATTTCACTTTGCATTAAACTTATTATTTATGTACCATAAAGACATATTCCGGGAAGACATTTTTAAGGGGGCTATAAGAAATCGTGTACCGATTCCTGCCATTTTCAACAAAAATAAAGTGTGTTTTATGATATTATCTGCATTATATTTGAAGAAAACTGCCAAAAAAAATCCTGAAAAATATCAAGGTAGTCTGAAACTTTGATCTATAACTCAGATCCTACTGGACCGATTTTGCCTATTTGAAATACCAAACATTTCGGATCATAATTCCTAACAAATTATGTTGTGTTGCGTTGTAACCGAGACTACACGATAGTTTTGGGTTGTAAACGATAATCGGGCATTAATCTCTTTTAGTGATAAATTATGATAATTGCGTTCAAACCAAGAAAAGTTTGAAAGAATTTACTTTATTTTGAAGCGTAAAAATTGGTCTATTTTAACAAAAAATCAGTTTAGTTTGTATACTCTTTTGTATTTGTTCTTTTTTTGTGAATTTAGTTATTTATTTAATTATAATTATAGTTTTCTAATATAACATTATATATATTAATATAATGAAGATTTTCTTTTAATAATATGTGCTGTTGACTTTATTTTAACGCTCACAGTATGTATGCATGTATTTTTGTGGTGACATCAATTTCAATAGGGTTGTACTGTTTATTGTTGTGTATAAAATGGAAAGTTAATTAGTTAAAAAGAGAAAGCATTGCTCACATAATAACCGTTCGCTTTAATGTTTAAAAAGCTTCTGTATGGCCAGACTTTATGCGAACAATGATTTAAGTGTTAAAAACCCTAGTATAGTGATGTCAGTTGATATTAATAGTTCTATAATATTAAAGAGGCACCCTAATTCTCACATACTTACACTTGTGCACTTACACATTCACAGATGTGTGACCTGAAAATCAAATGTTTAAAAGTTACAGACATTGTTCTACAACAATAAAAATAGTTTTCGTTGTAGTCATATACATTTTATATACTCTTAGTTATCCTTTCTGTGATTGACATTGTTCACATATGAGTGTAAATATCAAACATTTAGAAAAAACATTTTGTTTGAAACGTTACGTTTGGGGAATTTTAATCAAATGTACATAAGTGCTGCCTTAAAGGTATATATTGTAGTCAATTTCTTAGTATATTACGAGCATTTTACAAAATGATTATAGACAACTTTAAAGAGGATAATGTCAAGTCAAAATTTACTTTAACTGTCAGACATAACAAGTGTATATTTTCTAGAGAAATAAGTGAAATTCAGACGATAAAAAAAATAGTGTTAATTCTACAAATCAACAAATCATCATCAATTCTAAAACCAAACTTTTCCTTATCTATCAAAACCATACACAACTAAACATCTACATAGTGAAATACAATGAAACTAGGCTAATTTTTTTTTATTTTAAGCACTGATTGATTACAAGCCGGAAGCACTACAGAAGATTTTGTTATATAAAACTGTTAGCAACTTTCGCTTTTATACCCCAAACCATCATAGGGGGAGGGTATATTGGATTTGTGCTGATGTTTGTAACGCCCATAAATTATAGTCTAAAATCCACCTTAAAGTAGGTTTAATGATGTCCGTCGGTCCGTCCATCCGTCTGGCTGGCTGTCAATTCAGGTCGCAATCTTGAAGATATTTTGATAAAACTTCGTACATAATATTTGTTCGGCTCAATGACAATTAGTATTGAAGTTGGTTAAAACTGGTCTCTTATTTAAAATGCCCTCCCGAAATAAAGGTTTATCAGTCATAAATGTTTGATTTGTAAGCGTATCCAAACAAATTTCTCCACAAATATCCGAAATTATATTCAATACAAATATGTTTCATATATACATAAATCATTGAACCTAATTTCATAATGAACGGTCCATAATTAGTCATAGCTCCCATATAAGATCCGCTACCGAAAACCACTTTAACGACCATAAATCTCTAACATATATAAATTTTATATATACAGAAAGCATGTCATCTAATTTTATAACGATTGGTCGATAATTAGTCAAACTCCATAGACCTAAGGCCCAATATCCACTTCTGAAAATCCATTTAACATGCATAAATCTTTTAAAAGTGATTATATCGAGATAAATTCAACAAAAACAATATTCATATTCACAAAAGTCGTCTTGCAACATTTTTGGATAATCGGTCCATAATAGATCATAGCTCTCGTAGTTATTATATGGTTGTGTTTTACCGACTATGCTTTTTTTTAATTGATTTATTTATAGTCGTTCGGATAAGCAAAATGCTAGCGGGCGCCGCAGTGGTGCAGAGGGTGAGAACGTAAAGAATTCTGATGAGAGAGAGTGGTTTTTCTCGAAACATATGTAAATTCAACCAACAACCCAGGTTCGAATCCTAAGCCAAGAAAAATTATCAATAAAATTTTTATTAACAAAATGCCCGTATTTAAAAACAAGCAGATACTGAACTAGTCAGGGAATATGAACCGTATTCCATTCGTTCATAATTTTTCAACACGAAAATGTTTACTATCAAGTTTACTTTTTATTACAACTTGAAAATGTTCAGCTCAAATTAGGACACGTTCGCATGAAATCCTTTTTCACTTATGTCCTTCAAGATCTTATTCGCAGGCTCTATGCAGGCTTACGCCAAACACATCTTTACCCACTACTGTGCCCCCCTACTCACTAAAGTTTCTTATCGAGAAATAATAGAAAATAGGGGTATTATCCTTTACGTTGTAATATTTGTATAATATAAATTAATTTAAAGTATTAGCCATTGTTAGCTATGACATTTTCCCATCTTTGTAGTACATATGCATTCCACGCAAAAAAAAAACTTTTTTCTTTTAAGGTCAAGAGAGACCGTTTTCAATCGGTGGAAGCAAATATTAGTAAAACGAGAAAAGATCTAGATTGTAAGGCGGGTAAAGCAAAACTTCCCAAACACTTCATTCTAAAGAGTATTTAGCAGCTGTTGCAACATGTGACCGATTTTTGTCATAATGGAATACTACGCTTTTATGTCAGCACATTTTCGGCCAATGCTCTCAGTTGCATTCGGGACAGGATCGCTGTGGTGTTCTGGCCTGATTTTAGCAGCACATAATATATAGGACCCTTTTGTTGCCACTAAATACAGAACATTAACTTAGCGCAATGGACATTTTTCTTCGGTGTTGATTCAGATGCACGCAGAGAAAAAAAATATAGTTGTGCATATTTACCACAATTATTTCAACATTTTTAAATATTTTTTAAAAATATTATTGTCACTGTAATTATTTTTATGACTTCTGCAACCATAATATGGTTAAGTTACCAAGCACATGATTACAGCAATCATATATATGATTATAACAAATATGTAATGTTTATGGTGATCAGTTTTATGATGAAAAGTTATACAATATTATGTTGTTCTCTATCATAATCAAAGAGCAACTAATTATGATAAATGAATTCATCATAAACATGTTTGCAACAATTATATACATAGTTACTACAATCTTATATATGATTGTAGTAATCATCTGAATCGTAACTTAACCATATTATGCTTACCGCAATCATAAAAATAATTACAGTGACAATAATATTGTTGAAAAACTTTTAAAAATGTTCACATTGTTGTGGTAAACATGTACAACTATATTTCTTCTCTGTATGTGGTTGGCCTTTCTCGTATGTTTTGGGTTATCGTAATAGATTAATTTTTTATCGCTGATTTAAGCTGCATTTTGGACATAAAAGATCGTCTTTCAAGCTCTGTCATGCTTTAATTCATGTTGAACCCAATTTTCGTGCTTTTCGATGAATTAAAATTGGTGCTTTAATAGCTCCCACTGATTTTATAAGCTTTTGTTGAGTTTAACAACAATCTTCATTGTGTAATGCCTTTTTTTTTTGCTGACCTGGTCGATATTTATATTCTGTATCAAAATCATCTTCTGAACCGCACACACCATCTGCGGCACATTGAACCCGATGGAATACATTTACCATAATCTGCGGTTAACGGCACTGTTTCTAAAGAATAAATAACGCTTTTTTAAAACAAAATTCGACACTTTCGAAGCAAAACCAAATTTGGAAGTTTAGAAATTATGTACCCTACTGTAGTGTGTTTGACAAAGTCGCAGTTATCATACCTTCTGTATGTAACTAAACACTCATTCTTTGTTGTGTGTTTCTGTCCACGCTGCACATAGCTGGCAAGCATGTATTATGCTTGCTCAGCATATTCCCATAGTATGTAAGAACAATAATTTTACTTAGCATTGAAATAGACTTAAATATTAAAACAGGTTTAATAATTACACTACAAAATATCATATAAGTTACTAAAGAAACCTGCATTTTTTAAATTATACACCCAATTTATTGTGCAAATGTTTTAAAATAAAATTTAAACATTTGAAAAAATCAACATTTTTTAATTCTACACACAATAAATTCTTTGTTTTCATTTGCTTTCATACACAAAGTTTTTTTTCAAACCGCAGTGTTTTGCGAAAACTTTTACTTAAATTATTTGTAAACAATACTAACAATTTAATGATCACACACTGTGCTTTTCTTGCGCCCCTAATTGAATTGAATTATTCAAATTATCTTTTCTAGCAACATGCAGCGTTTTATTGCCACGACATTATACCTAAACATGTAAATAATCACAAATTTCCCCTAAACATTCAACTTATTTTATATATCGACAGCTCAATTCCAAAATATGCTAAGTTGAAAAAGTGAGTTTTGCAGGAAAAGCTCCTTAAGTTTACAGGCGATATCTAAAAAACCATATGAGGTAAAACTTTGTTGTTTATAACTATTGATTGGACTAGCCAATCACAACCAAAATTTGCCAGAATTTAAGTTGAAAAAATCTAAATTCAAAAACGTAAAAAAAAAATTAAAAACATGCTAAGTCGACATAGCATGGTTTGGAATTGAACTGTCGATATATGGAAACGCATAAATAATTTTAATTAATTCTAGCAATCAATTTAACATTTATCTGACCTTTTTCAATGCTCTTCCAGCAATTAAACATTATTGTTTATACATTTATGTATATGTACCTGTCCTATTCCAGCTGTCGATGTTGTTGTTTCCATTGCAAGTAAGACTTGTAAGATTTGTTTGCATTTTATCATTATTTGTTTAATACACTCGCTTTCATATTTGTATTTAATCCGGTTCAGTAAACAGAAACGTTGTACTCAAATTACAACATCAATATCATTGGTAACACTTTTATTGCAATTAAAAACTATGTTGCAGCAAAAACAAGACAGCAGCTATAGCAGTAAAAACAATAAAACATCCAAGTAAATTTTGTATAACTCCATTCAGCCATTCATTCATTCATTCACTCAAATTCACATCCTTGTTAATGTATTTTTTAATTAAGATCTATGTTCATTCAACATTCGACATGACACATGTTACAATTGTTTTTCTTTTTATACCCTCCACCGCCATAAGTAGTGAATGAGGGTATATATAAGTTTGTCATTCCATGTGTAACACTGACAAATATTCCTATGAGACCCAACAAAGTATATAAATTCTTGGTCCTTATGAAATTATAATTCGATTGAACTATGTCCGTATGTCTGTCTGTGTAAAACACTCTCACGTCCAAACGACACAACTGAATCAACAAAGTTTACAAAAAACCGTTTATAATTCTCCTAAACAGTTTGCTATTGAAAATCAGCATAATCGGTATAGTCGATCAAGAGTTATGGACCAAAATGTAAGACAACCTCCATAAAAACTTGTATTTTAAAATATTTTTCCTTTAATTTTTTTAAATATATTGCAAATATTGCCATGTAATTTTGTACATGTTATTTTTATGATAAAAAACCAAAGTGTGAGGAAAATAGTAAAAATCGGTCCATGATTTCTCATAGCCCCCATATAAATATCTTCCCGAAATATTGCTTAATTATACATAAATGCCTATAAAATTGGAATATCAATAGAAAATTCAGCAAAAATAAGTTTCATGCAAAAACAAATCGCAAAACGAAATTTTTTTTAGTTCGGTCCATGATTGACCATAGACCCTATATAAAGTCCACATCTAAAATTCACTTAAATGCGTATAAATCTGGTACAAATAGAGCAAATACTTCTTATAGATATGTATATAAATTGTTGTACTAAATTCTATGGTGATCGGCCCATAATTCGCCATATCTCCCATATAAGAACCACATCCGAAAAAGTAATTTATCATTATATTTATCTAATAAATATGGCTGTCGACTCAAAACTTTGTATATATAATTTATATATAAATCATTCTGCAGAATTTTGTGAATTTCGGTCCATATTTGACCGTATCCCCAATATAAAGCCCTCTGACGAAAATCACTTTTATACTCATATATCTCTTATAAATAACGGTACCGATCCAAAATTTTACACAGATCATTTGCATGCATGCCTAAATCAAACTGCTGGATTTTGAGAATATCGGTCCATATTTGACAATATCCCCCACATAAGGTCCACTCCCGAAATACACGTTAATACTAATATATATATTAAATATTCATTTATTATGTTGAAATTCGACTTAAGATATCCTCATATACATAAAATTTATTGCTCCAAAATTTAAGAAGATCGGCCCATAATTTGTCATTGCTGCCATACAAGAACCATTTCCAAAAAACAAATAAACCCACAAAAATGTCTAATTAATATAGATATCGAACCAACTTTTCTATAGATCTGTAATTTTAATCCAGAAAACTTACTAATATCGGTTATACGGAAATTGTGTTACTGTATTTTGTAGTTGTCAGTGTAATAATTGACAAAAGCTGCCGTATTAAATCCGAGCATACTAAACAACGATTTAACTTTTGTACATAATGTTATTGATATGAAATTCACACAAAATAAGCCTCAAATATGTAGAAACCACATTAGTGGATACAGGATTTAGAAGCTATCAGTTCATAATTGGTCCGTTTCTTCTATGCCACCCATAAATCTTTTGTAAATAACATTATTGAGATCAGATTCAAACAAAAAACCTAAATTTATATCTTATCCTTTTTGATACTCTGTTTCTTAACTTCTTGTGAATATGAAAATATGTTCTTTTAATTTTATAAATTGTTAAATTACACTCAAGATTATTATAAAAATCAGACAAACTCTGTACATTATGGTAAGAATTGGTAATTACATCAATTATAAATGGTCAAAATTAGATAAAATTTCACGACATTTAAAATAAAATCACATTAGTGAATTACGAACAACAGGTAATATTGTCTTTCAAATAATATATAAAATACTAATAAAATTTGCACAAAGACTTAATAGAAAACACAGAATAAGGCTATACTAGTCATAAATATAACCAGTGTAGTTTCTGTATTTCTTATTACGTTTAGCTGGAGGGTATTTAAGATTCGGCACAGCCGAATATTTTTTTTTTTTTTTTTTTGCATATTCTTTTTTATTGTATCTTCATTTTAAATGAACTAACAATAGGTATTCAAATCTTAAAACTAAAGTTAATTAAGATAAGTCCAGCCAATGCTAGGCAAAATCTAGTTTTCAAATTCGATAGGATATAATGAGCAACTTGTATTTATTCATCTGAGAGCGGTGGTGTCCCTCCTTCTCAAACGGCTATGACCGGGATGTTGTAAGATGTCTCGAGCGAGGGGATTTGGATGAGTTTCCAGCTTACCCAAATAAAGGGCCACGTGTTTAGTTATTTCCCATTTGACAAGTGGAACATCAAGATCGTTGTGTATGTTGTTGTTTTTAATGTACCAAGGAGCGGTAGTTATCATTCGTAGAATTTTGTTTTGACGGCGTTGAATTTTCTCAATATTGGAGTTGGAGGCAGTGCCCCATAACTGGATACCATAGCACCAAATTGGCTTTAAGATTGAGTTGTAGAGTAGAAGCTTACAATCGAGCCGAAGGACGGAGTTTCTGCCGATGAGCCAATGAATTTGGGCTGCTTTCAGTTTCATTTGAGTCAGCTTAGCATCTATATGTGGTTTCCATGTGAAGCGACGGTCCAGATGAATACCAAGATATTTCACGTGTGAGTTTTGAGGTACTATATGGTCATTAATACGAATAGGGGGACATGATTCCCTACGTAGAGTAAAAGTTACGTGGGTGCATTTCTGTTCATTTATTTTTATTCCCCATTGTCTTGCCCATTTCTCCACTTGCGTTACGTGGTGCTGTAATTGAATCGAGGCATCTTTTGGATCTTTGTGAGTACTGAGAAATGCCGTATCATCAGCAAATGTTGACGTGTGAATTTCATTGTTTGTTGGCATGTCTGCTGTGTACAGCAAGTATAGAATTGGTCCTAAGATACTACCTTGAGGGACGCCAGCACCTATAGGTTGAGGACGGCTTAAATAATCACCTTCTTTAATCATAAACTGACGGTCGATTAAGTATTTCCATAGTAGGTGTTGAAGATTCACCGGCAAGTTCTGCTTTAATTTAGATATCAGGCCTTCATGCCATACTTTGTCGAAAGCTTGAGAGACGTCAATAAAGAGTGCCGAACAGTATCTCTTTTCCTCAAAGGTTTTTCTTATGACTTGTACCAATCTATGTGTTTGTTCTATTGTACTGTGTTGACGTCTGAAGCCAAACTGGTGATTGGGAATGCAGTTGTTTTCATTCAAAATCGGAGTCAGCTTGGTTATAAGCAATTTCTCGAATAATTTGGACATAGTTGGTAATAGACTTATTGGCCTATACGACTCAACTTTGCAAGGATCTTTTCCCGGCTTAGGAATCATCTTTACTAGTGCAATTTTCCAAACCGGAGGGTAGTACTCAAGCCGTAAGATGGCATTAAAAAGAAAGAGGATTAATCTTTTTGCAATGCGAGGCAGCTCAAAGATCATTTTATTGCTGATTTTATCAAACCCAGGTGCTTTTTTAACATTTAAATTATCAATAGCCTCAACAACCTCCAGATATTGAAATCTTATTTGTACAGGTGGTCTGGCAACAACAGGCGGTAGTTCGCTAATGTCAGTATCCGTATTGGGAGTGAATACATTTTTTAAATGACTTACGAAAAGGTTGCCTTTTTCTTCGTTATTTCGTGCCCAAGATCCGTTCAAAGTACGCAGTGGAGGTTTTGCGATTACGGGTTTTCTCAGATTTCGGACTGCACGCCATAATGAATAATTTGACTGGGAAGTTGCGTCTAGACCTTCCAGATGTTGTTTGAGAGACACTGCTTTTTGCGCTTCTAGCAAGATCCTAAGGTTTTTGGTACATTCTCTCAACCTAGTTTTAAGTTGGGGCGATCTGTGTTGTTGCCACTCTCTTCGGACTCTCCTTTTTTCAGACAATAGTTGCTCAACATCTGCAGAAAAAACTCTGTTGTACCTATTCGGGCGGTAAGTGGAAGAAGCATGTTCTGCGGCTTTCTCGACATGTTCATTAAGACTTTTTATACAAGCATCGATGTCTTCAGCAGTTTTTAACGGGAGTTTCTCTGTGCAGTGAGTGCTGATGTATTTTTTGTATTTTAACCAATTCAGACGTTTGACAAGAAGTAAGGCATCAGTTACGCTTTGCTGAGGACTTCTGATGGTGATTACAGTGGGTGAGTGATCTGAAGAAAGATCCAGTGAAGCCTCGACTTCAATGAGTTCCGGGGATACCCCTTTCGCCACGCCGAAATCGATAACGTCAGGAATTTTTTGCTGGTCAGTTGGCCAATAAGTTGGTTGACCAGTTGAAATCACATTCAGTCCCATTTCAGAGAGGGAGTCGTACAAGATACGACCTTTAGGGCTAACGAGTCGTGAGCCCCAGAATGTATGCTTAGCATTGTAGTCGCCAGCCGCTATGAAACGGCTACCTAGTGATTTGTAAAAATCTCTATACTGATCTTTTGTTATTGAAAATCTGGGCGGACAGTAAACTGACGAAATCACGAGGTTTTGACAAAAGTTCTCAATACAGATGTTTGTTGCTTGAAGATAACACTCTGAAAGACCACCCAATGAATGGTGTTTGATTCGCGATTTGACCAATATTGCCGAGCCACCACATGATCTATCTCTGGGGTCCTTGGTGTCGTAGAATGTATAACCACTTATTTTAAAAATGCTTCTCGACGTCATATGAGTCTCGGAAATCAGCATTACATCAATTTTCTTATTAAAAAGAAAATATTCAAGTTCATTTTTGTGTTGGCGTATGCCGTTTGCGTTCCAGAAACATATTTTGAGACAGTTCATGGTCTATTAAGTATGGCCTGCAGTAGCGTGGACTGCATTTTTTGCATCTCCTGCATCATACTTGTCATGCTTGTCATGAAATGGTTCATGGATTGCGCCAGATTCTCCATTATACCTTCAAGACGGCTAAAATTGTGGCTGTTTGTATCATTTATTGGTGATTCATTTTGCACTGTTGGTTGGTTAGATCTTAGCACGTTGGCATATGAAAATTGGCTAGTGGATGCTTGTGCTACGGGGGGAATAATTGTAATAGGTACTTTTGTCGTCTGAGTAGGGGTAGAAGCGGGTTTGTTGATCAAGGAGCGTTTAACGACCCCGAAAACAGGGCAACCCCTGTAGTTGGCAGTGTGGTTTCCACCGCAATTGCTGCATCTTTTTACCCTGGAATCATCCTTAGGTTTATCGCACTTTGAGGTGTCATGAAGATCCCCACAAACAACACAAACAGTAGGCAACTTACAATAAGATTTAGTGTGACTATATTCTTGGCAGTTCGAACACTGTACTGGGCCAGATCGCTTATGAGGTTCTTCCACTGTAACTCTTCGGTGCATTATGAATTTCAAGTCATATATAGGATGTGTTTCATTTTTCTTCAGCTTAACATCACCAGGTTCTAACTCCACTCTAAATAATGGTTGAGGGATCCTATCTCTGTTTCTTATATTTGATACGGCCTTGATTTTAAAGCCTTTGTCGGCCAAACTGCTCTTAATCTCCTCAGGATCAACAAAAGAATCAATTCCCTTAATTACGACTTGTAGACCTTTTGCGCTTTTAAGTTGATACGTGTAAAAATTCTTTTTGCGTTTTTCAAATTCCGAAACTATTCTTCGATAGTCGTTTTCATTATTAACCTGAATCTTTGTTTCGTTTATATTGCCACGCTTAATTGGAGTCACATAAAAAGAATTTTCACCAATTAATGAAACTAATATTTTTATAAGTTCGTTTGAATTTTTTTCTCTTAAATATATTGGAGGTGGTTTTACTGGCTTATTCACAGCGGTAGGGACATCATTTTTCTCTTGGAGGATGGCAAAACGATTTTGCGAGCGTGGCTCTTCAGCATTCTTTGATAATTTTGCGGCTGGTGTAATTTCGGCAGATTTTGGGCTTCTGCCTCTCTTCGATACTGTTATATAACGGTCCATTCCTACCTGTGTTTTTTGTTTTTCTTCAACAGCAACTATATTTGTAGGACTTAATGTGCCTTTTGCAGCTGTTGACGTCTCTCCAATATTTGATAACGAGGACCGTGAAGAAGACGGTCCTTCAGTGATTTTTCTATTTAAATTAAATATGCTTTGGGCTAAGTTTGTGCCCTGTTCAACACATTTATTCAAGTTTGGTGCACTTGCACTTAAATTCAGATTTGTGCTTATTTTTGGTTTCACAGTTAAGTAGTTTTTATTAAATTCGGGATTTTTAATGTTCTCATTACTAACACTTGCCGAGCTCAACACGAAATAAGCATTTCGACTCTGGGGCCCACTCGCACTGTTAGAATTGTTACTCATTCACTGTGTCACTGTATTTAATTTTGTAGTTTTCAAATAATTAAAAATAAATTATTACAATTTATTAATTTTTTATTGCACCTAGTGCAATTATTTGACTTTGTTAAGTTTTTCACCTATTACGAGTTTTTTTTCCACTTTTTTATTTAATTTAACTTTTTATACTTTTTCACCTATTACGATTTTTCACCGAAAATTCAGCCGCACTAAAAGTAACACGTCCGAACTGTTCGATGTATCAAGCAGCAGCAGTAACGAATTTAAAGCACACTTGAATTCATTTATGACAGACATTTAACAAAAGTTAATTGCAGAGCAAGAATACATTAAAGAAAACACTGAAAACAAGAAAACATTATTTGGTGTAAATTCCCGCTTTAGATGCATTATAATTGTTCTCTCAAATTGCTTTGCTAGCAATCGAAAGTGTGTAGCTTTTAATTTAACAGCAATGTCTCATTTTTAAATACAAACACGTTTTACATTATAAAATGTAAATCCTGTTTTGAAAATAAAAAATGTGCTTAAAAGATTGTTTAACATTTAAACATAAAATATAAATATCAAAAATAATGTTAACTGACTAAATAAAATCTATATACATGCATTGTTTTAAACGTACGTTTACATTTTTTATATATTCACAAATATTTCTATGCAATTCTAAAAAAACCCATCTGCAACTACTCCTGACTGAATGCATACATAGATACACTTTATATTTTATTGAAATGTCATAAACATACGAATACTTCACAATTTCTATAATTTTTTCTGGATAAAAATCTATAATGTATTCAGATCATTAAATTTAAATCATTAAAATATAACGCATCGCTAAAATATACATACGAGTATTTACTTGCATTTCAATAACTATCAGTCAGATAGATACAGTCTGTTGCATTGACGTATGAGTAATTTTTTTTACGTATGAGTAATTTGTATTTATTTATGTGCATGCATGTTACTTGCACGCAACATCTGTTCAATACAGCGCAATGGAATTTGAGTAGAATTGAGTAGAATTTTAGGTTTTCGATTTACATCTAAATCTGTTTTTACACAGTAATTGGTTCACAGGAAGACCCGTGTAAAAAAGACATTATAAGACATTATAATAATACAAATTTGTTATAATTATAAGAAGAATGCGCACACATTGTCAAGGTATGTGAATTTCGTTCTAACTCCATAACATGTAAAAGTGTAATATAATTAATTCCCGAAAGCTATTTCTCAATAATGGTGCGTTAAATATATGATGTTTGCAAGTAGATTTAAGACAATTAACATCGACGCTGACGCCCTTGGCAATTGTCCAATTGTCTAAAAAATATTTCTGTACAATGTTGTTCTTCGATTTATAAATTAAAATGAACTCAAGCCAAATAAAATTTCTCTAATAATTCTATCATAACTTAATATAGATTTAAGGAGAATGTAATAATTTCTCTTACCAAAAATTATGTTTTTAATTAAACAATTTCAGACCATACACAAATCTATATTAGCACAGTTCTTGGTTTTAATATCAATAAACATTGAGACAAATATACATATATTCATATTTTTCAATTTAAATTCATCAATAATTCATGCACACTAGGGTTCCTCAGAAAATTATGAATGATGTTTGCTTTCAAAAATTAAAGACTTTTTGTATCATTGAGTTGAGTTCAAGAACTTATTTGTTTGTCATTTTTATCAAATTTAAATTTTATTATAATTTGAAGGTCTTTGAAATTATAACTTTTATGTATAATAATAATCAAAACAATTTCGTTCGTATTGTTACGAAATTGCATTTCATTTTAAATTTAACGGACAGCATCAACATACAGCATGTTTATCAACATACGGCATGTTTGTCGACACACAACTTGTTTAGCATTTGTAGAAGTTTTAATTTATAAACAGTATTGAGAACACCCTGTTATAAACATAGCTGAGCAATATGGCAACATCAAGTTTTAACGTCTTAAGCTGAATACTCTAGACCAGTGCTCGTCAAACTTTTGAGTGTGACGGACCGGCTGCAATTTTTCTATTACGTCGGGGACCGGTACCTTTTTTATTGATAATTTTTCGTTTACGATCATCTCAAGTATGTATTAAAATTTGTTTAAATGCATTTCTTTATTAGCCGGGTGTCTATATATGACCTATTACCATTTCATGATAGCAGAAATTAGCGATTATTTATGAATGTTTAACAAATTTAAGTTGTTTTTATTATACAAGTTGTATTTAGCCTCAATAAACAGTAATATAAAACATCACAAATGTAACAACTGTAAAGTTATAATAATAAGACATATTATAAGCACGTTAAGTTTTATTAAAATTAGATTAGTGCTATTGGAAGGTGTCATTCCATTTAAAGTTACGAAAGTCGATGTTTACTAATGCGAAAGGTGAGCCTGTTTATTATTTACAAGCTTATCAAGTCGTGGCTCAATTGTGGACAGTGCTACTACCATGTAGATAATTGTACAATGTTTAGAAGTGTGGAGTATACATATAGTCGTATATGTATATATAATCGTTTAAAAAATCGTTGTCCATTTCGCGAGACGCCCTTTGCGGACCGGCGACTTATGGCTGACGGACCGGCACCGGTCCACGGACCACCACTTTGGCGAGCACTGCTCTAGACACGAGAATTCTAGACTTGCAGCCATGAACATTCTAGTATCTTAACTCTAAACCATACAGAAATTATGTTTGCTGTATAAATAGACTAACAGGGCCAATCAAGTAGACCAGTTTATTGTCAGTCATTGTTGTGTTAATATGAAAGTGTTCTCAAACAGTAATTTAAGTGTGTTCTTAACCGTAATATAAGTGTGTAAAATGACAGAGTGCTCATTTTTTAATTGTTTTTGTGTACATTTAAATAAATAAAGATTATTTCATTTTGCAATTAAGAGGAATGCGGTTTATTTAAAAGAAATAATCCACCGTTTTTAAAAGGTAAAAACATAACAGTATACTCTCTAACATGCGGACACCAAAGGGACTGACAAATTTGTCAGCTTATGAGAGGTGTCGCCTTATGAGAGCAGTAAGCACTTAGTTTTATTATGTATTCATATCTTTAAACAATTTTATTAAAACATAACATAAAAGATATAACGCAAAATAACTAGATATTTCGTAAACAATTTTACAGCAATGCAAAGTAAATACACAAATTTTTTTACATTCAAATGTTTTTTAACATTCAAAATAAAAAATATTCCGTATTAAGGGAATTTCCCTCTATGTATACAAGCAATAATTTAAGAACATAAAATAAGGCCCCTATCGAAAATCGTCTATCGAATGTAAAATTTGTATTATGAGTTGGCGTCACTGTCGAAAATTTTATTGTTCAACGAATTTTTTATCGAACACAAATTTGCTGTCGACAATGTTTAAGAATGTCCAAAATTTATTAAAAATGTAAGTATTTGTTTTTTTTTTTTGGTTTTGGAGAAACTCGTTTCTCTCATGGAGGAAGATCAGAAAAAATGTTGCCAATTTTAATACGAGTATGCTTGGGATTGTTCTGCCCTTTGAGCATTGTTGCAGCAGTTCATCAGTAATGGACAGCAAGTCCACAAACGCCTCTTTACAGAGTCGAAAATTTTTAATAAATCTATAAATAAAATTTATAATATCCTTGTCAAAACCTCATCAAAAAATATACTTAATTGGTGGAATCCATTTCCAAAATGTTGGAAGCATCCTTCAGCCTTTTTCTGCTTCTAGCCAGTTCTAGTAAGGATTCATCTTCATCAGACGAATCATCAAACTATAATTCCGTGGTGGTCATTTAAAAGTTAATTTTTTTTTCTTTAGGAATTTGTAAACAAATATAGCGTTAGCTGATAGAAATGTACTATTGTGAATAACCCAAAAAGAGTGATTTTCACAATAGTGTTTTTTCATCGAATGTGCACCATAATACCAAATTAAAATTCGTTTGATGAGCATTTTCGACCACGGTCGCAAATCGAATTTTGCTCATGTTAGGCACCTAAATTAAACAAAAAACAATGTTGCATTTCTGTAATCTGTCCGGTTGTGGGGGAAACATCTCCTTTGGTATTAAAAACACAAGTGTACGCGTCCGATTATAGGAGTGTTGTCTTCGCAAGAGGAAAAAATTGTAAAAATAACAAAGAATTTTTTTTGGACTGACAAAATTGTCCGTATATGGGTAGTGTCCGCAAGTAGAGAGATGTCCGCAATGTACTGCATTTATATCCTTCAATACAAATATAAGAAAATCAGAAACTACTGAAAACATCGCAACAAAAGCTAGTGCTACAAACAATTTTAAATACTGGGATCTATAAAATATATATACATAATTGCAATATATGTGTGTGTGTGTGTGTGTGTGTGTCTGCATGTTGTAATTGAAATAAATTCATATGAATTTAATGAACAAACACAAGTACGTTCAAGTACACATTCTCATGTGCCGGTACATTTCTATAATTGTATAATCAAACTAGTTTAACAGACAACAACACCTATACGTGAACACACATACATACAGAATATGTTTATGTAAGAATATTAATTGTTGTTGACTATTTTACTCTGTACTCTTCATTCTATATTTTATGATATTCAGATTTCCATGTTTATTTGCCGCATAAACCAACACCAACATACACTTACAAACAAACATGCATATACGAGAGTAGAACCGGAAAAAAATGCCAAAAACAAAAACAAACAAATGAATACAAGATGGTATTAAGAAAACAAAAACAGAAAAACATAAATTTGTCCAATACCAAAATATCAGAGATAGAACATTTGGTAGAAAAGTACTTTTTTTTTGCTGTAATTGAAATGAGAAAATCTAAATGCTACAAAAAGTGCTGTAAATGATGTTATAAAATGATACAAGCAAACCTTAAGCACAGATTGTGTAAGAAAAAGAAAACAAGAATTTTACTAAAATAAACCAGGAACTTGCAAAGAAAATAAAAAATTGCAAAATTTTTCCGTGGATATGTACACAAAGAGAAGAAATATAGTTGTACATGTTTGCCACAACAATGTTAAGATTTTTACAAAGTGTTTAACAATATTATGGTCACTGTAATTATTCATATGATTACCGTAATCATAATATGGTTAAGTTACTATGCAGATAATTACTTCAATCATATATACGATTGTAGTAACAAATTATGTATTTGTGGCAATCATATTTATGATGAATTCATTTATCATAATACGTTGCTCTTTGATTAGGATTCAGAACAACATAATATGATATAATCTTTCATCATAAAACTGATCACCACAAACATTACATAATTAACTTAACCTGAATTATGGTTGCCGCAATCATATATCTTTTCTTTTAATTTTATAAATTTGTAAATTACACTCAAGATTGTTATTATTGATGTAATTACATCAAATTTAGATAGAATTTCTAAACTTTTGAAATAAATTAGGTTTTTCGTAATAGTTTTTCGGATAGTCTAGTCCTATAACCAGTGAAGTTTTGGTATTTCTCATTATATTTAGGTGGAAGGTATTTAAGATTCGGCACAGACGAATATTGCAACCTATCTTGTTTCTTTCTAAATTTTAAAAGAGTCAATTGACAATATTATGTTGACAGATTAAGGGCTATTTTCTCATTAGCCGATTATCTTTTTTCCCAACGAAAACCTGGCGATTAAAGAAATTTGGTTTTCTCAATGTCTCATTTGCTTATATTCTGTCGGAAAACTAACTAGCCCACATCTGCCGATTATTTATTTGTTGTACAAATAAATTCAGTCAGCTGACTGCTGTTCATATTTTTTATGTGTCAATACCTTGAGTTTAAGTAAAAAAAATTAAATAGATTTTAGAAAAAATAAACATTAATTTGATAGAGGATATACTCGAAGAACATGAATTCCAAGTGTATGTTGATAGAGTTTATCATGCCAGACCTAACTACCTGGCAGACATGGAAATTATTTATTTTTTAAAATATTTGTTTTTTTTTATTTTATTTTTTGTTTTTTCACATTTGAAAAAGAGAAAACCAAAATTGTTAACGGACATATTATCAGTCTAATAAATATATGTCGACATTTAGTAACAGGCAGTTTGTCGACACATTGAGAAAACGGACCTAAGTCTGGAAGCTATAAAACCCATTGATGCTCATGACTGTCACAATAAATGCAATATTCTAAATGCAACAAACTATCATATGAAAAACAAGTTAGTGTGCCGAATCTTAAATACCCTTAAAATTATCTCTGTAAAAATACCTCTCACAAAAAAATTAAATTTTTTTTAAATATTGTGTGTGATTGGAAATTGTAGGTTTAACTTACAAATTCAAAAGACTGTTCCACTGTGCATTATAATTAACGAATTCGAATTATATATTGCATAAATATTTCAATAGTATATTCAGACAGTTGCCCAAGAGTTCTATGCATTCCATTTAGATTTTTTAACTTTCAGTACAATTTCTAAATGCGAGTATACATATAGTATATAAGCAATAAATAAAAATTAAAAATATATTTAATCAAATTCTGCAAAATGTTTGATTTTACAACATTTAAATAAATATAGTAAAAGAACTATTAACCAATAAAATTGGTACAATTTGTAAAGTCCTTTCCTTTAGCATCATTGGCATAAACTCAAGCATATTAGACAGGCCTTAAGTTCTCAATGTATGTTACTTAAATGACAGTTAATGTAGAATTTCAACAATAGTAAAAGAAATGAAAAATCTGAAAATCCTCAGAAAGAAAGTTTTTCTTTGATCAACTGAACAATCTTATACTATAACAAAGAGAGGAATGAGGAAAATTAACAAAATTTTCTTTTATTTGTATTCAAACAAATGAGGGCTTACCTAATGTCTATACATATGTGTGATAATCTATAGATACTCGACTATACAAACAAGAGTATTAATGTAAATATTCATGTTTACATACTCAAAGAACACTTGTGGCGATACAAACACAGTGAGATACACCAAATTTAGAAGAGTTTTTAATGGAAAAAAATCAAATTGCTTTGCTTAGGTCAGGCTAAAAGGTCCTTTGAAAACCATAAAAGGCTGTTTTAACAGAGTAGATTTTGTAATGTAAAGTTTAAAAACCCGTTCAAATTCATTAAGTTCTTCATTAGCACTGGCAACTTAGTTGGATTAAAATTTGTTTGCTAGAAGGCGCGCTAGATATTTTCTTCAAAGGACTTTTCAGTTTACTTTAGTAATCCTTTATATGTACTCGCATGTATATATTAACGCAAATACAGATTTATTTTTGATTTGTAACAAAGAAACATTAAAAAAGATTTATTTGAATTGTATATTTTGCTGACCCGGCAAACGTTGCTTTGCCTTCAAATTTTATTTTTATTGGAAAGGTTTCATGCCAATCGGTCTATTAAAATGCACACCAAACCGACGTACCAAATTTTGTTCAAATACCGTGCAAATGCCGCTAGCTTATGCCGGTCGCTTTTATTAAATTATTTCTTAGTTTTTTTGCTGCAAGTCGAGTGCCATTGCAAAGCCGTGGTGATCCATATTACGCAGTAAAATAATTGGCACTCCAATTTTAAGTTGTAGCACATGTGGTGGAAAGCCTGGCACATCGAGTGAATTTAAGAACTCAGCAGGATTAACGGCTTTACGGGTTGCTTGATTGATTTGACACATTTCTAACTGATATCCATCTTCTCCATATGGAAAAATAATAGGATACTGAAGCGCGAGTTACGTCACCCTAAACCACGTCACCCTAAACCATTAAGAAACAATTAAAATATAAGCTATTAACCCAACAATAAACAACTAAAATATAAGTACACTACACATTCACACATATTAACCCAACAATAAACAACTAAACATACAAACATACACACACGTTAAATGTTAAGCTATTAAATACTACAAGCATATCAAAATGCAACGTTAGCATTAAGATATATTATTTACAAGTGCATTGGCACAATTAATTTCCTATTAAATTTATTTCTTTTTTTAATTATTCCATAAGTATAATTCTTGGTATTTTTATCACAGTACTTGAGTAGTTGAGTACTTTCAACTAAATATTGACCCACTTGAAAACCCATAAAGACTTCTTTGATTTCCATTTGAATAAGGAAATGAAAACGTTGAGTCAACATTGTTGCAACATCCAAGCTTCTCTTGTATGTTGCACAACATTGTTATAATCAGCAGTATTGATTGGTTTCAATCAATATTGGATTATAATATAAATGGTCTGCTCTGAAGAACAGAGCTCAGAGTGGAAATATTGCTGAAAGTGTGAAGTGAAAAAGTTGAAAATTCTAAAAAAGTAAAAACCCTAAGATTATAAAAAATTTATAAAATTGTTATCTAAGTAATTCAAAAATAAAAATAAGAAAATAAAATTTTTGTAAAGCAGAATATTCGAAAAAAACCACATTGTTTAAATTCCAACAAAAAATTAAAAAGGACTCCCTCTCAACAACTATAACTGGCGCAGTCGGAAAAAAGCAAAAAAAAGGATGCAGCTAATCATCCTTGGGGCAATGTAAGTCTATATAAATCAAACAATTCATATACACGACCAAATAATAGTGAAAAGCAAAAGTAACTTAAGGTAGTGGACGACATATGTCAAAAATTTCAAAAAGATTCGCTCCTTACGCTAGACTTTTTAGAAGTAAATCCTTAGAAGCCATTCCGGAACACGATCAGTTAAGTATGAATCCGCCAGCTAACTCTGGAACTTCTCAGGATTATCCTAGCAGTGGCATGTCAGCGACTGTGAACGATATTTTTAATTCTCTGAGAATTCCGGATGCCATTAAGGATTTACCAAAATTCGATGGTAATCCAAGGCTCCTTTATGAATTTATCAACAATGTAGAAGAAATCCTCCTACATATTAGGGGAACCGACAACACACCGTACGGACATATATTATTAAGAGCTGTTCGGAACAAGATAGTGGACAAAGCAAATGAAGTTTTAAACATGTACGGCACTCCCCTTAATTGGGATGACATAAAAAAGAATCTGATCCTCCACTATTCGGACAAAAGAACTGAGACTTCACTTATTAGAGATCTACATTTAGTAAGACAGGACAATAAAACCGTTGAAACATTCTACAGTCAGATTATTGAGATCCAATCGGCTCTCACCAATAATATTTTAATTCACGAAAATGACCAGAGCGTCATAAATGCAAAGAAAGATCTCTTTGCGGAAATGTGCCTCAATTCATTTCTTACAAATTTGAGAGAACCACTGGGCTCTTCAATAAGAGCAATGAGGCCGGACTCATTATCTACGGCTTTGGCATTCTGTATAAAAGAACAGAATATATTCTATGGCCAAGTTAAAAATAGACAATATTTCAGTCAACCTCCCATTCAACAACGACAACCAGGGTACCAGGGAAATAAACCATATTTCAGTCAGAACTACAACCCATATAATAGGACACAGAACTCCAATCAAGCATATATTCAGGAACGGCCTGGATTTTCTAGACCATTTGCTAACAACTCCTACTCGAGACCTTTTAACAATACATTTGTAAGGGGAGCACAACCTCCTAATAATACTCCCGAACGTATGGACACTAGTACTATTTATTCTCGCTTCAATAATCAGCAGAGTGGTCGGCTCAGATCATCACCCAGTACTCGGACTAATGCGACATCTACCTCCAGAATGGAAATAAACAATATAATCAAGGAGATACCACAGGAAGTCACTAATAGTATTTCACCAATGGAACAAACAGTCGGAAGCCAAGAAAACTTTCAAAATCTTGATAGATACCAAAACGATATCACAAATATAGAGACCGAGGAAAATTTTCCTATAATTGCCTCGACAACCCAATGGGGTACATAGATATTAACGTTCACGGGACGGAACTAGCATATATAGATATTTCTTCTCCGTTTGGCAGACCTCTCCGATTTTTAATTGACACAGGAGCATCGGCGTCATTCATTGACCCACAGTATGTTAGGGAAGAAGACCATAAAAAAGTCGGCGCAATGACAATTAGGACAGTTTTTAAAGACCATAAGTTAGACAAACAAGTAAATTTAAAACTATTTAAGGAATTCAAACAAAACTCTAATTTTGACTTTCTTTTATTTAAGTTCCATAATTACTTCGATGGTCTATTAGGATTAGATTTTCTCTCAAAATTTGGAGTGATTATAGACCTAACAAAGCAAACTATTTCCACCAAAAATACAGTTATACCATTAAAATTTAGGAAGGCAAAGATTCTAAAGCAGTGCAAATTAAAGCCAAGATCAAGTAATAAGTTGATGTTACCTGTAAATGTGAAAAAGGGAAAGACTAACACAAACACTGATGCATTAAGTAGGGTCAAACTTGATAATAATAAGACTCATAGAGAAAAAATACTGTCTTTAAATACCAACGATACTCTCTCAGTTCAGGGTACAAGAGGGACTACCGTTCATTCTGCAACTGAAAATCTGGATGACGGAATTTATATTTCGGAACGTCCACTAAATGAATTTAACTCACAGTTAATTTTAGAGCGAACAGATAACGAGTCGTCAATTTCATTGAGAACAATATTTCCTAATAAAAAGAGGCGTATAATCAGGAAAGTATCATTCAATGAGGAATCAATTACGGAAATTTTCCGCAAGTTTCTTCAGCCAAACAAGCTTACTGTTATATTTACTGACGATAATACATTCAAAGTAGTTCAATCTACCTATTACAAATATTTTTTCCACGGCAAACTTTTTAAAATACTTAGAAGTATGGACCTTTTAGAAGATATAGAAGAAGATGACGCCCAGGAGAATATTGTAAGATCTTATCATGAGAACAACAACCATAGGGGAATTAATGAAACTCTAGCACATTTAAAGAGAAAATATTATTTTCCAAACATGAAACAAAAAATTACACGGACAATTAACAACTGTGACACTTGCAGGACACAAAAATATGATAGAAACCCACCAATTATACAATTCCAGAAACCAGAAACTCCCGGCAAACCTTTAGAAATAATACACATTGATTTATATGCTGTCAATAAGGAACAAATCCTAACAGTTATTGACAAATTTTCAAAATTCGCTTATGCCGCTACTCTTCACAATAGAACAAGTCTGTCAATAGTCAAGGCTATAAATAATTTTGTAGCTCTATATGGTGTTCCAAAAAAGATTATATGCGACCAAGGATCCGAATTCAATTCCAACATTTTTAAGGACTATTGTAAACAATACGAAATAGACCTCCACTTTACTTCCTTTCAACAGAGCAGTAGTAATTCCCCAGTTGAAAGATTACACTCTACTCTGACCGAAATATACCGCTTAATCATGGCAAAGAGAAAGGAGCTTAAACTATCTTTAGATCACGCCGAAATTTTCCCTGAAGTATTGATCACTTACAATAATGCTATTCATTCGACCACTAAATTTACTCCATACGAATTATTTTTCGGAAGACCATACACATTCGACAAACAAATTGCGTATAATAATGAACATGATTATTTGCGTAAAATTAATGAATTTCGTGAAAAATTGTTTCCTTCCATTCAAGAACGAATGCAAAAGACAACGGAAGAAAGAATAGATAACCTTAATAGACATAGAGCCAGCCCAACAAACAGAAGTATAAACGAAGTTATTTTTCGGAAAGATAATAGACGCAACAAATTAGCGCCCAAATTTTCAAAACACAAAGTTAAGGCAGACAATCATGTTACAATCTTAACACAAACTGACAAGAAAATTCACAAGACAAGACTACAAAAAAGAAGAGAATTAGAAGGTTTATCATAGAGTACCTATCTCTCTTTTATTTCAGATTCGTTTTGACATACGGACAGACTATTCATATCCACAACATTGACAATGATCAGAAAGTCCTAAAATTTAAATTAGGTCCAGCTAAACTGAAAGAAAGCTTTCGAAATTTGGTGCACATCATTGATCTTAAAGAATATGTTACTAGTTTGGAAAAAATGACAGAGACTATTAACTCGATAAAGAATTACGGACAACATAATGAAATAGAGGATCTTTTGTTAGTGTCAAGCTACAAATTGGACGAACTTAGAAATAGACTAAATTCACTTCTGCCATTCAAACGCACTAAACGAGGACTCATTAACGGACTTGGATCGACAATTAAATTCATAACGGGGAACATGGATGCCGAAGATGCAAATAAATTAAATACAGAAATAACGAAAATTCGGAAAGAGATCGATTTATCCCGGAATGATTCTAGGAGACAAAATCTTTTAAACACAAAAGTCATTGAAAGATTTAACAATATAACTGAACACATAAATAACGAACAAAAAACCATTATGAAAAATTTTGCAATTAACGCAAATAGAATTGATAAAAACCTACAAGATATATCAGAAATGCAATATCTGAATAGAATTAACTATAATATTGACATACTATACAACCATATCACTAATATAGGCGAAGCAATCATTCTCGCCAAATTAAACATTATTTCTAAGTATATTCTGAATATTGAGGAGCTTGCTAGAATAAGAGAAATCATGGAATATGATTTCATCCCAAATAGTCAAGATGTCATGGAATATGAAAACTCCTCAAGTTCAAGGGTCTTCAATGAACATGAAGGCTACTTGAATTCAGACGAACACATATATGAACTACTTGAATTACAAGCCTACTACAACGGAACAAATATTATATTTAACTTTAAAATACCAATGCTGGCAAAAGAAAATTACGATATGTATCATATTATTCCACTACCTATTAATGAAACCAAAGAGATAATTATACCAAAATATATTTTATACAATACACATAAAATACAAAAACTTAATAGCAATTGCCCCAAAATCGAAGGTGTTTATTACTGCAACTCAGCAAAAGAAGAACTAATGGAATACTCAACATGCTTAGCACCACTCCTCTTCGGCGGAACAGCAAATTGCAACCTAATGAATATGGGAAAAATAACAAAAATTTTCCAAATGGGGAATAATCATATCATATTTATCAATATTCCAAAATTAGTAATCACATCTACTTGCAGAATACGTATACAAGAAATTCAAGGCACTGGCATAATATTCTTCAATAATTGCAGCATTGAAATCAATAATATCATTTACTATGACGAAAAAACAACATACCGGGACAGCATCACCCTTATTCCACACAATTTCACAACAACACTAAAAGCAAACTCCACGACACAAATTACAACTCTGATGACACTCGAAGATTTAAACTTCAACAATCTCAAAAACATAACCCATCTGAAAGAAATCGCTGTAATTCACGCCGGCTCAATATACACTGCATTATCATCACTTTTAATCCTCATCATCATCCTTGCCGTGTTATCATCAAGAAAGAAGATTATGTACATCACTTCACCGTTTCCCGCTCCAGCCCCAACTAGTTCATTGTGGCCGTCGCTCTATTCTAAGGGGGGAGGAGTTACGTCACCCTAAACCACGTCACCCTAAACCATTAAGAAACAATTAAAATATAAGCTATTAACCCAACAATAAACAACTAAAATATAAGTACACTACACATTCACACATATTAACCCAACAATAAACAACTAAACATACAAACATACACACACATTAAATGTTAAGCTATTAAATACTACAAGCATATCAAAATGCAACGTTAGCATTAAGATATATTATTTACAAGTGCATTGGCACAATTAATTTCCTATTAAATTTATTTCTTTTTTTAATTATTCCATAAGTATAATTCTTGGTATTTTTATCACAGTACTTGAGTAGTTGAGTACTTTCAACTAAATATTGACCCACTTGAAAACCCATAAAGACTTCTTTGATTTCCATTTGAATAAGGAAATGAAAACGTTGAGTCAACATTGTTGCAACATCCAAGCTTCTCTTGTATGTTGCACAACATTGTTATAATCAGCAGTATTGATTGGTTTCAATCAATATTGGATTATAATATAAATGGTCTGCTCTGAAGAACAGAGCTCAGAGTGGAAATATTGCTGAAAGTGTGAAGTGAAAAAGTTGAAAATTCTAAAAAAGTAAAAACCCTAAGATTATAAAAAATTTATAAAATTGTTATCTAAGTAATTCAAAAATAAAAATAAGAAAATAAAATTTTTGTAAAGCAGAATATTCGAAAAAAAACCACATTGTTTAAATTCCAACAAAAAATTAAAAAGGACTCCCTCTCAACAACTATAACTCGCGTCATATGAGCGATCCATTTCAGTGGGCGAAATGCCCCTTTGTTCACTTACAACTTTATATAGTCAAGAATTTATTATTTCGTAGGAATATCCTATTGTGAAAATTTAATAACGATCGGTTCAGTAGTTAAGACTATATTACGATTTTTAGTTTGCCTAAAAAGTTGCGTGGTCCCACCCACTTTTCTCCTGGTGCATCAAAGGAAATGCCCAAAATACTGCGATTTAAATTGTTGGGTTATATGGGCGGTGCCACTCCCGTTTGTACAATCAAAAATTTATATAGCCTATTATTCCTTCCAGAGTCACAGTAACATGCTGTGAAAATTTCAGGAAGATCGGTCCAAGGGTTTGACCTCCTATTAAGCACAAACATACAGACAGACAGACATTCATTTTTATATACATATGTAGAATATGCTAACTTTTTAATTATCACTACATATAATCAATTGCAACTTTACATGACTTCTACTCTTACAATTCCCAGTGCACTTTCTAAGTAATTTATGCAAGTAAATTAAATTTATACATTTTATCTAAAGATTTAATAATTTTTGGTTTTCTGGTAGCTTCAAAATCATGTATATTAGACAATATGTGGTCTATTGTTGTTCAAGTGGAGGGCGTATGAATTTCTAAATAGAGAAAACAATAAACATTTGTTTATTATATATACATATTGTACATATGTACATATGTATATGGAGGCAAGTGTATGTATTTGTTTACTTGTGTAGAGTTCAAAACAACAAACACTTGACACAAACAACAACGACTTATAAAGTACTGGTCCTTTGTTTTTAGTTGTTGTTTGAATGTTTGTACAAAAACTATTTTATGCACACTGTTATATTGTAGTTGCTTTTGCTGTTGTTTTTGTTGTTGTTTTTTCGAATAGTATTAATATAAACCTTTATTCGAACGTACTCGTATATAGAGTATTTTTACACTGTGTTGTATTATTATAACTACACTTGATGTTTGATATTTGTTGTAAAAACTCCCAGATCCATACATACATGCAATGCATTGTGTTGGAATTAGCAAAATAGGTTATGGGAGGGAGGATAGAGGGAGTAGTAACGGGTGGTTAAATTGTAAGGGCCGATGTTGAATGTGAACCACGCCTAAACGCCAAGCTTTTTTCCGAATTTTATTTGACATTTCTTTATTTCAGACTTACTCAATTTGAACCATGGAGAAATACACAATCCAACAACGTGTTAAAGTTATCCAGACTTATTATGAAAATGGGCGTTCAAATCAAAATGCATATCGTGCACTTCGTGATTTTTTTGGTCAATTTGATCGTCCAAATGTGCGTACAATCGCAAAAATCGTGAAAAAATTCGAACAATCCGGGTTTGACACTGTTGGACTTCTTTCTTTGGGGTTATTTGAAAGAAAAGGTGTACGTCGATAAGCCAGCAACAATTCAAGGGCTAAAGGATGAGATAATTCGGCACATTAACGGCATAGAACCTCCATTATGCCTCAGGGTCATCGAAAATTTGGACCATCGGATGGAGGTGTGCCGCCGTGGTCGCGGTGCCCATTTGGCCGATATTTTGTTCCATACATAATTGAGTAATACCAATATATCATAAAAAAATAAAATTACAATAATTTCCTAAATAGTTTGTGTTTTATTCAAAATCAACATCGGCCCTTGAAATTTAACCACCCTTTATTTGTGTTACATTTGACTTGAATTTTCCTATATTGAAAGTGGCAGGAAATACTTCTGCTGGTAGTTTGTTCCACATACGGACATTATGGCTAAAGAACGAATTTTCCCTGTAGTGTATTGTGCGATCCACTGTCCAGTCGACCACAAATGGATGAGCCCTGACTGAAGAACGTGTATTACGTAAAAAACTGCGTGTTCAGGAACAAGTTCCCTGATTTCAGCAGAACACATTCCATTATAGTATCGATAGAACAGTGAAACACAACCCACATTGCGACGATGCTCCAATGAATGAATAGAGTTGGATACCCTACTGTCACCGATAAGCAACTTTGCCCTCTCCTGTACGCGGTCGAGTAACTCCAAAATAGTCTTCGAAGCACCGGCCTATACATGACAGTTGTATATAGGTGGTGTAAATAGTAAGAAGATCAGATGAAGTGAAGTATTTTCTACACCGTTTTAAAACCCCAAGGCACTTGAGCGCTTCTTTTGACACTTGAAAAATGTGTTTGGTCCAGCGGACATCACACTGGATTCTCATACCTAGAACGTCAAGAGCGTCTGATTCCTTAATATTTATACCGCCCATAAAAACAGATGAAGCAATATGATCTGTTGTACGTTTGTGCGTCGTACGTGCGTTAAAATCGACTCTGTTCACACAACCCCTTTCTGAGATTGTCTTAAGATCTTGGTTCTTCATATTTTGTCTCATTTTCCTAATCTCCAAAGGAATTGGTCTATGTTTAAATGAGTATGAATGGCAAATGTTGCTCTCATCTGCAAAAGAATAGATAGGGTTTGAAGTTTGACAAAGAAGGTCATTTATAAAGATGAGAAATAAAGTGGGAGAAAGACCAGAGCCTTGCGCTACCCCTGAATTAATCTTGAACTCGTCTGATGAGATCCCATCTATAATAACTCAATAGTGCGATTTCTGAGGAAATAAATCGAGAGAAGTTATCACCGACAACTAAAAGAAGCTAAAGGATCCGCCAAATAACTTTTTTTTTTGAAAATACTATAAAAAATTACTGAATATTTTCTCAAATTTCTTTTTTTATTTGAAAGTACAATCCTTCCGGTTAATAATGGAAAATAATTTTATTCAAATAGCTGCCTCGGATGGCCATAGTAGCCTACACGATCGGTCCAATTTTAAAATACATTATCGATTGTGTGCAGCTGTATTTCACCAATGGCTTCACGAATATTGTCCTTTAAAGCGTCAATTGTCTCTGGCTTGTCGGTGTAACACTTATCTTTGACGGCACCCCACAAATAATAGTCCAACGTTGTCAAATCGCAGCTCTGAGGTGGCCAAATGACATCAGCTCTGCGGCTGATAATGCGATCTTCAAAAACAGGGCGCAAAACATCGAGTGTAGCTTCGGTTGTGTGGCACGTAGCGCCGTCCTGTTAAAACCAAATGTTGCCAATATTCTCCCCTTCCATTTTTGTGAACAAAAATTCGTTTAACATTGCCCGATAACGATCGCCATTGACTGCAACGGCCACTCCTTGCTCATTTTCGAAGAAAAATTACCCAATTATGCCTCTGGACCAAAATCCGCACCAAACAGTGACTTGTTTTGGGTGCATCGGCTTTTCAATGTATGCGTGCGGGTTTTCTGTGTCCCAAATGCGACAATTTTGCTTGTTTACATACCCGTCAAGATCAAAATGAGCTTCATCTGAAAAGATGATTTTTTGGGCAAAATCGGCATCTTCTGTAAGACGATCGCAGGCCCACTTAGCGAAGCGAAAACGCATTGGATGGTCAGATGGTGTCAACTCCTGAACCAATTGGACTTTGTATGGCGTCATACCAAGGCCTTTATGCAAAGTTCGTCTCAATCATGTATCCGAAATGTTCAATTGTTGAGAACGAAGGTGAATTGATGTTGATGGCGCTTCACGCACACTTTCTGCCACAGCAGCAATAGTCTCGGGTGTACGCACTGTTTTTGGCTTTTCACGCTTCGGTTTATCGATGAGGATGCCAGTTTCTTTCACTTTTTTCACAAGATAACGAACATATGGAGCTTACGGTGCTTGTCTTCTTCCAAAATCCGTACGCAATTTTCGCAAACATTCTGCAACATTACCATGATTTTCAAAGTAATGTCGCAATATTTCCCAGCGTTTTTCAAGTATATACACAACCATATTCATTCAGCGAAATGATAAAACTAATTATCTATCAAATCAGACATGAACTAACTATTACCATTCACGAAATAAGCACTAGTTGAACAAAAAACGTTAGATGGCGGACCCGTTATTATAAATGCTGGAAGATCTGAAGATATAAGAATAAATCTAGTGAATACTATGCCTGATCGAAATTTTGAGCTCATTCTAAAAAAAAAGAAGCCTAACACACTATTAAAATTTAAATTTGTTGTGAATATTGATATTTTAAGTTATTTTAATTTCAGTGTATTTATAGTTAATTAATTTCTTTATAAATTTTCAAGAGGTCATAAAAAATAATTGTTCAATTCACAAGTCCTGTTGTAGTGTCGTAGGAGTTGTACGTCTTCTGAATTTACAATAGTTGTAAAGAAGTTGTTGGTAATTTCTATATAAATACTTTATACAACACCTGCGATATTTTCACATATGTTTTCTAAATGTTGTATGAAAGTTTAAGTGTTGCCAAAAGTAAAAATATATATATCAATATAAAAATTACTCATTTCAGCTTAAAACATAACCACACGGTAACACTCAAATTATAAACTGATTGACAAGAAAATAAAACTAATAAACAAAAATTTTGTTAATGGATTTTGCTGAAATCCAAATTTTTAATTTTGTAAAATACGCATATTTTATATTTTATATATTTGTTTTTTACAATTTTTGATAATTTTAGTTGGGCTCGAGTTCATTTAAATTTAATTTTCATTAAATTATTATTTTTTAAGTGGTACACATAAAAAATGTTGACGAAAGTGGACAAAAAACATAATAAACAAATGTATTCAGGTTTTCAAAACGAAGTCTTGCCATAAAGTATACGAAAAAACTGAAGGAAGCAACACGTAAATAAAAATTGAAAAATGATAATTACAGCAAATTTCGAACCACCAGTACCACTGGTTAAGGATTGATGTTTGACTGTTGGCTAGCAGGCACCGCAGTGGTGCAGAGGTTAGAACTCAAAAAATTCTGATGAAAGAATGTGGTGATTCTTAAAACATGTAAATTCAACCCAGGTTCAATCCCCAGCTCAGCCAAGAAAAATTATCAATAAAATTTTAATAAGATTTCATGTTGTAAAAACAATTCCTACCTTCAGTAAAAATAATAATTTAATGAAAATTAAATTTAAATGAACTCGATCCCAACTAAAATTATCAAAAATTGTTAAATTAACGGTTCAACTAAAAATAATAATTCTTCTTATTTGTTTTTTAAATATATTTCTTTTATCATTTTGAAGGTTTGACAAGATAAACATACGACTTTGCCCAAAATTCTGTACACAATCAAATAGTTGTATCATACAATATACAACATACAATATCACTAGTGAATTGAATAAATGATTTTTTTTTTTTTGTTAAATAATATATATTTTTTATTGTTCGTTTCATGTTTTACTTGGTCTTTAACTTACAAAATTGAAAAACAAAATGTATGTATTTATAGTTATGCAACGCAGTGTATAGAAAGAGAGAGAGAGAGTTCAAGTTAGATAATAAAAAAATCGTTTGAGTTTTTGTTCTTGCCAGTACATTTATATGAACCAAAATTAATCCCTAAAGGAATATACTTGCTAACTAAACAATTGCTAGTTTTAAATATATTGACATTTGGAATGCGTTTTAGAAAAAAATCAGAAAAAAAAAATACTTTTTATCAGTGGTCGGCAGAAACAAATTGTGTCACATTAGTAAATGTATTGTAATATTGCACAAAACGATTTTTCTTATTTTGGTTTTGTTTCCCTATAGATTGTTTTAAATTGTTCCGCTCAAATTCGTATTGTACTTCCGTGTTTAGCACTTGGTGCGTATGACTGCCGACCACTGATTCATAACAGTGATATGCAGTCAAATTATCCAGATCACGATGTTTATGTTTAAAAAACATGAGCGTGACTGTATCAGAATAAATTTGTAAATTATAATAGCGTTAAAATTATTATGCTTGATTATTCTTTTTTTAACAACAAATATAATGGATTTTTGACAGCCAAGTACACATTTTTTTTAATAGAGATTTTGATTGACTGACTTCACTTTTATTTAATTGTTTCTTTAATTAATCGAAATTAAAATTTATATTTGGACCAGATGCTTCTCTGTCGCTTGAAATACAGCCCATATTTAATTTTGTATACA
This sequence comes from Bellardia pandia, assembly GCA_916048285.2. Taxonomy (NCBI): domain Eukaryota; kingdom Metazoa; phylum Arthropoda; class Insecta; order Diptera; family Calliphoridae; genus Bellardia; species Bellardia pandia. The sequence continues at coordinate 47,841,398 of OU696530.1, forward strand.
AATTTTTAATCGAAGTTCACTTCAAGTTAAATATACAATTTATTTGAAAATTAATACTCGCAAGAGGAATAATTCTTATTTAGTACATATTTAATTATGATATTATTTAGTTTTTATGGTAAAACCTTTGAATTTTTACAAAGAAAAGTTTCTTAATTTTACTACCTTTAATGGGTTAGTATTTGCTGTATGCCCTTGTTATCAAAATACCACACACTACTACCTTGTCAGAACTTTTCGTCCAAGTAACACTTGTTAAGTTCTGAATATGACTTTGCGTGTGCAGGAAATTTCACTTCTGTTTCTACCCTGCAGGTTTAGGAACTAAAAAAACATCATTTGGGACTTAAGAACTTTGTTACTTAAGGTTTTTAACTATCAAAGTTAACAGGTGCATGTCTTTGCATGCAGATAAAATGGCATAATATACAAGAGATTAGCAAAGGAATGGTTCGAAATGACGAACGAATCGTAGAGTTGGACATAAGTTTATAAAAAACAAGTCAGAAAGTATAGTCGGTCAAGCCCGGTAGATAAATAAATATTCAGAAATGGGCGCTATATGGGAGATATTACCTATTATGGACCGATCATCCAAAAATTTTGTGTCATGATTTCTGTGTTAAACCTTATCTCGATATATGTCTGTAAATACATATTTTTAAAAGATTTATGAAGGTTAAAGTGAATTACGGAGAGAGTCTTATATGGGAGCTTTGACTAATTACGGACCGATCATTGTAAAATTAGGTGTCATCATTTCTGTACATATGCAACTTATTTTTGTTAAATTTTATTCGGATACCAACATTTTTAAAAGAGTTGTGCTATTGAAAGTGATTTTTGTAAGTGGCCTTATATGGGAGCTACGACTAATTATAGACCGATCTTCATAAAATTTGTAGACGTAATTTATTTATTATTCATTTGTGGCGAAATTTATTGGGATACTTTCATAATTATAGACCGATCTTCACGAAATTTGTAGATGTGATTTAGCATCATTTATTACTTATTTTGGTGAAATTTGTTTGCATACTTGCATAATTCAAAGATTTATGACCGGTAAACCCCAATTTCGGGAGGACATTTGTATGGGAGCCAGGTCAAATAATAAACCGATTTCCACCAGCTTCAATCCCATACATCCTTGGGTCCGAAAAATAGCACGTACCAAATTTTATTGAAATATCTTCAAAAAATCTACGACTTGTACTCTGCGCACAAACTTTACATGGACAGCCAGCCAGCCAGACGGACGGACATCGTTAAATCGACTCAGGGAGTGATTCTGAGTCGATCGGTATAATTTAAGGTGGTGTTGAGCCAATATTTATGGGCGTTACAAACATCAGCACAAATCCACTATTGTGGTGTAGGGTATAATGAATTTTTGACCAGCCTGATAGAACATAAGGTGAGATAGATACATGGTGTCAAATTCAACACGCTCTGGTTTGCAAAACTTTGTACAGCTCTTAACATAAATTTTTTGGGATTTAATATTATGAAGGCTTAATAAAATATGTCGTTCGAGAACGATTGCAATACAGATTTATTATAAATTGTTTACATTTTAAAAAAACTCAATTTTCCTTTTTTGGTGAAAGCTAATGTAGAGAGAACACATTGCCACAATTTACATAAAAATATTCACTAGTATCGCTAATTAATAAAGTACTAGTAGGAGTAGTAGTCTAAGCATGTCATATTGAGATACACCAAGATTGATATCTTCACTTCTTAAGTGTAATATATGATCCTGTATGCATGTGAGACATGGATTACAACATAATACGACTTAAACTCAATTTAAAGTTTTCTGGCCTAACACCTTGCAAAACACGGAACTTTTGAGACAAGTAAATCTTTCACCAATCCATATTAAAATTGTAAACCTCAAATAGTAGTTGAATTGTTCACATGTTGCGCAGAGCCTGATATAGACAGAATAGACTTAAACACACCGATACCATAACAAGCGTCGCACAGTGGTGGACCATCTCTTCCTTTGAATTTCGATTTCAAATTTTATACTATATATGAAATTTACTAGTCGAATAACAACCGGTCAAGCCCGACCATATAATACCCTTCACCTAGTATATGTATGTATAAAAAGTTTTTCAGAAATGGGCGCTATATGGCAGCTGTCTTTGATCAGCGGCCGGGAAAAAATATCAATAATATCTCGAGCAACGCCGGATACAAAAAGCTAGTAAATTAAATAATACTTCGTAACAGGAATCATAGTAAAGGTACGGTCACATTTGACAAATATTTCCTCAAAAAAGCGTAACCACTTGTTTTAGCACAAATTTGTTTGACGTTGTTTGCTCTTACAAGAGTTTTGCAAGATCAAACAGCATCAAATAAATTAAAACTAAATATTTGTTGTGCTTTGGCCTAAATAAGAAAAGTTTTTTTAAGTAAACAAATGAGTTCAAATAAATGTTATTTAGTGGTTACGTCATTTTCGGCAAATATTTTTCATGATTAACACTTGCCTAACAAGCGGTATAGCTGATGCAATGTAAACAATTGCTACCTTCATAACTGCTGGTTTTCAACTCTGGAAATTTTTACATAAAAGAAAGTAAATGTGCGTGTGTGTCTGTGTTTCTGTTTATTTAAAATATTATTTCTGCTGTTGTTTTCCTTTCAGATTTTTTTCCAATTGCTTATATTTTCAGTACGCTTAAAGAATTTAACTAAAGTAAGAAAAAAGAAACCAAACGTAAAGAATAAAAATCGGAAATGTCAACAGCAGGAATTGCTGAAATGATTTACAATTCCATTAAAATGTGTTTTTCATTCAGTTTGTTCGTTCGTACGTTCGTTCGCCTGTTACATGTTCAAGTATTTATTTAGAGTCGTTATTTCTTTTATGAATGAAATAGAAAATTGTACTTAAAGGACGCGTAACCTAATTCATGGCGAATTTGCATAGAAATACATTTCAAGGTAGGAGCAAAGGATTGAATTAACATTGAACTCAATTAAATATGTATACCTTGGAGAGTTAAGCATGATGATTTTCAAAGACAGCTGAATTGACATTGCTGGATTTTACTAAGTTTTGAAGTATTATACGTTTTGTTAATAATTATAAAAACTCCTGACCATCGGTATATGTATAATTTGGTAAAGATAATTGTTTAGTAATTTACTTTTAACCTGTTAATTTTATTTCACAAATCATAGCAAAAACCATTGTTCAGTTCACTAGTGAGGTTGTATGTTGTCCATTGTATGATATAACTATTTGATTGTGAACACAATTTTGTGCAAAGCTGTATGTTTATATTGTCAAACCTTCAAAATGATAAAAGAAAAATATTTTAAAACAAATATATAAAATATGCGTATTTTACAAAATTAAAACTACACAGTGCAACAACCAAAATCCGAATGGGATGAAATCAAATACAAATGATAGCTGACATTGTCCATAACAAAACCTTCAAGGGATATTTTTGGTTCAGTGCTAGATTTTTATTTACAAGCATTTGAAGTTTGTGATTTTGGAACCCTGGCTAACGATAAAAACTCATTATTTTTACTATCCGGCAGAAATGTGATATATTTATTGTTTATGGGTTTGGGAAATCCATTTTTGATATTATTTTTTACCTTAAACTAACGCTAGGTGGCGCTGTCATACAATTTGCGTTATTTCATAGAAAAAACGGTGCATATGCTTTTTTGAAGCTGTCAGCTATCATTTGCATTTGGTCTCATCCCATTCGGATTCCAAAAGTTTGATTTTGTGTCACAGTGCTACCGAAGTATTTTCAGCAAATTCCATTAATAAAATTTTTGTTTAATAATTTTATTTTCTTGTCAATCAGTTTATATTTTGAGTGTTAATTTTTGATTATTTTTCTTTTAACTGAAATGAGTAATTTTTATATTGATATACATATTTTTACTTTTGGCAACACTTAAACTTTCATACAACATTTAGAAAACATTTATAATAATATCGCAGGTGTTGTATAAAATATTTATATACAAATTACCAACAAAATTTTTACAACTATTGTAAATTCAGACGACGTACAACTCCAACGATACTAGAACATCACTTGTGAATTGAACACATTTGCAGATAAATGAACCCCTTATTTGTTATTAGTTGATTTAATTTGTATCTAAATATTACCAATGAATTATATTTATAAATGTACACGCAGAGAAAAAGCATGGTTAGACATGGTTATGACAACTACACTGTATATTTGGTAACAATATATTGTTGTGGTACACAAATAATTGTTATTTTAATATGATTTTAACAATATTTTAGATGCTTTTGCATTAGTTCAGTAGTTTGTTTGCGTGATATCAGATTATTTAGTTGGATTTAAATGTTCTAATAATTAAAAAACAATTCCTATTTAAAATATACTAAATATTACTACAAAATACAAAGCTTTCAAAGACGTGAAAAGACCTAAATAAAGGGTACATAAATAAAATAATATTAAATTTAACAAAATTAAAATCGATTAACCATAACTAAAAACAAGTAAGAAAGTATAGTTGGTCAAAACCTACACCCAGTATATGTATAAAACAGTTTTTCAGAAATGGGCGTTATATGGGGTATATAACCTATTGTGGACCGATCATCCAAAAATTTAGTGTCATAATGTCTGTGAATATAAATATTATATGTATTTAATTAAACTGAATTACGTAGAGGGTCTTATATGGGAGTTTTGACTAATTATGGACCGACCATTATAAAATTAGGTGTCATAATTTCTGTATATATGAAACTTATTTGTGGTGAATTTTATTTAGATACCAAAATTTTTAAGAAATTTCTGGTCATTACTAAAGTGATTTTCGAAAGTGGGCCTTATCTGGGAGTTTCGCCTAATTATGGACCGACCATTATAAAATTGTACCGTATTATTTGTATATATATGAAATATATTTGCGTTCAATATTATTTGGATACCAACATTTTTGAGAGAGTTATGCTCTTTAAATGATTTTCGGAAGTGGGCTTTATATGGGAGCTACGAGCACTAATTTTTGATGAAATTTGTGTGGATACTTACATAATTCAAACATTTATGATCGGTAAACCCCAATTACGGGAGGACATTTGTATGGGTGAAATAATGGACCGATTTCCACCTGTTTCAATCCCATCCATCCTTGGGTCGAAACAAATTTATGTACACAATTTTATCGAAATATCTTCAAAATTGCCACCTGTACTCTGCGCACAAGCTTTACATGGACAGCCATGTCGTAGCTGTCATATAAGGATCATTTCCGAAAAACAAATAAGTCCACTTCTGAGCACACTAAACAACCATATAAATCTTGTAAATAACGTTATCGATATGAAATTCAACCAAAATAAGACTCAAAGACACATTAGTGGATACTGGATTTAAAAGATATCAGTCTATAACTGGTCCATTTCTACTATGCCACCGATACATGTTTTGTAAATAATATTATTTAGATCAAATTCAAACAAAAAAGTCTCCCCTTATATCTTACGATCTTTTATTTATACTCTGTTTCATAACTTGTTGTGAATATGGAAAAATGTTTTTTTAATTTTATAAATTGTTAAATTGTTTCCATTCAATATTATTATGAAAATCAGTCAAACTCTGTAAAGTAAGAATCGGTAATTTTATCAATTATAAATGGTTAAAATTAGATAAAATTTCAAAATATTTAACATAAATTATGTTGATCGTAAAATTGTCTTTCAAACTGTATTTAAAATACTGATAAAATTTGCAATAAGACTTAATAAAAAACACAGAATAAGGATATTCTAGTCCTATAACCAGTGTAGTTTCTGTATTTCTTATTACGTTTAGGTGGAGGGTATTAAAGATTCGGCATAGCCGAATATAGCACTCGAACTTGTTTTACTTGTGTTTATGACAATAGATTTCTTGTGTTTCTGACCAGTGAACTTTAACATAAAAAGTTCATATTAAGGACATTAACCTGTATCTATGAGTATACTCATATATGTGTCTTGTGTGTGTAATTTCTGTATTACCAACACAACAAACGAGTACTTGTCATGTTTTACTAGTTTATTTTAATATTAAGGTGCAATATAAATATTTCTATTATATAATATATATGTATATATATACATATGTACAATGTACATATAGAAATATATTTATAAACAACCGTTTAAAGTTGCATATATACAATAGGTAGAGGGAAATGCTCACAGTAAAAAATTCCATTTAAAGGCCACTTTATTTATTTGTTATATCCATTATATTAAGTTGAATAATCTATTTTGAATATTAAGCGATAAAGAAGTCTAAGTTAACTCAAATCAGCTTCTTCTCACTTGATTCTTGATTCACAAAAAAACTTATACACTTATTCACAGAACTGTTTCTGGAGTTATTTTGTGTATACGAGTGTAAGCCTTGGAGAATATCTCAGATACCCATATGAGAAGTTATATTAACCAATGACTAAGAACGTTATCTCAACAAGCCTATATTGAAGGCAACTCAGTCGCTGTTCACTCAATAGCCAGTTATACAGAGAAATCACTAGAAATCGGCAATTTTACAATTTTCTGGACATAGATGGGGCTAAAATCTGCAAAAATACTATCTGCTCTGCGGGATTTAAGAGTAAACTAATTGATTAAAGGGGGTGTTTTTTCTTCACTGCTGTCATATTATGGGATACAAAACTGTCGCTTATGTGTATGACATAGCGGAGGCAGTCTCGGGGATACCTTTGGACACGATATCGTAAAAAATGGAAAAAGCACTTTAAATAATTAGTAGGTATAGCACAATTAGTGGTCTAAGTGTAAATCCAGGCAAAACTGAACTTTTACTATTCACGAGAATAGCGCAGTCTTTTTATGCATCCTTTTTAAGGATAATAGAGGTCCTGCTAACTGGAGCCATGAGTACTACTCCGACTAAGTCAAGTCGCTTTTTACACTACTTAACTGGATTCCATTCTGAAATATCGGCTATAAAAAGAGCGGCTAATTGACTAAGATATAATAGAATATAGGGAAGGTATATACGTATGTATATATTCTGATAGACGAGCTGAAATAAAGTTCCTAACAGGTGTATATATTACATCAATCTTGGTCCAGAAATGCCGAATATCCTTGAACAGAAAGGCGAGACTTTCGACAGTTGCATTCATATAGGAGCGTTGACATGGAGACATAATGTGTTGCTGATGATCTGGCAAAGGTAAGAAGGGTCCTCTCACCATAATAACTACCTCGAAATTCCCAACTATGTGGAAGCATGCTAAAATAATACCAGTAAAAAAACCGATACCACATACCGCCCAATTGCAATATTGTTTTTTTTTTGCCAAAAGTTTTGGAGAAATTAGTACATGCACAAATAAGTTGTTATTTTAATGAGCTCTCTTTGTTTAATGTACGGCAATCTGGTTTTAGGCCAAAACATAGCTGTTTGACGTCTCTTATTGATGTTGCCGAGGAAATAAGATGCCAAATTGATAAACCTCAAAAAAATATATTTCCTTATTGTACTTGATCATTCTAAGGCTTTTTACACCGTTGACCACTCTGTATTATGCCTAAAGTTAAAAATAATGTACAATTTTTCTAAAACTGTGTTAAAGCTTTTATCATCATACTTAAGTAATAGAATTCAAAGTGTTTGTTATGCTGAAAATATATCCACAAGCTGCTTAATGCTAAGAGGTGTCCCACAGGGCTCTATACTTGGACCGCTTTTATACTCCATTTACGCCAATCATCTCCCGTTGCAGGTTACACATTGTAAAATACAAATGTATGCTGATGATGTCCAATTGTATACAAGTTGCAACAAATCAGATGTGTCAAACTCTGTTGGGCTAATAAACCAAGATTTACGAATAATATTTTTATGGGCATCTGCAAATGGTTTAAGCCTTAACCCAAGAAAATCAGTGTGCTTAATAATTGGATCACCAAGGACTAATATTCCGACTATTCCACCACTAGATTTGAATAATGCGCCGATTAATGTTGTAGAAAATGCAAAAACTCTTGGCGTTATGTTTAACAATGAGCTAAGCTGGTTAGATCACATCAGAGCAAACTGCCGGAAAACATTTTATATATTGCGAAATCTATGGATATCGCAGTATTTTACACCAATACATATCAGAATGCTGCTTGCAAAAACTTATCTGTTACCAACCCTCTTATATGGCTGTGAGTTATTTGCAAGTTGTGATGCTGAAAGTAGGCGAAAGCTGAATGTGGCATATAGTAATGTTACTAGATATGTATTTGGCGTGAAAAGGAACAGTAGCATCACACTATTTGCTAAGCAAATATATAATCTTACCCTAGATAATTTATTAAAATGCCGAACACTTGTCTTTTTGCACAAAATTATCTATGACAGACAACCAAATGATCTATTCAGAAGATTAATATTTTCTAGATCCAACAGAGGTAAAAAGATCAACAATATAAAATTTACAAGAGCTATCTCATCACAGCAATTTTTCATAAATTCTATTCGCTTATGGAGCCAACTACCCTCTTATATTCAAATTATACGCAATGCAAGTCATTTTAAAACTGCCATATTTGAACAATTTTGTGACTAATAAATAGTATTGTAATGTTAAATTATGTATGTATGCATGTAATATTTATGATTATTACTATTATATTGTATTCTTCCTTATGCCAATTCTTCTACTCAATACATTAATATAAGATTTTTTCTTGTTGTATTGTATTAACTATAGTTATTATAATAAGTAAACAAATACATAAACAAATAGCCAAGCGGCACTTAGGGCCTTATCTTCTTAGGACATGAGATCAGGTGTTGTTATGCATTCTGTTACTTCTTTAAATTAATTAGAGACGCATAATGATCAGGAACATGATAATGCTATGTAACTGGCCATAAGGGCCACACTGGAAACAAACGAGTCGATTACTTGATAGAGGGAACTAACCAGGTAGCTTTTATTAGACCTAAGCCTTTCTTTGGCATCCCGCGGGGATATGTGATGGAAAGAATTCGTTCCAGGGTTGAATCACAATTGGGCAACTTGTGTGGAATCAAGTAGGCAAAACTATTCATTACTCTGTCCAAAAGTTAGTATCGCTGGTATTAGAACCACCAATTTATTCTAGGTAATGTTAGGACAAAAGAGTGCAGATTTTATGAGTTACACGATAATACCTTGGAGCACATACTTTTTGAATGTCCAATGCTGTCAACATGTATAGTGAAATAGCTCGGTAGGGCCTTGATGGAAATAGCTAATGTTTTTCTTATTATATAAAATAAGATAATTGGCTTCATACGAAGCGTAACCTGATATGATGAACTTTAGATCCTATGGGTCGCAGTACATGTAACCTTACCATTAATAATAATTACAATAAAGAGTCTTATACTAATTGTATAACACTTTTTCCTAGATTTACAAATATTTTTGCTTTAGCACAAATTAGTTTGACATTCGTTTAAATAGTATTGAAGGAAGAAACAGATGTAATAGAAGATAATAAAAATAAATAAGCATAATTTTATCAAATTTTCAATGATCACTCCATGTTCGACGACAACTTTTCCAAATCACCAACTTTAAATCATCACCCTTACAGAAGACATAATTTGTGTTTGTCGTTAGTTCAAATATGGAAGCAGGAGTTTGATTCTGTTCTCTCGTTTACGAAGTACACAAACGTTTTTTTCTAAATCAGTTCAGGAAATATTACCAATCAACAATTAAGAAATCTACCATATGATCTGAAAATACTAAATATAAAAAGCATATATATCGATTAACAGTTCTAACGGAATTAAACTACTACAGTTCTCTTGAAAGAATCGATCATTCTTACAACACCAGACTACCCTCAGAGGGAAGATTTAAGATAAAACTTAACAAAAAATAGCTATGGAAATCAAACGTTAGATGTCATATTACCCACAATCCTCAATGAATTGCCAACCAACCTGATAAATATCACAAATGAGGCGAAAAGAAAGAGAATTTATAAAAACTATTTATTAAATTCGCAATGAAGTATATTTACTGTAACACTTTTTTATTAATATCAATTACCTGCAGACAAGCCTTGTAGCTTAGCAGGTTTTTAGCATTAAGAATGAAGTATCTTTTTAAATAAAATCTGAATGAATGATAAAACAAAATAAGTTCGAACTATTTTTTATTGGGAATCTTCAAAAAGGCCTACAATACGAAAACCTTGTCAGTTTGCATCTACTGATGACTGCCAGCAGGTGTGTTTTTAAAACAAAGAAAAAAATTAAATGACTAACATACGAGTTCTTTTTAAAATCACCTCAAGCAATTGTTTAACTTCAGTTTGACGTTTTCAACAAATTGTCAGTGTATCTGACAGGCATTTGTCGACAAACAACAATGAAAAAAAGATAAAAATATATGTGTGTGTATAACAAAAACAATTTAACAACTAAAGGATCCATGTCTAAGTTCCTTTCTCACTGGTGTCCTAATTTTGGATCAACTAAATAAATAATAGACAATATGTTTTAGTCATGATGCAAATTAAAATACTAACACTAGAAACTATCTTTCGCACCCAATTCAACTCCCCATGTCCCCTTAAAATCAAATATATTTAAATTAATAAACTCAATATTAAATTTACTTTTCTAGTATTTGTAACAACTAAATACTTAAACCAAATTTTAATATTTAACACAAACATAAATTAATACTACTTGTTATTCATATAAATCTAATGCCAGAAAATCTGTAATTCAATAACAGTATTAAAGTTATAAAGTCCATTTATCCTCAGCTACCCGGCATGTATTTACTTGGGAGTGAGTATCTATTAAACTATCATTAAATTTTAGAGATACATGGGTATGAGTTTGTGTTAATGTTTGTAAATATGTCTTTATGGACATAAATGAAATATAAAAAAATTATTAAAGGAATAAATTAGAATATTTATTACGTTCTTGGTATAAAATAAAATATTCATACAAATGTGTATGCATTTATTTGTATTTTTAACGTAATGAATGAAAATGTTAAGTACTACAAGTATATTTTCTTGCCAACAGTAACTGGCCAAATAAAGGAGAACCTGAAAACTGAAAAAACGTATTAATTTGATCAACTTTTAATGTAAAACAACTAAAGTGATCACATTTATGGATAGAGTTTTGGATATTTGAAGCTTTTGCATAATAATAAATAATTACAAAACAAATGTTTAAAAACTTTATAAAAACAAAATTCAATTTCTGGAGAATTTGTCGATTTATTTAAAATTATACACACTTTATAAATAAACCATGTCCTGTATACATATCTAACCACACACAAACTCACTTGTTCAGTAATCAGAAGCTTAAAATATGCGTGTTGAGTTGCTAAATTATACAAAAATAAACACTTAAAAAAACTCAAGTGGAAATACAAACACAAACACAATACAACAGCCAGCAGACATGCAATGTAACAAAATACTTTCTTAATTAAATACAAGCCAAGAGAACAGATTCAATTAAATAAAAAAAACAAACAACAAATGAAATACATACATAAGTACAATTATTCCTACACTTTACAATGCTTTCTTAATAATTGTTACAAAGTGTATAACAACAGTTGGTGACGGGAATTTGCCTGGCAGTGTAAATGTGTTATGTGTTATATTTTTAACTCTATATTGTATGATTATGCAAATGTCCTTCATTAATATGCAGCCATTTGTACAAGTAATAAACAAATGAAACGTTTATAAATTCATATTCACATTTAAGTTAATTGACAGGAAATAATATAAAAGCAATGATTAAATTCTTTGTGTTGTGCTGAAATACTTGCTTTAATTTAAAATCATTTTAAACAGATTACTCAAGGTTAAAAAATAACACAGAGCGTATAATTGTTATTAATTTGCATAAGATTACATATCACTCATACGCTCACTTTTTCACATATCTAAATCACGTTTTTTGTTAATGTTCTTTTTTAAGAGCACAGATATTTATAGGAATGAATAATAAAAGTAAAAAAAAAACAAAAACAGCAACTCCAACTAACCTAGCGTTTACACGTGCAAGTGCAAGTTCGAAAAACACCATACATTCGCATTTTTTTACTAACACAACTACACTTTCGGCACTTGCAGAGAACTTTCAACTCAACTCCCAAGGAATTTTACAAGACAGTGGGTTTCAACACTTTTATGAAAGTAAAATGAAACAATGAAACAGAGTTGCTCTATTAAAACTTAGTACAAATTAACTGGATTGCAGTATAATATTATTACAGTTTTTACTTATATTAAATACATTTAAAGCCAATTTGACATTGTTTTCGTTAAACATTCATAAATTAAGCATTTACTGAAGCTTTAAAACATAAATATCATTGAAACAATACGAATAAATGGTTCCCTTAAAATTAAACTTTTTTATGCTAGTGACAACTCTGCACTAAAAAGTAAACAAATTAAGAAATGGAGCCAAAATTAAGCCAAGAAAATATTGTTAAAATAATTAATTTGTATCGATCCCATCCAGTTTTATGGGACATGAACAGCAAAATCTATTTATTTCTCTTTTTTTCTTTCCCTTCAAGTTTAGAATGAACTTTTACCTGACCGTATAAACACTCATGTAACTTGCAAGACAGTTGGCCGTTTTCTCGAAATTTTCGATGATAATACGTACATAGAGCTTGCATGCAAGTACTTGCATGTGTAAACGCAGGGTAAACTAGACATTGATTTCTAATTTTTGACGCAATGCAGTTGACGTTATGTTTTTAATAAAAATGTACGATGCATTAAAGTCGCAGAGTTATTGATTAAAAGAAATATTGCTTTAAAAGTAGGCAAATTACTACGATTGTTCTTAATAAAATTGCCCAGATTTCTTAAAAGAAAAGAAGTAAAAGAACCATGATTGCCTAGAAACCAAAGCGCGGTATAAGCAGAAAAAAGTTAAGTGCTTTGGAAACTTCCATCTCTGAAATGAACACATGTTAAATTTCTTTTCGATCTGCCAACTCCTCCATATAGAAACAGTTGCTCAAAAAGACGCATCCGCAATTTTTTTACAATGGAAAAATTAGAAATTCGTCGTGTCATTAAATATTTAAATAAAAATGGTTTATCGGGACAAGAAATTCATAATGTTAGGTGAAAGTGCTCCTTTATATGCAACAGTAAAAAAACGAACAGAAAGTGTATCCAAAGTGCATGATATGGTATTAAATGATCGACGAATAAAAGTGCGTGTCATGGGCATCTCAAACGATCGAGTCCATTTAATTTTGCATGAATAATTTCAGTGAAAACCCTTTGTGCAAAATGGGTGCCGCATTTGTTAACAGTCGACCAAAAACGGATAAGAATGAAAATTCGGCTGATAAGGTTATGCCAACGGTTCTTTGGGACTTCAAAGGTATTTATTTCAGAGTACTATTGCAACATTTTGAATCAATTAAATGTAAAAATTCGACAAAAGCGTGCTGGCTTACAACACAAAGAAATAATTTTTTATCATGACACTACATCAGCGCACAAGAACGTTTTAACAATGGCTAAAATCAACGAATTAAAGTACGAGTTGCTTGACTACCCACCTTATTCTCCTGATTTAGCTCCTAGTGACTATTACCTGTTCCAAAATTTGAAAAAATTCCTAAATTAATCAAGAGATAGAATTGCTAGATAAGCTTTTTACTATAGCTTTTATTATAGTTTTTGGAGATAATATTGCAAAATAAAACTTTTGTTGAGCAACTAACTATTGTCTTTCAGTGCTTAGGTTAAGAAGTTTCCGAACTGCCCTCGTAAAAGTGACACGATTACTTTAAAATAACAACAATTAAAAGAACCACAATATTTCCTAATAAAAACGATTGCTTTTTAAGAAGGGCAATAAAAGAACCAATTGGTCCAAATAAATGTAATGCTATTACCTTAAAAGAAGGATAATTAAAAGAACCACAATTGCTTCTAATAAAAGTAACACTATTGCTTTAAAAGAAGTACGACTAAAAGTACCACGATAGCTTGTTAAGAAGGACAATGAAAATAACCACGATTGCTTTAAAATAATTACAAAGAAAAGAATCACGATTGCTACAAAAGAAGGACAATTAAAATAAACACGATTTTTGCTATTAAAATTACCACGACTGTTTTCAAAAAAGGAAAATTAAAAAAACCGCCAATATTTGTAATAAAAGTACCACGAAGGACAATCAAGAGAACCAGGATAATTATTTGTTTTTGCCTTAAAAGAAGCATAAATAAAATAAAAGTACCTCAATTGCTTTAAACGCATAACAATAAAACGACCACAATTGTTTTTAATAAAAGTAACAAGATTGTTTTAAAATACAGACAATCTCGGATATTTGTATGTATGCGCGTCGTTATTCATAAATTTATGTGAATTTTTAATAAATTGTAATGTAATGTTGCTTAAGATAATAAGTAGATATAAGTGATATAAGCTTTAGAGAACTTTAAAATTTTCTAGCTGGGTGGTTTACAGAAATCGTATAATATATAATACTAATATAGTTTTAATTTAAAACTTATTTTACAGTTTGTAAACACTATACGTACTTTTAAAATTAAACTATTTTATATTTAATTAATTCATTCATTTTCTTTGTTGTATACGATTCTTGTGTTATTTTTGCTCTACAGGAAATGGTACTCATGTCAATACTGTCTCTAATTATTTGACATTGACAGTTTATTTTACTTTTCAGTTTGCTTTTGTTTTTGTTGTTTGTTGACCATGAGTGAGTTTATTTACATTTCATGTTGAGCTGCCAGTCTCAATATTATAAAGCTTTTGTTGAGTTTTGTTTTTTATACCGGTAACAACTGCCACAAATACATGATAACAAAAATAAATACATTTAATATAAAAGAATATGTGTATATGTACATACCCAGTAAAAAATATATGGGTTAATCCATAATCGAGCAATAAAGGAGTAATGACTTGTTCATCCATTTAGAGTAATAAGCGAGCTATCAAAACTTTTTTTTGTTTTGTTGTCTATGCCTCGCTTAATACTCCAAATGGATCAATCAAAAAATCATTCAAGCTGGCATTTCGTAAATGTAAGGCAACTGTTTACCGACAGACCTACTCGTCAAAGACTACAACCTCGTCGAATCCAACAAAAAAACAATAACAACATTTTTGACAAATTTTAAAAAATAAATGAATATTTTCTTGTTTTTGTAAAAAATAACCAAATTTGTATGTATGCTCTTTTAGAAGACAAAAATGATTACTCCCTTTATACTCTTTTAGTAGACAAAAACGATTACTCCCTCTGTCGTCATTTTCAAGATCAAAGGGAGTACTCCATAAGGAGCTTAAAAGGAGTACTCATGTCTGCGGACATGCTGTGTTAAAAATCCTATGAGGTTCGGAGTTTTATGATTACTCATTGGATGATCCTATATTTTACTGGGTAGTTGTATAAATATCTCAGTATTACTAATATAGAGGAATATGAGTTATCGTATTTAAAACAGAAATACCGACCCTAAATATTGCTATAACATAGTATTATGAACTTTATATACAGAGCTAATCGAATCGATTAAAACTCAAATTACTTTATGTGACTATCGAAATATATCCACCGTTTTGCCAAAAATTTGATTGACAATTTTTGACAATAGAAGTTACATCTGTATGCGTGGTTGAGATGGACATCTGTGTAAAATAATAATTAAATTATAATTGTCACACCTTACTCTCTCCAATACAATAATAAAGTGAATGATTTTCTTATAAATTCTTTATATTTTTTTAATTTTGTTTTTAAGAATAACTTCTTGTTGAAAACCCCTTAAGTATTGTAGTATTTGCAAATCAGTTATAATTAAGTTATATTATGACTATAATTTCATAATATTTTACTTCGTATAACCAGTAATATAACACCCTGCATGTATACAAATTAAAATACACAACTAATTTACTATTTACACACAACTAACAATTAAATAAAGCCAACTGCAACTAAAACTACTGCAATCACAAATATATAGACAGTACATAAATCTCGTCCGTCGCCATACACATACATGCAATATAAAAAGTACAAGTGCACTTGATGCTGTATGAAAAAAAAACCCCAAAGACTTATTATAAACAAGTGCATGCATAAACACACTAGCATACCAAAATTTCTACACTCTAAGTTTTTAAATAACATAGACTTATACAAATCATTTCATTTTAAACACAAATAAACTACAAGTGCTTTTAATTGAATAATAAGCACTATAAAACAAGCTTTTGTTGTGTTGTGTACAATTTACCTTGCTAGTTGAAAATTTCATTTCATGGTTATATTTCTCTGTTTTTGTTTTTTTGAAACATACTTCTAAAATAATTTCTATTTGCATTTGTTGTTTATTTAACTACACCTTCACTACAGCTCTACTGCCTGCTTGTCTTTCGGTTTTTTTTACAATTTATTCATTTATTTAGTCAATGGCACTACTTCTAAAACATCAACAACACAACACTTCTCTGGTACTGGCTGTTTCTATTCAACTAACCATAAATACACACTCATTTACTACTTATACATATATACAGCTACGTGCAACTAATTAGGGACACGATACTAACATGTGAGCGTGAAGCAAATAATACGAAAGGTTTTATGATATTCTCAAAAATTTGTCGTAGAGTAAACAATTTTTGTGAAATTAATTATTAATTATGAATCTCATAGTTCAAATAAGATTGAAATCAGTCATTTTAAGAATAAGTACAATATTTCTTTTAGTTTGCTTGATTCAAACAGAAACTATATTTTATTTTCTTTGGCATATTTTATAATTTTATAAAAGAAAACTAAATTATTTTAACAAGTATAAATAAACTGCAGTGAATATAACAGTCTTGCATTTAATTAGAGACATAACACAAATTTTACAAAAAAAGTATTTATTTAAAAATAAATTATTATTTTGTTGCAAATTCTTTGTTTTTTTTTTTGTTTCGGCAAAGAGATCATTAAAATTGCTTATTTTTGCAGTTCTCAATCGGG